>CM060412.1:193033744-194247673 GCA_030545235.1 Helianthus tuberosus | reverse complement strand
GTGGAATACAGTGTTACAAGCAAAAGGAAGAAGGATGGTGTATGCTATGAACTGGGAAGAATTTAAGAGCTTTGTAGAAAGAAAATTTTGTCCCGAGTATGAAAAGGAACAAATGACAAATAAGTTTCTAACCCATCGGATGGTGGATGTAGATTGTCAAGGGTATACTTCGACATTCTTCGAGTATGCTCGAGTGGTACCAACCCTGGCTTCGCCAGAGCCGGTACTTATTTCTCGTTATATTTGGGGATTGATTTCCTAAATTCGTAATATCGTCAAGGCTGCGAAAGCTCGCACGATTGATGATGCGGTGGATTTAGCCAATACTCTGACTGACGAACTTGTACGGACAAGAGAAGAAAATAGAAGGAAGGAAGTAGCCCAAAAGATTACCCAAGGATTCCTACCGGGTAACCATAACAATTTCAAGAGAGGAGGGAATGGGCAATCTTCCACTAGTCCATTTTGCAATTCTTGCAAAAGGAAGCATTTTGGAAGATGCAAAGGATATTGCAATTTTTGCAAAATTCCGGGGCATCAAGAAGAAGACTGCAGGAGGAAGAAATTTTCAGTATGCTACCACTGTGGAGAAGCTGGACATCTTAGGCCAGATTGTCCAAAACTAAACAAACCATTTGACAATAAAGCCAAACCTGCAGAAGGAGCAAAAAGGAATGTAAGAGCCTTTCAACTGACTGCTCAGGAAGCAGAGCTCATTCCAGATGTGGTAGCCGGTACGTTCTTAGTTCACGACGTTTACACAAAAAAGTATTATTTGACTCTGGTGCAAACCAAAGTTTTATAAATACTTCATTCTGCCAAACTCTTAACTTACCTTTAACCGCATTAGGCAAATTTCTACAGTAGAAACGGCAGATGGAAATTCAGTTAAAATAAATAAGGTTCTGCAAAACGTAGAAATAGAACTTTTAAGTCATAAATTTTCTACAACCCTATTATCAATGAAATTATTTGAATTCAAGGTTGTGTTAGGAATGGATTGGTTAGTAAACAACCATGCTCGAATTATCTGTGATAAGAATTCCATAGAAATTTGTGCACCCATTGGAGAAGTAATAATGATTACAGGAGATAAGCCATGTAAACCCATAAAGTTCATATCAGTAATGAAAGTTGCTAATTATGAACAAAAGCAAGGAATAGTATATATGATTTCAGTAATCATTAATACTAAAGATAAAGAACTTAAGTAAATTTCTGTAGTTTCCGAATACCCAGATGTATTCCCAGAAGAGTTACCAGGATTACCACCAGATAGGGAGGTAGAATTTAGGATTCATCTAAATTCCAGGAACTATACCGATAGCCAAGGCATCTTATCGGTTAGCACCCATAGAAATATTAGAAATGAAAAAGCAATTAGATGAATTACTAAGCAAAGGATTTATACAAACTAGCTCATCCCCTTAGGGAGCGCCAGTGTTGTTTGTAAAGAAGAAGGATGATTCGATGAGAATGTGTATTGATTATAGAGAATTGAATAAGGTTACAGTTAAGAATTGATACCCATTACCTAGGATTGATAATCTATTCGATCAATTCCAGGGAGATAGATATTTTCTAAGATCGACTTACGTTCCGGATATCATCAATTGAAAGTACAAGAAGAAGACATACCTAAAACTGCCTTCAGGACTAGGTATGGTCATTACGAGTTTACAATCATACCCTTCGGGTTAACAAATGCACCTGCAGCATTCATAGACATGATGAATAGAATCTGTAAACCGTATTTGGATAAATTTGTAATTGTTTTCATCAACGATATACTTATTTATTCCAAAATTCAGGAAGAACATTGTCAGCACTTGTATGCACTCTTAACTTTGTTAAGAAAAGAGAAGCTTTACGCCAAATTCTCGAAGTATGAATTTTGGCTGCCAGAAGTGTAATTTTTAGGTCATATGATGAATCATGAAGGTATTCATGTAGATCCTGCTAAAATAGCAGCAATTACCAAATGGAAGATTCCACAATCCGCAATGGAAATTAGGAGTTTTTGTAGGTTTAACCGGATACTATAGACGGTTTATTTTTTCCAAGATAGCTATACCATTAACTAAGCTAATCTGTAAAACAGTTAAGTTTGAATGGGGATTTAAACAAGAAAAAGTCTTTAGAATCTTGAAACAGAAATTAACCAAATGCTTTAATCTTAGCCTTACTAGAAGGAACATAAGATTTTAAAGTATATGGTGATGTTTCAAAGCTAGGATTTGGATATGTGTTAATATAACGCAAAAAGGTAATTGCGTATGAATCAAGGCAATTGAAAAATGCATGAAGAAAACTATACCACACATGACTTAGAATTAGGAGCCATAATTTTGCCCTTACGATTTGGAAACATTATCTGTATGGAAGTAAGTTTACTATCTATACGGATCATAAGAAATTAAGATATATATTTGGGCAAAAATAATTAAACATGAGACAAAGGAGATAGATGAAAATCCTAAGTGACTACGACTAGGATATTCAGTATCACGAAGAAAAGGCTGAAGACGGCTAGAGATCGTCAAAAGAGCTATGCTGAGAATCGACGTAAGCCGTTAGAATTCTAAGTTGAAGAAAAAGTACTGTTAAAAGTCTCTCCTTGGAAAGAAGTTGTTCGATTCGGTAAGAAAGGAAAGCTAAGTCCAAGGTACGTAGGACCATTTCCAGTGATCCAACGTATAGAACCAGTTGCTTATCGTTTACAACTACTAGGAGAGTTAGCTGGAGTACATGCTGTATTTCATGTATCCAATCTCAAGAAATGTCTATCTGACGAATCTTTGGTAATACCTCTCCAAGATAGAGGTAAACGAAAAATTTTAAATTTGTAAAGAAACCTCTTCAGATAGAAGATAGAAAGATAAAATTTCTCAAAGCACAAACGACTAGTGCTAGTGAAAGTCAAGTGGGATTCAAAGAGAGAAGTTGAATACACTTGGAAGTTGGAATCAGAGATGAAGCGAAAATATCCTCATTTATTCCAGTAAATCTCGAGGACGAGATTTTTATTAAGGTGGGGAGAATGTAACAACTCTCATTAAAAAGTCCTAATTAGTACTTTAATTATCCATTAGGAAACCCTAATTAAGAAACCCAAGTGATTCTGAATAAACCCTAAAATTTTCAGAACAATCGGAATCAGGATCAGGGCCCCTAAAACTCAGGGGGGGTAAACCCTAGTTGGTATTATCTTAAACAGTTTTACGTGTATTTTGAAAATAAACGCAAGACCAACTCAGCAAGGCTACTATTACACGGGGCTACCCTATGGTAGGGGGTACCCCCTCGCGCCGCGCGACACCCCCTCGCGCCACGCGAGGGGGGAGGTCTTTCAGGTATAAATAGGGGTGTCTGGGACTTGAATCTGGGCACTAAAACGACGTAAAAATTCCAAATATACGCTGAGATATCGTAATTTTACTATCAAAACACACACGGATCACTAATCGACGCCGCAATCAGGGTATTAACTCGATCGCTATTACGATTCATTTTCCGATCGATCAATGTACTCAATGGATGTTTAAGTACTGCCCACATTAGGGTGATGCTTTGTCATTAGTCGTTAATTCGATGGATGTTTAAGCATAGCACTTTGTCATTCGTTGTGAGGGTTGATCTCGTGAGTTATCGTAAATGTTGTATGGATTACTAACCCAGAATTGTGTGCATGTTATTAAATTAGGTTGAAAAGGCTAAATCAGTAGGCTAGGCTCTGCTCAAATTAAATCTGCAATGTGAGTCATTCTCTTTTTATCAACTGCTTTACAATACCTCAAATTATTTTTAAAGGTTATAATTACAGGGACTAAGTCGTGGATATTTTGAATCACTGGCTAGTGGGGTATTGTGCACATCACTAATTCTCTCCCAGTTAGGTTCATTGACCTACTAGGGATAATCATCACTATTTAGGTTCATTGATCTAATAGTGGTATGACCATCGTCACCATTGTGACGTGTCACCATTGTGACACAGCGCCAGATAAAATATAAGATAGAAGCCATTGTAATCGCTCTTATGCTGTAATTAAATAACTATGCATCATTTTATGTAAATAGAATGATTCACTCAGTATTTCCCGCTGACAAAACCTTTTTCAAACATGTTTCAGGTGATCTGTTATGATCCAGGAAAAGTGCCGTGAAGCACTACAGGCTTAAGAAAGTGGCTCAGGTTAAAATAAAGAAACATGTTTTGTAAAATAAAAGATTTCTTCGTGAAATCTGAAGATTGTAAATTACCGGGTTTTATCCCGAGTTGTGTAATAAAATAATCGGGAAATATTTTAGTTTTAAAAAGATCCTGATGATAAACTTTCGCTGTTAAACTCAATTAATTAAATACCACGGAATTTCTGTCCCGCGGCTCCTGAAACGGGTCAAACCGGGTCGGGGGTCGTGACAGTCAACACTATCAACAACGAGGCAGAGCGCCGTCTTGACTTGGATTTACTCGAGGAAAGGCGCGAAATGGCGCGAATCAAAGAAGCCAAGTACAAAACACAATTGGAGAGGTACTACAATGCAAGAGTACGCATCTGTACCTTCACTCCAGGAGAATATGTCTTCAGAGACAATGAAGCTTCAAACGCTGAACGCCCTGAAAGGCTAGCACCCAAATGGGAAGGCCCATACTTAATACACGAGGTACTAGGGAAGGGGGCATACAAATTGTGCATGCTGGATGGATACATCATCCCGCGCACGTGGAACGCCCAACAACTGCGCAAGTGCTATATATAACTACTCTCGGCTCTGCGCCTCTACCCACTCATGTTGGCCACGCGCCTCAGTTAATTTCCTATGTTGGCTAAACGCCCTCTGTGTTATTGGAATGCAATGTATGTTGGCCCAAGTGCCTGTTTCTTATTCAATGAAAGCATATGCCTTATGTGTTTCTTTTATCATGATGACTTCTACGTTACAAATGCATGTTAAACTTTTGATTAGCACGAAGACACTTCAGTAAATTACGAGCTCTTGAGTCATGCCTCCAAGGTCCTCAGCGAAAATAGCGCGAGACCGGGCAGTTACACTCGCACAAGAGCCACACTTACATTAATTCTCGCTAACTTAACCAAAGTTTCTAACAAGAGTGCAATAATTGTAACTAGATAAAGAGAAAGCAAACATAAACATCATATTCAACAAGCGCAACCGCGGGATAGTTACATAGAAACAAAGCATCAGCGATTCAATCCAAAACAAGCGCGACCGCGCAACGGGTTACAATTAACATCTAAATATAAAAATTACAAGGCACAAAGCCTGTCAATGCTACCTACTCATAACCGTCACCATCATCATCATCGTCATGCTTATCATCGCCACCATCGTCATCACCAGCTGGTTCTTCATCAGATAGCTCTACAGTCTCTGGTGGATCGAGGATGTTTTTCAGCCGTTGACACCAATCATCGTGCTTCAGCGCATCTGCGACCAAATCCATCATAGGTAGTGATAGATGGTCATAAGCCTTTTCAGCGCGGGCTAACTCAGCATCAGCCTGATCAGTCACTGAGCAATGACTTGTATCAAACGCTTGTCCAAGAACCTCCTCTACATGCTCTGCACACTCTAGATAACCGCCACGGTGACCAACCGCGCGGTGAGGCATCTATAAGAGCAGCAACAGCTCCATCCAGTTCTCCAGCATTCAGCATAGAGTTGGCCATCTACAGCAAAGGCAATAAATAAGACACCAAGTTTTAATAAATAAAGCCTAACTTAAGAAGAAAATCATACCAGAACTACTCCTCTACCACGCATCCACTCAGCCTCGGCAACCAGCGTCTCAACGATGCCTTGAGCCTCGGAGTAGTTATTCTGCGCTATGTTAAGGGCGGACGTACTCATGTCTCGCGCCTCTTCATCCTTTTGTTTCGCCTCCTCAGCAGTGGCAACCTTGCCTTTCTCAGCTTCAAGATCAATCTCCAAGGACTCACTTTTGTCAACCTGCTCTTGCAGGCGACGCTTGAGCTCTGCAATCTCGACGTCCTTGGTCGCCAGGTCCTTGTCCTTATTAGATAACTGCGCTTTAAATTCAGCCTACACAAAATAAAAAAGAGACTTAGAATTCTAACAAAATAGAAAGCAAAACGGAAAAGGGGAGTTAATTATTAAACCTCAGTACGCTCCTTCTCAGCTGCAAGATCCTCGACCTTCTGTGATAGTGTCGCATTTTGAGCTTCAAGGTCGGTAATCTTGTTACGAGCTGCGAACGCGCGCTGATTGTCTTTTTCACATATCCTCTTAAACTCAGCTTTCTCCTTCGACATGACTCTTCAGTAGCGCGAAGCTTGGCCCTATGCCCCTCACGGCCCCATTCCTCTGATTTCTTATCAGCCTCAAACTTGGACTTCTCCTCAGCAAATGCAGCAGTAGCTTTCTCGAACTCCTTAGCCTCCCTCACAAGGCGCTCACGATATTTTTCCCACTCGGCCCGCTCCCTAACCATCGTTCGCCGCTCGCGAACGATTTGATGGTTGGCGGCGCGAGTATTGGCCTCTCCAATTACATACGCCTGGTATAGCCCATCGTGAGACCGCGCCCTTTGACGGATAACCTCACTAGGAGGGAAGGAGTTCAGTAACCAGTCACGACATGCACTGAACTCCATGAAAGTATCTTTCTGTTTCAGACCCTAGGGAGCTTGGTGGGGAGCATTACCGTGCGCCTCCTCTGTATAAGTTTTATAGTAGAGATCGCCCAATGTATCTTTTGGATTGATAACCCGAGGCATATACCCTCCAGCACCACCAGAACTCGCACCACCTGCAGCATGAGTTTTCTCCTTATGAAGCGGAGAACCTGATCCCCTCGTAGTAGAAGTTACTTTAACGGAATGAAGGGGGACATCAGGTTGCGCAGATTTGGAAGGTTCCTCAACCTCAGGATCCTTCCTCCTCTCTTGATGGGTTTGGTCAAGCCCCGTGATGCGAACGACCTCCGGACCCTGCGCTTTATCATGAGCAGTGGTAGCAGCGGCCCCGGTATCCTTTGGATCACCACCAACAGGCTTTTCAGTAGCCTTCTTCTTCTCTTTCTCCTTCTCTTTCTCAACAACCTTATCAACGGTTCTCTCAGCAGCTTTCTTCTCCTTCTCGGGCTCTACCCCAGCAGCCTTGAAGGGCTTGATGATAACCCTGGGCCTCTTCTGTGTCGGCTCTAAAGGATCTTTAAACGCAACATCCTTCTTCTCAGGGGTCTTCTTTTTGGCCTCTGCAAAAACTAAGTGTCAATAAAGGAAGTAAAAAACAAAGAAAGCATGGCAATCAAAGAAACTAACCGGGAGAAAATTTATAAAGAGAGCGCAAGTTGCTATGTTTTCCAAGCACAGGAACCTCACCAGCTTTAGGCGCAAGAGACCCACCAGCTGTGGTCTCTTCCCTACTTCTTTTCCTGATTACCAACTTGGCAGCAGGCTCCTCCTCCTCTTCTTCTTCCTCTTCTTCATCAACCGCGATGGAAGACGGGGTGGCTCCAACATCCGGGATTCGAGAGCCCGCGCTCCCTGAGCTCTTTGAACCAGCAGCTCCTGACTTCTTCTCGCCTATACGCGACAAACCTTCAAGCGAGTCACTGATAATAACGTAATCTTCCAAGTTACTCTGGCGGAGGCGGATAGTACCTTTGTCAGCAGCAGCAGCAGTCGCGCGGCTACTCCCGCCCTTCTTGCTGGTCACCTCAGCGTCTAAGGTAATCACCTTCTTCCGCTTTGCGGGTTTTTTCTTCTTTTCTTCCGGGTCAATCCCCAAGTCGCGCAACGCACCTGCAAAGATGTTAGACCTCGAACTTAGCTCCCCATTCGAAGACCCTACAGACTCCTTGCTGGAAAGATAAAGAATCTCCTTCCCAACGGAGGTCACAGATCGCAAGGGTCGGGGATTGGGAATATGCGCACCTTCAGTTGAGGTAGGTGGATTGGCGAAGGCCCCAGCAACAGGGTACAGGAAGCGCGGCTTGATTCTATCATACCAATATTGCTCCCCCGACTCCAGCGGGCACACCCCCATGGATCCACCAAACGCGGGGAAAGCAGCTTGATAAAGGTGTGCTTCTACATTCAAAATTCAAACAGTTAAACGAGGCGAGAATAAACAGAACTAAGGAAACAACTAACCTCTATCCTCAAACTTCAATATTGGCACCTCTTCGCTATCATGCGGCCATTGGTCACTCATTTGCGCCGCAACCAGAACATTTTCACCAAACACTCGGTTTGGAGTGGCAGTAAGCTTCAGATACCATTCTTCCTTCTTGGGAATCGCCAATTCCTCCTTCTCGATCGGTTCTGACCATGGGCGGAAGATCATGACAACCTGTATCACCTCCTCACGAATGAAAAAGAACTTCTGTTTCCAGTCATGGAAACTCTTAGGAGGGTTCAGGAGTATCTTCTTCGCAGCCCCTCGACTGGCAAATGAATAGAAGCCCATGGTTCTGATCAGCTGATAGAAGGCTCTAAACCTTTCCACAGTCAACTCAACATCATGGGATCGACAGAGAAATTCGAAGTGTCGAACTCTAACCATTCCCGGTGGACTCATTTGGGAAATATGGAACCCATAAAACTGAAGTATGTGGGACAAGAAATTCGTCACCGGAAACCGGAAGTTGCCCTGAAGGAAGAAGTCCTCAAAAAGGGTGATGTACCCCGGTGGTGCATCCGCGGCCGTCTGATTTTGGTTGGGGTACCGAGCATCCCATTCCGGTGGAAACCGGAAACTTCGCGTAATCTGCTCGAATAACCCTAAGTCCCACTTAAGGATGGGAACGGGACCTTCATCACCGGGATTCTCTTCCTGATGTTCTTCAGCCATGGATACCGAGTAAACTTTGAATATTCTGGAAAAAGCTTGGAGATGTGATGAAGAATCTTGAAGATCTGCTACAGATAAACTTGAAGATTTGAAGGTCTGAAGAAGAGATAGAGAGAAGATAGTAACAGTGGAAGAAGGAATGATATCTCCTCTCATCTTCACGGATATATATACTCATCGCATTTAATGCGATGAGTAGACGTGCCGGGGTCACCGCGCGCGTACCCAGTCAGCGACTGCCACGTCAATCGCGAATCCCGAAGTGACGGTTTCCACGTGCGCGTGGACCTCACTCTCCTGACGGAAAGCCGAACCGTCAGGGACAACTTGATGACGGCCGTGTCAGTGGTCAACTCAAACGTCGCCATCAACGACATTTCTTACCAACCTGTCAGAATTCAAAATTCGATGATTTTGTCGCCCAAAACTACTACAAACTTCATGCAGAAGTAACCCAGGCCGCGCAACTTTGATGTTCACCGAACAAACCTCGCGCTTACAACCAAGAAGCAAAGAATCACCAGCACTCAAACACGGTAGTCGCGCCGTATCAACTGTCAAACATTTACACGCGCACATATACCCAATACAAAGCAAGCATCATTAGCACTTTCCTTTTTCTAAGTCCAGAGCTCCAACCACTTGCCCCGCGCATGGTGCAGCACTGGACTGGGGGACTTGAAGGGGTATGGTTCCAAAAAGCCACGCAGACCTTCTTTCAGGTCGCGCGCAGGACCATACTCCTTATTCATCAAGCTTCTTACTAACATCCTCGCGCGGGTTACGTCATCATGAATTGATCCCGCGCGAGGTCTGACCAAGAAAGCTCACCAGACTCAACACTTAGCATTCTGAAGAAGAGCCTCCAGCTCCTATAGATCCTGCGTGGGCTAGCTACGTGCTCCACAAGGGCCGCGCAGGAACTACAACGCAAGGCCATTTCAGAAGGCACACAAGGTACAAGTGGCAGAAGAAAAGGGCCAATCCACATCCTTCAGGCTCTGCTCAATCGTGCTCCACGATCATCTGACATGCAGGAGACAGAAAGTATGTAAGTACGCCTACGTGGCACCAATAACACGGCAGAGACACCTGCCCCACGATCTCCACTTGCCTGCTGATGGCAGAAGGGCGGCCAGGCCGACAGCCGTGACACGTAGCTCCAATCACGGTGCGCCAGCACCGAAGAACACCTAGAAGCCACTAACGGTCGACACCAGTGAGACAAAGAGCATATCCTCTATGTTGTCGCCTTCCGGCCCAAGGCCCATCAGCCCATATCCTCTTACACCTCTTCGGCTATAAATAGAGACCTCAGTTCACAGGTTAAACATTCCATGCCCTCTACTCTCACTCTTAACTCATCTTTATCTCCTCAAAGCAGTCGCTTATTCTCACGCCGGAGCCCGGTTAAGAGGGAAACCCCCATATTCCCCTCATAACGAGTAACGGTGTTCTGTTTTGCAGGATTATCAGATCATTAAGAAGCTCAGATAGCTAAAAGAAGATTAACCCATATAGTGGAAACATAAACCAAGCTAATCGTCCCCTAAAATTAGTTCCGTATTTCTTCGTGAAGTGAACTGGTTAGTACAAACAATACTTTTATGTTGTAATCATAGGCTCCAGTCCCAAAAACAAGCGGGTATGTGATATATGTGAGGAAACCAACCATTTGCATCATATTATTATTATCTATAATTTATTTTTTATTATGTAGGGTATAAATCATATATTGAGTATGCTTTGCAGTCAAATATGGCATCATCACCAGATTCTATATTGTCCTTTTTAGTTAAGGTAATTCCCAAAAGGTTCTTCTAGTGATGGGTACGAGGTGACAATTTTAACCCACGACGGAATGGGGTGATTTGAGTGATACTTTTTGTTCTAACGGGTCAAATGGGTAAATTTAAATGAGTTGAAAGACACCAAAGTGTATTCAAAATACTCATAAATTGATTTATTATAACAAATTAGATTGTTCTTATAAAAATATAGTTATTGTAATGATATTTGACACATTAATGATTACTAAGATTAGATTATAAAAGAGCCAAAAAGTGTTTGCAATTTGCAGGTTGCATTTCACAGGTAATTGTTGTCAAGGAACCTGTTGTAGTTTCGACTGAAAAAAAAAAGGATCTTGAAGTACCGGAATTGGAAAAAAAAATGCTCCAGAGAAAAGGTTCAAGAAGCTGTGACAAACCGGTTGCAGTTTTGATTGAAAAGGAGTATCTTGGGGACCCCAGTTGGAAAAACAATCAATCGATCACACCCATTGTTGAAGAAGCTGATTCAGTTATGAGTGAAAAGGAGGATATTGGTGCACACAAGTTGGAAAAAATGCTTAAAACATCAAGTTATACAACAAAAAGTCAACAATGGCCATAATCATCTTGTTGATGATATAAGCACTTAAACAATTAAAGATAAAAGATAACATGAAAACCTATTTTCAAATTAATTTGTTTATATCTATATGTATGTTTCAGTGCTCTCTCTACAGCTTCAAATTGACTGAAAAGTCAACTCATGGAAGTCAAATGCAGGAACATCTGACCTTTTCTAGCCGACATCATTTATGACACTAATTTGTAAGTACCATCCAATGAATTGATCAACATTTTTTTCCTATCTTCATCTTATATGCATGCACACCACGTGTTTGATAAAAGTGCTATATGAGTTTTTGCCAAGTAGACTTTCTCCGTATTTTGTCATATCTTTGGGTGCTTTAAATTTTGTTTCTGTACTTCAATCAGTTTCATGAGATCAAATTACTCGGTTTCACTTGGCATATGCAGCCAAGTAACAAGCTTAGTAATAGAGGTACAAGAAGAACGCAACCTATTGACCGACTTGATAACATAGGCAAGTGGATCTTCTAAACAATCCTGGATGGTTGACAGAGCTTCTACCTACACTAGTAACTTTCTACTTATTTTAAAATTATCTTATTATTGACTTTTTTTTTGCACTTCTAATGGATAGATATTCCCGAAGCTTGTTTATGTCAAGCACTAAACTCATGCAATTGGCATTTTTAAAACTTTATCTACTATTTTTTTACCAAGTTTTGCCAGAGAAGAATTTTTTGATACTAAGTTGATACTATCTTTCCTGCTGTTCAATCAGTTTCTGTGTATTTATATAGTTTGTCACAAGTCGAAGAACTAAGATAATAGTTTGAGTATGTTATTATCACTGTGTTCATACGGATTTACATATATTTTATAGGTGAGATGGACTATTAACGTTACAAAACAGTTGAGATTACTCGCAAAAGATGAAGATGAGAAGCTTGCCGAGACAACCTCGTATGATGTAACTCCACCATATGATGAGAAGCTTAAAAGATAATATCAAAAGATAGTATCAAATCTTCTTAATTTTGTATAGATCAATTATTATTTATTGTGTAATTATTTGTTTCCATCTTTGTAATATGTAATTCAAGTATATAATGATATCATATCTCTCTTGATTAATCAGAGAGAATTATACCTATCACATGGTATCAGCCTAAAAGATATCAAGGTCCTCTTTCTCAAGCCTTTTTTCTTCTTCCCTAACCGCCGCCCCTTTTCTCCTGATGTCTTCCTCTTCCGCCGACGCTAACACCTCTGTCTTACCCATCACCGCTCTTCTCCACTTGATTCATGTTAAACTCACCTCTACCAACTATCTCATATGGTCTACCCAAACCCTACCCCTCCTAGCCAATCAAAAACTCACCTCTCATATTGATGGCACTCTCTCGGCTCCCCCTAAGACTATCACCGTCGAGTCCAAGGAGCAGCCAAATCCGGCATACGCCGATTGGCTTGTTTCTGATCAACAAACCATTCTTATTCTTAATGCTACCTTAACCGAAGAAGCCATGACTGAGGTTATTGGCCTCGACACTGCGCGTAAAATCTGGACCGCCCTCGAAGCCGCCTATAGCAACACCTCCCTTGAACGCATGCATCTCCTTCGTGATACCCTTCGTCAACTCACCAAGGGTTCCTCAAGTGTCGCTGACTTTGGTCGTAAATTCAAGTCCATTTGCGATCAACTCTCCGCCATTGGTCATCCTGTCAGTGAAACGGATAAGACCCATTGGTTTCTTTGTGGTCTCGGTTCGACTTTTGAAAGCTGGTCAACCGCCATTCGAACTACTCATCAATCTCTTCCCTTTCGTGAACTTCTTACCAAAGCCGAAAGCCAAGAACAATTCCTTCACCATCTAAACCCATCTACACCGCCTTCGGTTGCCTTCACTGCCCACCGTTCCAAACAGCCTTCCTCTCACAACACCCATTCCAAACCAACCTCTGGTTCCAACCGTAACACATCCCAAAACTCCTCCGCTCGTCCCCGTCGTCCACCCCACCGTCAGCTTTGCCGCACAAATGGCCATTACGCAAATAAATGTCCAAAGTTAAAATCTTTTGTGGCAGCCTCGGCCTCGGGTGACGAGGACCTCTCTCGTGCGTTTCATGCTCGTTGCAGCGTTAACATGGATGATCCGGACTGGACGACTGATACTGGTGCCGATCTTCACATGACTGACGAAATCGGTAATCTTGATTCCTCATCTCCTTATTCGGGTCGTTCCAAAGTTTTTTTCGGTAATGGTCATTCATTACCTATTACTCACAAAGGTCGTGTTTCTCTTAATAAACACGTGTCTTTGAATGATGTTTTGGTCGTTCCGGGTATTACAAGGAACCTCCTCTCCGTTAGCAAACTCACTAACGATTACCCAGTTGATGTCTTATTTTCTGACTCCTTTTTTCTCATTCAGGATCGGAAAACAAGTCAACCACTCGCTCGAGGTCGCTGTGAGAACGGTCTCTATGTGCTCAAGCACAAGTCTTTTGCTTTTGTTGCTTCAGTTTCATCTACTAAAGCTTCTTTTGAATTGTGGCATAATCGCCTTGGACATGTTGGTTTTGATACTGTTTCTATTTTAAATAAGAATGGTTGTTTATCATTTACATCATTATTGCCCAAACCCACTGTTTGTTCACCATGTCAATTAGCAAAAGCACACAAATTGCCTTTTGATCTGAATGAAAAACGTGCCTCTAATCCTCTCGATCTTGTGCATTGTGATTTATGGGGTCCTTCGCCTGTTTTAGGCATCAATGGCCATAAGTATTATGTTGTCTTCATTGATGACCACTCTCGTTTTTCTTGGTTATACCCACTCAAAAACAAAACCGAATTCTACAATGTTTTGGATACCTTTCTTCGCCTTGTCCAAACACAATTTTCTCGCAAGGTAAAGATCTTCCAAAGCGACGGAGGTTCGGAATTCGTTAACCATCATGTTCGTGCCATTTTTGACAAAAATGGCACCTTTCATCGCATGTCTTGCCCTTACACCCCTCCTCAAAATGGTAGAGCGGAACGCAAGCATCGCCACATAGTTGAAACCGGCTTAGCTATGCTTTTTCACGCTCGTGTTCCAACCACTCATTGGGTTGATGCCTTCACCACTGCCACCTATATTATCAACCGGTTGCCCACAAAAGTTTTGCAAGACAAGTCTCCCTTCGAGATTCTCTATTCCACCCCACCCACATACTCCAATTTTCGAGTCTTTGGTTGTTGTGTCTATCCATACTTACGAGACTATGCTCCACATAAACTCTCTCCCAGAAGCATTCCATGTATCTTCATGGGTTACTCGCCTCAACATAAAGGCTACAAATGCTTCGATCCTTCCATGACTCGTATGTATGTCACTCACCATGCTCGTTTTGACGAGTCCCTTTTCCCTTACAAGGACTCCACTTCCCACACTAATATTGCCAACCTTTTCTTATCCACCTTCAATGAGCCTACCTCCCTTACACCTCCAATCGACCCACCCTCCCACTCTCCTGCTCCTTCGGTCCATCCTTCCCACATATCACAGCCATCTTCACATCCTTGTTCTCTTTGCAAACCCACACCCTCTACTACCCTACCATCTCATACACCCACTGATCCCACCATATCCTCACCTACTACTCCCACACCATCAACATCCGAGTCCACTGACTCGTCCTCCACCCCTCCTCCATCTAACACCAACCATGCCTCACCTATTCACTCGTCACCTCCGGTCCCCACTCCACCTCCTATCCCCACTCACCCCATGACAACTCGCTCAAAGGTTGGCACCTTCAAACCAAACCCGAAACATCTCACTTATCTTGCCACGGCTATGCAATCCCGTTTGCATGTCTCTCTTCTTTCCACTATTGATCCGAAAGGATTCAAGAGTGCTGCTAAACACCAACATTGGATGGATGCCATGACTGCCGAACTTCAGGCTCTTTCCAAAAATCGCACGTGGACTCTCGTTCCGCGTCCTTCATCCGCTAATGTTGTCGGCTCCAAGTGGGTATTTCGCACAAAATATCGGGCTGACGGCTCCATTGATCGTCACAAAGCTCGTCTTGTCGCGCAAGGCTTTACCCAACTTCCGGGACTTGACTTCCATCATACATTTAGTCCAGTTGTCAAAGCCTCCACTATACGCGTTGTTTTATCTCTAGCCGTTATCAACGGTTGGTCTCTTCGTCAACTTGACGTCAATAATGCCTTCTTGAACGGCTCCCTTTCTGAAACCGTGTATATGGAGCAACCTCCTGGGTTTGCCAGCCCTACTCATCCGAACTATGTGTGCAAGTTAAATCGTGCACTCTACGGGCTAAAACAAGCTCCTAGGGCGTGGTTCCAACGCCTAAGTTCCTTTCTGACTTCCTACGGCTTCACATGCAGCCGTGCCGATCCCTCTCTTTTCATCTTTCATCAAGGAAACTCTCTTATGTACCTTTTAGTGTATGTCGATGACTTGATTCTCACTGGAAATCGGTCCTCTCTACTTGATTCGTTCACCAACAGGTTGCATCAAGAGTTTTCAATCAAAGATCTTGGCGCTTTAAACTATTTCCTTGGTCTTGAGGTCCTCCATCAAACTGATGGCCTTGATTAATCAGAGAGAATTATACCTATCACAAAGCTTACTCATTACAACTTGTATAAGGAACATAACGAATAAGCTTTCCTGTTTTCACGCATACTGCAAAGTGCTGTCCAGATCAGGGGCGGTTCTTAGAAGGCCACTGTCAGGGCCACGGCCCGGGCAAGTTTTTCGGTCGTAGTGCTAATTTTCCGCATTTCGATCGAAATTTTTTATATATACTATGTTTGGCCCGGGTTTGTGCCCGTGTCTTTCGGCCGTGGCACGTTCAACGGGCAAGATCCCCACTGGTCCAGATGTATATGAATCGTGCAAGTAACATTACACATTCACTTTTTATAGCTGGATTAAACTTCTTTGAGTGACTTTTTTTTGCAGCCTTTGACAGGTCGCATATAACTTCTTTGTGTGACTTCTTTGCTGACAGGTATGTTAATCTAATTGGGATGGATTACCTTAGAAGGTTCTCAAAGGACTTCGTTTTCAAACTCTGATAACATCCCTCTGGCAGCTTCCGCTATTCTGGAAAGTGCTCCTAGGCTTGAATTCTGATGATTCTACTTGTTTGAAGTCAAAGGTGTCGTCAATTTCAGGCAACGAATCCAACAAATAGTTTATTTATTAGATAAAAACGTTATATGATTCGGGTGGCAGAGGAAGTAAGTCATTGAATCCAAGGTTAACTTAGGCTAAAAATATGTTTTTCGAAGCTAGGGAAAAAATACAAGTGTTGACTTTGCGGTCAATGTTGACCAAAAACTCAACGGAAGTCACACTCAGCTTGTTGGTCAAATGTTGATGCCATATAGGGATGACAATTCTAATACTGGGCTTGTAAATATCGGATTAAGTGGATTTTTTTTTCTACTGGACCATGTTGAAGGCCAAAGTGTATGGTTGTTTTGGTAGTGTTGTTGACTTTTTGCATCGGTTGACTCTAGATTAAACATACGCCACTATAGTTGTTGACATTCTGCACGAATCAACATAGTACTATAATTCTTAATTTTATTCGGACCCGTATTCCAACCGTGACTTTCATTAACTTCAAAAAGTGGTCTCAACATTAATCTGGTAGTAAAACGATTTGACCGGCACATAAGTAAGTCCAATTTATCAAGCAAATAGAACAGGGAATTCTCAGGCAGCAATTTTCATTTGCCCTAAAGTTGGTAAAACACATTTTCCATTACCTTGCCATTTCTAATATTTTGCTGTCAAAATTTTGGACTTTCTAGTTGCAAAATTCCAGCTTTCACATTGCATGAACCGCTTATTTATAGTAGCATCAGAGACTCTAGTAACATCACACAGTGTTGACTATTTCTGTTGACTTTTCTATAATAAAATCATACAACAGCAACCAAATATCCAAACTACTGAGAATTCGTGATCCTTACATAAAAGGATTGACTTCTCCCTAGATCATCACAAATGTCAACTCTTACTCATCTTTTGGCAGACATCACATCACCCCTTATTTGACTATCATTGACTTTTACTAATTGACCAACAATTCATTGTCCAATACCTATTGATCAGACCTTTGGCATTCTAGTGAAAAACCAGATACAAACCACAATCAATAGAAAGTTTCTTTGCTACATAATTATGCTTAATTGTAAGTCATCAACGGGACATTACTTAAGGTGCATTGGGTTCGTGGATCCTTTTAAGGAATTGTAATATATCAAAGTAACTGAATTTAAAGAAAATGGAATCTTTCATAAGAATTTGAATTTGTAATGATGTGGATGACAAAACAATAATGAAAATAATAATAAAGGTATCGAAATTTATCATTACGACATCCACCTACTGCTCGCACCACTATCGATGGTGTTGCCCCACATCCCCACCCCCTTAGTCTACGCCGCAATTGCCACGGCCACAGCCGGTGGCCGTTGCTGCCCCAACCACCCCTTGCCACCAGCTAAGAATTAAGAATTGAGATTATTCAAGGGCTGCTAATATCTGGTATGAAGATTGGTAGTACAATGGATATGTGGATTCTGGAACTGGAAGCATAGAAATGGGAAGGTCAATTGTTCGGTCTTGCATATTGAAGCTAAAGTCAAACTGGGGACTTATATGTGCATAGTAGAACAAGGCCCTAACTATCTGCACACCCAGTTTGCCTATCTGCACACTTAGGGTTTACCTACGCTGCGTATTGACCTATACGCAGCGTATAGGGTTACCTCTATACGTTGCGTATAGGGTTACCTCTATACGCTGCGTATAGAGCTATACTCAGCGTATATAAACCATGGATTTCAGAGCCTTATTAGCAATCATTGCACAGAAAACAAGGGTTATATACGCTGCGTATAGGTCTATACGCAGCGTATATAAACCATTAGATTTTTTTGAGTCATTTTGGTAGGTTTGAGGGATCATTTTTTCACAAAGTTTAAATACGCTGCGTATAGACATCTAAGGAGCGTATATAAAGGTCTGAAAGTGTCTTTTATACCCTTATGTTGAGGCTATAGGAAGCCAAATACAAGGGTAGTTGTGTCATTTTTGTCTCATACGCTGCGTAGGGACCTCTAAGGAGCGTATATAAAGCTCCATTTTTGTATTTTTTTATTGTGTATTCCTCTGTTTATTTATAAAAAAAAAGTAAATTAATTGTGTGTATTTTGGGGTATTTCCATGTTTATTTATAAAAAAACAATATTATTAAAAATAATACAAATATTATGAATTATAAGAATTTAAAATAATACAAATATTAGGTCCCGTATTGACCTCGTATAAGCCTATAAGTGTGATATCGTATCGTATAGGTGTGGTTTAGGTCCCGTATTGACCTCGTATAAGCCTATAAGTGAGATACCGTGTCGTATAGGTGTAGTATAGGTCACGTATTGACGTCGTATAAGCCTATAAGTGTGATATTGTATCGTATAACGTAGTATATGTCACGTATTGACTTCGTATAAGCCTATAAGTGTGATATCGTATCGTATAGCGTCATATAGGTCACGTATTGACCTCGTATAAGCCTATAAGTGTGATATCGTATCGTATAGGGGTAGTATAGGTCACGTATTGACCTCGTATAAGCCTATAAGTGTGATATCGTATCGTATAACGTAGTATAGGTCAAGTATTGACCTCGTATAAGCCTATAAGTGTGATATCGTATCGTATAGCGTCATATAGGTCACGTATTGACCTCGTATAAGCCTATAAGTGTGATATCGTATCGTATAGGCAATGTTGTAGAAGGCGCTAGGCGCTAGTCGGGCGGTGAGGTACCGCCTAGGGATTAATCGGGATTAATCGGAATGGGAATTTATATATGTAATTTTTCAAATTTATATATATATACACAATAATATAAAAATAATACTTCAAAATTCACATAAATACTTCAAAATTCACATAAAAATTCAAAAATTAACCAACTTTTGACCAAGTAGACCGACTAGGACCGATTTTTACCGACCAGGACCGATTTTTACCGACCAGGACCGATTTTGACCAAAAAACCCATGGTCCGATTAGTCCGACTTGACCGACTTTCGACCCACTAGGACCGACTTTTGACCGACTAGGACCGATTTTGACCTGGACCGATTAATTGGCCGATTTGCTCAAAATTAGGCGATTACTAGCCGACTAGCGCCTAGGCGCCGATTAATCGGCCGCCTAGACCGATTTCTGCAACAATGCGTATAGGTGTGGTTTAGGTCACGTATTAACCTCGTATAAGCCTATAAGTGTGATATCGTATCGTATAGGTGTAGTATAGGTCACGTATTGACCTCGTATAAGCCTATAAGTGTGATATCGTATCGTATAGGTGTAGTATAGGTCACGTATTGACCTCGTATAAGCCTATAAGTGTGATATCGTATCGTATAACGTAGTATAGGTCACGTATTGACCTCGTATAAGCCTATAAGTGTGATATCGTATCGTATAGCGTCGTATAGGTCACGTATTGACCTCGTATAAGCCTATAAGTGTTATATCGTATCGTATAGGGGTAGTATAGGTCACGTATTGACCTCGTATAAGCCTATAAGTGTGATATCGTATCGTATAACGTAGTATAGGTCAAGTATTGACCTCGTATAAGCCTATAAGTGTGATATCGTATCGTATAGCGTCATATAGGTCACGTATTGACCTCGTATAAGCCTATAAGTGTGATATCGTATCGTATAGGTGTGGTTTAGGTCACGTATTAACCTCGTATAAGCCTATAAGTGTGATATCGTATCGTATAGGTGTGGTTTAGGTCCCGTCTAATCCTATATGCATATAAAAGACCTATAGGAAACCTATACAAGACTTATACTACACTATACGATACGATACGATACTATACTATACAATAACACCCGTATAGGCCTCTATACGAGACTTATATACTATACACTATACGATACGATATGATGCAATACGATACGATACGATGCAATACCATAAGATAATTTAATTTAAATGATAACAATATAATATATTTGTATTATTTACGAATAATATTGTTTTTTTATAAAGAATTTTCTTTTTTTTATAAATAAACAAAGGAATACGATAATTTAATTTAAACGATAACAAAACAATATATTTGTATTATTTACCAATAATACTGTTTTTTTATAAATAATTTTCTTTTTTAATTTTTATAATTCATAATATTTATATTATTTTTTATTTTTATAATTTATATTTGTATTATTTACCAATAATATTGTTTTTTTATAAATAATTTTCTTTTTTTTATAAATAAATAAAGGAATACACAATAAAAAATACAAAAATGGAGCTTTATATACGCTCCTTAGAGGTCCCTACGCAGCGTATGAGACGAAAATGACACAACTACCCTTGTATTTGGCTTCGTATAGCCTCAACACAAGGGTATGAAAGACATTTTCAAACCTTCATATACGCTGCGTATAGGTCTATACGCAGCGTATATAAAGGGTAGTTTTTATTTTTAACCCCAAACATGTGGTAAAATTATCTTTTTAACCCTTATTGTATATATACGCTGCGTAGAGACCTCTAAGGAGCGTATATAAAGGTCTGAAAATGTCTTTTATACCCTTGTGTTGAGGCTATAGGAAGCCAAATACAAGGGTAGTTGTGTCATTTTTGTCTCATACGCTGCGTAGGGACCTCTAAGGAGCGTATATAAAGCTCAATTTTTGTATTTTTTTATTGTGTATTCCTTTGTTTATTTATAAAAAAAAAGTAAATTAATTGTGTGTATTTTGGGGTATTTCCATGTTTATTTATAAAAAAACAATATTATTAAAAATAATACAAATATTATGAATTATAAGAATTAAAAATAATACAAATATTAGGTCCCGTATTGACCTCATATAAGCCTATAAGTGTGATATCGTATCGTATAGGTGTGGTTTAGGTCCCGTATTGACCTCGTATAAGCCTATAAGTGAGATAACGTGTCGTATAGGTGTAGTATAGGTCACGTATTGACGTCGTATAAGCCTATAAGTGTGATATTGTATCGTATAACG
Organism: Helianthus tuberosus; assembly: GCA_030545235.1. Classification (NCBI taxonomy): domain Eukaryota; kingdom Viridiplantae; phylum Streptophyta; class Magnoliopsida; order Asterales; family Asteraceae; genus Helianthus; species Helianthus tuberosus. Next base: position 194,226,356 of record CM060412.1, on the reverse strand, counting down.
TAGTATATGTCACGTATTGACTTCGTATAAGCCTATAAGTGTGATATCGTATCGTATAGCGTCATATAGGTCACGTATTGACCTCGTATAAGCCTATAAGTGTGATATCGTATCGTATAGGTGTAGTATAGGTCACGTATTGACCTCGTATAAGCCTATAAGTGTGATATCGTATCGTATAACGTAGTATAGGTCACGTATTGACCTCGTATAAGCATATAAGTGTGATATCGTATCGTATAGCGTCGTATAGGTCACTTATTGACCTCGTATAAGCCTATAAGTGTGATATCGTATCGTATAGGGGTAGTATAGGTCACGTATTGACCTCGTATAAGCCTATAAGTGTGATATCGTATCGTATAACGTAGTATAGGTCAAGTATTGACCTCGTATAAGCCTATAAGTGTGATATCGTATCGTATAGCGTCGTATAGGTCACGTATTGACCTCGTATAAGCCTATAAGTGTGATATCGTATCGTATAGGTGTGGTTTAGGTCACGTATTAACCTCGTATAAGCTTATAAGTGTGATATCGTATCGTATAGGTGTGGTTTAGGTCCCGTCTAATCCTATATGCATATACAAGACCTATAGGAAACCTATACGAGACTTATACTACATTATACGATACGATACGATACGATACGATACGATACTATACTATACAATAACACCCGTATAGGCCTCTATACGAGACTTATATACTATACACTATACGATACGATTTGATGCAATACGATATGATACGATACGATACGATGCAATACGATAAGATAATTTAATTTAAACGATAACAATATAATATATTTATATTATTTACGAATAATATTGTTTTTTTATAAATAATTTTCTTTTTTTATAAATAAACAAAGGAATACGATAATTTAATTTAAACGATAACAAAACAATATATTTGTATTATTTACCAATAATATTGTTTTTTATAAATAATTTTCTTTTTTAATTTTTATAATTCATAATATTTATATTATTTTTTATTTTTATAATTTATATTTGTATTATTTACCAATAATATTGTTTTTTATAAATAATTTTCTTTTTGTTATAAATAAACAAAGGAATACACAATAAAAAAAATACAAAAATGGAGCTTTATATACGCTCCTTAGAGGTCCCTACGCAGCGTATGAGACCAAAATGACACAACTACCCTTGTATTTGGCTTCGTATAGCCTCAACACAAGGGTATAAAAGACATTTTCAGACCTTTATATACGCTGCTTAGAGGTCAATACGCAGCGTATTTAAACTTTGTGAAAAAATGACCCCTCAAACCTACCAAAATGACCAAAAAAATCTAATGGTTTATATACGCTGCGTATAGACCTATACGCAGCGTATATGACCCTTGTTTTCTGTACAATGATTGGTTATCAGGCACTGAGATCCATGGTTTATCTACGCAGCGTATTGGTCAATACGCAGCGTAGAGGGTTAACCCTATACGCTGCGTATTGACCAATACGCTGCGTAGATAAACCCTAATTTTGCAGGGGTTTGGTGTGCCAATAGGCACTTTTGTGTGCCAATAGGCACACCCTAGAACAAATGGCAGTAACAGTAACACTGATTAAAAAGTCAATGTTGACTTTGACCAAAAAGTCAACATGAACTTTGACCGAAAAGTCAACACAACTCTAAATGGCGTTGTCATGCAAACTACTAAGTTTCAAGTCTTTTATTTGGTAATTAGCATTGAGGACTTGTAGTTTCATTTGTATACTTGTATAAATTGCTATGTATTTTGTGGTTTGTTTTCTAAGTTGGGTGTATATATTGGCCCAATATGGCAATATGGGAATTGTTTTGAGCTGGATAATCCATTTGGATAATTCAAGGGCTAGCTAGTCAATTACGAGGGATTCAGGATTGGCTTGTGGCCCAAAATTTTGTATTTTACATTTTCTTATTAAGAAAACTGTATCGAGGTATCATCCCATCTATCTAAAAAAATTGTCCTGACATTTCATTAAGGCGTTAATCCTGAGCTCTATCTCTATTTTCCAGAAAAAGAATCCATACGTTTTATATATAACTTTTAACTTTTTTTCAACACAAGAATCTAAAATAACCACGAAATCGACATCCAATCCGTTCTAGTAAGGCACCAAAATATACTAATAATCAAAACAAAAATAAACCATGCCAAAATGGGTATCATCAATAGGCATAAAGAAAGCGAAGTACGTGCCAAACACAAGTGTCCCAAGAAAAAAAAAACATTAGGGCTTGGCAACCCACGAAACAAATATTAGATAACGAGAGAGCTTTGACCTCAACTAATTCTGTTGGATTCAACTACAGGAGTTTGACCTCAAAAGTCAACTTCATTGCTTCAGTAACTTTAGCTCAAGGGTGTCATTCTGGTCTTCAGCCTTTTCTTCCCAACTGTCAATTCCTTGCTGCTTACTTGCATTTCCATCAACCTATTCAAAAAATTGTTGAAATACAGTTTAGTAATTGAACACAACAAATTGGTGAAAAAAATAGTGATGTGGTGGCTTGGTTGGTGTTCAAAATGGTGATGAAATTGGTAAAGAAAAACTCTAGAATCAAAATGGTAATAAAATTGGAAAAGAAAAAACTCTAGAATGACGATGAAGTGATGATAACTCGGATATCGTAGACTTTAAAAAATGAACAATATGCTATTAATATTCATGATAAATGCCCCATATCAGACTTTAAATAATGAACAATATGCTCTTTATATCTAGATGTTAACAATGTTCATCAACCTAAAAAGAGAGTAAGTTTGATAAAGAAGCTTTAGTAACTTCATCAATAGTATACAAATGAAACTACAGAGTGATTTTCTAATATAAACCCTAACGGTTTGAGTACAAATATCATGGCACATATGAATCTCGTTTAATGCTTTATTAGTTTAATCTGATTTCAAAAAGCATTTTGCATATGTACAATAAGTGTTAATGTTTAAGAACATTGACTTACTTGAAACGATAATGCTTTCTCAAGTTCTTTAATGATGACTTTCATTGTAAGATGTTGGTCTTGAGTTTCTACTACACACTGATGAGCAATTTCAATAAATGTGTGCAAAGATTCCTTGATGGGTCCTCCTTTTAACACAAAAGTGTCTTCACTTGTTTCTTCCTTTAGTATAGGATCTATCATGTTCTCTAGTGTTCCCGTACAGAAGCTTTGTTTTGCCACAGGGCCAAGCCCTTTGTCATTATCCTTCGTGTAAATTGGATCATAGGACTTTCTCCCACATAGAATTTCAAACAAAACTATTCCAAAACTATATACATCTGATTCTCTTTTTAACTTACGAGTCTGCTGATACTCTGGATCTATGTAGTTCGGTCTGCCACGCTGCTTGATATAGACAGCCTCGTCTTCTGGATTTGGATGCAATAATACACAGTCTCCAAACCCATCAATCTTGGCCCTCCAGTTTTCGTCCAACCCAATGTTGTAGCTACATATATCACAGTGTATTATCATCTTTTGGTCTTCCATCTCAAAGTGAAGGTACTTCAATGCGTGTGCAACAATGCAGATTTTCAAACGCTTTTCCCATGTCAAACTACGCATATCATTGACGTTTCCCAAATAATCATCAAGGTATCCATTAGAAACATTCTCAGTGACAATAATCATCTCAGAATATTCAACACAAAATCCAATTAGAGTGACTATGTTTGGATGCTCAACACTCGTAAGCATCTCAATTTCTGTATAAAGCTCTTCTTCTTCGTACCATTCATTTCCAGAGGTGTACGGTTTTATAACCACAATGTTGTGTCCCTTGGGATGTTCTCCTTTATTCTTCCTCTTTTCATATGAAAAATCTTCTTTATCAACATGGCAGAGTTCTGCTCGGTACAAAGTACATTCATCCCAAGATGCAATTATGTATGTCTCTGAAAAATTATTTGTTGTTACTTTAATATCACTAAGACAAATCTTCAAGTGTCCCAACTTGTTTTCCTGCCAATATGTGATAAAGGGAAAAGGAGAGTTATAAAACTGAATATAAATAGAGACACAATGTGTCAGTAAATTATTAGAAAAAACTATAGATTACATTGAATCTATGGACTATTAGCCACTACTATAATTATACAAGGCAAATGGGTTCTGCTCTGTACAAAGTATAGTAACCCGTCTCCACTTCACTGCCATCTAACTAAATTGTAGCAGATTGAAGCCTTATAATCAACATATACTAATTCATATATGTTGTTTGGAACCTCAACAAAAATGAATATGGTGCCAACCCCTGCTTTCTTTTTCCCCTATATATTGTGTTCCCTAATTTTCCATCTAAGCTATCACAGTTGGGCCTTGGCGGATTGTCCAGCCCAACTCGTTTTCCAAGTTTGGAAAAATTATATAGTTATCAAGTTTGTGAACACGGCCCAAACACAATACTTGAATTAGTTAAATACTTAAATCATATTGAATTGTGTATAGTTAGACACATTAAATGATAGGGTTAGGATATAATAGGAAGTTTTTTTTGCTAGGAAGGGTAGGAAGTAATCTAGACCATCAATTGATTTAATCAATGGCTAAGATTAAATGAGTGAAATTGAAGATCAAAAAAGATGTGTGTGGATTTGTGTAAGGGCATAGTAGTCAATCCAGGACAATAGTTTATCTCTCCTCCAACTCCCTCTCATTTTTTAAACGTTAAAAACTTTTTCATACCAAATTATTCTTTTTTATAAAAATTGCACCAAAAAAACGAGCATTTTTTTATCTTTAAAACGAGTATACTATTGCTATATTTTCGAAAAAAAAAATTCGAAAACCCAGTTGCGTAAAACGCAATGGAAAAAAACCTAGTTGCCTAAAACGCAATGGAAAAAAAACGTAAAAAATGACCTTTTCTAAAACGCAATACACCAAAAACACAAAGAAATGTCTTATTTCAAATACACAATGGCCAGAAAACACTTAAAAATGTTTTTTTTTCTAAAATGCAAGGGCCTAAAAACACAAAAGAAAGTATACTTTCTAAAACGCAAAGGACTGAAAACACATAAAATGTGTTTTACTTAAAACGCAATGCACCAAAAACACAAAGAAATATCTTATTTCTAAAACGCGATGGCCAGAAAACACTTAAAAATGTTTTTTTTTCTAAAACGCAATGAACTGAAAACACATAAAAATGTGTTTTACCTAAAACGCAATAGACTAAAAACACTTCAAAAATGTATTTTTCTAAAACGTAATCGCCAAAAACACATAAAAATGTCTTATTTCTTAAACGCAATGGCCTAAAAACACAAAAGAAAGTGCTCTTTCTGCCCCTTGGACCCTGCCAGGGGCTGCCGCCCCTTGGACCCTGCTCCCAGGGGCGCTGCCCCCGGACCCCCGCCAAGATCGTAAAACGCAATGACTCAATTTAAAAACCCAGATCCTAAAAATGCAATTCAAAAAATTCTTACATAGCTCGAAGCCGATTTCTTCAGATTTCTTCACCGATTGACGAAATTTGAATGTTAGAAACACTTATTAGCGATCTAATCAAACGAATCAAGTGATTCGCTTCAAAATCACAGGAAAAAATGAGATATTGTATGAAATTAAAGTGGGTTTCTTCAAAAAAAGTTGAATAACACATTGATTGGGTGTTTGAATCATTGATTGGTGACGAAAATCGCACTATAATGTAGTGATTATTGAGATAGAAAGTGAAGAAAAGGTTGAAGATGGTGAGTTTTGAAAATGGTGGCTTTTGAAGTTACAGAGAGAAGAAGAAGAGAGAAGATTGGGTAACATTGACTAAATTACCCTTCTTCTTTATTTTAAATTTTGCCACATGTCATAATCCTATTGTTTCCTATCCTTACTAGCCAAAATAAACTTCTTATTTTTTTTTTTGAAAGGTAAACTTTATTAACCACAAACGACGACCCAAGCCGGGCCGACAAACACAAGCAATTACATATTTACAAATGAAGCCCAATCTTTCCACTCTACATCTTTATATTTCGATCTTTTAGAAAACCAAAAATAACTCAAAACCTTGATTTCACTTAAAATATCTCCAACTTTGACCGGAACATTAGAGAACTTGAACTTGTTTCTCGCCCGCCAAAGACTCCAACATGTAATCCTGACAATTCCCTGCACCGCCTCTTTTTTCTTCTCCGAAACAACTAGACCATTATAAATAGAGAGAAGGTCTTGAATGGAAAACGTGAATATAGGCGGGATCTTGCACCAGGAGCTCACACCTACCCACACCATGGAAGCAATAAAACAGGCAATAAATAAATGATCAGCAGACTCCGATTCCGAGTTGCAAAACGGACAAGAAGAGTCATTCAAACCAATGTTACGAGAAATTAAGGCCTCTGCAGTGGGAAGCTTGTTCATATTCAACCTCCAAACGTGTATATTAACCTTCAGTGGAAGCCAGCTGCACCAATCTAGAACCGAAAGATTGACAGCACCGAGATCCTCCTTCAACAGCCTTTTGACTTCTTTAACCGAGAAACGGCCATCCGTATTAGAATTCCACTTCCATTTATCCAAACCAGAAGCAAACTGATATCCCGAAATCATACCGACCAGCTGCTCAAGGCTGGTTCGTTCAGCATCAGACGACAAAGGAGTGTTCCAGTTCCAAATATTAGTGATAACACCATTTTGAACATTGATTCTATCTGCCACTTTGACTTTCTTATCTGCTTCAGCTCGAAATAAATCAGGGAATACCGTTTTGAGCGGTTCATCCAAGAGCCAACAGTCCAGCCAGAAGTCCACGTCTTTACCATCTCCAACACAGCCTTTCAATAAATTCCTCAAGTGTCGGGGGAAGAGCGGTTCTTATTAAAGCAGTCCTGGAAAGCTTGCCAACATATTATTTTTCCCTTTATAGAGCCCCAAAGAAGGTCATTTCAGATTTGGAATCGTTAATTAAAAGATTTCTGTGGGGAGGAACTTCGGAAGAGAAGAAGATGCATTGGGTCGCTTGGGATACGGTATCTCGCCATATTAAAGAAGGAGGATTGGGCTTAAATAGGCTTCAAACGGTTAACACATCTCTTTTGATCAAATGGGGATGGAGATTTAAGACGGAAGGTCATCTCCATTGGAAAAAAATCATCGGTGCTCTTCACTCGAACAGGAAGGGATGGGAATGCATCCCTTTTAAAAAATCGCTTCCCGGAGTTTGGAATAATATTGCAAAAAACTTCTTATTTGAACCTCACCATTAAATGATAATCTAAAAGGAATCCAAATCCTTTGTGTTTTAGTAAAGTTTAATTAAACTAAAATTTCCATAATAAATTTTGTGGACCACCCGTTAGCACCATCTATGCTGCCAGTACCCACCTACCCCCTCACCCCTCTCTCACACCGGTGTGCATCTCATTAACTACACCAAACATGGATGCTTTTGTCACCTCTCGAATAATAATTAGAAATGATCATAAAGCCAAGTTTGATTTGCTTAGATTTTCAAGAATTGGGTGTTTCTTAAACAACCCAATTTTGATATGCAGGGCTTTTAAGAATATGGGGCTCAGTTGAATCAAATTTAACATCAATACAATGTTGCTAATAAATGCACACCAATTGTTTGATGAAGTGCATGTATGAAACTTTACAATCGGCTGAAAAGTCAAAAGTCAACTATGGGAAGTCAAATGCAGCAACATCTGACATTTTCTAGCCTACATCACAAGAGCAATCAAATTGTTACTAGTTTTGTATTTGCATATTTTTTGGATAGAAGTTCGATCAAAATAGGTTCTTTTAAGTCATAGACAATTGTTGATTTGTACTTTGAACTGTTGGGTTAATTGGTTTATTCACGGATCACATGGGCAGGTTAGCAGGTCACGAATGACGGGTCAACGGGTACAAGTCAAATTAGCAGTTTATTGTGGAAGACTTGAAATTTAATTAAATTGTTATTAGGAACGTATCTTGAATATCGAGGGTCATATCCTATTCTGCAGGTCAACTGAAGTTAACGGTAAAAATAAATTAGAAGTCAAATGCTTGTGGTAAGTGGTCATGTTTATGGGAGTTATTGGGTCAAAGTTTGCTATGAATATTGTAAAGGGAGGACATGTTAATTAGTTATCTGAAGGTAAAATATGGACAAGGGATGAAGGACCAGATCATGGAAGTTAATGAAGAGCATATCTGGATTTTGATTATCTGGATTTGATCTAAGCTTCTAAAAGGTGGGCCACAGTCAACTGGAAGTCAATGCAGTCAAAAGTCAACACTTGAAGTATGAGAAGTCAATGCAGGAAAACACTCCAAAACAACATGAATTATACACTCAAAGTTGGAATTCTACTAGTTAAGATATTAGAGCATAAAGAAAACTACTACAATGCACTGGATACAAGTTGTATCTTACAACTGTTTGGTTCGCTATCTTCTATTGGTAAGCATTCCTAGGTCCAAAGTTTAGATAGTATACATGGGCTTAAAAATTATGTTTTTTTTGGAAGCTGGGAAAAAAAGTGTTGACTTTTTTTGGTCAATGCTGACCGAAAAGTCAACAGAAGTCACACTCCACTGGTTGGATGACAATTTTAAGGCAGCGGGGAATGATAAGCCTTTGGGCTTGTAATAATTGGATTAAGTGTGGGCCGTATTTATGCCCAGAGACCACAGAGTGTATCTTGTTTTGGTAGTACTGTACTACTATATCAATTTCACTGGTCCTACACGATATGGATATTATTTAGACTTTATTTAAGGGAGATTTGCAAATTATATAGAGAGCCCATAAATAAATTGACATGGTGCAATTATATGTGGGATAAGATTAAGCCCAATTTAAAATTGGATATTGGCACCGCATTTTTGTCGTCTTTGGTGCAAATCGGAATGAAATAATTCAATAATTGGAATGAGTCCGATAAAATTTTGGGTTTTTTTTATCAACAAATGGTCCACATGCAAGTCTGATCAGAACTGGAGTAATTGGATATATGATTCTTGGGCCAAGAGGGGTAATCATCTAAGGCAGCTGGCAAGATCATCAATCCAAAAACTAAAATCCTATTGGTTCAATATGTGTTTATTGGGCATAGATTTGTTGAAATGGTGTTGATTTTATATTGTGATTATTTCTAAATGGTTTGGACTTTTTTTTTTTTTTTTTTGATTTTGGGCCATTAAAAACCCAAATCAGGAGGAAAAACTATAAGTAGTAGATATTGGGCCTGGCGTTTCACAATTATGTTTAGGCCCAATACATTGTTAGACTCTGAATTTTAGACTTGAGTTGGGGACTTGTCCCAAAATAGTCTAAGATCTTTCCTTGATCGTAAGTAAATTTATAAAAAAAAATTACTGAATTGACTTCCCTTTTACCTAAGACATCATGTCAAATAATAAATTTTGTCCATGTTTGTCAAATTAACAATTTACCTTCCATTCAATCTCTTAAAGTAAGATATGATTAAGTTCTTTTTTTGTATTTTTATTGGAACATTGAATTTTTGTTTCTAGATATATAAATTTGTTGTCACTATGCGAATTTTCAAGCTGACGAGCATGCAGCGAACTAAAAGGTGGGTCCTGTCCTGTGGAGGTTAAAGTTTTCTATAGCACTAATGTAACTTCATGCACTAAAGCAGTTAAATTAGTTCTTTTTTTTTAAACCTGATATCAACTCATCAGACGGATTGAAAACATGAGCACATGCTAATTTAGATATCAACAATTGAAAATTGTTTGGATTCCTATCCTTGAGACCGGTTTGAACACAAACCGAACAGGCAAAAAAAGGTCAAAGTCGTTTTAAACCCAAACGTACCAGTAAAAAATGTTCAAAATCGTTTTGAACCTGAACAAAAAAGGTCAACAATCCGACTGAACCCGAACGGGTTTTGACTTATTGTTAACCAACGTAAACCAGTTTAGCGTTAAGAACCAATTTGTGAATCTCTATCTAAAAGACTTGTAGATGAACTAACTGAGTAGAATAGGTGATTACTTCGATATGAGGTGGTGTTTTCCCAAGACTCAAGGAAAACTAGAATCATCCTAACAATACCCCCAAGAATAATGGGGAGGTGCATCTTCCTATAGCGCTATTATTGATAAGGCGGAACTACACACTCTGGATTAAACGTTCACATAGCATAAAGAATCAAGAATCAAGAATCACAAGTATCACATTCACATAGGATAGAGTTTAGATTCAAAAGTATCAAGTTTCAAGTTTCATAGAATACATGTTACATCCCAAAGTTTAAAACAAAAAGGGATCGAGTATACTCACAATGATTACTTAACAGATTAACCGTTATTGGATCAAATGGAGCTCTTTAGGTTTAGCCTGATTAGAGTACAGTAGATAAGCATCGGACAAAATAACAAGATTCGTGCAAGTGTTGGATCAGTCACCTGATCGGATGTAACAACTCTCATTAAAAAGTCCTAATTATTATTTTAAGTGTCCAATAGGAAACCCTAATTGAGAAACCCAAATGATTCTGAACAAACCCTAAAATTTTCAGAATAAACGGAATCAGGATCAGGGCCCCTAAAACTCAAGGGGGGTAAAACCCTATTAATGATTATCTTTATAAAACGCTGTCAAAATTGAAAATTCACGCAACGTCGACTCATCAGGGCTAGATAGGTGACGAAGCAGGCCTACCCTACTTTGACACCCCAGGCGACACGTGACAGGGACCATGGTGTCCTTCGCGACACGCGGGCGGCTCAAATTTTGGGTATAAATGCAGGGGCTTGGGGCCTGAACTATTTGCTCAGTTCGACGGTCTAAAACGTCGTCCTACTCTTTGTATCTCCGTTTCTTTCTATCAACGCTCTAAAACCTCGAAACTCTGCTCGTTATTAGGGTAATAACTCTAATCGCTGCTACGATTCAATCTCTTATCGACTGAAACTATCTGACGGGATGTTTAAGTGCTATCCTTTGTCATTAGTCGTGATTCCGACAGGATGTTTAAGTACCACCCGAACTCGGGGAATACTCTGTCATTCGTTGTGAATCCGATGGATGTTTAAGTGATTACACTTTGTCATTCATTGTGAGGGTTTTATCTCGTGATTATCGTTAAAGTTGAATTGAGTTAATACACTAATACGAGTTCCATTGTATCTAGAAATTAGAACTCATAAGCAAGGAGCTGCTAGAGTACTTAATAGCTAAGTAAACTTAATAGTTAAATAAACTTAGCAGCTAAGTTAGCTGAGTAGATTAATTAATCTATTAATTAAGTTAAGTATGATTAATTAATCAAGATTAATTAAGATTAATTAAGCTAAGCAAGATTAATTAAGCTAAGCAAGATTAATTAAGCTAAGTAAGTTATTTAGTTAAATGGATAAGCAAACTTAATAGTTAAGGAAACTTAATAAATAAGGAAACTTAATAGTTAAGGAAACTTAATAGTTAAGGAAACTTAATAAATAAGGAAACTTAATAGTTAAGGAAACTTAATAGTTAAGGAAACTTAATGGTTAAGGAAACTTTCTAGCTAAGGAATAAATCTACCTATAAATAGGAAGCTTAGGATTCATTTTCCTTTGTTCATTTATTCTATTCTTCTCTCTATACGTTGGTGTTCTAACCAATAATCACCAAAGCGATGTCCTGTCCGATCGATTCAGGAACCATCTAACGAATGTCGAAGTGTTGTGCTTTGTGAATTTCGTTAAACGGAATCCAAAGTACTATACTTTGTGAGTTCATTAAATGGATACCAAAGTACTGTCTAAATAAGACTATACTTTGTGAAATTCGTTAAGGTTCGAATCTCGTGACTACCGTTAAGGTTTGATTTGGGTTTTACACAAATATGTATTCCATTCTGTTAAACTATGTGTTTAACTACCAAGAATACTCCCAACTACACACTTACAATCAAACAAACTATTAAATTATCAGAAGATCCAGAATAATAAAGTGCATGCTTAATTATCGGAAGAAGTAGAATTAAGAAGCTTGTTAACTCAATCCTGCATGCTTATAAAGTGAGTCATTCTCTCTTTTTATCAAATCTATTTACAAAACCCTATTTATTTCAAAGTTATAATTACAGGGATTAAGTTTATGTAATCACCATATTACAGCCGGTATGTGGGGTTTTGTATACATTACTTGATAATCTTCACCATTGGACAACGAGTTAGCCAAGGGGTGATATGACCATAGTCACAGACACCATTGGACGAATGGGCCAATGGGTCGAGTGACAAATATTGTGGGTAGTTGGTTTGATATCTGAAACATTGTAATCTCTCTTAATACTGTAAATTATAACAAACGAGTCGTTTTAGCAAAATGAATGATTCACTTAGTATTTCCCGCTGACAAAACCTTTTTAAAACGTGTTTCAGGTAATTGCAATAGATTGGAGTAAGGATTGGATCCGGCACTGAAAGACTTCAAGAAGTGGATTATTTTATTAATTAAATCAAATTAAGAAATATTGTTTTTATAAAAGCTACCTTTGTAAAAATGGAATTTATTCCATCTATTTAAATAAAATCCGGTGTTTCTAAAACTCTGATATTTTTCCTAACTCACGGTCCTGATGAAATTTCCACTGCAACATTTTCAAATTAATCACCGGTGCCACGGGCTGTTCACGACTTTCGATTCCGTCCAGGGTGGGTCGGGGGCCGTGACATCGGATGGCCATCCGGTCGGATGACATATGTGTGTTGGGACGGACCGCCATCCGATCGGATGGTCATCTGCACGGATGGCCATTCGATCGAATGGTCATTCGATCCAAGTGTTGAGATTTCAAAATAATTAACCAAGTGTTCAAACAGGTCTTTCGATCAGATGGTCATCCGATCGGATGACCGTTCGGTCGAATGACTCTTCATGTGCAAGTTTCAAAGTTCAAAGTTTTAGATTCAAAATAGTTTAAGCATAGAAGGTTTGGAAGACGCATGCCACCCCGATCGGATGGCCGTTCGATCGGACGACAGTCCGATCGGATTGCCATTCGATGGAGAGGTCCTCGTCCCATTTCACAAACCTTGTAAAGTTTCCAAGTTTCGAGTTTAACGGTGATGGCACGGTACGTATTGAGACAACGGTAAACACGTCATTACTCAGTCGGTCTGATCAGATGGGAATCATCCCAGTCCGATCATGTGTCTGCTTTTGACGGAGTTTATGTCGGAATCCGTACTCCGGCTATCTTCTCCGGCGATGATCCATTCCTAAGCCGTCTCCAGACTAATCATTAAGTCTACAGTCCGTTTAGATCCGGATCCCACCGTCTTAAGTAAAGTTTTTAGAAAAGATGAAGGAAAAGCATGAGTTTTGGCTGAAAAGTTTTGATTTAGTAAAGATTCGGTGTAATAACACATGGAATTCTTTAGATCTGAGCTAGACCTCGACTAGAATGACATCACACAACAGTTTGTACAAACCGCCCTGATGACGTCACTCTCAAGAGCTCAAATCTCAGAGATTTCACGGTGAAAAGTAAGATTTCAAAGAAGATTCGTGTAGAGGATAGTGTGTAGATAAAAAAATGTATAAGAATCTAGTGTAAAACATACCGAAATCGCCAGAAAATGGAAGAAAAGTGGGAGAGTGTGCGTCTGGTCGAAGGAGGCTGTCACATCAGTGAAGAATGATGTGACAGGTCCTATTTATAGTACAAGAGAGGAGAATAAGGCGGTGTGGCAGTGGATCGGATGGCAGTTCGATCGAGTGGCCCTCCGATCGGATTTCCATTCGGTCAATCCCATCCTTTTTGCTATTTTCCATTATATTATTAACACAAAAGTTTCCAAGTTTCAGAGTTTCCGCCAGCGACAAGTCTCCAGTCTCTTGTTCAACCAAGTCTCAAGTTTCACGAGTCTCAAGAGCCAAGCACCAAAGTATCAAGAATCAAGAATCTAGCTTTCAAATATCAAGAATCAAGTGTCAAGAATCAAGTATCAAGAATCATAGTCTCATAGTATTAAGAATCAAGCGTCTAGAATTATTAAGCATCAAGAATCAAGTATCTAGAATTAAGTGTCAAGTCTCATAATTTTAAGTATCAAGAATCAAGATTCAAGTATCAAGAATCTAGTATTAAGAATCCAGTATCCTAGCATTAAGATTCACAAGTATCAAAAGTATCAAGAATCACATAGTTTAGGGACTAAAATTGACAATAGCTAAAAGTTCAGGGACGCAGGCGTTACACAATGGCTGGAGTGGTGGCTGGGTGGTGGTGAGACTTTGGGTTACAACTTGCAAGGGTTCTAGCGAGAGAGAGAGAGAGAAGAAAGATTAAGGGGATAAGGGTTTGGGTTGTGTGTGATTGTGAAAATGAAAGAAATAAATAAATAGATATTTTATATATAATAGTAAAATTACTAACATATCCTCATGTGCATAGCACATGCCATAATTAACTGAAAATTTTAACCTAGTTTGTGCTAAAGGACCATGTAATAGGTTATCCAAATAAAGGACTGGGACTGTAATTATTGAAGTTAAATGTCATCCATTGCAATCCAATACAAATATAAAGTACGAAAAAGTGTAATTTACCTTATTATTTATCAAGATTAGGTAATCAGGTTAACACTTACATGTATACTTAATTATTAAAACAGGATCACAGTGAATGAGAGAAGAAGTAATGATTTAGAATCAGAATCACAGTGAAGAACTTTATCAAAATTAGGTATCTAAGAACAGCTCGATTGAACAGTGAGAAACTTGCCTACCTCAGAGTTGACAACCCAATTTTCTTTACGAAGCCAATAAATGTAAAAATTAGCTAACAAGAGAACAAGCCAATGAGTCAGATCTAATTGTGTGTAATCTATACTATATAATAAAATAAACCTGTTTTGGGACACTTGTCATTCTCTCATTTAAATGATTAAAATTATTAATAATACTAATAATACTAATATTTAATCTAATCTAACACAAATAATAACAATAATAATATTTAATCTAATCTAATCTAATACAAATTCTTATTATTAATTCAATAACCTATTGTTAAACTAAAACTTCAATATAATCTTAAATCCTAGCTAAACAAGTTTCGAAATTCATAATAATATTAATATGTTAGACTAAATATATTATTGATATATATATATATATATATATATATAGGATAAGAGTTGGCCCTATATATATATATAGGGCCAGGATCATTTCAGAACCATAAGTATTTACAGAACTTGCAGAACTCCTAATAAACAATCTTTTTATTTATATATTTTTATGTTTAGGATAATTTTATCATTTATTATCTGTATTTTTACGATGACATACATGTTAAGAGTAACTTTATCATTTTTTATATGTAATTTTATAATTACACATATGTAAACTAGTTTTTTTACATATATGTAATTAGTTATGAGTTATGACACATAGATATAATTTTGGCAATTAAACATATGTAAACTACTTGTAACATTTATGTAATCAAAGAAATACATATAATAGATGATAAAAAGATCCTAAATACAAAAACTTATATATAAAATGATTGTTTATTAGGAGTTCTAAAAGTTCTGTAGTTATATATTTAGAGTTCTGAAATGAACTCAACCCTATATATATATATAGGGGAAGGTTCATTGGGGAACACTAAAAAAGGGGGGAACAGCGGGGAACCGACTCAAACGAACTCCGATTGGACTCATTCCAGCAGCGTTGGAACCGGCTCATCGAACCCTAACTAATATCTCTTAACCCTAAATCCTAACTCCTAAACTCTAAACCCTAAAGCTAAAAATTAAGGCTAAAACCTAAGCTAAACCGTAAAATCTAAACTATAAACCCTAAAAGCTAAACCCTAAAGCCTAAACCTAAAGCTAAACCCTAATGCTAAACCCTAAAGCTAAACCCTAAACCCTAAAACTAAACCCTAAACCCTAAAACTAAACCGTAAAGCTAAACCCTAATGCTAAACCCTAAAGCTAAACCCTAAAAGTCATACCCTAATATATTTAGGTTTTAGGGGTTATGATTTAGGGGTTAGGGTTAAGATATCCTAGTTAGGGTTCGACGAGCCGGTTCTAAAGCCGCTGGAATGAGTCTAATCGGAGTTCGTTTGAGTCGGTTCCCCACTGTTCCCCACTTTTTTAGTGTTCCCCAATGAACCTCACACTATATATATATATATATATATATATATATATAGGATAAGGATCATTACAGAACACTAATTATTGCGAGAACAAAAAGAACAACTCTAAATCACTAAATTTTGAGAGGTAAGGTTCATATTTCTTAAATTTTATGTTTCTTACATTCATATATGTATTATATATACATAAAAAATCATATATTTTTCCCTACACACAGTCTACATACATGTAGGTAATTTAGCCTACTTATAACCTACATGTGTGTAGGTTATTTAAAAACAGAAGATTTTTCATATTTTGTTTTAAATTGTAGTGTGAGAAACAATAAATCTTACATTTATAACATTTTCGTTTACTTTTTAGGTTTTTAGGATTGAAAAAATGAGTGATTCATTTTGTTCTGCGTGTTCTCGCAATATTTAGTGTTCTGCATAGAACCTTCCCCTATATATATATAGGGTAATGTTCATGCGAGAACCACCCTTATTACGAGAACCGCGAGAACCAATGTGAACACAACCTAAAATAGCTAAAAAAAACCTAAAAAAACCTAACCCCCACCCCCCCCCCCCCCAAAAAAAAACCTAAACCCCCCCACCCCCCCCCCCCCCCCAAGCTAAATGCTAAAAACTAAAACCCCCAAAAAACCTAAAAAAAACCTAACCCCCCCCCCCCCACCTCCAAGCTAAAATGCTAAAAACTAAACCCCCCAAAAAACCTAAAAAAAAATCTAAAAAAAATTTTTTTTAAATATTTTTTATGTTAAAATCGCTACTTTTAGGCATTTTTTGTTGTGTTCACATTGGTTCTCGCGGTTCTCGCAATAAGAGGTGGTTCCTAACGGATCTTTGTCCTATATATATATATATATATAATGTTATTGATATATATAACTAAAATTATTATCAATAATATTAATAATAGGTTTAGAATCAAATACAAATATTCAAAAAATAAGAAGTCGTACAAAGGGTATCAAATAGACTCTGATTGACCTCATTCAACCGATGTTAGAGCCGACTTATCGAACTCAACGAAATTAATTAATATGTACGAGTTGATGGGTTACATTTATATTAACTCATTTATGTCAATATGGTATGTAAATGTCTGTGTCTTTGTTTTGCGTTTACAGGAAATATCTATACTATATAGTTTAAATTGTTCAACCCGTGTAATACACGGGGAACTAACCTAGTTTAATGTATAAAACCATAAAAAAATCATTTAACAGAAACATATTGCAGTTTCACTAAAATAGGATCCCGAATTAAAAAAAAAAAAGATCAAGAGAGAAGCATCTCATATTGCATATTACTTGTGAATGTTGTCCGTTGCCACGTGGCACTTCTTTATTGAATCTTTTTTTTCTTCACCCTTTTTTCTACTTGAAGTAAAGACACGTGTCGTCTCAGGCAGGTTGTTTTTTTGGGCGCCACCTGTTCAACACCGTGTCTACTTCATTCATTCTTTAATTTCGTTGTCCCAGTGCATGCAATCATCTGCGTCTTCTTATGTTTTGCTGTTTTCTCTCAGGTTCTTATTTTTTCCTTGGATGTTTTCTTCCGATTGGGTGTTTTAGGGTTTCATCTGCGGTTGTTCTTGGAAAATTGGGGGGGTTTTAGAATTGCTGTTTAATGGTGTCGGAATTGATGGTTTATGCAGCTGCAACTTCGTTTGTTGGTGTTGGAATATTTCGTTTTGTGTTTGCCCATCTCTTATGCAATATGTGATAGCTACATAGTTTATGGTAGGTGTATTTTCTTTGATTTTGTTCTTTCCTCTGTGAAATATTTGTTTATGACACATCACTTCATTCTCTAAAGGTTGGTAGTTGGAAATTTTAATAAGTATGTGAAAATCATAATTGTGGTTTAAGGATATGATACCAGAATGGACAGTAGTTTGACTAATATGGTTGAGTGCATTTTTCGGAGTATGTTTTTGTTACTGTTTTATTCATGTCTCTTGATGAGTTATGAGGTGTGTTATATACACCACTAGAACAATGGCAGCTGGTTATAGAAATAGAAAAGTTGCACTTTACAAAACTTTAGTTGGTCCGGCTAGGTAGGCGTTAGGTGAAGTCAGAAGTCGTGTCCGTTGAGGTCGTCCGAACCAAAGGCCGTATCAATGCTCTTTAGCACGTCTCTGTCTTTTCTTCCTTCATATTCTTCAGTTTGTTTTAATGCCTTTTTAATAGGGTTTACATGTTGAGTACCATACTGTTCTGGATATTAGATTGTATTGCCGATCGATGTACATAGGATGATTAAGTGGAGTTTTGGAATTCAAAAACGCGACAGTTAATGCAGTCATTGTTTCGTTAAAATGTCAACACAAACTAATGAGGACGGAATATTAATAAGGACTTTAAATTGTCAAAATGCTAAGTTTAGTCGATATTCGTTGTTGTTTCTATATGTTGTATGTTGTAGCTTTCGTTAATAGTATACTTTTGAATAACACAAATCAGATAGTTGGTGTTGTGGTTGTTGGTTACCTGCTGGCCACTACCTGCATGTATGATATAAAAGGTCCATTTTACATCATTTTGATGTACAAAAAGTCACCATGTGCATTATGTGTGTGCCTAACTGCGCTTTAAGTCGGTTTTGGTGCGCCTTTTGCATCTTAACATCGCCTTTTGTACATATCGTGTCCTACTTACGCAAAAACAAAGCCACAAAGGAACTTCCGCCTTTAGGTCGTCTTTCGCTTAGACACGCTTAATAAACACTTTTTAAAACTAACGTATAGTATAATCAGAAAACTAATTATTTTAATATGTTTTTTCGTATAATATATTAGTCTATATACTATTGTCTGGTTAATTCGACTTGTTTTCTATTGCTTTGGCAGTCCGTGGGCTGCATTTTAAATACTCGACCCGACCTGTTTTCTAATGCTTTAGCAGCCCGTCACCTGCAATTTAAATATTCGAACCAAGGACACGTCATTTTTGACCCGTTTTTAGTTTAAATATTTCTGCTAATTTGACCCGTTTTCCTGTGGCGTGTATTTTAAAAGTTCAGTTGGTCCGTATAAGATACATGTGACCTGGATTTCAGATATTCGACTCACACGCTAGGACATGTCCCAATCAACCCGTTTATAATGCTGAAAAACTTGAGTCTAAATATTTCTGTTATTTCGACCCGTTTTTTAATACTTGAGCAACCCGCGGCATGAATTATAAAAACTTCAGCTGGTGCACTTCAAGCGACTTTTTGAGACGTGGAGCGTATAGCGCGAACGACATATTGGTCGTATGGTCCAAATCTACACGGGTCTAATTCATTTTTACATGTCTTAGAATGTCTTTAATATGACTGGCAAATAGTGGGTTGGGTCAGGTTGTGTAATGTGTCCAAACTGTGAGGACGGGTTGGGTTGGGTTCGGTTGTGTAAAGTGTCAAATTTCTGTTCGTCTCTGAATAATGTCATACAGTGTTTCAAGAATATCAAAACAGGGTATCAGCAAAACAGTACAATGGAATTAACTAACCTTATTATCCTTAGCACACAAGTACTAGATTGAGTTTAGTTTCCTTTCCTCTTATTGTCTTTAATCATGTTTTTGACATGTAAACATGTTTCTCTACTTTCCTTTATCCACCATTCCAGCCAGTAGTTTTCGGACAAAAAAATTTATTTAACCAAATTTAATTGACAAATGTTATTAGCCGATTCGAGATGGCGAATCTCCCTATAGTCCCGTTGAGTCGGTTAGGCTCCATTAATTAGATGAAGAAGAAGAGACATTTTTACTACCAATTTTCTTCTTAACATTCAATAAAACCAAAGGCCTTATATAGAGAAACAATGGGTCCTAATGCTTTAACAGAAATGAAAACATGGACCTAATGCTTTAATCCACCACATGATTAACTGCCGTAAATGAAAATGAAAAGGATTTTCAATGGAAACGTGGGTAATCTGTGATCATGGAAGCATGGACGAGGTGGTTTTTTGACCCAGTGTTTACTGGTCATGGAGGATCCGTATCACCAAACTACCATTTGATCGAAGCATTAGGGAGGCATTTCGTTTCTTTTCAAGAGATCCATTTCACGCAAGTTATGTTGGTTTCTAACATCAACCATCTCACAAGGCAGCCTATTCAACACTTTTGTTAGGGAACAATTGGTAGTTCACGAAGACGAAGAATTAGAACAGAAGAAGGTATTCAATCCATCAAATCAACATTTCAGTTGTAGTTGCCTACAAGTAATTGTAACTGTAACAGTTAAAAAAATATTAACTCACCAAAGTGTCCTGCAAAAATAACATTAGATAGAAGTGTGACACCCTTGTCATAAAAATACCAAACTTGATCCACTTGTAATCATTTGGTTCCATTTGCACAATGCCTTCCCTTTTGTCAATCAAATAATAAGCACAATTTGATTTCTTAGTTGACTTTTGCTTATTACCTGAATTGACCATATCATTATTAAGATTTCCTGCCATATACATCAGATATTGACTAGCAGCAATCTGATTTTGACTATTACAAACGTTATATTCGAACTGCTGTTGACTTTGGCCCTCCACCCAATTGTTTCCTAGCTCTATGTGACTATGTGTCATTGGGAAACAGTAGTTATGCAGTTTCTTAAAGTAATTCGTTCTGTGCTTAGTGCTTATAACATAATTGGGAACGAAAAAACAATGTTTTGAGATGGTTGGTTGTGCATTTTGAAATTGATAATGTGATATATTGATTGTACAAGATGGTTGGTTGGTTTTATATTTTTTGCTTTTCGATACACACTTAACTTATTTCATTTAGATATGCTGCTCAGGTCGGTTTGAATGCATTTTTTGATTTCTCTATTTCTTTATGTATAGTTGTTTTTCTTATTATTTTTATTGTCTTCAACTTGTGCAGTCACTTCTTGCAGCTTCGCGATCTGTCCATTTTTTGTCAAACATAGCACTTGCATAAAACAGTGGCTGTTAAGTATGTTGTAGAATCTACAGCATGTTTTTTCTCAATATATATCAGTTCAAAGTAACTCCACAACACAGTAAATTAATTACATCAGTCGCTACATTACAGAATGATTGTTCCTATACTTTCAAGGGAACTAAAGCAAAATTTCTAAAGAAACAGATATAGTGAAACTTCAGAAACAAAAGTCTCTTCAACCAGTTGAGTATCAATCTCTTGCGATACATGCTTAAAAACATACGCTGGAGAGTTTATGAACACACAAATTATCATAACATTATGAAAACCATCTTGACATTGTAATGACCCGTACTCAAGTCACTTGAATTCAATATCATAGCTCTGTTTTCAATTGTCACTAGATGTATACATTATATATTTATATACTTCTGAAGTTTGAACACCGCAGTGCATATAACCGGGCCCGTTTTTACGCACATATAATTCTCGAGTTATATCCATCATTTAGCATGCCTTACAGTTTTGTCAAGAATATATAGCATGTACAAATAATTACAATTTGACAACACTTGATGATTGTTACTGTATGTTTGCTACTGATCTGGGTAAACAGAACACACTAACACTACAAATTTTGTATTTAAAATCCTAAAGTGGCTTCAATTAACACCCACTCGTCTGATTCTGATGTTTGATGAAGTAATTATGATGCTAATATGTGTTCATAGAAGCAGACTGAGGCTGTATATAAGATACCCGGTGATTTACAGGTGTCCTAGATTTTCTTTACTTACCGCCTTGCTGAGAAACAAATCCTAAGTAGCCGCTGCTATGTTATGCTAGACCTTATTTTACATTATTGCTTAATTGGCATTTTGCAGATTTTAAACAGGTTCAAGACAATATAAACCATACTTCATTTCTCATAGAAGTGGGTTTCATTGAAGCGTTTTATCAAACAGATGGTGTGCATAGCTGGTTATTACGTTGACATAATCAATGTCGAAGAACCCATGACATTTATGAACAAAATACAGGAAATCCTTTTGGGACAAATCCCCATATAGTAGCAAAGCCTCTAACACAACAATTATTGCTTCCTGATTAACCGGCAAGCAAACACATATCATATATCTCTGTAGCAGCAACATGATTATATGCTGCGTACAGCAGCCAACAACTATATATTATTCCACAAAATCACAAACATACAAGGTTCGGTTCGGTAACGCTTAAAGTCTGTTAACGGAGATACATCAACCATACCCATAACCGAATGGTCGGTTCGTCATATTTACTTAAGCATAACCGATTGATTGTCGGTTTTGGTTAATTTTTTACGGTTCGGATTTCCATTATGGTTTGGTTTTTGCTCACCCTAAGTCAATAAGCATCAAATGTGTGTGAGAACCGAAAGCATGTGAAGCAAATCTATCTATATATGAATACAAAAAAGGTTCCTTACATGTATCTGAAAATGCTAGTAAAAGCAAATCTCACTACTTTGAGGATGACCCAGTATAACCCGCATACGAGCCAATGACTTTTGCTTATTTTTTGACTTCCTGTAGAAGCAAAGTGGCACCAGTACAAACTCCACCCAACTTCTGGTCAACACGTTCAGATTTCCCCTGGTTTGACCCCAACAATCATATGATATCGGCCGGGCCACTTATCCGGAGCAATAACCGGATTTTCCATATCCATATGTCAAGTCACTATGGTGCATTGTGTCCTTGATGTTGAACTAAATAAGACATTCAAGTAGAGGCTAGTAATCTGTATCACAGGTCAAAATCAGTGTCATGATCCACTGTTTTTATTTGTGTTAACTGTAACTTAAAGTTATACAAAGTTATGGATTCCAGCTAAGAGGGGTTGGGGTGGAATCACTCACACCCAATTCCATCACTCACAACATCCAATCAGGTTTTGCCATGTCATCGACCATTATTTCCATCACTCACACCCTTTTTTGCTGGAAATGGTCATCACTGGTACAAATTTCATCACTCACTAATTTTTTTCATTTTTTATAAAACTGTAAACTGTTTTTTTTTTTAAACTGAAAACTGTTTTTTTAAATTCTGTTTTTTATAAAACTGTAAACTGTTTTTTTTAAATCTGTTTTTATAAAACTGAAAACTGTTTTTTTTTATAAAAAGGTAAACTGTTTTTTTAAAAACAGTTTTTTTAAAATGGTTTTTCAAAGCTGTTTTTAATAAAAAAGTAAACTGTTTTTTAAACATAGTTTTTTTTAAAATTATGTACCCGAACCTCTTTTTTTGAACCCGAACCTCTTTTTTTCGAACCTCTTTTTTTTCTTCGTACCCGAACCTCTTTTTTTCGAACCTCTTTTTTGCGGGATTTTTCTGGAAATGGTCATCACTTATTTTTTATTTTTTTTATAAAAAATCTGTAAACTGTTTTTTTATCTATAAACTGTTTTTTTTTAAATCTGTAAACTGTTTTTTAATAATAAATGTAAACTGTTTTTATTAATAAAAAAAGACCCACAACCAGTTCCATTTTCAAGTTCCACGCATGCTCCGTTTGACGCGTTAAACATTCTGCATGCGTTTTCAATTACCGGCGGCGGTGTGGCAATATGTTTCACGCGTGTTGGGGGGCCGAAAACGGACCACCCCGGGTCCTCTAATGGTAACCAATGTTGGTTTCAGACCAAAGATCTGTTGGTGCTTTTGTATTTATTGAAAAGTGATAACCAAAACTACCAACTTGCAGAAAGAAAAAAGTGGAGAAAAATGCTTGTTTATTCCATAACCAAACCAAGCCTTATATAGACAATTACATGCAACGCAAACAATGACTCATTCAAATGCTTATAGGGACTCAGGTCGTTAAACTTTTTGATTTTGGACTCAACTAGTTAAAACCCATAAAACATAGGGACTCAAAAAGTAATTTACCCGCTACTTTATTTAACATACAACAATTCTCTTAGCTATAACAGATGAAGCTCTGTGTTAAAAAGCTGTGAGTCTAGATCCCAATTTGGTGTTGAAAAAAAAGAGTCAATCATTTCATGGACGAACAATTATGTAATTAATAAATATAATAATTTATTACATTTGCGGGCTAAGGTAGTCTTCTTTAAACATATCTTCACGGAATCACATGTAAAAAGTTGGGTTTGCTTTAAAAAAAAAAAAAAGAGAAGCATGAGTGGGAAGATGAGTCACTGCCATGATGAAATGCATTTTATAAATACATATTTGTTTCTTCTTGTCTTTAAAGAAGAATTATTATATCACCTTTGGATTAATACAAACAATTTACTCAACTTTTGATATTGTTAGTGTGATTAGTCTATTCTTTCTTGACTTCCCTGCGTGGGTCTATGCTTTTTGTTGAGACCCTGAGGTATGTGTGTGAGCCTCACAATAATGATTAGACTCTAAAACTTTGAATTAATCTTATTGCTAGAAAATCACCAACATACAACGTTCGGTATGGTTTCGCTTAGAGTCAGTTAACGAATACACTTTAACTGTAACCATAAACGAATGCCCGGTTATTCAGATTCACTCAACCATAACCGGTCGATTATGTTGGTAACGGTTAAGTTTGGTTAATTTTATCGGTTAACATTCGGATTTCAGTTATCTGTATGAGAATCAAAAGCATGTGAAGCAAATCTATGTATATATTAGGGCTGTTCATGAGATGAGCCGAGCCGAGCCGAGCCGAGCCGAGCCAGGCCAAGCTCGAGCTCGGCTCGATTATAAACCGAGCTGGCTAGGCTCGGCTCATTTTTGAAACCAAGCTGAAAATCTAAGCTCGGGCTTGGCTTGGTTTTAAAACGAGCTGGCTCCGCTCGGCTTACTTTGACTCGATTTTATAAAAAACATTAATATATACCTTTTAAAATTCAGTAGCCTAAAATATTATTGGGAAATTGGATTTAAATAATCCGAACTTTCACCTGTTGGCCAATAACACTCCGAACTTTCAGTTTGGCCAGCAGCACTCTCAACTTTCATCCTATTTTCCCAAAACACTCCCAAACTAACATATCACTAACCAAGTTAGTTTTTAACTTTTATTTATTACACAAACAGTCCCTGTAGTTATAATTTACTAGTTTTAAGTTTTATTTATTACACAAACAGTCCCTATAGTTATAAAAAAATCATAAAAATAAAAAAAAAATCTAAAAATTCAAAAAAATTCATAAAAATCATAAAAATTCAAAAAAAATCAAAAAAATTCTAAAAAAATCTAAAAAAATCTAAAAAAATAAAAAAAAATCATAAAAAATCATAAAAATTCTAAAAAATATCAAAAAAATTCTAAAAAATTCATAAAAAACCGTTTCGACCCGTACCGTTTCGACGCGAACTGTTTCGACGCTTACCGTTTCGACCCGGACCGTTTCGACCCGTACCGTTTCGACCCGGACCGTTTCGAACTGTACCGTTTCGACCCGGACCGTTTCGAACCGTACCGTTTCGACCCGGACCGTTTCGACGCGTACCGTTGAAACGGTACGGGTCGAAAACGGTACGGGTCGAAACGGTACGCGTCGAAACGGTTCGCGTCGAAACGGTACGGGTCGAAACGGTCCGGGTCGAAACGGTACGGTTCGACACGGTCCGGGTGGAAACGGTACGGGTCGAAACGGTCCGGGTCGAAACGGTACGCGTCGAAACAGTTCGCGTCGAAACGGTACGGGTCGAAACGGTTTTTTATGATTTTTTTAGAATTTTTTTGATATTTTTTAGAATTTTTATGATTTTTTTTTATTTGTTTAGATTTTTTTTTTTTTTTTTTTAGAATTTTTTTGATTTTTTTTGAATTTTTATGATTTTTTTGAATTTTTAGATTTTTTTTTTATTTTTATGATTTTTTTTATAACTACAGGGACTGTTTGTGTAATAAATAAAACTTAAAACTAGTAAATTATAACTACAGGGACTGTTTGTGTAATAAATAAAACTTAAAAACTAACTTGGTTAGTGATATGTTAGTTTGGGAGTGTTTTGGGAAAATAGGATGAAAGTTGAGAGTGCTGCTGGCCAAACTGAAAGTTCGGAGTGTTATTGGCCAACAGGTGAAAGTTCGGATTATTTAAATCCAATTTCCCAATATTATTCAATACTTTAAAAGAATGTATTCAAAATAAGTTCAACCAAATATATTACAAACCAAAATCAAGTTCAACAACGCAAAATAAGTTTTAATTTCAATAAAATACAGTATTAGTTCATTAGTATGGTAATCAACCTTCAAATATGCTATAGATATCAAATTACAAACATATATATATGTAAATAGTAATCAGTTTTTTTGTAATATATTATAATGTATATAAAATTAAAATTTATTATAAGTAAAATAATCCGAGCTAAACCGAGTCGAGCTACAAAGCGAGCCAAACCGAGCCAACTCGGCTCGTTACGAGCCGAGCTGGCCCGGCTCACTTTTAAACCGAGCCATAACGAGCGAGCTTTTTCCGAGCTAAATCCGAGCGAGCTTCGAGCCGCGAGCTTTTTGAACAGACCTAGTATATATGAATACAAAAAGGTTCCTTAAGTGAGTCTAAAAATGCTAGTGAAAGCAAATCTCACTACTTTCAGGATGACCAAGCAGTAACCCGCATAATAACCAATGAATTTTGCTTATCTTTTGACTTCCCATAGAAGCAAAGTGGCACCAGTACAAATTCCACCCAACTTCTGGTCAACACGTTCAGGATTTCACCGGGTTTGACCACTTAACTGGAACAATAACCAGAATTTCCATATCCACATTAGACTAGTTTTCAAAAGTTGCGAGCCTGGCTCGCGTCAAGTCAGTATGGTGCACCGCCTCCATGGTGTTGAACTAAATAAGACAATCAAGTAGGGACTAGTAATATGTATCACAGGTCAAAAATAACTTCATAAATAAGTTTATCTACTGATTTTTACATCTGCGAGTCAAAGGAAGATTGACTCTTCTTAACCAATGTCGCTTTACGTGTCATAATCGAATGTTTTTAGTTGTGCTGATTGTAATTTAAAGTTATACATAGTTATAGATTCCAGGTAATGGTCGCCAATTTACTTCAAGTGATGCGTATGTCGCAAAATAGACATCAGTAAAACTTTATACTTGTATGGATTCAATGAAAGTAAATTGAAGGACATTTGAGATATCATGCTTCAACAATCACATGAATTACTAGAAAGTAGAATCATAAAACAATTTCTTGAAAAACATTTAATTTCTTAATTTTTTTTTCATGGGTTGGGGCGACCGTATATTATTGAAGAATCATACATAAATATAATAATTCAGAAAATTAATCATGTAGATACAAGCGCTTTTGATTCAAAATAGACATACATTATTTTTTTTACGATTACATTTATATGAGTAATTGTACTTCACGCAGTGAAATTTTTACCATACTCTGTAACTGAAAATGGATCAGATAAAAAGTTAGTTGAATAACAGTTTGAAATTAAGAGGTGCATGAGAAAATAAAAACCCTAATTCGAAAACAGAATGTAGAAAATCAGTGATCTTACCAACGACCAACTAGCATCACCGGTAGTTAAACATTAATCTTTCTTTATAATTACATGTTTGCATCCAGTAACTAACAAGAATAAAACAAAGAAAGGTGATAACAAAGTTGTTGTGTATGGATAGGGCTTGAAAATCTAGTTGCTTCAAGAGTGTGTTGTGAATGCTAATAGAAAAGACCACAACTGGGCCTAGTGTAAGTTGGAATGAAGAAAAGCCAGTCATGGTGCAATTATATGCTGGCTAGGATTCAGCCTAGTTTTTTTCTACTAGACCTTATTTAAGCCCAATTGTTTTGGTAGTGTTGTGTGAATTGCAATGGTCCTGCACCATATGGATATTATTCAGACTTTATTTAACGGGGATTTGCAAATTCTGTAGAGCGCCCTTAATAAATCGGCATGGTGCAATTATATGCTGGCTAGGATTCAGCCTAGTTTAAAACTGGATATTGGCATGACATTTTTGTCGGCTAGGATGCAAATCGGAATGAAGAAAATCAATAATTGGAATGAGGCCCACAAAATTTTGGGTTTTTATATCAATAAATGGTCCACATGCAAGTCTAATCAGAACTGGAGTAATGGAATATATGATGTATGGGCCGAGAGGGGTAATCGTGTAAGACAGCCGACAAGGTCAACAATCCGAATACGAATACGCTATTGGTTCAATATGTTTGTTGGGCATAGATTTTTTTGAAGTTGTATAGATCCATCAACTCGGTTGTGATGAATAGAATGATTGGGATTATGAATGTGATGTAATTTGCTGGACTTAGAAAGTGTAACAAAAAGTTAGTTAATAAAATGGAATCATTGAGAAGAAAGTCAACGTGTCAAAGATGGACGGCTAATTAAACCGCATTGTGAAGTCTATTAGAAGCATGTGAAAGTGAAGTTTTGGACTTTAGAGAAACCTGAAACATAGAATTTATATTGCGATTATCTCTAAATGGGTTGGACTTTCTTTCGATTTTGTGCCATTAAAAAACCCAAATCAGGAGAAAAACTACAAGTAGTAGATATTGAGCCTAGCGTTTCACCATTATGTTTAGGGCCCAATACATTGTTAGACCGTGGATTTTAGACTTGAGTTGGGGACTTGTCCCAAAATAGTCTAAGATCTTTCCTTGATTGTAAATTTATAAAATTTTACTGAATTGACTTCCCTTTTACCTAAGACATCATGTCAATAATAAATTTTGTTCATGTTTGTCAAATTAACAATTTACCTTGCATTCAATCTCTTAAAGCAAGATATGATCGAGTTCTTGTTTGTATACTTAATTATAAAAACAGGATCACAGTGAATGAGAGAAGTAGAGTGAAGAACTTTATTAAAACTAGGTATCTAAGAACAGCTTCATTGAACAGTGAAAAACTTGCCTGCCTCAGAGTAGACAACCCAATTTCTTTATGAAAGCCAATAACTCTTGTTTTTTACACACTGGGCCGGCCCTCCTAGAAGTAGTGGTGCACAAAAAAAGACCTGGAACCTGGAACCGAAACAGAACCGGTTCAAAACCCATAGATCGGTTCTACCCGTTGAAACCATGAGATTGGGACCAGTTTGGATTCCTACCCTTGAGACCGGTTTGAACACAAACCGAACATGCAAAAAATGGTCAAAGTCCTTTTGAACCCGAACATACCACTAAAAAATGCTCAAAATCGTTTTGAACCTGAATCGTTCTGGACAAAAAAGGTCAACAATCCTACTGAACCCGAAACCTGAATCGTTTTGACTTATTGTTAACAATCCTACTGAACCCGAAACCTGAATCGTTTTGACTTATTGTTAACCAACGTAAACCTGTTTAGCGTTAAGAACCAATTTGTGAATCTCTACCTAAAAGACTTGTAGATGAACTAACTGAGTAGAATAGGTGATTACTTCGATATGAGGTGGTAATTTCAACTCATTTTACATTCTAAAGACTAAAAGGGTGTTTCAAATTCTTTTTAAACTATCGGTCAAAAAATGTAAAAATTAGCTAACAAGAGAACAAGCCAACGAGTCAGATCTAATTGTGTGTATTTTAATGTATAAAACCATAAAAAAATCATTTAACAGAAACAGATTGCAGTTTCACTAAAATAGGATCTTGAAGTACCCGAATTAAAAAAAAAAAAAAAGATCAAGAGAGATTGAGAGAAGCATCTCATATTGCATATTACTTGTGAATGTTGTTCGTTGCCACGTGGCACTTCTTTATTGGATGTTTTTTGTTCTTTACCTTTTTTCTACTTGAAGTGAAGACACGTGTCGTTTCAGGCAAGTTGTTTTTTTGGGCGCCACCTGTTCAACACCGTGTCTACTTCATCCATTCTTTAATCTTTAATTTCATTGTCCCAGTGCATGC
The DNA here is from genome assembly GCA_030545235.1 of Helianthus tuberosus. Classification (NCBI taxonomy): domain Eukaryota; kingdom Viridiplantae; phylum Streptophyta; class Magnoliopsida; order Asterales; family Asteraceae; genus Helianthus; species Helianthus tuberosus. The sequence goes on along the minus strand of CM060412.1, from coordinate 194,196,439 downwards.
AATCATCTGCGTTTTCTTATGTTTTGCTGTTTTCTCTCAGGTTCTTATTTTTTCCTTGGATGTTTTCTTCCTATAGCTACATAGTTTATATATGGTAGGTGTATTTTCTTTGATTTTGTTCTTTCCTCTGTGAAATATTTGTTTATGACACATCACTTCATTCTCTAAAGGTTGGTAGTTGGAAATTTTAATAAGTATGTGAAAATCATAATTGTGGTTTAAGGATATGATACCAGAATGGACAGTAGTTTGACTAATATGGTTGAGTGCATTTTTTGGGAGTATGTTTTTGTTACTGTTTTATTCATGTCTCTTGATGAGTTATGAGGTGTGTTATATACACCACTAGAACAATGGCAGATGGTTATAGAAATAGAAAAGTTGCACTTTACGAAACTTTAGTTGGTCCGGCTAGGTAGGCGTTAGGTGAAGTCAGAAGTCGTGTCAAAGGCTGTATCAATGCTCTTTAGCATGTCTCTGTCTTTTCTTCTTTCATATTCTTCAGTTTGTTTTAATGCCTTTTTAATAGGGTTTACATGTTGAGTACGATACTGTTCTGGATATTAGATTGTATTGCCGATCGATGTACATAGAATGATTAAGTGCAGTTTTGGTATTCAAAAACACGACAGTTAATGCAGTCGTTTCTTTAAAATGTCAGCACAAACTGACGAGGACGGAATATTAATAAGGACTTTAAATTGTCAAAATGCTAAGTTGAGTCGATATTCGTTGTTGTTTCTATATGTTGTAGCTTTCGTCAATAGTATACTTTTGAAACACAAATCAGATAGTTGGTGTTGTGGTTGTTGGTTACCTGCTGGCCATTACCTGCATGTATGATATAAAAGGTCCATTTTACATCATTTTGATGTACAAAAAGTCAGAATGTGCATTATGTGCGTGCCTAACTGCGCTTTAAGTCGGTTTTGGTGTGCCTTTTGCATCTTAACATCGCCTTTTGTACATATCGTGTCCTACTTGCGCAAAAACAAAGCCACAAAGGAACTTCCGCCTTAGGTCGTCTTTCGCTTAGACACGCTTAATAAACAATTTTTAAAACTAATGTATAGTATAATCAGAAAACTAATTATTTTAATATGTTTTTTCGTATAATATATTAGTCTATATACTATTGTCTGGTTAATTCGACTTGTTTTCTAATGCTTTGGCAGTCCGTGGGCTGCATTTTAAATACTCGACCCGACCTGTTTTCTAATGCTTGCCCGTCACCTGCAATTTAAATATTCGAACCAAGGACACGTCATTTTTGACCCGTTTTTAGTTTAAATATTTCTGCTAATTTGACTCGTTTTCCTGTGGCGTGTATTTTAAAAGTTCAGTTGGTCCGTATAAGATACATGTGACCTGGATTTCAGATATTCGACTCACACGCTAGGACATGTCCCAATCAACCCGTTTATAATGCTGAAAAACTTGAGTCTAAATATTTCTGTTATTTCGACCCGTTTTTTAATACTTGAGCAACCCGTGGCATGAATTATAAAAACTTCAGCTGGTGCACTTCAAGCGACTTTTTGAGACGTGGGGCGTATAGCGCGAACGACATATTGGTCGTATGGTCCAAATCTACACGGGTCTAATTCATTTTTACATGTCTTAGAATGTCTTAAATATGACTGGCAAATGGTGGGTTGGGTCAGGTTGTGTAATGTGTCCAAACTGTCAGGACGGGTTGGGTTCGGTTCGGTTCGGTTGTGTAAAGTGTCATACATTATTTCAAGAATATCAAAACAGGGTATCAGCAAAACAGTACAATGGAATTAACTAACCTTATTATCCTTAGCACACAAGTACTAGATTGAGTTTAGTTTTCTTTCCTCTTATTGTCTTTAATCATGTTTTTGACATGTAAACATGTTTCTCTACTTTCCTTTATCCATCATTCCACCCAGTAGTTTTCAGACAAAAAAATTATTTAACCAAATTTAATTGACAAATGTTATAAGCCGATTCGAGATGGTGAATCTCCCAATAGACCCGTTGAGTCGGTTAGGCTCCATTAATTAGATGAAGAAGAAAAGACATTTTTACTACCAATTTTCTTCTTAACATTCAATAAAACCAAAGGCCTTATATAGAGAAACAACGGGTCCTAATGCTTTAACAGAAATGAAAACATGGACCTAATGCTTTAATCCACCACATGATTAACTGCCGTAAATGAAAATGAAAAGGATTTTCAATGGAAACGTGGGTAATCTGTGATCATGGAAGCATGGACGAGGTGGTTTTTTGACCCAGTGTTTACCGGTCATGGAGGATCCGTATCACCAAACTACCATTTGATCGAAGCATTAGGGAGGCATTTCGTTTCTTTTCAAGAGATCCATTTCACGTAAGTTATGTTGGTTTCTAACATCAACCATCTCACAAGGCAGCCTATTCAACACTTTTGTTAGGGAACAATTGGTAGTTCACGAAGACGAAGAATTAGAACAGAAGAAGGTATTCAATCCATCAAATCAACATTTCAGTTGTAGTTGCCTACAAGTAATTGTAACTGTAACAGTTAAAAAATTATTAACTCACCAAAGTGTCCTGCAAAAATAACATTAGATAGAAGTGTGATACCCTTTTCATAAAAATACCAAACTTGATCCACTTGTAATCATTTGGTTCCATTTGCACAATGCCTTCCCTTTTGTCAATCAAATGATAAGCACAATTTGATTTCTCAGTTGACTTTTTCTTATGACCTGAATTGACCATATCATTATTAAGATTTCCTGCCATATACATCAGATATTAACTAGCAGCAATCTGATTTTGACTATTACAAACGTTATATTCCAACTGCTGTTGACTTTGGCCCTCCACCCAATTGTTTCCTAGCTCTATGTGACTATGTGTCATTGGGAAACAGTAGTTATGCAGTTTCTTAAAGTAATTCGTTCTGTGCTTAGTGCTTATAACATAATTGGGAACGAAAAAACAATGTTTTGAGATGATTGGTTGTGCATTTTGAAATTGATAATGTGATATATTGATTGTACAAGATGGTTGGTTGGTTTTATATTTTTTGCTTTTCGATACACACTTAACTTATTTCATTTAGATATGCTGCTCAGGTCGGTTTGAATGCATTTTTTGATTTCTCTATTTCTTTATGTATAGTTGTTTTTCTTATTATTTTTATTGTCTTCAACTTGTGCAGTCACTTCTTGCAGCTTCGCGATCTGTCCATTTTTTGTCAAACATAGCACTTGCATAAAACAGTGGCTGTTAAGTATGTTGTAGAATCTACAGCATGTTTTTTCTCAATATATATCAGTTCAAAGTAACTCCACAACACAGTAAATTAATTACATCAGTCGCTACATTACAGAATGATTGTTCCTATACTTTCAAGGGAACTAAAGCAAAATTTCTAAAGAAACAGATATAGTGAAACTTCAGAAACAAAAGTCTCTTCAACCAGTTGAGTATCAATCTCTTGCGATACATGCTTAAAAACATACGCTGGAGAGTTTATGAACACACAAATTATCATAACATTATGAAAACCATCTTGACATTGTAATGACCCGTACTCAAGTCACTTGAATTCAATATCATAGCTCTGTTTTCAATTGTCACTAGATGTATACATTATATATTTATATACTTCTGAAGTTTGAACACCGCAGTGCATATAACCGGGCCCGTTTTTACGCACATATAATTCTCGAGTTATATCCATCATTTAGCATGCCTTACAGTTTTGTCAAGAATATATAGCATGTACAAATAATTACAATTTGACAACACTTGATGATTGTTACTGTATGTTTGCTACTGATCTGGGTAAACAGAACACACTAACACTACAAATTTTGTATTTAAAATCCTAAAGTGGCTTCAATTAACACCCACTCGTCTGATTCTGATGTTTGATGAAGTAATTATGATGCTAATATGTGTTCATAGAAGCAGACTGAGGCTGTATATAAGATACCCGGTGATTTACAGGTGTCCTAGATTTTCTTTACTTACCGCCTTGCTGAGAAACAAATCCTAAGTAGCCGCTGCTATGTTATGCTAGACCTTATTTTACATTATTGCTTAATTGGCATTTTGCAGATTTTAAACAGGTTCAAGACAATATAAACCATACTTCATTTCTCATAGAAGTGGGTTTCATTGAAGCGTTTTATCAAACAGATGGTGTGCATAGCTGGTTATTACGTTGACATAATCAATGTCGAAGAACCCATGACATTTATGAACAAAATACAGGAAATCCTTTTGGGACAAATCCCCATATAGTAGCAAAGCCTCTAACACAACAATTATTGCTTCCTGATTAACCGGCAAGCAAACACATATCATATATCTCTGTAGCAGCAACATGATTATATGCTGCGTACAGCAGCCAACAACTATATATTATTCCACAAAATCACAAACATACAAGGTTCGGTTCGGTAACGCTTAAAGTCTGTTAACGGAGATACATCAACCATACCCATAACCGAATGGTCGGTTCGTCATATTTACTTAAGCATAACCGATTGATTGTCGGTTTTGGTTAATTTTTGACGGTTCGGATTTCCATTATGGTTTGGTTTTTGCTCACCCTAAGTCAATAAGCATCAAATGTGTGTGAGAACCGAAAGCATGTGAAGCAAATCTATCTATATATGAATACAAAAAAGGTTCCTTACATGTATCTGAAAATGCTAGTAAAAGCAAATCTCACTACTTTGAGGATGACCCAGTATAACCCGCATACGAGCCAATGACTTTTGCTTATTTTTTGACTTCCTGTAGAAGCAAAGTGGCACCAGTACAAACTCCACCCAACTTCTGGTCAACACGTTCAGATTTCCCCTGGTTTGACCCCAACAATCATATGATATCGGCCGGGCCACTTATCCGGAGCAATAACCGGATTTTCCATATCCATATGTCAAGTCACTATGGTGCATTGTGTCCTTGATGTTGAACTAAATAAGACATTCAAGTAGAGGCTAGTAATCTGTATCACAGGTCAAAATCAGTGTCATGATCCACTGTTTTTATTTGTGTTAACTGTAACTTAAAGTTATACAAAGTTATGGATTCCAGCTAAGAGGGGTTGGGGTGGAATCACTCACACCCAATTCCATCACTCACAACATCCAATCAGGTTTTGCCATGTCATCGACCATTATTTCCATCACTCACACCCTTTTTTGCTGGAAATGGTCATCACTGGTACAAATTTCATCACTCACTAATTTTTTTCATTTTTTATAAAACTGTAAACTGTTTTTTTTTTTAAACTGAAAACTGTTTTTTTAAATTCTGTTTTTTATAAAACTGTAAACTGTTTTTTTTAAATCTGTTTTTATAAAACTGAAAACTGTTTTTTTTTATAAAAAGGTAAACTGTTTTTTTAAAAACAGTTTTTTTAAAATGGTTTTTCAAAGCTGTTTTTAATAAAAAAGTAAACTGTTTTTTAAACACAGTTTTTTTTAAAATTATGTACCCGAACCTCTTTTTTTGAACCCGAACCTCTTTTTTTCGAACCTCTTTTTTTTCTTCGTACCCGAACCTCTTTTTTTCGAACCTCTTTTTTGCGGGATTTTTCTGGAAATGGTCATCACTTATTTTTTATTTTTTTTATAAAAAATCTGTAAACTGTTTTTTTATCTATAAACTGTTTTTTTTAAATCTGTAAACTGTTTTTTAATAATAAATGTAAACTGTTTTTATTAATAAAAAAAGACCCACAACCAGTTCCATTTTCAAGTTCCACGCATGCTCCGTTTGACGCGTTAAACATTCTGCATGCGTTTTCAATTACCGGCGGCGGTGTGGCAATATGTTTCACGCGTGTTGGGGGGCCGAAAACGGACCACCCCGGGTCCTCTAATGGTAACCAATGTTGGTTTCAGACCAAAGATCTGTTGGTGCTTTTGTATTTATTGAAAAGTGATAACCAAAACTACCAACTTGCAGAAAGAAAAAAGTGGAGAAAAATGCTTGTTTATTCCATAACCAAACCAAGCCTTATATAGACAATTACATGCAACGCAAACAATGACTCATTCAAATTAATAATGACTCTAAATTCTCTTAAGGAATCGGCTTAATCAACCAATCCATTTGACCCGGCTAAGAATTAACACATGCTAAATAGACTTCTAACGGTCACATTGACCATGCAAATAATATTTGAGCTTTTTATCCGGCTGACTTATTCGTTTTTGAAATCCACGACGTTTCACCTTTTGTTTTCCGAATTTCATTATTACCAAAGATGACATACGGATTCATGTGGGTCATGGGCAATTCAATGGGGCCATGCTTTAATAATATACTGACCAAAAGCACCAACATTTTTCTTTTATTAATGGGCCGACTTTGGTCTTATTACATGGGCTTATTTGAACCACGCTTGACACCCCTAACATCTATTTTTAAGATCCACATTTTATATAATTTAAGATCCACATTATATAATTAAGACACTGGGTACATATACCAAATAGTCTCTGTCCCAATTGTTTGAGTGTTATGTGTCTTAGGTCCAAGGCTTGATACAAAACTACAATCAAGCCGGGGGTCTCACTGGAAGCAGCCTCTCTATTCCTACGGGGTAGAGGTAAGGCTGTCTACATCTACCCTACTCAGACCCTACCTTATCTTTGCTATTGGTGGGATTACTGAGTATGATGATGATTATATATTATACCCTTATACAATTAGCAACTTGGGTTATCTCTCATTTGTTTAAAAGTCACACCCTTTTATTTCATTTTACTCACACCCTTACTTTTGTATATTTTGTTAGTTATGCATACAAGAATTGCATTCGTAAGTATGGGTGAGAATGGAAAAGCCAGTTTAATAAGAGGGATAGAGAGAGGGATGGTTAGGGTTGTCATGTTGAATAACCAGATCTGAAAGGTTTGTGTCCGAAGCGAACCAATTGCAATCATCGAAGATCTGCCATCCAGATCTGAGCGAACCTCCATTCGCTTGAAAATAACGATCTGAAACACACCACTTGGTTCACAGATCATGAAGCCGAAATTCAATTCAATTGCGGTTCTATATAGGCTACGTAAAATCTCTTTGATACAGTGTGACCTTCTCAAAACCGTTGATTATTGAGTCGGTGTCTAGGTTCATGCGGGGCATGATACAAAATGACACCTTTCTTTTAGTTTCTTGCGAAACATCATTCAATCAATTAAAGAGAGATTTTGACTTTCGTGTAAGGATGAAAAGTTTCATGCAAATTTTGGTGCAAGTCTCTGATAAGTGGTTTCACCGACTTTGTGTTAATCTCTCTAACTTTGCTGTTTCTCAAAAAAAAAAAAAGTTTATAGTTGTGTTTGTTCTTTGAAGAACAAGATGAAGATGAAGATGAAGATGAATGATGAAGTTATGAAAATCCACCAAGACGAACAACTTGAACTTGCTTGATTTAACTAAGGTTCTGTTTGTTTTTTTACAAAAGAGCTTCAGGGCCTCTTTTGTCTTCACCAAGCAGACCACGCGCAGACATAGGGCTTTGAAGCTTGTTTGTTTTTCTGAAGACAATTCATTAAAAAACCACTTCACAACCTCTTCCTCGGGCAGATGTTGATTTACATCTTCACATATCTGCTCATCCTCTTCCAAACACAACTCTCAAACCCTACCCTTCTCCATTCACGACCTCCTCTCCCCTGCTCCTCCACCTCACGCCGCCGACCTCCTCCCCTCCTCCTCCACCTCACGCCGACCTCCTCCCCTGCTCCTCCACCTCACGCATCATCGTCGGAATCGTCTATTTGCTGGCGAAAACAGCTGGATGCGAACCTTAAGAGGCTTCAATCTCTTCTATTCGGAGCAGATATCGCTATCCAGAAAGGAGATTACAGTTACGCTCAGCTACTCTCTCTCCGTCTCATCGGTTTTCTCGATTCTCAGTGTCTCAACGACGAAGATGAAGCGCTCATTCGTCCGATTCGCCGTGAAGCAGTTTCGAAACTCCGAGTCGGCTCGTCAATCGCTCCTTGCTGACTCGGATCGGTTCGTATGTTAACACTTGTTGTTTACTGATTTTTTTTTCTTTTTTTGTAATTGATTTTGTGCACTGGATTTGTTGTTTCTAGGTATTTGATAGATGCAGTGTTGTTCTAAATTGTTTATGTAGGAATTTTAGGTTATTTTTGAAATGTGAGTTATGAAATTCCTAAGGTTTTGTTACCTTTTGGCTTTTTTATAACTACGTAGCTCATATTTATGACTTTGGTGGTGGTGTGATGGCGGAGGTGGTGCGGTGGTGGTGGTGCTATGGGCGGTGGTGCTGCTATGGTCTGCAGATTGTAGAGAGAGAGTAGAGAGAGAGAGAGTTGAGGAAGAGAGAAGTGTGTGGGTTGTGTGTGTGAAAAGTGGTTTTGTAGAAGAAAAAAAAACAAACCCTCTTCTCCTTGCAGACTGCAGACATTTGGTCCACCTCTTCTCCTGCAGATGCCTGCAGATGTGGTCCGCAGACTGCAGACCTTTTCCTGCAGAAAAAACTAACAGCACCTAAGTGAATTTGAATTTGATTATACACATATTGTTTCAAATTTGACTAATCGAATGAAGTTTTGTAGAGTGAAATCCCAACTTTTTTATGAACTCCATCTCATGACTTCTATACGATCACATAATCTTTGTAGCACCAATTTCAAAGAAGGTAAAAATTGTTAAGTCGTTGTTTTCAGAGAATTTAATTAATCACTTGAAACACAAAGTTAAATGATTGTGCGGGGAACAAGCCAGTATAATTCGAATCGATCATGGATGGGCTATGTGGTTGGTTGATTTTCATTTGGAATCCAGGTGTCTACAAACGTTGAAATACTATTAAGTATAGAACCTTTTAGATATTGATCAGGTAAGTGTCCCCATTCATATTGCAAATGGATATGCTCACACAGCTTCTCGGATAAACAACATTTATGGGATGCCATTACTCAAACTATTGAGCCTTTGGATGGTTTATAAGTGGTAATGGGAATTTTGAATTTTGATGCCGTTAGATCCATAAAGGAAAGATTCAACACCGAATTCAACTCTCGGTGTGCTCCAAGCATCAACAATTTCATTAACTATGTAGAATTCATACGATTTTATAAAAATTTTGAGTACGCCGTTTCGACATGTTTATTTTTATATATACGTATCGATATAAATTTAGTTTAAACCATTTCAATGTCACCCAACACCGATACACATTTTAATAATTTTGAATATAAACCAAATAATGTTTTTATCTCATATAGTGATACTAAACACATTCATAATAAACATCCCGCCGCAACGCGCGGGTTGACGTTAACTTGTATAATAACAATTAGTAACTTATATATATAACTAGTAAAATGCTCCGCGCTTCGCGGCGGGTTAAAACCGTATTATCAATGCATCTTGGTGTGGCATCAAATTGATTGTAGTCAAAATATACAGAACATCTTGAAGCATGATTGAAACAACAAAGTGACAAAAATAATCTTTATATTACGGTTACATTGTAAAATCCAAGCAAAGAATGATAAGATGTGGTTATATATGTACTTTTACATAAGGAAGCAATGGAACCATTGAAGTGCCATGAAACATCACACTCCAAAGCTGCACCCTATCATTTTTTATGGCCAACCCATGTACTCCTTCCAAACCTCCATAATATATATCCAAAAAACCAAACAAACAAAGCAATATGTTACTATTAAATTAGTAGATCAAGATTCAGAATCAAAATTTGCCTTTGATCAATCATCAATCTAAAGAAATTCCACTTTAGTAGGAGTTATTCTAGCTATACTTGTAAATTACCATACTTAATACCAAATGAAAAATCAAAGTCCTCCAACAAAGGTGAAGGGCGATATTCAACTACTCAACGTTCATGGAGCTTCTGGTCCTACACAACAGCGGTTAAACAAAAGAAATATAATGGAGTTATAAAAGAAATATATAGTGGAACGAAACAACATATTTGTTTTGTTGTTATCCATTCCAAACTTCCAATCTCCCTCAACCTAAAAAAACTTAAGTTACCATACAAAATTAACCATCACAGTTTCTCAAGAGATGTGCAGGATGTCATAAACCTCAGCTTACTGTCTTTTTCTAATTTGCAAAATAGAATATGACACTACCTACACAATATCAAATTGGCTAAGCCACTGAAGCAAGTTTAGGTAGATACAAATTTAGTAAACACCAAAACAATTAAAAAATCCTAAAAGCACAAAAAGGAGCCCTAAATTGATTAATCACACCTGTTGGAGCCCTAATCACAGACGCAGGAGCACAAATCGAACAACCATGAACGTTGAGTAGTTGAATATCGCCCTTCACATTCGTTGGAGGCCTAATCGGAGTTGTAGTCAACGGTCGAAGGAAGATGTTTAATCTCAGGCGAAAGAAGCTAACCGTGAACGGTTGAAGTCAGCGGCTGAAATCGTCCTTCATCTTCGTTGGAAGTCTAATCTCATTATCTCAGACGGAATCGGTAGGCTGTGGTGGTAGTTTAAAAGTGAAGAAGACAGGGGTTGAAACAGGTGAACGAAATTCCTTAGAAATGGCAGAACTGTAGTTATCATTCTATTTTTGTCCATTCAATATACTGTTCCTAAGGAACTTCATCAATTGTTATTACTAGTTTTTTACCCGCGCCGCGCGTTGCGGCGGCGGCATCACGTCACACGCGTGACGATGATGACATTGATGTGTGGCGCGTCACGCGTGACGTGTGAATTTACCTTTGAAAGAAATAAACCAAAAAATACCTTGAAGTGACACCTGCGATCCCATCCTAGCTTTGCAAGTTGATTCAATACACAATAATACAAACTAAAGTTAATTCGAAAAGCCCAAAAAAATAACAAACAAAGAAATAAAAACAACTATTCGACTACTAATTTCAAATTATGTTGGCATGATTTAACAACTAATAACCAAGTCAGTGATAGACTGGTATAATCAGTTTACATCTATCAATCCTACGAATCTGAAACATAATTAAATAACTTACATTTGGTGGAGTTTTGTGGTTCCTTTAGAGCATTTCACCTAGAGGAAAACAAACCTAAAACAGATTACAAATGGTCAGTGGACCATGCATTTTAAAATCACATATATAAAGTTGAAGTAGTTGAAATCTATGTAATGAAAGGTAAACTTATAAACTTAGGACGATGCTGCATATATTTTTTAATATACATTTTTCTTTAAGTTTATAACTCATAAATAAATATAACCAAAATCAGCATGGTTTGCTTCACAATATTTTTGAATTGAAATCTGAATAATTAATAAACTTTCCCCAATATCCAATCAATCTATCTATCAAATTCAATCATCATTTCTTTTCAATTTCAATTTCAGTTTCAATTTCTCACCAATTGACACTGAATTTCATCATCTGCTCCAATCAATCCATCACTTTTTCACACAATTCCGTACCAATTTCACTCTAATCGGAGTATTTTCTACCGTTATTTCATCAAATTGACCTAATCTTATTTGTCATACTCCACACTATAACCCTAATATCATTTCAATTCCAGCCGCAAACCACAAACGAACCTTACTAATATCTCAGCCGCAACAACATTCATAACAATACTTATCTTAGCGATTGAAGGTGAAAGCCAGAAGCGAATGGCAATCGGTTAAGCACTTGAATATATTCATATGAAGAGTTGGATGGAATGGAATTTTGAAGAGCCGCGTATGAAGAGAGTCTGGGTGATCAAAATCAGAACAGTTTGAGCGGCAATTGGCATAGGTATAGGTTTTAGAGAAGGACATTTAGATCAAAGTTGTTGTGTTTTATTAATATGTATAAATGTAGATTTAAAAAGTAAAAGATTTGTTTCCAACTTCCAGGTTCAAATATTATAACCACTAAAAATGAAACAGGTCAAACCTCAACATCTCCATTGTCCGATGTTGCTTCATAGTTGGACCAACAACCGCACCAACACCTCATAGTTGCTACAGATACACCACCATCAGTCACCTACCATCGTGTTTTGGGAAGATTTGACTTCACAGTGTTTGGAACAGTTTACACCGGTGTGATTATCCATTTCACTTGAGGTAAACTTCACAAATCTAATGCCTATCATGTATTTAATTGTGTTTCATTTTATTTAACCTAACTGTATCCTTGTAAATATTCATCAAAAAAATTCAATTCAATTCATAAATCTCATACCTGTCCGTCATACAGATGACAAAACCCTCGGATCAGCTTCGATTTATACAGAGAATCCGCAGCGATCTCCATACGGCGCATAACCGCCATATCCGTAAAAAACTTCATGAGCTCTTTCGGAGTCATATCCACGGATCTCGACGGAGGTTCGCAGTTGTGGCCGGTGAACCTGACGTCCTCATCTTCAGGAAGCCGGAGCTCCGGTACGTCCTCATCTTCATCATCGTAAAACTCATCATCGTCAACATAATCATCGATATCGAAGTTGTACCTGACGTTCCGTCGCCTGCGAGTGCTCCGGCGGTCCGGCGGTGACGGCGGAGCAAGGTGAGAGTTCCGGCGAGCTCGATCTATGTTCCATGGTCGTCCTCTACGCTTTCGTTTCACGATCTGAGTCATATTTTGAGGATTTGAGGTTGCTTTCTCTCTCTATGATTTAGGGATTTAAGGTTCATGATTAGAAGAAGCTTCAATCAAAGAAAGTTAGCCTTAGAGCATTAAAGATTCAGAAAAAAAAAAAACTTACATGTTGCTTACTCGCTTCCAGTTGCGATCTAGGGTTTTGAGAGTCAGATTTAGAAGCTGGTGAATGTAAGATATATGAAATCGCCTCTAAGAAGAAGATAAAAGAGAAAGGGTAAGGTATATAAGACAAAATGAGGGGCAGGTAGGTCTTTTGCATGGGTCACCGACCTTTGCTTATAAGATTATATAAATATATAATTTAAGATCCACATTATATATAATAACAATTAGTAACTTAGACTATGGGGTATGGGGCTTGGGTTGGGGGAAACACCCAAGCCACCACCCTGGGTGGGCTTGGGTTGGGGCGTGGCCCTTGGGGCTTGGGTTTGAAACCGGGCGTGGGGCGGGCTAGCAAGGTGACATGGCGGGCTCTCAACGGCCAAACCAAACTAGCCATTTCACAAGCCCCCATGTGTCAACTCATGCCCCCAACCCAAGCCCCACCATACCACACGGACGTGGGTTTTTCCACGTGTCAACTCATGCCCCCAACCCAAGCCCCACCATACCCCATGGTCTTAAGTTGCCTTAACCGTACCATCGCATTTCTTCATCGAAAGGCACCCATTCAATTCAAAATAAGGGCCCGGTTCACATTATATAATAATGTATACGATAATATAATTTCATACATATAGAATTATCAACATAAAATACCGTTATTTAACTGCCAACAATGTTTTCTGACATAAATCACCGTAGACATATGTATGGGCCCCCATGGTTAACAACTTCTAAACTTTAAAAACAAATCCCCAATCGGTAAAGGATAATGGTGGTGGAAATTCAAAACAAGCAAGGAAACACTTTGGGTTCGGGTCATTAAAAGCATTCACGCCAATAGAAATGGGTTACAATCCTTTCCTTTCAATAGAAGGTTCCCGGGTATTTGGAAAGACGTCGGGTCGGTCGATAAGGAGCTTTCTATTCTTATTATCTCCTTTCGCAATAATTTCAAGGGTGTCGTGGGAACCGGAGATAATCTGTATTTTTGGCATGATAAATGTTGTGAATGGATATTAACACAACCAATTACTAATAGGATTGAACAACAGGCGACTGGATTTCTTAGTATTAATTGAAGGATTATAACTGCAACTATATAGGAATCGATACAGTGATCTAAACCGTAAGAGATTAAGAAGATGGTGGGAAGATAGAGAAAGATCTGAGATGGGAAGAGAGACTCAATTTTCATAAACATTCATCATGCCCTTATTGTTCTTCATCCTCTCATTTATATCCAGTGATGATTCTCGTTCCACCTTGGTGTTCATTTCATTGGGCCATTGGGCTGGGCTGGGTAGTTGGGCCTTGCCTGGGTCCAAGTACGCTTCATAACAATAAATGATCGGGTATGGACTGTTAAAATATCATTATAAAGTTTTATTCAAGATAGCTTCGAATAAGGAAGCAAGGGTATGCGATTATTTCCAACCAGGTGCAAATAATAAATGGGTTTGGAGTTGGATTGGTGAATTGAACAGTGGGGTCGAAGCACAACAACTTTGTCTTTTGGAGGAATGTTTAAGGGGTGTTTGTTTTTGCTTATAGCATCTGCAAAATGCCTATGTCTGTAGGCGGGCAGACATAAGATGTTGAAGACTGTTTGTTTTTTTTTATACAGAACTACAAATAGCTTCATTCATCTTAAAAAAAAAAAGCTCAGAAACTTTGCTTCAAACATCTTCACAAAACCTAATCCAAACACCTCACACCACAAAAACTTCTCCCCTGCCACCACCACCACCGCACCACCCCTGCCACCACCACCGCCGGAAAACGATGCGCCGCCGACAGGCAGTCGCCGGACTGCTCTATCGTTTCTCTCCCTCTCTCCTCTTCTGATTCTCGTCGCCTCAATCTCTCTCTATTTTCGTCTCTACGTCTGTCGCCTCCGTCGGGAACTCATCGGGGGTGGGGTGGGTGATATAGGTACAGGAAGAAGGTGAGTGGTGGTGTAGGTGTGGTTTGCCGGCAAGACCACCGTCGCAGCTGGCCGGAAAAACGGCGCCAGTGGCCGGATCTTTAGAGAAACCAGGGAGAGGAAGGTGCTTGGCGGTTTTATGTCTGAGGCATTGAGGGTGAGATTGTCAAACTGGTGAGGTAAATTGTGGAATTAATGTACTATTGAGTGTGAATTTGAGTTGGAGATTTTGTATGTTTGTTGATGATTTGTAGAGAGAGAGAGAGTTTTTCTAGAGAGAGAAAGCAGAGAGAGAGAGATTGTGTGTTATGTGGTTGGATTTGGAATAATGATGTGAATGAAACTTTGTCAGTAGTAGCTGGATTGAGACTCAAGATTTGCAAAGCAAAAAACTCAAATGATACTCAAAGTTGGCCCTACTGGAATAGTTGGGTTCCTCCTAGAATAATCTCTTCATTTGGAGAGCTGCGCAAAATCGTATTGCTTCTAAATCGAATCCGGTAAGTCGTGGGGTCTCTATTGGCGACATGTTGTGTTCGACATGCGGGCTTAGGGAGGAGACGGTGGAACATATTCTATGGGATTGTTGGATCGCTAAATCTATTTGGTGGTTGGTATTGAGTTGGTTAAAATCCCATTCCCGGATGAAGATTGTAATATCCTACAAATGCTTCGGATGACTAAAGACATGCACGGATCAAAAGACTGGAAGAAGACCATTGGGGCGATTTTAATGATTGCGGCGTGGGAGGTATGAATAGAGAGAAATGAGACTTTCAATAACAACCACATACACTTCAACAAAACAGCGGATATCATAAAAGAAAACTCCTATTTTTGGATCACGAATAGATCGAAATTTTGTAACATTAATTGGTCGAGATGGTGTGACTTTAATATTCACGTTGTAATTTTGTAATGTCGGGTTCCAGTTTCTTACTGGCCCCGTTTCTATATTAATATAGAAGTTTCGCTTATTCAATTTTCGTCGTAATGTCGTGCATCCACGCGTCACCTCCAACAATCACCACCGTTTCCCCCGGGCCACTGTTTCACATCCTTTACAATGCTTAAAGCCACCACCACACTAACACAATCATGTAACACATAATTTCTGGAATTCTCAAAAAATGGCCAACGTAAAAGAAGAAGAATAATATCAACAATGAGTGTGAACCCACCACCAAAATATGAATGGCAAACGAAGCTGAATGCTTGTTGGTGCGAGACGTTGAGAGAACACAAAAGTCTTTTCAAAGGCCAAGGAGTTACGAGTTGTCATCCATTCTTTTAACTTTCATTTATTAAATCATTATATTAAGTTTTTAAATAAAATATAATATTAGATTTAGTTCCGGTTATGTTTATTTAATAATATTTAATTTAATCATTGAATCTGTTTACGTATTTTCAAAACTAGTTGATGCCCCGCCCGCGTTGCTGGGCGATGGCCGAATAATTCTCAACCAATTAAAAAAACAGTACAATAGTTTTGTTAGAAAGGAAAACTAAAACGATGACAAGATCGTAATTTTTAGCGGAGGTAAAATCGTAATTTTTAGCTAGGGGAAAACCATATTTTTATTTTGAACTGGGGAAAACGTAATTTTGAATTGAGGGTGAAAGCTAATTTTGAACCGAGGGAAAAATCGTAATTTTTCTACATGTTACAATTCATTCATTACAGAAAAGACAAAAAATAAAGCAAAATAAGTTGTGTATTTAAAACCTCATTCAAACGAAATACAGTTTACTTACTGTGTATATGAAAAGTAATATAAACGGTACAATTACTTGCATTGCTACGTTGCTACGGGATTTGATGAGCTCGGTACGAACCAGTACAGAAAATACCGTTACCGAAATCCCCAAAAGTGGGTACCGGTACCGAATATACCTGGTACGGTACGGATCGGTACCGGTACTGGTACGACACCGGCATTTGAGGGTAAAAACAGATGAATACCGGTGTTGAACCGGTACCGAAAATACACCCGGTTTGGTAAATTCGATACCGATACAGGTACCCGATACCAGCTCATTCATTAGTGATTTTACTATCCATTAAATTGAATTTTTATTACTATATTAGTTTACTTTTCATTTAGTTCTCTTTTTAATATATAGGACAATGCTTAGGCTAGGTGTGGTATAAAGTCGTTAGGGGTTTTATCACACTATATAAGCGTCACTAGGTTTCATGTCACATAGGAGATTTAAAGTCCCTCCGTTTAACTTACATATAATGGTTTAAAAGTCTTTTAAAGTCCCCATTTTCTATATATATATAAAAAATAAAAATAAATAAAAAAAGAAGAAATCTGATTGGTTGTTACTCTCTCTCTCTCCTCTTTCACGCCCGCTAACCCACTGGCGGAGACACGCCATTGGGACCCCTTTGGCGGCTAGGAAATAGGGGAGAAGCGCTATAGGGCGCCAAACTTGCTGAGTTGGCCGTATACTACACCCCTTGATCTTAATGTTTAATTTGTTTATTTTTTTAAATATGTCGATATATGATTGTGTTTGAAGTTTAATCAGTATTTTGGATATTTTTTTATGTTTATAATATTTATATTTATATTATTTATAAGGTTTTTAAATCTGGTCCGTAGTGAACCATTTTATTATCGGTTCGATGTTCAGTTAAGTTATGATAACGGTGGGGGTATCGATACACCCCCCACAAAAGTATTCACACATCCACTAACCCTAAATGCCTCTTATTGCCCAATACGTCTCAAACTGGCCCGACCAATACGCCCCTCATTGCCCAATACGTTTGAAAATGGTCCCTACCATCTAATTAATGCCAATCATTGGGTGTCAGCCAATGATAACCAATGATTGGGATGTAAGGAACTTTATTTTGATAGAGTTTTTGTATGAGGAAGTTGTGAAATATTTATATAAGAAAATTAATATTTTTTATAAAATGTTGTTATAAAAAATTGTGTTAGTATTATAAAACTTCATATTTTTATGAAATGAATTGTGTATATTTTTAATAAAAAATGTGCATATGTTTTTTTATTAAGTATTATTATTAAAACCTTCATATTTTTATGAAATGAATTGTGTATATCATAAAATGCCAATTTTTTATAAGTATTATTAAATGTCAATTTTTTCTATAAAACGAATTGTATATATTATAACAAAGTTTTTTATTTATGAATTATTATTATTTCTTTAATTGTCAAAATTAGTTTTATTTAATATTACTAAATGAGTACTATTACGTCTTTAATTGTCAAACTTTTAAATGTCAAATTTTATTAAATGGGTATATTATAACGTTTTATTAAATGTCAACTTTTTTATTTATCAATTATTATTATGCGTTTAATTGTATTCATAACGCAATGTATATGTTATAAAATGTCAAATTTTTATGTCTTTAATTGTTTTTCACTTGTCGTTTATTAACCATAACGCAACAAGAAAAGTAATTCAAAATGTAATTAAACATCGTTTTATATTAATACACAAAACATGTAACTTTGATACGAACGTAGTTTCTACATAACTATTACGCTACCACCACCGTCAAAACACCGACTTTCGATATCCTATTAATAAAAAATACAATTTAGCATTAGACTCGGCATTCGAAAATATATTGTAAAAATAAAAAAAAAAACAAAACACCACCACAGCCGACCCACCACCACCACCACCACCACAGCCGACCCCCACCACCACCACTACCACAGCCGACCCACCACCACCACAGTCGACCCACCACCACCACCACCACAGTCGACCTACCACCACCACCACCACAGTCGACCCACCACCACCACCACCACAGCCGACCCACCACCACCACCACCACAGCCGACCCACCACCACCACCACCACCAACATAGCCGACCCACCACCACCACCACCTCAGCCGACCCACCACCACCACAACCACCCCAGCCGGCCCACCACCACCACCACCATAGCCGACCCACCACCACCACCACCCCAGCCGACCCACCACCACCACAACCACCCCAGCCGACCCACCACCACCACAACCGACCCACCAACACCACCACAACCGACCCACCACCACCACCACAGCCGACCCACCACCACCACAGCCGACCCACCACCACCACAACCACCCCAACCGGCCCACCACCACCACCACCATAGCCGACCCACCACCACCACCACCATAGCCGACCCACCACCACCACAACCACCCCAGCCGACCCACCACCACCACCACCACAACCGACCCACCACCACAGCCGACCAACCACCATCACCACCACAGCCGACACACCACCACCACCACCACAGCCGACCCACCACCACCACCACAGCCGACCCACCACCACCACAACCACCCCAGCCAGCCCACCACCACCACAACCACCCCAGCCGGCCCACCACCACCACCATGGCCGACCCACCACCACCACCCGAGCCGACCCACCATCACCACCACAACCACCCTAGTCGGCCCACCACCACCACCACCATAACCGACCCACCACCACCACCACCACAACCTACCCACCACAACCACAACCCCAACACCACCACAAACGGCCAAAATAAAACCATAGAAAAAACAACCCTTGAATATTCCGACCGTATAGAGCGATACGAGAGCGAAAAATATACGAGAGACGCGTGTGGTCCCCTTCCGGATTGTCATCGTGTGGTCCAGAACTTGGTCACCTTTACATATGTACTTGTTGTTCATTTAAACTATAAAAAGAAAAGAAACTAAAGTTTAATGAGACCTGTATAGGTCGATGAGACGAGTATAGAAGTGGAGTGTCATAAATGTTATGTCAACTTTTCAGAAAAAGTAGATGTATATGGGTCTCATCGGGCTTTACGAGGCATTTCGGCTGAAAAGTTGTCATAAATGTCATGTCAACTAATAATAATAATAATAATAATAATAATAACAACAATAATAATAAATAATAATAATAGCAATAATAATAATAACAATAATAATAATAAATAATAATAATAAATAGTAATAAAAATAATAAAGCATATCACATATTGAGTTGCTCATTGACCAATAATAATAATAATAACAATAAATAATAATAATAATAAAAAACAATAATAATAATAATAATAATAAAAATAATAAAACATATGCACATATTGAGTTACTCATTGACCAATAATAATAATAACAATAACAATAATAATAATAAATAATAATAATAATAAAGCATATCACATATTGAGTTGCTCATTGACCAATAATAATAATAATAATAATAAAGCATATCACATATTGAGTTGCTCATTGACCAATAATAATAATAATAATAATAATAATATTGATAATAATAATAATAATAATAATAATAAAGCATATGCACATATTGAGTTGCTTATTGACCAATAAGTCTCCCATGGTGGACACATTATGAGTGTCTCATTGATCAATAAGCATCCCCAGGTCAAACTATTCCACCTTTGATAAAAGTGGAAACCACCAGAGGAGGCTTATTGGTCAATGAGACACTAATAATGTGTCCAATAGGGGAGTCTTATTGGTCAATGAGCACCTTTTAGGAGTTGTATATGTGTCTCATTGCCCTATACGACTCATATGATATTAATTTTTAAAAAGATTTTTGTGGTAATTAAGGGTTTTTATGTTATAAAACACCCTAATTAATATTATTTTTATAAAAAAATTGTTGCGTACAATATATTTCACGGATGTTACCCCTTTACCAAGTTAACAAATTCTTTTTCGTGAAGTTCTATTACTACCTAGTAACGCCCTACCCTGTATAATCGAGTGGCCAACCGACCGAGTGGCCATCCGATCGGATTGCCATCCGATCGGGTTGCCACCCGATCGTGTTGCCACCCGATCGGGTTGCCACCCGATCGGACTGCCACCCGATCGACCAGCCTTGTCTTCCCTTTCCATTTTAGGAAACCCTATATATACCCCTCACTTGTCACATCACTTGATGTGACAGCTCTCACTCGACTCAACTCGCTCCAGCCGCTTTTTCTCCCGATTTCTCTCAATTCTTGTAAGTTTTCAACCTAAATCTTGTACTTTCTTGATCTACACGCACTCCTACACCTTTCTATCTTTCAAATCTTAACATTTAACCATGAAATCAGTGGATTTGAGGTGTTCTAGGATGATGTCATCATGGTGTTCTTATGAACTTCATATTTTGGCTTCAATCCACCAAGAACAACTCGGATTTGGACGATTTCCAAATGAATAAACACGGATCTTGCATAGATCAGAACATATTCATGGTGAAAAGGATTGAAAGATTGTCTTTCTAACTTTCTTTCAACTCTTTTACACTCAATGCACTCAAAACCGATAGAATAGGGACTAGTTCTGATCTTCTACTCAATCTTAGTGAAGTGTTGGTCCTAGATCTAGTTCTATCGAAGAGACAACCGGTTTCGGGGTAAGCATGAACCACCGGCTCGAACCACTGACTGACCGGACTACGGTGATTCCTGTCCGATCGGATCATTTGGGGCTTGACGAGGTTCTTTTGCTTAGCACGCACCCCACCATCTCGATCAAAAGCTACAAACTACCAAAAACAACCAAGTGTCAAGACGATCAGGTCACCAGAACGGATTGCCGTCCGATCGGATTGCCATCCGATCGGATTGCCACCCGATAGGGTAGCCACCCGATCGGCTTGCACTTGGGTCCCACACTTAAAATATTTTCAAACTATTTAAAGGTTCTGAACGTTGAAACGGATTACCACCCGTTCGGATTGCCATCCGATCGAGTGACCATCCGATTGTGTGACGTTTGGGACTTGGACAATTTTTAACAGGTTCAATACAAACGGATTGCCACCCAATCGGATAGCCATCCGATCGCGTGACCGTCCTGCTATGAACTTGTTCTCAAAACTGAGAAATCTCGCCAATCGGATTGCTGTCCGATCGAACGGCCGTTCGATCGACCGACCTGAAAGGTAGAGATACTTCTCTATTTTTAAAATGCTACAATGAAAACTTCAAAGTACAAGCCATCATACACAAACACATCCTCACCAAACGAGGTGACAATCCAATCGAATGGCCACCCGATCGGGTGACCATCCGAACGGATTGCCACCCGATCGGGTGACCATCCGAACGGATTGCCACCCGATCGACTGGCCATCCAATCGGATTGCCACCCAATCGGATTACCATCCAATCCTTGGTACACCTTCACCGTTTTACGCGCCGACTCCCGCTTATGTTATCGTTAACTGTTCAGGCTAATTTCCGCTCTAGCGCTCCCTTCAATCCATTAATTCTATTGCTGTGAGTATACTCGATCCCTTTTTGCTTTATGCACTTTTGGGTGTTACATACGTTACTTATTCTAAATCACATCAAACACACTACGCAATACTTTAACGCTAACCGATTACCGCATGTTATACGTGACTCGATGAATGCATGTTTGTTATGTTTACACATAGATTGCTGTCTACCTGCCTTAGCAACGGTAGTACTATTTGTTTGGACTCAACACCTGTTCACTCAAGGGTTGTTAAGGATTATTAATCACATGATTCGCAGTGGTAAATATGTGTTACAAACTGCCTTGGGCAGTCAACTCGCAGTCATTCGTATTGATAGGATCATGTCGATAACTTACATGCTTTGCATTACACGTTGTACGTGCTGGTTATGCGTAATCGATTTCGAACTCTATATGCTATTATTAAACTTGTATGCTCACCTTTACAATATGTGTATTGACTTTACTTTAACGTATGTGGCAGGTGCTTAAGATGCTAGGATGCCTTGTTTGTTGTGTGATGAAATCGAGGCTAGGAAAGAGTCTAGAAACAAAGACAATTTATTTTATTTGAAAATCTGAGTTGTCGGAACATGTTTTATTTGTTTGAAGAATATCTCTGTCTGTAATAACTAGATTATTTTATGGGTTATGGTATGGGACATAATATTTAAACTATTTGGTAATTTAGTCGTTATGGAATTTCTTTGAACAATCTCTTTCGCTCAGTGCCGCGCCCCGATGATTCCGCCATCGGTTGGGGTGTGACAGATTGGTATCAGATCCATAACTATAGGGAATTAGGCAAGACTTGACCTAGTCCAGGTCAAAGCCTTAGAAACGACCTAGTCTATAGTCTAAGTACCAACATACCGACTTGTGCATGCCCGGTAGGGGTTTTGTACGAGCTTACTTGCTATTCTCGCTATTTCTCGCTTGGACTCGCTGTACACTACACACTTGTGCGAACATCACATACTACTGTTTGGCAAGATCAGCCCTTCCTAAGGCCGATTACACACACAAACGAATGATCTGGTTAAGATTAGGTGTGAAAACCGCAAAATCTCGACCTGATTACTCGTTCGAATTGCTATTTTTACAATAAAACAAGAGAATTTGAGTTGAATTAGGAGTGGAATCCATACTTCGATGCAAATCCTCTATTCTTTCTCGTGGTTTTACCACACAAACAGGAACGTAGTCGCTAAGTTAGGGGTAAGACCCGAACCTTGATGACTCGTTCTACTCTCTAATGTGGTTTTACAAAACTCTCACCAAAGTCTCGACGGACTCCAACGACTTGAAGTCACACTGTAACTGGAAGGATGCGTGCCGAACACTCGAATCGAAGCGAGAGCACAGTCCAGAAGGCCAAAGTGTGCACTTAGAGTCCTTGTGAATAGTTGAATCACTTTGGGTAGTCGACGTCTATGTGTTTCAATTATGAGCCCGCAACTGCTGACTCTGATATCTGCTGAATTTATGTGGATTTTATGTGATTTATGTGATTATATGTTTCGATTTTGGTGATACGACCTGGTTAGTAGTACTTTGGCTGTGGAGGCCCGAAAATGGAGGTCATGTCATTCAACTCTCCAAACCCAAATGCTCCGCTACTGCTGCTTCTTCCTTGATCACCTCCTTGACTCGCCTACTGATGACCCATAGTGTGTGGATCCACCCATTGAGAATGGTGCAATGGTGGGGTGGGATACGACACACTACCATCATATGGCGGCAATGTAGTATAATCCACAACTGGCGGGTCCGCTTCGAGTGGTTGGCCCGCATGCCACTGATCATGCAAGCGTCTCTGGCAGTCATCTAGGTAGCGATTATTCGTCTCTTCTTGGCGGGCGTACATATGAGCTCGATTCCATTGCTCATTTATGTCATAGCTCTGTTTAAGAGCTCTCTCCATACTAGCCCCCATAAAAGTCTGTTGACCGAAGAGCATTTAATTGGGTTCACTCCAATCACCAAAAGTGGGCAGTCACCTCTGCTCAATAATCTGGCCCATGTTCCCCGTGTGAGCCCAATAAGGATCATAGGGCTGCTGTGCATAGTCAAATGCACTACCCACATACCCCGACTGTACTCCTGTTCCATGAACACCACCTGGGCCAGTGCCTCCCCATCGGAACATCAACCGTGAATGTGTCCTCACGGTAGTTATCATATCCAGTAACCTCTTCATCACTCGTTTCGGGCTCATCGGCCTCGCCCGGTCTTAATGGCCTCGCATCCACTTTCAAAACTCTCCACCGTCTCCCATCGGTCTTTAACTTATGGTACCTTTCTGACTCCTTGTACTCCCATCCTGGTCCCAAATTCTTTATTTCGAATGGCTTAAACCTCTTGTACGAGCCTTTTCCTCGGCTCTAATCGCCCCATATTTCTTCAACAATGCCGTAATCAATCGGCAATGGGGTACAATTTTCCTCTCTCCACTATTTCGACTGAGCCAAATGTTGTTCAACACTAAGAACCGGAAAGGGACCATGGGTGAACCGTGCATTAACATGTATAAAATTGGTGCCTTTTGAAATCTCACCTCCATCTTATCACCCCGCCTTGGGATGACATTGTGTGTACACAAAACCAACAATAACTTCGCCTCCATTCGTAAGTTCTTTCTAAACAGTTTCCCGTGTGTAGTACCCGGAAGAAAGAGATAATCGAGCATGTGTTGCCATTGTGGGTGTTTGTTGGGCTCATGGTAAAGATCTTTGAGGCTCGGATAGATGTATTCATTCGAATATTTACTATCAAACCTTGCAATACGGCGCATTGAATCATATGACATCTCGACCTTCTCCCCGTTACTCCATCCAATGAGCTTCATCTTACTTGGGGCCTTAAACGGGGGACACTCAAGTGTAGCCATCCACTCTTGAATTTGATCATCATACATTTTCTTCACTTCATTATCATAGCACTTTAAAGCCACCTCCCAACGCAATGCCTTAAACTTAGCCGTTATCCCAAACAGCCTAAAATCTTCTTCCCGAATCTCCTTTTCACAAATAAAAGCCTCACTCCTTTGCTTCAACTTATTAATTTTCTCATGAAACAAGTCCTCTCGCCATTCCTCGGGTTGATCTAATAGTGAACCGGATGTCCAATCCAGTTTTGGACCCCTTGGAGGCGCATCCTCCTCCGAGTCCGGGTCACCAACCTGTACCAATCTCCTCTTTTTTGGTTGAGCTTTCCCTTGCGGTTGACTTGATGAACTTGCTCCCCCTTTATCCTTTGTTCTCACCATGTCCTACATATTCACAAACCACACACAAAAATCAAATAAGTTCAACTTCACAATCTTCCCCACACTTGCTTTATATTATGGGTATAGATGTACAAAAACCAAAAATTTATCCATTCAAACAAAAATTCGGCATGATGTCTCTACAAATTAGAGTTTTTTCCAAAAATATTTTCACTAGACATCATCTACATTTATACCCAAACATTTAATAGCTCACAAAAATCCTATCATCTATCATCTACAAGCAAGTATGTAAGCAAAAACAAGAATGGAAACTTACAAACCGCAATATACTTCAAATAATGAAAGGAAATTGCATACCTTGACCTTGTGGAGGATGAAATTAACAAGCACTTCAAGTTTAAACAAAAACCCACAAAACCCCCAAATTTTCGGCCCCCTTTTTTCTCAAATCAGACCACCAAATAAAGGAATCTTCGAAATATGAGTATAAATCTGAATTCCTTGTGAAATTTCACCCAAAATGGACCCAAAAATCACTGGATTCGGTTAAGATTCGAGAAAGATATGGAAGTTTGAAGTTATGGAGGGTTAGGGTTTTTAGAGAAAGAAGGTGAAGAAAAAGAAAGGAATTATGTGGTTGGGGATGGTGGATCGATATGTGTGGATGAGGGATTAATGAGTTTTATTATAATTAAATTCGTTTTTTATAATTATTATTATTATTATTATTATTATTATTATTATTATTATTATTATTTCGGTTTTTTTATATATATACCGCCGACAAGGGACCACATACATCGCCAATCATCAAACTCAGCGCCGTAGCCTACGGCGCTTGCCGTAGGTTACGGCAAGATCTGGGCACAAAATTGCAGCCGTAAGACAGGCTGTTGGTGGCGTAAGACAAAAATTTGTTCACAGGCCACCGTAAGCTACGCCATGAGCCGTAGCTTACGGCGCATACTGGCATTTTTTGGTCTTTTATTTTCGCTTGAACAAAAAATGTTTGTAATGTTTAATATATATATAGGGTAAGGTTCATGCGAGAACCATCTTTATTGCGAGAACCGCGAGAACCAATGTGAACACAACCTAAAATAGCTAAAAAAACCTAAAAAAACCTAACCCCCACCCCCCCCCCCCCCAAAAAAAAAACCTAATGTCACACCCCAACCGATGGCGGAAACATCGGGCATGGCACTGAGCGAAACAGATTGTCCAGAACTTTCCATAACAATTATCATTACCAATCAATTTAAAGTAACATGCCCCATACCATGTCTCAAAAGGTAAACAAATTATTACAGACAAAATCTAGGCAAATAGTTCTATTCCGACAACTCAGATTTTTCAAATAGCCCAATTGTGTATCTGCTTCCAGAGACGCTTGATTTCATTTGTACAGACAACTACTTGTTGGCCTCTAGAGCCTTATTCTAGCCTCAATTTCCCAGCAGATAAGCATCCTAAGCACCTGTCACATACGTTAAAGTAAAAGTCAATACACATAGTGTAAAGGTGAGCATACTAGTTTGATAATAGCATATAGAGTTCGAAAGCGTTATGCATAACCCGTACGTACACAAAGTGAAATGAGGCAGGTTAGTTATCGACATAGACCTATCGATACCAATGACTGCGAGTTGACTGCCCAAGGCAGTTCGTAATACATGATCACCACTGTAATCCATGCAAATAATTGTCCTTAACAACCCCCGCGTGAGCGGGTGCTGAGTCCAAACTATAGTACTATCGTTGCTAAGGCAGGTAGACCGCATTCCATGTGTAAACATAACAAACAAGCATTCATTAAGCCACGTATAACATGCGGTAACGGTTAGCGTTTAAATAGTATTGAGTAGTGTGTTCGATGTGATTTGAATATTCGTAACGTATGTAACACCCAAAAGTGCATAAAGCAAAAAGGGATCGAGTATACTCACAACGATGGATGGATTAAAGGGAGCGCTAGAGAGTAGGGTTAGCCTGAACAGTACGATAGCATAACGATAAGTGACACGTAAAACGATGCAGGGTACAAGTGAGTCGGACAGCAGTTCGATCGGATGGTAGTCCGATCGGATGGCCAGTCGTGCGAGTGACAATCCGTTCAGACGGTAGTCCGATCGGATGACTGTTCGAGTGGATTGTTTCTTCCTTTGAGAAGGATGTGTTTGTGTATGATGGCTTGACTTTTGAAGTTTTCGTTGTAGTATTTTGAAAACATTGAAGTATCTCTACCTTTCAGGTCGGTCGATCGGACAGTCTTTCAATCGGACGGTAACCCGTTCGGTTGGGCACTTCAGTGAGAACAAGTTCACAGCTAGGTGTCACTCGATCGGACGGTGGTTCGTTCGGGTGGCATCCTTTGTGCATTGAATATGTTGAAAATTGTTTAAGTATAAAAGTCCAAATATCTCATGATTCGGATGGCAGTTCGATCGGATGGTAGTCCGATTGGACATCAATTCGTTCAACATTAAGACTTCAATGGTTGGCAAAATAGATGTGTGGGACCAGGGTGCAAGTCGTACGGTTAGCCAGTCGTGCGGTTAGGCTGTCCGCTCGGACAGCAGTCCGTTCGGACGTCACTCTGTCCTGGTTAACCTGTTTTTTCTTACACTTGGTTGTTTTGATAGTTTGTCATTTTATCGAGATATTTTGATAACGTGTCAAACAACAGAAACCTCGTCAATACTTGGTGCTCCTGATCGGACAGGAATCACCCAAACCCGATCAGTGGACGGTTCGAGACGATGTTCCACGTTTAACCCGGAATCAATAATCTCGTAGATAGAATACGGATTTTCAACCAACACAACCACAATAATGAGTAGTGAGTCGGCACAAGTCCCGATTCTATCGGTTTTGAGTGCATTGAGTGTAAAAGAGTTGAAAGAAAGTTGAAAACCATCTTTCACTCCTTTTCATTGTGAATATGTTTAGATCTATGAGAGATCTTTGTTTGTTTATTTGGAAATCGGTTAGATCTAAGTTGTTCTTGGTGGATTGAGGCCAAAACATGTAGTTCTTCAAGAACACATGATGACGTCATCCTAGAACACCTTGAATCTTGATGATTTCACGGTTAAAAGTTAAGATTCAAAAGATAGAAAGGTGTAGGAGTGCGTGTAGATCAAGGAAGTACAAGATTTAGGACGAGATCTTACCGGAATCGCGAAAAATCTGAAGAAAAGTGAGGAAAACGAGCTGGTCGGACGTCAGTTGCCAAAAGTGGAAAGAATGAAAGTGAAAAGGGGTATTTATAGGGTTACCTAAAGAGCAACGGGCTGGTCGATCGGCTAGACAGCCCGTACGGACAGTCTGTCCGATAGGACGGCAGTCCGATCGATCGGCTGGTCGTTCGGCTGGTAGACTGGTCGATCGGTCTCCTCGTTCGAGTGTTCGGCGTGACGATTTTTGTCGTTTCGATTTCGATGGCCAGCGTTTCGATGCGATAGAGTTTCCTAGTCAAATTACTTTTAATCCCAACCACTCATATCTCACACTATCTCTTCTCCACTAATTATTATACCATTTCGATTGCGATTAAGTTCGATTGCGTTTGAGTTTCCATTGCGTTTCGATTGATTACCACACATAACATATATAAACATGCACAAGTAACACATAAGACGCACACACACGTATATCAATAATCAAGATGCGTAATTCGAGTTGCGATTCGATGTTGATTCGTTAGTATAGTTTGAGTATTATTTAGTTAACTTTATCACATTGCTACTTCCTATAGTTCATAGTCGTCAGTCGATTAAACAGCGATTAACATACGTCGATTATTGTGATTATTGACACTTACTCCACATAATACAGCACATAAAAGAAATTCACTACTAGTCAAGTCACGCGATCGGTCGTTGACTTTGACCTTGACTTTCGAAACACGGGGTGTTACAGCCTCCCCTAGTTGAGGGAATTTCATCCCGAAATTAGGCCGAAGCCGTAACAAACAACTGCGGGTACTTCACCTTTATGTCGCTTTCGAGTTCCCAAGTGAACTCTGTGCCTCGTTTGCCTTCCCATCGGACTTTCACAATGGGAATGCGCGAGCGTCTGAGCTGCTTGGTTTGGCGATCCATGATCTCAACAGGCTTTTCCACGTGGAAAGTCGGGTGAACGTTGCTAAGTTCCTCCGGTAGTTCGAGTCTGTAAGCCACTTTGCCGATCCTTTCCAGAATCTTAAAGGGTCCAACGTATCGAGGCGCGAGCTTTCCTTTCTTGTCGAATAGGACCACACCCTTCCAAGGTGAAACCTTTAGGAGTACGTAGTCACCAACGTCAAATTCAAGGGGCTTGCGTCGTCTATCGGCGTAACTTTTCTGATGATTCCGAGCTTTCGTTAGATTGTCTCGAATTTGGAAAATTTTGTCTGTCGTTTCTTGCAATAGCTTGGGACCGGTTAATTGCGAATGACCGATCTCGTGCCACACAATAGGCGATCGACATCTTCTTCCATATAAAGCCTCGAATGGTGCCATTTGAATGCTGGAATGGTAACTGTTGTTATACGAGAATTCGACTAACTGCAGGTATGCATCCCAATTACCACCGAAATCTATGACACACGAACGGAGAACGTCTTCAAGAGTACGAATCGTTCTTTCAGTCTGACCGTCGGTTTGAGGGTGGAATGCGGTACTTAAGTTAAGCCTAGTACCGAGAGCCGCTTGAAATGTTTCCCACAGTCGCGAGGTAAACCGAGCATCACGGTCAGAGATGATGTCCCGAGGCATCCCATGATTACAAATGCTCTCGTTGGTGTAGATTCGGGCTAATCGTTCTACCTTATAGTCGTCCCGTATTGGCAAAAAGTGAGCAGATTTGGTCAAACGGTCCACAACAACCAAGATGTTGTCGTGACCTGATGACGTGTGTGGAAGCTTTGTTATGAAGTCCATAGCTATACTCTCCCACTTCCACATAGGGATCGATGGTTGTTCAAGTAAGCCAGAGGGTCTTTGATGTTCAGCCTTGACTCTCGCTTAAGTCAGGCACCTCCCAACGTAGAGAGCAATATCCCTTTTCATGCCCGGCCACCAGTACTTGTAGCGAAGGTCCTGGTACATTTTGTCGGCACCGGGATGAATAGAATACCGGGATTTGTGGGCTTCGTCCATCAAAATCTGTCGCAAATCGGTCCGTTTAGGGATCCAAATTTGGTCCAGAAAGTGGAATATCCCATTCGACTTATTCACAAGCTGGGCTCCATCGTGATAGATTCGTTCCTTCTTCAAAGTGCGTTCATTGAAACAAGCATGTTGGGCTTCGCGGATGAGAGCTTCGAGATCGTATTGGGCTTGGTTATTGCGAATGCTGAGCAAATAACTCCGTCTGCTGAGAGCATCGGCAACAACATTTGCTTTACCTGGGTGATAACGAATCTCACAGTCGTAATCGTTGAGAAGTTCTACCCATCGGCGTTGACGCATATTAAGTTCTTTCTGATCAAAGATGTGTTGTAGGCTCCTATGATCGGTGAAGATCGTACACTTTGTACCATACAGGTAGTGTCGCCAAATCTTTAACGCAAAAACAACTGCGCCTAGCTCGAGATCATGGGTTGTATAGTTCTTCTCGTGGATTTTGAGCTGACGAGATGCGTAAGCTATAACCTTGTTTCGTTGCATGAGAACATAACCAAGACCAAGGTTGGAAGCAACACAATAGACAATGAAGTCGTCGTTTCCGTCGGGCAATGTGAGAACAGGAGCGTTGCAAAGCATGTGCTTGAGGGTTCGAAAGGCAGTCTCTTGTTCAGTTCCCCAAACAAAAGGCTTGTCTTTATGCGTAAGGGCGGTAAGTAGCACAACGATCTTTGAGAATCCTTCGATAAATCGTCGATAATAGCCCGCTAGTCCGAGGAAAGAACGGACTTCAGACGGGTTCTTTGGCGTAATCCAACTCTTAACTGCTTCAATCTTCGCAGGATCGACGTGAATACCCTGACTATTGACAATGTGACCCAAAAACTGAACCTCCTCTAGCCAAAATTCACACTTAGAGAACTTGGCATAGAGTCGATTCCCCTGGAGTAACTCGAGTACCAAACGTAGATGTTGCGCGTGTTCGGCCTTCGATATGGAATAGATCAAGACATCGTCGATGAATACGATGACGAAACGGCCGAGATATGGTTTACACACGCGATTCATCAGATCCATGAAAACCGCGGGTGCGTTGGTTAAACCAAAAGGCATAACAACTAATTCGTAATGGCCATATCGAGTGCGAAACGCGGTTTTGGGTATATCCTCCTCTTGAATGCGTAACTGGTGATAGCCTGAGCGTAGATCGATCTTTGAGAAACACGTAGCACCTTGTAGTTGGTCAAACAAATCGTCAATACAAGGCGGTGATAGCGGTTCTTGATAGTTAACTTATTCAATTCTCGATAATCGATGCACATCCTAAACGACCCATCCTTCTTTTTGACGAAAAGGACTGGCGCGCCCCAAGGAGAGGTGCTCGGGCGAATGAAGCCTTTCTCAAGTAATTCCTGGAGTTGGTTGGAGAGTTCACGCATTTCGGACGGTGCGAGTCGGTAGGGAGCTTTGGCAACAGGATTGGCTCCGGGAATGAGGTCGATACGAAAGTCGATATCACGACTTGGCGGTAATCCAGGAAGATCTTCAGGAAAAACGTTGGGAAAATCACGGACAACAGGAACGTCTTTCACTTCCTTATTCTCTTTCTTTTCCTTCTCCGCTACTACAATGTTGGCCAAGAAAGCTTCGTATTCCTTGCGGAGATACTTGCTAGCTTGTACACATGACATGAGCTTGAGACCTTTCGAAGCAGTTTCACCATAGACACACAGTAAGTCACCATTCGCGAGCGAGAATCGAATCATCTTATCGAAGCACACAACTTCAGCATGGTTTTCGCGAAGAAAGTCCATGCCTACTATGACGTCGAAACTTCTGAGTTGCATCAGAATTAGGTCGATTGGAAAGATGTGATTGTTGAGTTCGAGAGTACAATCACGAAGAACAGAGTTAATGGCGACAGTTCTTCCAGTGGCGACTTCAACAACGAACGTCGAGGAGAGTTGGGAGCGCTTACGACTAAGGAGTTTCTCGAATTCGAACGACACAAAGCAATTATCGGCTCCAGTATCAAACAAACACGATGCATAAATACCATTCACAAGGAACGTACCATTGACCACGTTGTTATCAGCCTGGGCTTGGCACACATTAATGTTGAAGGTTCTGGCGTTTGCGGCTTGTTGCTGCTGCTATTGCTGCTGGTGAGGCTGCTGCTGCTGGGGCTCTTGTTTCACCACCCTGTTTGGGCACATGTTAGCGAAACGGTTAGGATCGCCACATGCGAAGCAGACTCGGGCGTTGATCGCGGGTGCCGGAGCCGCTTGTTGGCCTTGCGGGGCTGGGAGCAGAGCTTGATGAGCAGTGGCTTGAGCTGGGGCTTGAAGGGGACCAGTACGGCAATTTGCAGTGAAGTGGCCGTACATATTGCAGTGAGCACAGAAACGACAGGCGAGACCCACCGGATGATGATAAGAGCATGTCGGGCAAGCCGGGTGGGGGCCTGTGTATGCGCGCTTTGCTGGTGGTGCATAAGCAACTGGTACTGGACGGTGATGGGGCTGCTGCTGGGCCAGTACGGCTTGAAGTGGAGCAGCAGTGGTAGTGACAACACAGTTCTTGTTGCTGGAGCTGCTGTGGTTGTTCTTCTTCTTGCGGCGTGAGGACTTGAACGATTGAGCGGCGGCGGTTTTAGCAGTTGGTGTGGTGGTGACTTGATGCAGGTGCTATGAAGTTTTATCCCAGACACCAGCCTTGACCCGCTTGTCGTTGATCTCAGCGGCCAGTAGGTAAGTCTCTTCGATCGTTGTAGTCTTGGCCGCTTGCACGAAATCTGCAACGCAGTCAGGCAGGGCTCGGATATACTTCTTGATTGCGATCTCCGGAGTCTTGACTTGATCAGGACAGATAATGCTGAGCTGCTTGAAGCGAGCAGTGAGTGCAGCGTTTTCTCCATCCTTTTGCTTTATGTGCCAGAATTCATCTTCTAACTTTTGGCGCTCATGAGGAGGGCAAAATTCTTCCAGCATGACTTCCTTGAGCTCGTCCCACGACAGACCGTAGGCTGCATCATTCCCACGTTTGTTCCTCTCAGCCGTCCACCAGTCTAAAGCGCTGGACTGGAAGATGCCAGTTGCGTTGAGAGTGCATAGGTTATCTGGGCAACCTCTCTGTCGTAGTGTGACCTCAATGGAGTCAAACCATTGGAACAAAGTTGTAGGGCCTTCTTCTCCGGTGAACTCTTTCGGTCCACATGCCTTGAATTGTTTGAAGCTGAAAGCAACTTTGGGAGTCTCAGTTTGGGATTCCTCAGACGATTTGCTCATGTTTTCGTATATCTCGTTGACGACTTGGGGAACCACTTTCACTATTTGTTTAGTAATTATAGCGGCGAGACGTTTGTCAGCTTGCTTTCGGCGAGCATCTCGAGAAGCGCGAGATCCAGATGACGACATTGTCTGCATCAGACATTGCCACAGGACTCAACACAATAAAATTGAATCTCACCTCACACGCCTAATACAACTAAAGCTCAGGAACACATCCAATCACATAGTCACATAGGCACGTAATCACATATTCACATAAGCACAGAAACACATAAGCACGTATAGCACAGAATCACAAAAGCACATACGCATGTAATCACAGAGGCAGTTAGAATACAGAAATCTGTCATTCAAAGTCTGCGAGCGTTCGAATATAGCGAGCGCGAATAATTTGTCGAGTTGTATAGTATAAGCGTATAAAATAGCATAAAGTCATCCATAATTTAGAGATTTGTCAGCGTTTTGAGGTAGAAATGCAGTGCGAGTCGTGTGTGTCGATCGAAGTAAAGGCAGAAATCGAACAAATCTCCAAAATTAAACACATAAACAAATAAACACACATATAAACACATAAAATCAGCGAATCATCAGAGTCAGCAGTTGCGGGCTCAGAATTGAAAACACATAAAAATTCGAGAAATAGATCGTCTGCGGCTATTAGACATTAACTGTCCAAAGTGATTCGACTATTCTCAAGGACTTGTTGTACACACTTTGACCTCCAAGGTTGTGCCTCTGCCTCGATTCTTGGGCGTTTGGCACATATCTCGTTAGTCATACCTTGACTTCAGTTCGTTGGAGTCCGTCGAGACTTTGGTGAGAGTTTTGTAAAGTAAAAGTCAGAATAAGTTGTCAAGGTTAGGGTTTAACCCCTAGCTTAACAACTTCGTTCCTTGTTTTTCAAAAATTAAAAGAGAATTATGCGTCAAAGTATGTATTTCACTCCTGATTCGACGCAAATTCTGGTGTTTATAGATGAAATGCGGGTTAAACAAGCAATTTAGTCGAGACTTCGCAGTTTTCACACCTAATCTCGACAAAATCACTTATTCATGGTCGAAAATTTGAGTGCAGGGATTGTGTAGCATAGGCGAGAATAGCGAGGATCAGTAGGTATGCTCACACTTAGTCCCTACTGGACATGTATGAGTCGGTCTGTTGGTTCTTAACTATAGACCAGGTCTCTAAGACATCGACCCGGACTAGGTCGTGTCTTGCCTATTTCCCTATAGTTATGGATCTGATACCAATCTGTCACACCCCAACCGATGGCAGAAACATCGGGGCATGGCACTGAGCGAAACAGATTGTCCAGAAGTTTCCATAACAATTATCATTACCAATCAATTTAAAGTAACATGTCCCATACCATGTCTCAAAAGGTAAACAAATTATTACAGACAAAATCTAGGCAAATAGTTCTATTACGACAACTCAGATTTTTCAAATAGCCCAATTGTTTATCTGCTTCCAGAGACCCTTGATTTCATTTGTACAGACAAATATTTGTTGGCCTCTAGAGCCTTATTCTAGCCTCAATTTTCTAGCAGATAAGCATCCTAAGCACCTGTCACATACGTTAAAGTAAAAGTCAATACACATAGTGTAAAGGTGAGCATACAAGTTTGATAATAGCATATAGAGTTCGAAAGCGTTACGTATAACCCGCACGTACACAGAGTGAAATGAGGCATGTTAGTAATCGACATAGACCTATCGATACCAATGACTGCGAGTTGACTGCCCAAGGCAGTTCGTAATACATGATCACCACTGTAATCCATGCAAATAATTGTCCTTAACAACCCCCGCGTGAGCGGGTGCTGAGTCCAAACTATAGTACTATCGTTGTTAAGGCAGGTAGACAACATTCCATGTGTAAACATAACAAACAAGCATTCATTAAGCCACGTATAACATGCGGTAACGGTTAGCGTTTAAATAGTATTGAGTAGTGTGTTCGATGTGATTTGAATATTCGTAACGTATGTAACACCCAAAAGTGCATAAAGCAAAAAGGGATCGAGTATACTCACAGCGATGGATGGATTGAAGGGAGCGCTAGAGAGTAGGGTTAGCCTGAACAGTACGATAGCATAACGATAAGTGACGCGTAAAACGATGCAGGGTACAAGTGAGTCGGACAGCAGTTCGATAGGATGGTAGTCCGATCGGACGGCCTGTCGTGCGAGTGACAATCCGTTTGGACGGTTGTCCAGTCAGACGGTAGTCCGGTCGGATGACTGTTCGAGTGGATTGTTTCTTCCTTTGAGAAGGATGTGTTTGTGTATGATGGCTTGACTTTTGAAGTTTTCGTTGTAGTATTTTGAAAACATTGAAGTATCTCTACCTTTCAGGTCGGTCGATCGGACAGTCGTTCGATCGGACGGCAACCCTTTCGGTTGGTTACTTCAGTGAGAACAAGTTCACAGCCAGGTGTCACTCGATCAACGTGTCAAACAACAGAAACCTCGTCAATACTTGGTGCTCCTGATCGGACAGGAATCACCCAAACCCGATCAGTAGACGGTTCGAGACGATGCTCCACGTTTAACCCGGAATCAATAATCTCGTAGATAGAATACAGATTTTGAACCAACACAACCACAATAATGAGTAGTAAGTAGGCACAAGTCCCGATTCTATCGGTTTTGAGTGCATTGAGTGTAAAAGAGTTGAAAGAAAGTTGAAAACCATCTTTCACTCCTTTTCATTGTGAATATGTTTAGATCTATGAGAGATCTTTGTTTTTTTTTTATGTGGAAATCGGTTAGATCTAAGTTGTTCTTGGTGGATTGAGGCCAAAACATGTAGTTCTTCAAGAACACATGATGAAGTCATCCTAGAACACCTTGAATCTTGATGATTTCACGGTTAAAAGTTAAGATTCAAAAGATAGAAAGGTGTAGGAGTGCGTGTAGATCAAGGAAGTACAAGATTTAGGACGAGATCTTACCGGAATCGTGAGAAATCTGAAGAAAAGTGAGGAAAACGAGCTGGTCGGACGTCAGTTGCCAAAAGTGGAAAGAATGAAAGTGACAAGGGGTATTTATAGGGTTACCCAAAGAGGAAAGGGCTGGTCGATCGGCTAGTCATCCCGTACGGACAGCCTGTCCGATCGGACGGCAGTCCGATCGATCGGCTGGTCGTTCGGCTGGTAGCCTGGTCGATCAGTCTCCTCGTTCGAGTGTTCGTCGTGACGATTTTTGCCGTTTCGATTTCGATGCGATAGAGTTTCCTAGTCAAATTACTTTTAATCACAACCACTCATATCTCGCGCTATCTCTTCTCCACTAATTATTATACCATTTCGATTGCGATTGAGTTCGATTACGTTTGAGTTTCGATTGCGTTTCGATTGATTACCACACATAACATATATAAACATGCACAAGTAACACATAAGACGCACACACACGTATATCAATAATCAAGATGCGTAATTCGAGGTGCGAGTTCGATTGCGATTCGATGTCGATTCGTTAGTATAGTTTGAGTATCATTTAGTTAACTTTATCGCATTGCTACTTCTTATAGTTCATAGTCGTAAGTCGATTAAACAGCGATTAACATACGTCGATTATTGTGATTATTGACACTTACTCCACATAATACAGCACATAAAGAAATTCACTACTAGTCAAGTCGCGCGATCGGTCGTTGACTTTGACCTTGACTTTCGAAACACGGGGTGTTACACCTAACCCCCCACCCCCCCCAAAAAAAAAAAAACCTAACCCCCCCCCCCTCAAGCTAAATGCTAAAAACTAAAACCCCCAAAAAACCTAAAAAAAAACCTACCCCCCCCCCCCCAAAAAAAAACCTAAACCCCCCCTCCCCCCTTCCCAGCTAAAATGCTAAAAGCTAAACCCCCAAAAAACCTAAAAAATTCTATTTTTTTTTTAATATTTTTAAGTTAAAATCGCTACTTTTAGTAGCAAAAAAAAATTTAATTTTTTTTTTGCTACTAAAAGTAGCGATTTTTTTATAAAAAATATTAAAAAAAAAATTGTGTGTTTTTTAGCTATTTTTAGATATTTTTGGTTGTGTTCACATTGGTTCTCGCGGTTCTCGCAATAAGGGGTGGTTCCTAACGGATCTTTGTCCGCAACACTATGTTCGGGCAATTCGTAAGAATCTCCCCACACTTGTTTCGAACACAAGTTTTAAACGAAACGGTATTTATTTAAAACGAAACAAACTAAACTAAATATGTACAAACATCCTCTCATACTTCCTCTTCATCCAGTGGGCGTAGAATGTAACCCACTTTGTCAAGCTCAAGATTGTTGATGTCGTTGCCTTCCAAATACGGTTTGAGCCGATGCCCGTTCACCGTTTGTTGCTTATTGGTTTGCGCATCTTGAATATCGACATCTCCAAATCTCCCCACTCTTCGGATGACATAAGGACCGATCCACTCACACTTGAGTTTGCCCGCAAATATTTTCAACCTTGAATTATACAACCACACCTTTTGACCCACTTCGAAGTTCTTCTTTCTTAACTTTGCATCATGAACTTTCTTCAGTTTGTCTTTGTATGCGGATGCACATTCATATGCCTCGTCTCTAATCTCCTCTATTTCACTCAATAGCAACTTCCTTACTCGACCCGCTTCATCATAATCCGCATTAACAGTTTTGATGGCCCAATGCGCTCGATGTGCTAACTCCATTGGTAGATGGCACCCCTTCCCATACACCATCCAATAAGGGGTGGTACCAATTGGAGTTTTGTAGGCCGTCCGATATGCCCATAACGCATCATCAAGTTTACTTGACCAATCCTTTCTATCCGTTCGAACCGTCATCATGAGGATCTCTTTAATCTGACGGTTGGACACTTCAACTTGTCCACTTGTTTGCAGATGGTACGGTGTAGTAACTCGGTGGTTCACATTATATCTTTTTAGCAATTTCCCAAAATTAAAATTCTTAAAATGTGAACCACCATCACTAATTATCACCCTTGGTACACCGAATCGAGCGAAGATATTGGATTGCACAAACTTGCATACAACGGAATGATCATTGGTTCTTGTAGCGATAGCTTCAATCCACTTCGTAACATAATCAACCGCAACCAATATGTACAAAAACCCATTTGAATTAGGGAACGGACCCATGAAGTCTATTCCCCAAACTTTAAACACCTCAACCACCAAAATTGTTGTAAAGGCATTTCATCCCGCTTTGATATGCTTCCAACTTTTTGACAATTTATACAATTTCGAGCAAACTCGCAAGAATCTTTAAAAATTGTGGGCCGATAAAACCCACATGACAACACCCGATAACCCGTTTTGTTCCCACTAAAATGCCCTCCACATGCCGACGAATGAGCATGGGTCAAAATCTCCATTACTTCAGTTTCGGGAACACGTCTTCTTATCACTTGATCGGGTCCAATTTTAAATAAATCCGGTTCATCCCAAATGTATTGTTTAAGTTGACTTAGAAATTGTTGTCTTCTCTTCTTCGTCCAATGATTTGGAATTGCACCCTTGGCCAAATAGTTCACATAGTGGGCATACCAAGGTGCAACAAAAGTGGAGACGGCCAACATTTGCTCATTGGGAAACCGTTCATTAATCTCGCTCGGGTCATCAACACCTTCCAATGGGATCCGGGACAAGTGATCCGCAACAACATTTTCACACCCCTTTTTGTCCCGAATCTCTAGATCGAACTCTTGCAACAAAAGCACCCAACGAATCAACCGGGGCTTTGCATCCTTCTTTTCCATTAAATATCGGACCGCACTATGATCCGAATACACGATCACCTTGCTCCCCCAAATGTAGGATCTAAACTTGTCCAAGGCATATACCACCGCTAATAATTCTTTCTTGGTTGTCGTGTAATTCAGTTGCGCCTCGGACAAAGTTTTACTTGCATAATAGATTACCACCGGCTTCTTATCAACTCTTTGACCCAAAACCGCTCCAATGGTCATATCGCTAGCATCACACATAATTTCAAACGGCTTCGACCAATCCGGTGGTTGCAAGATAGGAGCCTTCACCAACTGTTCCCATGCACTGTCCGAACTGGGATAAATAATCCCCGCATCCAACCACTTGATCACTTCTTTCTTAACCACTTCTCTCAAGTTCGGGTTCAACCTTCTTTGTGTTTCACAGGTTGGCTTTGCGTCTTCACTTGTGATAATCTTATGCATGACAATGGATGGACTAATACCTTTCAAGTCGGCTATAGTCCATCCAATTGACGCCTTGTTAGCCCTCAAAACCCGTAATAATTCCTCCTCTTGAGCTACCGCCAAATTGGAAGCAATGATCACCGGTAAGGTGTCATTCTCTCCCAAAAATGCATATTTCAAGTGTTTCGGTAGCTCTTTCAATTCCACGTTTGGTGGACATTCCAAAGAAGGTTTTGTACCCGAATCAATTCCCACCGGTAAAGTCTCCGTTTGGTGGGTCCATGGCGGTCTTCCTTCTTTCACCACTAGAGCCTCTTGCTCCCTCTCTTCCACCTCCAACACACATGCATGAACCTGCAAAAAAACATCACAAACACACGACTCCAAAATCTCTTCTTCATACTCCTTCGGGTTGTATCCATCTATGAAGTCTGCTAGAAAACACTCATCACCATTAAAAGAATTAGCACCGTTAGTAAAAACATTTAATCTCATCTTTCTATTACCGAATGTCATGTCGACCGTACCATATTGACAATCAATTACGGCATGTGCGGTGTTCAAAAATGGCCGACCCAAAATAACATTTTGTTGTTGAATTGGGTCCGCGGATGAGTAATCTAACACAAGAAAATCAACGGGATAATAAAATTCATCAACTTTAACTATCACATCTCGCACAATACCCCGAGGAAGTTTATGAGACAAATCGGCTAATACCACCGTTGTCTCAACCCGTTTCAATGGACCAAAGTCATATTGGTCATATAACCCCCCCGGTAAGATACTTACTCCGGCCCCAAGATCTAGTAACGCCCTTGCAGTTTGAAAATTTCCAACTTGGATATTGATAAGAGGAGTTCCCGGATATTGTAGCTTAGGAGGAAGATCTCCTTTCAAAACCGCGCTTACCCGCTCCGTCAAGTCAACCAATTTAGGCACTTTTTGTTGCCTCTTTTGAGTACATAATTCTTTTAAAAACTTGGCGTAAGCGGGTACCTGTTTTATTGCTTCAAGTAAAGGAAGATTAATTTTTACCTATTTGAAAACCTCCCACATTTCTTCCTTTTGAGGACCCCATTTTGAAATAAAGTTTTTCCTACCCGGATCTAATAAAGCCGAGGGAAATGGTACTTGACTAGATCCCCCATCCTCATTTTTATTTCCT
Organism: Helianthus tuberosus; assembly: GCA_030545235.1. Classification (NCBI taxonomy): domain Eukaryota; kingdom Viridiplantae; phylum Streptophyta; class Magnoliopsida; order Asterales; family Asteraceae; genus Helianthus; species Helianthus tuberosus. The sequence goes on along the minus strand of CM060412.1, from coordinate 194,155,549 downwards.
ACTTCTTTATTATTTTCAGGTTTTTCAAAATTGGGTTTTTTAGAAGAATTGTTAGGTGTTTCATTTTATTCCTCACTCTCTTGACCTGTTATGTCCTCAACCACCCCATCAACCAAATCCGGTGAAGGATTGGTTTTGTACTCTTTCCCACTTCTCAAAACACTTACATGATGAATATTAACATTGTTACCTCTAGAAGAATTATGAGACGGGTTTACCTTAGTGTCACTTGGTGATTGACCTTTACCTTTCTTCAAGTCCGCCACTTCGGTTGCGAGTTGACCCATTTAGGTGGTCAAAGTTTGAATTGCTTTATCACGGGCCTCATCCTTTTGCATGCGAGCATCATCCATTTGATATCTCTTTTGCATCTCCGCTTGCATGTTCTTTAACATTTCCGTCATCTCGTTTCCACCCGAAGAACCCCCTTGCTCTTGACCCGTTTGATGTTGGCTTTGGTACCCTTGATTGTTTCCACCTCGATATCCACCTTGATTATTGTTAGGTTGACGTGAACCAAAGTTACCTTGACTTCCTTGAAAATTCGGGTTAGCTTGATTTGATGGATTTCCGTACCGAAAATTTGGGTGGTTTCTCAACCCGGGGTGGTAAGTGTTAGAATTCATGTTGTAATTTCTACCACCCCCTCCTTTCCCTTACAAAACATTAACCTCTTCATATTGCCTTTCACCTCCTTGGCAATTTTCAGCCGCATGCCCTATCTCATTACGAATAGCACACACATCATAAATTTGGTTAGAAGTTTGAACATTACCATCATCTACCGCATGCACTTGAGTCCGGGTAATGGCTGGTCATGCTCTCCTTGATGCTTGAGCTTTTCTTTTTGATGTGATCGCCATTTGCTCCAAGAATTCCCAATCGTCATGCTCGTAGTTTGTGCCAAAAGTGCCATTGGTAATAGACATTAAATCGCGAGCATCTTCGGCACTTAACCCCTCATGGAAGGCATTCATCAATTCCCAAAGCTCTATCCCATGATGAGGACAATTCTTTAGCATCATGTTAAAACATTCAAAGGCCTCATGGAACATTTCACCTTGTTTGTCACGACCCCCGACCACATCTTGGATGGGAGCAGCGAAGCAGTCAAGTGGTACCGGTGGTTATTAAAAACATTGCAGCGGAAATATTCATCAGGACCGTGAGTTAGGAAAATATCAGAGTTTAGAAAACACCGGATTTTATTTATTAAATAGATGGGATAAAACCCATGTTTTACAGAGGTAGCTTTAATAAGGGATAAACCCGAATATATGAAACCAAGTTTTCTTTATTTAATTCAATTAATAAAATAAGCCACTTCTTTAAGCCTTTTGGTGTCGTATCATCACTCTTATTCCAATCTACTGTCATTACCTGAAACGCGTTTTAAAAAGGTTTGGTCAGCAGGAAATACTGGTGAGTTCATTCATTTTTGTACAAAACGATGCATAGTTATAAATTACAGTATTAAGGGTGATTACAATGTTTATATCAACCAATTACCCCAAATCGGTATTTATCACTCGACTCGTTTCTATGACAATGGTCAGATCACCCATTGGCTAACCCGTTGTCCAAAGGTGACGGGTATCAAGTAATGTATACAAAACCCACATACCGGCAGTAATTGAAGACTACACAGACTTAATCCCTGTAATTATAACTTTGAAAACAAGTAGAGTTTTAAGAAAACAATTTGATAAAAAGAGAAAGACTCACCTTGTTAGCATACGATCTTGATTAACAAGCCTTCTGATTCTATGCCTCTTGATAACTAAGCATCTACTTTCTTTTAGAGTTCTGAATCTTCTGATGATTAAATATTTTGTTTGGTAGTAAGTGTATAGTTTGGAGTTTTCTGATTGTTAGTGCATACATCTGTCGACTTCGTCTTATATCGAGTCTGGATTGCGTGCCTGAAAGTTTGAAGCGTGACCCTTTGAAAGTGGCGTGACCGTTTGAATATGTCGTGACCGTTTGAATGTGTCGTGACCGTTTGAAAGTGTCGTGACCGTTTGAAGGGTGGCATGTCACCTTCAAACGGTCAGGGTCTTGTCCTATAGATAGTCTTCAAACTTTCATCATTTGTAACTTTCCGGCCAGAGCAACGAAGTGCTGCCGAAGTGTTGTCAGGTTTTAAAACTTTGTGAAATCAATATTACAACAGTTTTAAGTGTAAAACTAGCTGAATTGAACTCTACACGTCTGTTTCCGCCTTTCGTTTAGAGATAAACTCTTCTGATCGACTCGTTCGGGTCAGAAAACGATCCTACAAGTGGTAGCAGAGCTCAGGAGGAAGAGTTCATACCAATTCAGCCGATAATTTTGATTTTCTACACCTTCTTTTCAAAACTAAACAAGTTTTCACGGATTAAATTGGCTAAAACTTTCACAATGTGTGCGTAATAATGTTTTAATAAACCCTTGAGAATATCGGACCTAAACTCGAAGTAAAAGTGGTGGAAATGGCTTGAAAATCGGTGACCGTTTGAACTAGTCCGGCACCTGAAAGTTTGAAACTGCCACCGTGTCCGTTTGAAATTGACATGACCGTTTGAAATTGCCACCTGAAAGTTTGAAAATGTCACCTGTCCGTTTGAAACTGCACTTGACAGTTTGAAATTGCACCTGGTCGTTTGAAATTAACCTGACCGTTTGAAAATGTACTGACCGTTTGAAATATACACATGACCGTTTGAAATCTACACATGACCGTTTGAAACTGGACATGACAGTTTGAACCAGGTGCCCGTTTGAAAGTAGTTCAGTTGTTTGTGTTTAAAGAATTTACCAACTTTTTGTTTTCGGTATTCGATAAGTGTAGAAATCGATATATTTGATCATGTGATTTGTCAGTACATGTGAAAGTGGATTAATGGTTTCAAGAAGTTTTGCATGTGATTTAAAGTAAAGGTGTCAGCCAATTGATATTCTCAATACATTGATAATTGTTTCGATAATGTGTTTGGTCCAATCAAGATATTAAGACATTTAGTATGGGCATGTGAACTTTACACGAGAATAAATTGTTTGTCGGTTATAGTGGAGTCATTGGCCCTATCATAGAGTTTTGAAAGACTAAATCAAAGTCTTTGCCAGCTCACTTAAAACATTGCGGCAGTTGTCAGCACTTGATATATTAACAAGATTTAGTCAAAATTTGTTTTTGAAAGTTGCTGAACGGTCCAATTAGTGAGTGATAAAGGTACAGCCCAATCAGAAGTATCTTAGCATTGTTTGTTGACTATACTCGGCTCAATCTGAATTAAAGTCGATCTTTGGAATTGAATTGTTGTCGTGTGGTCTGTCATTGATATTTTTAGTACGAAGTCCGAATTTTCTATCCGCACTGTTTGGAGTTCAAAGTTGTCAAAGGGTCTGGTCGTTTGAATTCGATCCGGGTCATAGCAGTCTGCACAATTTGTCAACTCTCAGTCCGCACAGAATATTCACCAGTTCGATGTAACACCTCGAAAATTTACGTCCAATAGTGTACTGACACGTGTCATGGGCTTTGAATATGTGAAAACATACTTTAGAAGGACTAAAGTTGACAAACAATGAAACTATGTGATTATAAGGGTCCAAAGTGTCAACAATGGAAATTTGGGCTATACAATAACCCTACTTGATGTTTATAATCTTAAACGGATAAATCATGGATCATACGAAGCGAGAAATAAAAGAAAGTGAGGAATTACAAACTACAGGGGCTAAAAGTGTCAACATGTTGAAAGTACACCTCTGAGTGATCTTTTGGCAAACCCGAAGCTTTGTAATGATAAAATATACTCACAAGAATATGTGATAAAAATTTCATGAAGTTTCGTGAACGTATGAGAAAGATATGATCAAAACCGTACACGAAGGGTTAATTACGTTAACGATGATTTCGTGACTTTTCGGGTAAGCGCAAAGTTAACCGAGGACTTTACCATGTTTATAAAAGTCCCAAGGTTCTTAAAAACTTGATTTGAGGGTTTAGAATGCAAAATAAATAGCCTAAACACGTTACAAAAGATCAGGGGCTGAATTGCAAACATTGGAAACTTGGAAAGCTGGTCACGCACACCCTCGCGCCACGCGAGGGGGGCCTCGCGCCACGCGAGCCCTGCCCAGCGACAGAACAGTGCGCACAGCTGCCAGTCAGTTCGGTTTCGAGTTGTTAACAGCTGTTGTCGACTTAGGGAGCTGACCAATCGATTTTCATGCAACTAGGGACACTTGTATACCTCTTACAACCATCCTAGACCTCTATGGCAGCTCCAAAACAAGATCAAATCTGAATATAAGGCACTTGTTGTTGCAAACATATGAACAATTGAACTTCAAAAATTCACAAGACTTCTCCTGGAGCTTTCTGGACGACAAGGCTACCTCATAGTGATCTCTAAGCTTGTTTAGGACCATTGTAAGTGTTCATATCATCCTCAAATTCGTTCTAGCTTAGTATATTAACCGAAAGTCAAACTATCGTAAATTACACTTGACTTTGAAATTAAACGAGATTGGCTCTGTCATTTGTCAAATTGAAAGTACCCACATGTTGGTATTTATGAGTATAACAAACCCCTAAAAGGGTATTTTCAGATTCACACTCTAAGCATGTTAATTGTCGAGTCAAAGCTTTTCTTAAAAAGTCAACAGAATGGGTTTTTGCAAATTTAAGCATGATTAACAATGTAGGCTACATGCAACCTATTTGATCATCAAAATAACTTTATAATTAATGTAAGAACATGTTTTAACATAATCAATTCGACAATTTTCAGTTCAAACTCGAATGGGAACCGAAAGTCACATAAATTGACTTTTTCTTTGACTATCAGTTCTGATCCGTGCATGCATGTTTAAGATCTGAATCAGAGCTTATTTTGGACCAACTTTAATATAAGTTTAACTCTCTGAGATTTTACAACTTGGTTCAACACTTATCCACTTCATATGCATGTTACCGGTTTATGCTTAAATATGACTATTTTGCCCTTTTGACTATAAAACACGATTTTTGAAAAAGTGAAAGAGTAGAAACATTTATTACTGATTTATAAACTTGCACCGAAAATTTGATATCAGTTTGAGGTCCAGAATAAGAGTTATGCTCATTATCGTAATTTGCAAGCTTTATGTTACATAAACGGCGTAATTAGCGTAAAACCTATTTTAACCCACTTTTTGATATCAAATCTTTTACCCACTGATATTATATAATATTTTGGGATTTTTAAAGGTTTTTATTTAATTTTTGGCTGATCATATCATAGGTCTTTAAGTTTAATTCGGTAAATACCGATTTTGCCCTTTTACGCCATAAAATGAGTTTTATAAATCCTTTTGACCTCAAACCTTTTTCTACTGATTTTATTTGATAAATAAATTATTTTGAGCATTCTGGAAATATAAAAATCTCAGCTTTCTTTTACAAACCCGGAAACGGCTCCAAATCGCCTTTTTAAGCGTTTTTAACGCATAGTATGTACTAGAACCATATTTAAATATATAAGGTTGATACCTACTGATGTTCTTAGCATATTTTTATAAAATAACAGTAAGTACAAGTTTATAAACTCAGGGTTCCAATTTTGTCATTTTAAACCCTTGTGAAATTACCAAAATACCCCTAAGGTGCATAGTTTGTTTTTAAATGATGATTTTCACTTATGGGTCATACCCTACTGTTATAATATGTTAAATTAAGTATGTTTACTGTATGAACCAGACCTGTAACTCAGATTTGCAAATAAACTCTTTTATAATCATTTAAATGACCAAAATGCCCTTATGAGGCATAAATTGTGTTTAAGTTCATTTGGGGCATAATTGAATGTATCTTGCTGATATTATAACATATTTAGAGCATATTAACTCAGGGAACTTGCATATGACTCTTACGGCTACCCGTAACGCTCTTTTCGCGTTCGGTTCGGCTTATGTAACTAGTTTGCATAAGTTGACCGAAACGGGTCACACATTATCATTTGTGTCTCAAAATCCAGAATGTATTTAGTATACCCATATTATACGAGTCTTCAAACTTGTCGGGTCTAAATCACATTCTATCCGGTCTTCGCTTAATCGTGCGATTGAACCGTTTCGTCCTTAAAACTAACCGGTCTAAGCTTAAGCTTAAATAAAGGCCCGTTAGAAAATCTAATAGGTTATTATAAACCTTTGTTCCAGATTAGGAGCACCGGTAAAAGCTACTTGCATTTTTCTTGATTGTGATTGATACTTACTCAGGTAAATAATTTTTGACTTATTTTCCCTATACGGACTTGGGGTACGGTATATAGAATACCGCTTGGTCCGGCATTGAATCTTTAATCGAATAGTGGTTAAATCCTTGACATGCTACGTTTTGAATGTGTTTTGTTGCTTAAAGCCTTTGGGGGGTTAATGACCATGTCCCGGATATCCTTGGCATTATCTTACGAGATGGCCACAACCTTAGCACGGGGTGTAGGCGTGCACCCGTCAGTGCCAAACCAATTATGTGGTGTGTCTATTAATCTTTAACCCGGCAAGATCCGGGCTACTGAACGCATAAGTATCATGTAAATCCTTTACAAGTTTATATTACATAATTATCCCAAGTTATAAAATGTTTTTGTGCCATGAGCATTCAAATAAATTTTCAATCATTTTCAAAATGAGTCAGTTAAATTGTATTTACCAGTGTAAACTGACGTATTTTTCCCAAAAGGTTAAGTGCAGGTACTACACGTAATAGGCTGGCTGTCTTCTAGAGCGTCCACAATAAGTCTCGCAAGCTTGGACGACAATAAACTGTTGAACAATATCTTATTTTATTTTGATTCGCCTGTGGATCCGTTTCAACTACTTGTGATATTTAATATTACATTTTATTTAAAGTTGAAATGAATCTATCTTTGCTTCCGCTGTGCATTATTATATTGTGTTGTTTGTCTATGATGATACCAACTACGTCACGATACTCCCCACCGGGCCCACCGGTGACACGTGGAAAATAGGGGTGTGACAGGTTGGTATCAGAGCCAACATTGAGTGAATTAAACACTAATCTTTTGTGTTTAATATCAATGACACAATAGCACATTCTTTGACCTTCTGAGTCTAGACTTAACATAGGAATACTCTCGTCTCTATTCGGAGAATTATTACTTTCGAGTATATATTTTAATATGTCGTCAAGCAAGAAATTATAATGGGAATTCTCCCCATTTGAAGCCTAGGAAGGGCCAAGCTTCGTGTTGCGACTAGGATTAACGTACGACCAAGGAGAGGACATTCAGGACTAAAATGAAGAAGCGACTCCTTTTACCGAAGATCGTTTCCTTAAAAGTCTTTATAACAACATTTATCTTTTAGTCCCTCGAGGACAACATTATTCCTTTCAAGTCCCGTGTAGGGCAACCATATACATGTTTAAATTTTAATGGAATGATTATATTTAAAATAACATTCCTTTTATAAGATCTACCATTATAATGAAATGGCAAATTCTAAAAAGGGACAAGACCTAGTCTCGTGTCATTATTAAGACCCGACCAAGATGGCAGTTCCTCAATTTAGATTCAGATCCTTATTAACATTCCTTCTATAAGACCTACCATTATAATAGAATGACAAAACCTAAAAAGGACAAGACCTAGCCTCGTGTCATTATTGAGACCCGGCCAAGATGGCAGTTCCTCAATTTAGGTTCAGGTCCTTATTAACATCCTGAGTTAGGTTTGTTCTGCGTTAATTATTTAAAAAGAATCTTAAAGGAAAACCTAGCCTATGTTACAAGGCCGAGATGGTAGAACCTATTCAAGGGATTCAAATCCTTGTTAACACCTAAGAACGTGTTAGCACTCTCGACAAATGTGATTCGAGAAAATCACAACAGTCATTCTTATATTGGATTTTTCTAATTTTCTTATCTAGCCTGGTGATTTAGAAATCATGGCTTATATCATCCTATAAGATGATCATATCATAAACATCCCTTAGAAGGGAAGTGCCTACGGGCTATAATTAACGTCCTTTGAGACTAAAGACAGTAGTGGTCTAAAACCCCTGTTAAAAAGGGCAATGAACTTTGATTCAAGCCTTAATACCTCGATTTTTGTAACATCCTGGTTTATAAATTAAATCTGTCCATGTGACTAGGCTGTTGAGCTATTATTAAATTATAACTAGGGATATACTGCCTACGGGCTATACTCATTGTCATATAAGACAAAAGACAGTCGTAGCCTACAACTCCCTGTCAAGAAAAGGCATGGACACGTTCAAGCCTAAATACCTTAATTCTACGAAATCAAGGTTTATAATATAAAGTTGTCCCTGTGACTTGGCCTTTTGTGCCATAATTATATTTTTATTAAATTTAGGATAAATATAATGAAAATCCTGAATAAAATACATATCATTCTTTTCCTGCCAGAATAAATATTAAAAGGGAATCTTAAAAGGTTTGACCTAGCTTGAATGTCATTGAAGACCTAGCTAAAATGGTAAATCCTGTTTAAAAGAGATTCAGATCCTTATTAAACACTTGAAAACGTGTTAACACTCCCAACAACAGTGATGCGATAAAATCACGCTTGTCATCTTTATATTAGGAACTTCCAAACCCCTTATTTAGTCTAAATGATCAATAGGAATCATGGCCAATAAACGTCGAACATGATGTACACATCTAAACATCCATCTGGGATGTATACCTACGGGCAAAGATGTATACATGAAAAAGATAGTTTATTTCATAACTTCTTGTCAAGGCAATGAATTATGAAATTTTCAATTCCAAAGGAATCATTGATTATGTTTTAAAATTTCCCTAATAACAAGGCATCTGTGCCATCGAAAAGTCCTTGGGAACAAGCCGTTGTGCTATATAAGATGTCAGTATGACATTGACAGTCGTGACTTATGTCCCCTGTCTAGTAAATATGAAGGATTATATTCCGTTTAAACGCCAAAGATGGTTATTTATAAACTTAGGCAAAACATAATCAAATAAATTAAATACTATCTGTTGGCCCATATGGTTTATTCGCGCCATGGCTACTTAATTATCAAGTTCGACAATTCGCTATATAATTAAACCAATTTGTTACTACTTGGTTTGTAGCCTTCAAAGCTTCACCATGGCGGACTCCTCTGAAGCTTACAATCGCCTAGTTGATCAGAATGATGATACAAGACTAAACTTAACAAGCACCGAGTTACAGGCTATGATAGATACAGCCGTAAACAACGCTGTGGACAGTGCGCTGAAGGATCATAAGCGAAAGTGCGATGATACCCTGAATAAGGGTTGCAAAAAGGGTAAGACCGGTTCAAACTATAACCAGTCCAAGCCAAAGGAGGCAAAACCCAAATGTAAAACCTGTAAGAGGAAGCACTTCGGAAAATGTTTCTATGAGCAGACCGGGGGATGTGCCATCTGCGAGGAGATGGATCACAAGACCCACGAGTGCAAGGACTTGAAGGACGCCACATGCTATGGTTGTGGCGAGAAGGGGCACATAAATACCCGCTGCCCAAAGAAGGCAACTAAAGGGAAATGCACTCTGGAGTCACAAGCTAGGCCTTGTGGGATTTGTAACAAGAAAGGGCACAAGACCTTGGAGTGCCAAGGCATAAAGGACGCAACCTGCTATGGTTGCAATGAAATAAGGCACATCAAGACAAATTGCCCAAATAAAACCAAGAAGCCTGAGGAGTCTAAGAAGACCAGAGATGAAAGCTTCCAAGTGGATACTCAAGAGGCTATTCAGGATGGAAATGTCACAACAGGTACTTTCTTTATTAATAACGCTCATGCTAGAGTATTATTTTATTCAGGTTCAGATAAGTCTTTCATAAGACGACAGATTTTGTATATCATTAAATCTGCCTGTTAAAACTCTAAGCGTTAAGTAGAATTGACCGATAGTACCTCAGAGACTGCTTCAGCAATATTAGATGGATGTTTTATATCCATTAGGAATCATTCGTCCGATGTCCCAGTTTCCGTTAAAGTATAAGGACTCAATACAGTGATAAAAATCGATAGGTTTTCTTGAAAATCAAGCCCATATTGTGGATAATAAGAAACAAGTAGTTATCAAGACTCCTTCTGAGACAACCCTCATAATTACATGTATCTGTACGTTTAATTAAATATTAAACAATATAAAAATGGTGTAACCGGCCGTCTCCGGAATCGAACCTGGGTCTAGGCCACACCCTTTCGCGCGCCTAGCCAACTGAGCTAGGTGCCTAGTTTGTGAAATTCCATTTTTGATTAAGTATAAGCACATGTACAATCAAATAACACTCCTTAGGAACGTTCATGCTCTATTAGCTTATATGGTTTAATAATACCATGGTTAATGTATGATAAGTCACCAGGACGATGACTAGCTGTTGAAATGCACCCAATTAATCGTTACATTGGTATTTAATACCAAAAGATTCGAGTATGGAAAACTCAAATGAGACAAACAACAGTCGCAATGCTAGAAATGCGACAAATGTTAACGGTGCATCAAGAGTGAACCTCAATGATAAGGGAGTTAATCTCCAAAACTGTAATTTACACGGTTGTTAGAAAGATTAAGAGAAAGGTCATGAGAAGATTCAAGAAGCCGAATATTGTTTGCTCTAAAACACATGTTGCTGCTCATGAGAAGAGCTTTATTCATATTCCATATGCGAGGAATAACCCATTTTTAGGATGTACTTAAAAGTACTTCGCCTCTTGGAAGTCAAGAGACTTCAATAGTTGAAAGGGGCCATTGATTGCAAGAAATTGTTGAGAGAAGAAGAAACCATTAGGTACATCAGGGGTTATGCTGGAAAGCACACGGTAATGTGTGCGTCACAATCATTCGGTGGTAATACCCTTGATTAGTGAGGACACTAATGGAGTCCACAAGAAAGATCCCCTTATACAGTATGAGATGGTCCAAATTTTAAGGACCTTGTTAGAAAAACCTGGTATCTGCTTTGCGAAATGGAAAAGATGGAATAAGAATTTTTTTTCTCGACTCCCCCATAAGAGCTATAAACTATCGGCAGTAGGTTGCAAACCTTGGTTCATCAATTGAAATAGTGCTCTTATTCGGTTAATCTAGAATTTAAGCATAATGCACTATATATAAATTATGTTTTAGCATCGGCAGTAAGAGGGCACATTAAGGTTTCAAAGCCTGCTTATTAAGAATCCATTATGGATCTACCTCAGCTACTCACGTTTTATAGATTAAGAAACGACTAGTCAAAGCTGAGACTGCCCTAAATTTTGTCAAAGATTTTATAGCTAAGTTTAAAAGGTTTAAGAATGGAGGAGTTTAGCCCTCCTGATGTATGGTTAGAGGCAGCTCACATTAATAATGACACCAGATAAAACCCTTATTGTGATTTTATTGTTAAGAGTTACGTTTGGTTTCAGATACCGCTAAGTCTCTTATAAAATCATAAGCTTAGCAAACTTTTAGAAATGGTCCCGTAAGAACCCCAGATATCAGGTGTAAGGTAAAACTTACAGGCGAAATCATAAGAACCATTTCTTCTGTTCCTGTTAGAAATCTCTAATTATGAAATTCTAGAAGTATCCTCTCTCTAGAAGATTTGCGTCCGCCTATATATAATTGATATCTCTTTGATCTCTATCGATTACGAATACCAAATGATATGACAAAAGCGCCACATGAGGATTGATGTATCTTAATAAGTCCCATAGATTGCTTCCATGCCTGATCAGTATGGAGGTTTAATGCATGGGACCTCAAAGATATTCCGATGGTCATATGGTACTAAAGTCAACTAATGGTATTCAAAGAAGATATCCAGAATGGAATTGTCCAGGTGGATGTCTTCGATTAAAGAATTCATGGATTCGTAACATAAATGTGTCACCTATCTGACACAAACAATGATAGATGAATTGGAGCCTGAGATTTCAAAAATCTCTGTAACTTCCGGGTATCTTGATTATCTCCTCTTAAGATTACCCTGTTTACCTCATGAGAGGCCAGTAGAATTAAGATTTATATCCCATTTAGGGTTGTAATATTATGAAATCTCCTAGACGGCTAATACCATCATTGGAAGAATGGAAACCCTGATTAAGTGAATAAAGGATTCATAAAGCCTAACTCAATATTCTGAGAATTCGTTATAGTTAATTAAGGAAGACGGTTCATTTTGCTTATGCGTTGAGTACCGCAACCCTAATTAGGCAACAATTAAGAATTTTCCATCAGCTGCCCAGGATCGTCGATTTGTTCGACTAATTGTGAGGATTAACTATCCCTTAAGATTAGTTTTAAGTAATGGTTGGAATAACCATTTCACATTGAGATAAGCTTTTCTATAATAGTTGATGTATAAGTATCAAGGCTGCTCCTTTGGAGACCTTGCTTAGATGGAATGTTGAATACCTAATGTTAAATAGAAGATTGGTACGTCAAATCATCAGGATCTGAAAATTTCCTTGGGAACAACGAATAGGATCATACCAATCCCTAATCATCTGTGAGATTGCCAGTTTTGGCAGAAAATCAAAGATTAATGAAAATAGCAACCCTCCTAAGACCTTGTTAAGGGATAAGGTTCAACAAAGATATCACTCTGGAAGGGTGTGCCAAATTGTTAGTTACCAGACTAGTTAAGCTCTGAATATATAAAACCATTCGAAGGAATCAAATGTATCGAAGATCAAATGGCTTATAAGCTAAAACCTATGTAAGGAGTTGGACGAAACTCGCAACACATTTTCACTAATGATTTAAGGATATGTTTCATCAATAATGTCGAGAAGCATTATCACATAATGATATGCAGATTTATGATATAATAAGAAACTTATATCGATTGAGGATCGATAGGTGAAGAAGATCCAAAAAGATAAATGTACCCATTATAAAGGTCAACTTGAGAGCTCGGAAAAGCTCCAGATATGCTATTGAGGTTAAGTCCATTATGCGACAAAAAGTGCTTTCCACATTTTATCAAATCTCGAGGTCGAGATTTCTTTTAAGGGGGTAAGGATGTAACACCTCGAAAATTTACGTCCAATAGTGTATTGACACGTGTCATGGGCTTTGAATATGTGAAAACATACTTTAGAAGGACTAAAGTTGACAAACAATGAAACTATGTGATTATAAGGGTCCAAAGTGTCAACAATGGAAATTTGGGCTCTACAATAACCCTACTTGATGTTTATAATCTTAAACGGATAAATCATGGATCATACGAAGCGAGAAATAAAAGAAAGTGAGGAATTACAAACTACAGGGGCTAAAAGTGTCAACATGTTGAAAGTACACCTCTGAGTGATCTTTTGGCAAACCCGAAGCTTTGTAATGATAAAATATACTCACAAGAATATGTGATAAAAATTTCATGAAGTTTCGTGAACGTATGAGAAAGATATGATCAAAACCGTACACGAAGGGTTAATTACGTTAACGATGATTTCGTGACTTTTCCGGTAAGCGCAAAGTTAACCGAGGACTTTACCATGTTTATAAAAGTCCCAAGGTTCTTAAAAACTAGATTTGAGGGTTTAGAATGCAAAATAAATAGCCTAAACACGTTACAAAAGATCAGGGGCTGAATTGCAAACATTGGAAACTTGGAAAGCTGGTCACGCACACCCTCGTGCCACGCGAGGGGGGCCTCGCGCCACGCGAGCCCTGCCCAGCGACAGAACAGTGCGCACAGCTGCCAGTCAGTTCGGTTTCGAGTTGTTAACAGCTGTTGTCGACTTAGGGAGCTGACCAATCGATTTTCATGCAACTAGGGACACTTGTATAACTCTTACAACCATCCTAGACCTCTGTGGCAGCTCCAAAACAAGATCAAATCTGAATATAAGGCACTTGTTGTTGCAAACATATGAACACTTGAACTTCAAAAATTAACAAGACTTCTCCTGGAGCTTTCTGGACGACAAGGCTACCTCATAGTGATCTCTAAGCTTGTTTAGGACCATTGTAAGTGTTCATATCATCCTCAAATTCGTTCTAGCTTAGTATATTAACCGAAAGTCAAACTATCGTAAATTACACTTGACTTTGAAATTAAACGAGATTGGCTCTGTCATTTCTCAAATTGAAAGTACCCACATGTTGGTATTTATGAGTATAACAAACCCCTAAAAGGGTATTTTCAGATTCACACTCTAAGCATGTTAATTGTCGAGTCAAAGCTTTTCTTAAAAAGTCAACAGAATGGGTTTTTGCAAATTTAAGCATGATTAACAATGTAGGCTACATGCAACCTGTTTGATCATCAAAATAACTTTATAATTAATGTAAGAACATGTTTTAACATAATCAATTCGACAATTTTCAGTTCAAACTCGAATGGGAACCGAAAGTCACATAAATTGACTTTTTCTTTGACTATCAGTTATGATCCGTGCATGCATGTTTAAGATCTGAATCAGAGCTTATTTTGGACCAACTTTAATATAAGTTTAACTCTCTGAGATTTTACAACTTGGTTCAACACTTATCCACTTCATATGCATGTTACCGGTTTATGCTTAAATATGACTATTTTGCCCTTTTGACTATAAAACGCAATTTTTGAAAAAGTGAAAGAGTATAAACATTTATTACTGATTTATAAACTTGCACCGAAAATTTGATATCAGTTTGAGGTCCAGAATAAGAGTTATGCTCATTATCGTAATTTGCAAGCTTTATGTTACATAAACGGCGTAATTAGCGTAAAACCTATTTTAACCCACTTTTTGATATCAAATATTTTACCCACTGATATTATATAATATTTTGGGATTTTTAAAGGTTTTTATTTAATTTTTGGCTGATCATATCATAGGTCTTTAAGTTTAATTCGGTAAATACCGATTTTGCCCTTTTACGCCATAAAATGAGTTTTATAAATCCTTTTGACCTCAAACCTTTTTCTACTGATTTTATTTGATAAATAAATTATTTTGAGCATTCTGGAAATATAAAAATCTCAGCTTTCTTTTACAATCCCGGAAACGGCTCCAAATCGCCTTTTTAAGCGTTTTTAACGCATAGTATGTACTAGAACCCGGAAACGGCTCCAAATCGTCCTTAAAACTAACCGGTCTAAGCTTAAGCTTAAATAAAGACCCATTAGAAAATCTAATAGGTTATTATAAACCTTTGTTCCAGATTAGGAGCACCGGTAAAAGCTACTTGCATTTTTCTTGATTGTGATTGATACTTACTCAGGTAAATACTTTTTGACTTATTTTCCCTATACGGACTTGGGGTATGGTATATAGAATACCGCTTGGTCCGGCATTGAATCTTTAATCGAATAGTGGTTAAATCCTTGACATGCTACGTTTTGAATGTGTTTTGTTGCTTAAAGCCTTTGGGGGGTTAATGACCATGTCCCGGATATCCTTGGCATTATCTTACGAGATGGCCACAACCTTAGCACGGGGTGTAGGCGTGCACCCGTCAGTGCCAAACCAATTATGTGGTGTGTCTATTAATCTTTAACCCGGCAAGATCGGGGCTACTGAACGCATAAGTATCATGTAAATCCTTTACAAGTTTATATTACATAATTATCCCAAGTTATAAAATGTTTTTGTGCCATGAGCATTCAAATAAATTTTCAATCATTTTCAAAATGAGTCAGTTAAATTGTATTTACCAGTGTAAACTGACGTATTTTTTCCAAAAGGTTAAGTGCAGGTACTACACGTAATAGGCTGGCTGTCTTCTAGAGCGTCCACAATAAGTCTCGCAAGCTTGGACGACAATAAACTGTTGAACAATATCTTATTTTATTTTGATCCGCCTGTGGATCCGTTTCAACTACTTGTGATATTTAATATTACATTTTATTTAAAGTTGAAATGAATCTATCTTCGCTTCCGCTGTGCATTATTATATTGTGTTGTTTGTCTATGATGATACCAACTACGTCACGATACTCCCCACCGGGCCCACCGGTGACACGTGGAAAATAGGGGTGTGACATTCGAGTACCAGTCTTAATCTGTTAATTGATAAATCTTTAAACTGATTGTGTTTTTGTTTGTTTTGATTGTCAGGTATTATTTTTACGAGAAGAATCAGTTCGTGTGAAAACTTGTTTGAGAAGTTCTTCGATTCCGAATCATGGATAACGAGTTCTACAACGCGTTTGCAACACCATCGAGTTCATCTTCAATTGCTCAGAACATGAATTTGGAAAACGAGACGGGAACCACCCAAAAGCCCCCGAAATTGATGAGTATCGAAGAATACTACGGGTGGAAAGATAGATTCGAGAACTGGGTTCAGGCTAACCATCTTAGGTCATGGGAATGTATTTTGAAGAAATATGTTTTGCCACAGACTGATTTGAAAGTTAATAAAAAAATACATGAATTTAGTAATGAAGAACGTGATATGTATAGATCTGAAAAGATGATGATTAGTCTACTTCAGCAAGCTATCAAAGAAGACATTTTCATACTGCTTCAGCATGACAAAACTTCAAAGTCAATCTGGGATGCACTTAAAGTCAAATTTGAGGGTAGCGAGAAAATGATTAAAAGCAAGAAGGCACTGTTAAAGAAAGAGTTTGATCTGTTCAGCAGTCTACCAGGTGAAGACACAAAGAAGCTGATTGAAAGATACTGTCACCTTGTGCGATCTATGTCAATGCTTAGTATAGAGAAGGAGTCTGAAGAGTGGGTAGACAAATTAGCTGATGCGTTACCGCAAAAAGAGTGGGGAACTTATTTGATGATCCTGAAAAACACAGGGGTTTATGATGGGTTATCAATTGGTGAGTTTATCGAAAAGATTGAGGGTCAAGATTTAGAACAGCAGAAGATCGCGAGGATGAACAGTCCAAGTGGTCAACAGGATGTAAAAATGTATTATAAAGGGAGTGTTCCGGTTCCAGAAGCTGAGAGAAGTCCAAAAATCCAGACTGCGTATAGTGCCGGGGATTCTACAGAAAAGATTGATCAAAGTTCAAACAAAAGCAGCAGTGGTTTCTCATTATATCCAAGTGTCAATCCAAAGAGTTCTTCAGAAAGCTTTCTGTCTCAAAGCACAAAAACAGGAAATGGTTATGTGATTCAGTGCAACATCGCTCTAAATCTTCCAGAAGGTCAAAGTTTTTCAGAAGACACTGCTAAAGACCACATGGCTCTACTTGGTTCTGTGTTGTTAACGTATGAAGGTCTAGTTGCTGGTCGGATCGGAAATCCTATGCTCACCAAAGAGGATTACGATCAGATAGACGCTGAAGAGATGGAACTGATGGATATCAAATGGTGTCTTGCTAGTGTTCTTAGACGTGCTGAAAAGTTCAAAACGATTACCGGGAGAAATGACTTTCTTGATGCTCATGTATCTACTTTAGGTTTTGATAAATCTAAAGTTACTTGTTTTCAATGCAGGGAGAAAGGTCATTTCAAGCGGGAGTGCAAGAACAGAGAAGCTAGTGGAGCTCAGAATCCGTTTGGAAAAGACGACTACTACCGGAAAGCCATTTATCAGCAAGTTGGTCAATCACAAGACTCACAGACGGCTCATGGTAGAAAGATTGAGGATTCCAAGAGAGGATGTTTGGTAGATTTCAACTGGAACAATTATATCTCTCCTGATAACAAAGCATGCATAGTCGATCAAGATGATGAGAGGCTACCTGAAGGCTTCAATTGGAATATGTTTGCAGATGAGAATGGGAATTTTAAAGCTTTCATTGCTAAAATTGTCAGAGAACCAGACATGTTTACCACATGGATGAAATCTATTGGTGAGAAAGTGAAAAGTGTGAAGGAACAGTCTGTTACATCTGAAGAAAGCTCAGAAAGTGCTGATGAAGATTCACTAAGTTCAGATGAAAGTGTTCAAAATGTTGTTACTTCAGAAAAAGAAGTTGTATTTGATCAAACACCGTCTGATTCTGGTGTATCAGATGCTGATTCTGAAAAATCTGTAGAGTTTGATCAAACACCAGTTGATAGTAGCAGTGATGATGAGGAAGAGAAACATATTAATGTTGCTAAAACTCATCTTTCTCCTGAAAGTTTTCATTTCTATTTTGCAGATCGCATGGAGAAACTAAAGGAGAAACGAGCTGCTAAAGAACAACAACTAAAGAAATCTGAAGATGGTGTTCAGAAAGAGAATGTTGAAAGTGTTGCTGAGAAGAATGTTGAAACTGAACGAATGATTGAAGAAGAGAAAGTGATCGAAGTTGAAAAGATCATAGAAGTTGAAAAGATCATAGAAGTTGAAAAGATTGTTGAAGTTGTCAAGCCTTGCATGAAGTGTTTGGAAGCATGCAAGGAATGTATAGCAAAAGACGACATCATTGCTGAATATGAGAAGAAGAAAGAGCAGTTACTGTTCAACCTCAATTATGTGAAAGAATCTTATGATGTCTTGAACAAAACAGTAACTGGTCTTCAAAAGACAAATTCAGAAAGAGAACAAGCACTTACAATGATGAATGCTGTGATGATGACAAAGTAGAAAGCCATCAACTTTTACATCGAAGAGAGTGCTAAATGGAAGCAAGAGTTGGAGACAGAAAAGATCGAAAATGAGAGAATTAGACGTTTATTGCAAAGTTATTCTAGTTCTGATTATCTCATTGATCGTATTTACCCAACTGTTGCAGGTATGGAAGCTTTTCAAGATGAGAAGCCGAAGAAAAAGAAAGATTGTGGTAAGAAACCGACTGTTAGCTATAACAAGTGTCCGCCTCCAATTTGGGAAGGGTATTCTCCTAGAAAACCAAACGAGGAGCAACTTGAAAAAGCAGTCAATATAAAGTTAAAAACCGACACAACTGATGAGTTACCAGAAAATATTGACGTTACGTTTACCTCGTCCGTTACTGATCATGAGTCTGAGTTAATCAAAAAGGTGGTCGATCAGGTGTTGGATACTGAGGAGGAGTCTGAGTCAAAGTCTGAGTCTGGAGGGTCAAATTCGTCAGTCAACAGTTCAAAGTCATCGGTTAAACGGTCTTATAGTAAAGAATTTTTGTTATCAAAAGCAAATTTGGATGATGAAACATTTGAAGTTGCTTACACTTTAAATGATTCGGACAAATTATATTATGACAAAGAATTTCCAATAAGAGGTGTTAAAAATGAATTGATCAAAAAGGTTTTCAAACTAACAGAAATTAATATTTCTGAAATAAAAGATGAAAATCTTAATGTAAAACCTAAACCTTACACCTCAAGAGTACAACAACATTTGAACAAGAAAAAGGGTTACAATTCCGGTTCTGGTTTTCAAAAGAAATCAAACCACAATCGTAGCTACAAAAAGAAAGGACTTGGTTTTATTCCACTTGAAAACTATAAAAATGAAAAATATGTTCGAGATTTTAAATCAAAAATGACATATGTTGCAGGAACTAGCCATGAAGAAGAAGCAAAGAGCTCATTCTGGAAACAGTCAAACAAGGAGTTTCTTGCTGAAAAGATGAAGAATGGAGCTTTTCAAAGGAAAGAGACAAGAACCTGTTACAGATGCAATGAAGTTGGTCATATTGCATGGAATTGTCCCAAAGCAACCAATACAAAACAGGGAGTCTCAGAAAAACTCAAAGAAGTAGTTGTTGATAAAACCGAACCACCAACTGAAAAATTTAAAGTTTTCAAAAATTCAACATTTGAAGTTGGTGAATGTTCGAAAAGATTTTACAAGAAAAGGGGAAATCTTGACAACCAAGCTTGGGTTGTTAAGAAATCAGATATAAAATCTGGCGATGAATCTGATTCCACAAAGTCAGAGGAGCCACAAGTTGTTAAAAAGGGTGAAAACTCAGTGTCTCTAATGGATGATGTTCATTTTCCACCATTGAGAGCTGAAAATTTTAAAACAAAAATTGGGAAGGTTGAGATCTCAAATCAATTTTATTCTGAAAAGAATGAATTTGATGTTGAAAAAGCATTTAATAGGAAAGTTAAGAAGATTTTCAAAAAAATGGTTGAAGGGAAAGTAAAAGGGGTAAAGGAGTTTTATGCTAAAAAGAAAGCAACTTACACTCCAACTGCTTCTGAATTGAAAACACCCAAGGCTGGTCAGGCTTGGGTGGATATTTTCTTTCATTGAAAAAACCTGACTTGCCGGAGATCCCAAATTTGTAATTGTGGATCAGGAATCGGCATCTTTCTTAGGTAATTAATTATTTTTGAAAATGAATCTTAAAGTTTGTTAAATTTTACAGATTGTGAATTGCCGGAGATCCCAAGTTTGTAATCGCGGATCAAGAATCGGCATCTTTCTTGATAATCGATTGTGTGATTGATTCTTATAAAAGTTAAATTTTACAGGATAAGTGTGAATTGCCTGAGATCCCAAGTTTGTAATCGCGGATCAGGAATCGGCATCTTTCTTGATAATTGTTTTTGTGATTGAATCTTAAAAATGTTTAAATTGTTACACGATAAGTGTGAATTGCCGGAGCTTGCAGGTTGGTAAGTGCGAAGCAGGAATCGGCATCTTGTTTGGTAAAATGGTTTGTGTAGATGTTTTATTCCTACATGTGATTATTTGTTTTGGATATACTTACAAGTGGTAAGAGGTTGATTCTGACAAAGTGATTACTCAAGGTCATTAGGTTGAACTTGATGTAATCCTGATACTAGAGATTGAATGGAAAATATGATGAACCAAATCCCTAACTTTACAAGTGGTAAAACCAACAAAACTTATTTTCCGGAAAAATCATTCTGATTAAAACAAACTTAAGTGTTTTGAAATCATTATGAGAAAATAGTTTTGTGAAAGGGGGAGTTCTGATTGTTTATGCCAAGTGGATGGCGATTTGAAACGATTCGATATCAGTTGTCATGTTTATTGTACAGTTTGATTTCATATTTCCTAAAATGTGTTTGCATTTTAGGGGGAGTAGAAAATTTCAGAAAATCCAAAAACATTTGAAAATATGAAAAAGACAAAAACATGATAAAAATAAAAACGAGTTTTGTTGTGAAAAGAGGAAATGATAGTACATCAGTAGACAGTTACAGTATGCTAAAGATTTGTATTGTTTAAATAGCGTTAAACGATCTCACTGATGATATGCCGATAGGTTTTTACACATTTAATAAGCTTTTTCGGGATATAAACTAAATTCAAACTTGCTTATTTCGTGGGGAACACTACTTGGATATATAGGTAACCCCTGAAATCTTGTTTGAAAGGTCCCTCTTTCTGAGATACTAGGTCTTTATGCTCAGTGATATCTGGGGTATTATCCCGGGACTTCTGATTTTGCGGAAGCAATGGCCTAGTCCCCGGAGAATACTTTCCGCATGCTTGAAATATAGCGCAGCCCTCAGCAAATTGATGAAACAATAAAATTGATAGTCATTGCTGTTGTAATTCAAAAGATCCTCTAAAGGGGACCACCAAAAGTCGAAGCCGTCATCTCTCTGCGTATCGAAAGATCGACCTGAGCTCTCACGGCCCTCGAAATTTAACCCCTGACAGATATCATCTGTGGTATACTCACCTGTAAGACTGAATATTGGGATCTGGATACGGGAGTATATTCAAGAGGTGGGACACATGAATGACTTTAAGTCCTTAAAACACCTAACTCATATCCTGAATCAGTTGAAATTTGTGTGAGAATTTAAGTGGATCAGTATATTGGCAATCTAAGTGAATTGTTTAATTCTTAATGTGTATCTAAGCTCAACGGTACTCGTGATTTGTCATAAACTGATATGATCCTCTTGCACAAAACTCACAAAAATATTGTCTGTAAATATTTCTTTACTGCATTGCATTTCATGTTTTTACTTTCAAAAATACAAAAAGATTTTCGGTGTGTTTTAGCATAAACTTTTGAAAAAGTCAAAAAGATTTTCGACAACTGATGTTGGAAAGCTGATTGTCAAAATTCCGAGTGCTAAACATGATGACATTGTTGTAAGGGGGAGTGTGTCTTAAATGTCAAAATATGTTTTCTAAATCAACAAGTGGTTCATCATGTGTTTGTGATCTGAGGGAGAGTCAGTTTTGATGCATATGTTTATAAGAGAGAGTAGTCTGATTATTTCAGAGTGTTGGTGCATACAAATGGTTAAATGTGTGAAATTTACTTTTAGGTAGAGTGAGTTTGTGCAGGTTTAAGTTTGAGCTGAATTGATGATCCTGAGCTGGATGAGAGCCAGATTACGATCCTGAAGCAGATGATGCTGAAGAACTAACGGAATGCCAGCACATTGCAAGGGGGAATCTGTTAATTTTGAGAGAAAGAATGAAGCTCAAAGACTGATAAAGACTGAAGATGCGAAGACTCGACACTTAAGACTCGTCAACATCTGAGGGGGAGTCTGTTAGTGCATACATCTGTCGACTTCGTCTTATATCGAGTCTGGATTGCGTGCCTGAAAGTTTGTAGCGTGACCCTTTGAAAGTGGCGTGACCGTTTGAATATGTCGTGACCGTTTGAATGTGTCGTGACCGTTTGAAAGTGTCGTGACCGTTTGAAGGGTGGCATGTTACCTTCAAACGGTCAGGGTCTTGTCCTATAAATAGTCTTCAAACTTTCATCATTTGTAACTTTCCGGCCAGAGCAACGAAGTGCTGCCGAAGTGTTGTCAGGTTGTAAAACTTTGTGAAATCAATATTACAACAGTTTTAAGTGTAAATCTAGCTGAATTGAACTCTACACGTCTGTTTCCGCCTTTCGTTTAGAGATAAACTCTTCTGATCGACTCGTTCGGGTCAGAAAACGATCCTACACTGATAGTTAAACATATAGTTTGACAGAGTGGAATACATTTTAGTGTTATACCAAATCAAACCTAACGATGGTCACGAGATCAGAACCTAAACGAAATTCACAAAGTATAGTCTTGTTAAGACAACACTTTGGCATTCGTTTAACGAAATTCACAAAGTATAGTCTTGTTTAGACAGCACTTTGGCATTCGTTTAACGAAATTCACAAAGTACAGCACTTTGGCATTCGTTAGTTGGTTCCCGAATCGATCGGACAGAACATCGCATTGGTGATTATTGGTTAGAACACCAACGTATAGAGAGAAGAATAGAAGAAATGAGAAAGGAAGAATGAAATCCTAGGTTCCTATTTATAGGTAAGATAGGTTCCTTTCTTAGCTAGGAAGTTTTCTTAATTATTAAGTTTTCTTTTATTTATTTAGTTTTTTCTTAACTATTAAGTTTTCTTAACTATTAAGTTTTACTTAACCATTAAGTTTACTTAACCATTTAACTAAATAACTTACTTAGCTTAATTAATCTTGCTTAGCTTAATTAATCTTGATTAGCTTAATTAATCTTGCTTAGCTTAATTAATCTTGCTTAGCTTAATTAATCCTGCTTAGCTTAATTAATCTTACTTAACGGATTTATTAATTAACTGACTTAACTACTTAACTGATTAATTTTCCTTAAAGGTTTAATCAAGTAATTTACTTAGCTGATTAATTAACTTACTCAGCTTGCTTAACTGCTAAGTTTCCTTTTCCTGTTAAGTTTCCTTAGCTTTTAACTTATCTTAACTTAACTGTTAAATTATTTTAACAACTATATTTACTTAATCGCTAAGTATTCTAGTTTAATAGCTCCCTGGTTATGAGTTCTAATTTCTAGATACAATGGAACTCGTATTAGTGTATCAACTCAATTCAACTTTAACGATAATCACGAGATCAAAACTCACAACGAATGACAAAGTATAGCCGTATACAGACAGCACTTAAACATCAGTTGGATCAGTTTCAATCGATCGGATAGGGTATCGTATTAGTGATTCGAGTTAGTACTCTGATTACGAGCAGAGTTTTAGGGTTTAGGGGTGTTGTGTAAAGAAACGGAGATACGAGAGAGTAAGTTCGTCAAAATTCGATCGAACTGGTGCAGGAATTCAAGTCCCACTGCTGCCCTTATATACCTGAATTTTGGGTCCCCTCGCGTGTCGCGCCAGACCCATATGGTCCCGGCGCGTGGTGCGACAAAGGTCGACCTGGCTTTGGTCGCCACGTGTCCCACGTAGGCCTGACACGTGTCGAAGTGTCGTGACGCGTGTCCTTGGCCGCCCTTCTCGTCCAATTGTGCGTTTTCCTCGATTTTCGTACCGATACTTATCGCGTATGTTTGGGTCTTGATCTTATATGATTCGTTTTTAATTGCAAATCTAATAAGACTATTTTTATGCGATTTGGTTTGTCGAATGCCAAGATTCCTTAATCGCTGAATTTTCCAGCTTGAATATACAAGTTTTATCGCGTGCACTTCTGGTTTTGATTACGGTTTGTTGTCGAAAATATTTTTATGCGGGTTGTTACATCCTCCCCACATTGTTTTAAATCTCGTCCTCGAGATTTGCTGGAACAAGTAAATATATTTTCTTTTCATCTCTGATTCTAACTCTCATGTATATTCAGGTTCTTCATTTTACTTTGACCAGAACTAAGCTCATGCCTTGTGATTCTTATTTTTGACTTATATGGTCTTTCAATGGATCTAAAATTTTCATTTACCTTTATAGCTTGAAGAGGTATAACTAAAGATTTATCAGCTAGGCATTCCTTAAGGGGTATACATGAAACATATTATGTATTCATGTTATTTCTTTTGATAACTCTAGCTGATAAGCTACTGATCCAATTTATTTAAGGATTCCGAATGGTTCAACAAATTTTAGACTTAACTTTTCTTTCTTGCCGTATCGGACTATTCCCTTTTCACGGAGAGACCTTTTGTATTATTCTTTCTCTGATTTGAAATTCTAATGGTTTGCCGATCTCATGGCCCGATAGTTGCTTTTCTCATAATTTTACTCGACATAATGGATGGTGCCTTCGTTCCATAAAGTGTTTCAAATGGGCAACACTAATACTTGAAGGTTAATTATCGAAAAAAAATCATATGGGTGATAATCCCACTTTCACCACTATTTATTGCACATGTACTTAGCACATCATTTATGTTTTGTAGTGTTCCTTCACACTACATCAAAATAGGTCGGGTTAAAATTTTCCTAGAAATGAGAAGGGAAATGACTATCTTGACAGATAACAGGATTCTTTGTAGTGAGACTATTTTGTCTACACACAACTTAACTAAGTGTCTTATACTAAAGGGTTTCCTTCATTGGTAGGGATTGAGCAGACTTGGTTAGTCGATCCACAATCACCCAGATTGTGTCGTTTCTTGTTTTGGGTAATTTGGTAACAATATCCATTGTTATCAATCTCATTTCCATACTGATGTCGTTGAGGTAAACCTAAAGGGTTCTAATGCTCAGCTTTAACTTTCTAATTGATTAAATACTTAGAGACATAACCTGCTACATCCTTTTTTCATTTCTATTTATCAGTAATTCAAACCTCGATACCTCATATTACTTACACGATGTATCAAATACTTAGTTCTATGGGCTTCTTTGAGAATCCTTTCTTGCAGGTTTCCTTGAATTGGTACCCGAATTCTTTATGGAATCCCTAATTTCCATTCGTTCCTTTTTCTGATTCCTTCATTATTCCATTATAATCCTTAAGCATCATCCTTGATTGCTGTTTCTTTGGTACTCTTTAATTATTTCATTAATCTATCCGCAATTTAATCTAAGAGCACGTACTTGATTCGGCTTCCTATGAAACTTATGACTTAAAGCATTAACTACTATATTAGTCTTAACTTTGGAATATAACAATCGGTGTTGTTCCTAGTCTCGGATGAATTCTAAGTTTCTTCTCACGATCGGGTGATAGTCTAAGTAGATCCTCTGGGAAACGTCGTTCGGAATTTCTTTTAGTTCCATGCCTCTAGTGTTAATGAACTCCGAGACCATATACGCTATGTCTTATTTCCGTGCATAACTCGCAGCTTTCCTCACAGAGACGAACTTTGTCGGCTAGTCTGTCTTGCCTCCTTGTGGTCACTTCTCCGGTTGGCTTGCAAACTCCCAGGAGTCATTGTTTCCATTTGTTCCTTTTTATGAAGCAGACATAATTTCCTTTCTGTCGGTTCTTTCCATTTCATGGCATATGTCTTGACCATATGTTTTGAAGCCCGGGTCTTACTATCTAAGTGTCTAAATTTTGAAGCATACATTACTTCATTCTTCTTAACATATATATTAATGGTTTGGATAACTTTAGTCCTTTGCAGCCCATGTATTTCGTAACAGCTTCTGGTAATCTTAGTAGGATTATAGGTGAAGAGTCTTGGCAAGTGAACCTAGTCGTGGTCATTATTATCTTCGCAAGAGTTCTTAAAGAAAGTAGAATTATTATCATTAGCGTAGGTTTTGAGACGTTTAGTGCCTAGCACAACTTTCGCTACAGGTTTCCTAATGCGTTAATAATCTAAGGTAACGCAAAGGGATTTCTTATACTTTCGATGGCATCCCAACATAAAGGGTTCATATACTTCTTTTCGCACGAGTTAAGAGGCAGATGATCAAACAAAATAATGTTCGATATTGGAATTTTAGATGTATACAAGAGATTCCTGATAAAGAATTCTAGAATTATCATTGACACACATGCTCGTGATTTATGCTAAAGTGTCAATCCTTTTGGATTTCCTTATAGATATACATATCTATATAATCATATATTTCACATACTGTAATATACATACCATTCATAAGGTCAATGTAATTAACATATTCGTATTTCCAAAGACAAGTCAGACATCAGGTCATGATACTATTAGGGAATTCTGTCACTTGTTTGACATATCCTATACCCCATCTTACCCGGTTCTCGCCGGAGAGGTACCCGGACAAGCTGGAGAGTCTGCTACACCATACCCAGTCTTGCTGGAGAGGTAATTTGAATTTCCCATAAATAGATCCTTTTTAAATCATGATTTAAAAATGAATATTTTATTAACGCTTTCATCAAAGAACATTGAAATTAGTATTCACATGATGGATCATATTCTAGAACCAAGTAGTACCAATAAATAAGAAATAACAGTGGCCAAGTGTTATTGCTTATTTACCGTACTTGCAACGTTCTAGTCATCATCCTCACGGCATACCAATACCCATCATACTTTATTTATGCAAGCTTATCTCGAAGCTAATACTAAAGTATGTTTCTTAAGTTCAAGTCTAAATACTCTCCTTGTTGCTACCAAATAACAATTTCCTAACTCTTTCGTTTTAGCTTAGGTATTATTACAACACCTAATTGCTTAAACCAGTGGCTCTGATACCACCTTCTGTCACGACCCCCGACCACATCTTGGACGGGAGCAGCGAAGCAGTCAAGTGGTACCGGTGGTTATTAAAAACATTGCAGCGGAAATATTCATCAGGACCGTGAGTTAGGAAAAATATCAGAGTTTAGAAAACACCGGATTTTATTTATTAAATAGATGGGATAAAACCCATGTTTTACAGAGGTAGCTTTAATAAGGGATAAACCCGAATATATGAAACCATGTTTTCTTAATTTAATTCAATTAATAAAATAAGTCACTTCTTTAAGCCTTTTGGTGCCGTATCATCACTCTTATTCCAATCTACTGTCATTACCTGAAACGCGTTTTAAAAAGGTTTGGTCAGCAGGAAATACTGGTGAGTTCATTTATTTTTGTACAAAACGATGCATAGTTATAAATTACAGTATTAAGGGTGATTACAATGTTTATATCAACCAATTACCCCAAATCGGTATTTGTCACTCGACTCGTTTCTGTGACTATGGTCAGATCACCCATTGGCTAACCCGTTGTCCAATGGTGACGGGTATCAAGTAATGTATACAAAACCCCACATACCGGCAGTAATTGAAGACTACAAAGACTTAATCCCTGTAATTATAACTTTGAAAATAAGTAGAGTTTTAAGAAAACAATTTGATAAAAAGAGAATGACTCACCTTGTTAGCATACGGTCTTGATTAACAAGCCTTCTGATTCTATGCCTCTTGATAACTAAGCATCTACTTTCTTTTAGAGTTCTGAATCTTCTGATGATTAAATATTTTGTTTAGTAGTAAGTGTATAGTTTGGAGTTTTCTGATAGTTAAACATATAGTTTAACAGAGTGGAATACGTTTTAGTCTTATACCAAATCAAACCTAACGATGGTCACGAGATCAGAACCTTAACGAAATTCACAAAGTACAGCACTTTGGAATTCGTTAGTTGGTTCCCGAATCGGGACAGAACATCGCATTGGTGATTATTGGTTAGAACACCAACGTATAGAGAGAAGAAATGAGCAAGGAAGAATGAAATCCTAGGCTCCTATTTATAGGTAAGGTAGGTTCCTTTCTTAGCTAGGAAGTTTTCTTAATTATTAAGTTTTCTTTTATTTATTTAGTTTTTTCTTAACTATTAAGTTGTACTTAACCATTAAGTTTACTTAACCATTTAACTAAATAACTTACTTAGCTTAATTAATCTTGCTTAGCTTAATTAATCTTGATTAGCTTAATTAATCTTGCTTAGCTTAATTAATCTTGCTTAGCTTAATTAATCCTGCTTAGCTTAATTAATCCTGCTTAGCTTAATTAATCTTACTTAACGGATTAATTAATTAACTGACTTAACTACTTAACTGATTAATTTTCCTTAAAGGTTTAATCAAGTAATTTACTTAGCCGATTAATTAGCTGATTAATTAACTTACTCAGCTTGCTTAACTGCTAAGTTTCCTTTTCCTGTTAAGTTTCCTTAGCTATTAACTTATCTTAACTTAACTGTTAAGTTATTTTAACTACTATATTTACTTAATCGCTAAGTATTCTAGTTTAATAGCTCCCTGGTTATGAGTTCTAATTTCTAGATACAATGGAACTCATATTAGTGTATCAACTCAATTCAACTTTAACGATAATCACGAGATCAAAACTCACAACGAATGACAAAGTATAGCCGTATACAGGCAGCACTTAAACATCCGTTGGATCAGTTTCAATCGATCAGATAGGGTATCGTATTAGTGATTCGAGTTAGTACTCTGATTACGAGCAGAGTTTTAGGGTTTAGGGGTGTTGTGTAAAGAAACGGAGATACGAAATAGTAAGTTCGTCAAAATTCGATCGAACTGGTGCAGGAATTCAAGTCCCACTGCTGCCCTTATATACCTGAATTTTGGGTCCCCTCGCGTGTCGCGCCAGACCCATATGGTCCCGGCGCGTGGCGCGACGATGGTCGGCCTGGCTTTGGTGGCCACGTGTCCCACGTAGGCATGACATGTGTCGAAGTGTCGTGACGTGTGTCCTTGGCCGCCCTTCTCGTCTAATCGTTTGTTTTCCTCGATTTTCGTACCGATACTTATCGCGTATGTTTGGGTCTTGATCTTACATGATTCATTTTTAATTGCGAATCTAATAAGACTATTTTTATGCGATTTGGTTTGTCGAATGCCAAGATTCCTTAATCGCTGAATTTTCCAGCTTGAATATACAAGTTTTATCGTGTGCACTTTTGGTTTTGATTACGGTTTGTTGTCGAGAATATTTTTATGCGGGTTGTTACATTGTTGTTGTTGAAAACTTCTCAACCCTTTCCTAGCATCATTTGTCTTTTGAGCGGTGTAAAATTCATCTAAGAAAATTTGTTGCATCTCCGCCCATGTATAGATAGATGCCGAAGGTAATGTGTAGAACCAGTTTTTCGCCTTGTCTTCCAAAGAAAATTGGAATAATACCAATTTGACATCATCGGCCGAAATCCTTGACTCCCAAGAGTGTTGCAAATCGAGTCATAAGCCTCCAAATGAAAATAAGGCTCCTCCGTTGCTAGGCCCTTATATTTTGGCAAGCTTTGTAATGAATTGGTTCTCACTTCAAATGTCCTCCCTTTATCATTGTGAGGAATAACTACCGGTGAAGGATTATGAGTTATTACCGGTCTAAAATGTGCTTCAATGCCTCTTGCATGTTCTCGAAGATGTCTTCTTGGTACACCCAACCGAGCTCTTGGACGAATAGGACCCATTGGCCTTTGCATAGGCCCTTGAGGTACATGTGGTTGAAATTGATGTTGTGTCATCGGTGGGTGTTGAATTGGCCTTTGGAATTTTGGTTGTGCATTTTGTGGACGAACCTGTTGCAATGGTGTAGGACGTTGCAATTGTGGCCCTTGTGGCCTTGGCCGAATATGTTGTGGTATAATTTGTTGTTGAGGAATCCCACCAACACTTGGCATTCTTTGAGTTTGACCTTGCACATAAGTAAGTTCCCCTTGATCTCCATCACCCCCATACACGTATCCTTCTTCCTCATAACCCTCAAAATCTTCATACCCTTCATCATATCCATCTCCTCCTATACCCGAAGGTTGTCCAAATGGAAAATATGAATATTGAAAACCCGATTGGTTCGGTGGTCTAAATGTAGAAGTAGCATGAACGACAGTTGAACTTTGTGGTAAAGTATAGGTGGAAGATGATTGACCCGTAGCTGGGAAGAAATGAGAAAATGGTGGAATTGTGGTAGAAGGGTTAAAGGTATGTGTAGGTTCAACTTGGGTAGTAATAGGTTGTGTAATGTTGGGTGGTGTAACATCATGCGGTGGAGTAGGAGCGGTAGTGGTGTTAGGCATGGTGGTATTTGGCGAAGGTTGTGTTGATGATGGTATGAATGGTTGTATAGGCTCACCCGTAGTGGGTGGTGGCGGTGGATCCATGTATCTAAGTGGTGTAATTGGTGTAGTTGGTGTTGTTGGTGAACCACTGATTCTGTTTTCTCTTAGCAAAATTTTGTTTCCTCTCAAAGTCCGTTCAATTTTTGGATCAAATGCCAATGGTGATAGCTTATGAGAGCTTCTAGTACGCATGCACCTGTAAATACCTGCACACTAACACACCCAGCGTAAACCAGAAAAATAACAAACCTAAGAAGATAAAAAATAACACACGTTGCGCACTACTCCCCAGCAACGGCGCCAAAATTTGACGTGAGGCCGTGGTCACAATCAAATTTAATCCAAATACTACTAATAGATAGCGGTAAGTGGGTATTGAACACAGGGAGTTTGTGGAATATGTGTTATTTAGAAGATAATCTAACTTGACTAAAATTAAACTAATTGCAATAAAAGTAAATTTCAAGAGTTGGTTTGATTGATTTGATTTTTAAAACTAAGATTACTAATGTAATTACAAAAATGGAAATTTGGTTTTGTAAACAATTTAGAGACAAATGACTATCTTAAGTTTCCAGTTTGCTTCGACATTCATGCTAACATTCAACTAGAAAGAATCACATAGACATGATTCATGTATGATTACTTGTTGTGATGAAAGGGAACTAAGTACTCGGATTCCTAGAACGCGAGGTCGTTACCCGATAACCAATTAATCAATACCCAATCCTACTTCTACCTATGATATCTCGATTACCAACGGCACCAAGAACGTATAGTTTCGAACAAGATTAGCATACGAATTAACAATTTACAAACAAGCAATCACACACCATAACAAACAAATCATAAAGACAAGTTCATTATTCTAGAAATATGAAATCAAAGCATAAAGTCTTACACAAACCTTCAACCAAAGATAGTCATCAAAAGTTTAGCCACACATGGCTTTGACAATCATCTTCACAATTAGTTCAATGTTCATATGGATTCAAAACACTGACAAAAATGATTAGAAATTGTTTCCAAGCCCTCAAGAACTCTCCAAGTGCAGCCAAATTCGTGTCTAAGTGAAGTGTAACCGAAAATACATGATAGGACACTAAAAATCATCATCAAAAGCTCAATTAATGCATAAGTTACAAGAAGAACCCAGTCGGCGCCGTAAGCTACGCTGAGGGCCGTAGCTTACGGTGGTCAGCGGAGCAAAAACAGTCAACAGGGTACCGTAAGCTATGCCAGGTACCGTAGCTTACGGCACTCATTATTTCTTTACGGTGATTGGAGCCTACCTTACGACAGTGGAATTGATCAAACATGGAGGGCCGTAACCTACGGCAGAGGCCGTAGGCTACGGGGACAAGTGTTCCTTTTCCTCTTATTTCTCTTTCAAATCTTGATTCCTTCAACTCCTGATTTCGCCAGCTTCTAACATCCTTCTAAGCTTCCTAAAACCCGCATCTTGAGCACTTTAACACCTGCAAATCCAAACATCTAGTGGTTACCAAGTTCAAGCAATTAACCGTGTATAGCATGGGATTTTTACTTTTTTAAGGCACTTAAGGGTTGTCCTACGGACCACCCATCAAGAACCGCCGCCGTCAACTCTGTTCTTCGTGATTATACTCTCGAGCTCAACAATCATATCTTCCCCATCGATCTTATTCCAATGCAACTCGGAAGCTTTGATGTCATAGTAGGCATGGACTTTCTTCGTGAAAATCATGTTGAAGTTGTTTGCTTCGATAAGATGATTCGATTCTCGCTCGCTAATGGTGATCATTTATGTGTTTATGGTGAAGTCGCGTCGAAGAAACTCCAACTCATGTCATGTGTCCAGGCTAGCAAGTATCTCCGCAAGGAATATCAAGCTTTCTTGGCACTCATTGTAGTAGCGGAGAAAAAGGAATTTAAAGAAGTAAAAGACGTTCCCGTTGTTTGCGAATTCCCTAACGTTTTTCCTGAAGACCTCCTAGGGTTACCCCCAAGTCGTGATATCGACTTTCGCATCGACCTCATTCCTGGAGCAAATCCCGTTGCCAGAGCTCCTTATCGACTCGCTCCATCCGAAATGCACGAACTTTCGAGTCAGCTCCAGGAATTGCTTGACAAAGGCTTTATTCGCCCTAGCACCTCTCCATGGGGCGCACCAGTCCTTTTCGTCAAAAAGAAGGATGGGTCGTTCCGGATGTGCATCGACTACCGGGAATTGAATAAGCTGACCATCAAGAATCGTTACCCTCTGCCTCGCATCGATGATTTGTTAGACCAGTTACAAGGCACTACATGTTTTTCCAAGATCGATCTACGTTCAGGCTACCATCAGTTACGCATCCAAGAGGAGGATATTCCCAAAACCGCTTTTCTCACTCGATATGGCCACTACGAGTTCGTTGTTATGCCTTTTGGTTTAACCAACGAACCCACGGTTTTTATGGATCTAATGAATCGCGTGTGTAAACCTTTCCTCGACCGCTTCAACATCGTGTTCATCGATGATATCCTGATCTATTCCAAGTCGAAAGCCGAACACGCGCAACATCTACGTTTGGTTCTCGAGTTACTTCGGGGGAATCGACTCTACGCCAAATTCTCCAAGTGTGAATTCTAGCTGGAGGAGGTTCAATTCCTGGCAACGATTATGACTGTCAGATTCGTTATCGTCCTGGCAAAGCAAATGTCGTTTCCAACGCTCTCAGCAGACGGAGTTATTTGCACAGCGTCCGTAATATCCAAGCCCAATATGATCTTGAAACCCTCATCCGCGAAGCCTAGCATGCCTGTTTTAATGAGCGCACTTTGAAGAAGGAAAGGATTCTCAACGATGGAGCCCACCTAGAGAATAAGTCGAATGGGATATTCCATTACCTGGACCGAATATGGATCCCTAAACGGACCAATTTACGACAGATTTTGATGGACGAAGCCCACAAATCCCGATATTCTATTCATCCCGGTGCCTACAAGATGTACCAGGACCTGCGCTACAAGTACTGGTGGCCGGGCATGAAGAGGGATATCGCCCTCTATGTTTCGAAGTGCCTGACTTGTTCAAAAGTCAAGGCTGAGCACCAAAGACCCTCTGGCTTACTCGTTCAACCCGAGATCCCTGTGCGGAAGTGGGAGAGTATAGCTATGGATTTCGTAACGAAAATTCCATGCACGCCCTCAGGTCACGACAGCATCTGGGTGGTCGTTGACCGTTTGAGTAAATCTGCTCATTTTCTGCCAATACGGGAAGACTACAAGGTAGAAAAATTAGCCCGAATCTACACCAAAGAGATCATTTGTCGACATGGGATGCCTCGCGACATCATTTCTGACCGCGATGCTCGGTTTACCTCACGCCTTTGGGTAAAATTCCAATCTGCTCTCGGTACTGCGCTTAACCTAAGTACCGCATTCCATCCCCAAACCGACGGTCAGACTAAAAGGATGATTCGTACCCTTGAAGACATGCTCCGTTCGTGTGTCATAGATTTCGGTGGTAATTGGGACGCATACTTACCTTTGGTCGAATTCTCGTACAATAACAGTTATAATTCCAGCATTCAAATGGCACCATTTGAGGTATTGTATGGAAGAAGATGTTGATCGCCTATTGTATGGCATGAGAACGGGCACTCGCAATTAACCGGTCCTGAGCTATTGCAAGAAACGACTGACAAAATCCTCCAAATTCGAGACAATCTGCTGAAAGCTCGGAGTCGTCAGAAAAGTTACGCCGATAGACGACGCAAGCCCCTCGAATTTGACGTTGGCGACCATGTACTCCTAAAGGTATCACCTTGGAAGGGTGTGGTCAGATTCGGCAAGAGAGGAAAGCTCGCGCCTCGATATGTTGGACCCTTTAAGATTCTGGAAAGGATCAGAAAAGTGGCTTACAGACTCGAACTACTGGAGGAACTTAACAACGTCCACCCGACTTTCCACGTTTCGAACCTCAGAAAGTGCCTGGCTAAGCATGATTTACATGTACCGCTTGAGGATCTTCAAGTAAACGAAACACTACACTTCGTGGAGAAGCCTGTCGAAATCATGGACCGCTAAACCAAGCAGCTCCGACGCTCATGCATTCCCATTGTGAAAGTTCGATGGGAAGGCAAAAGAGGCGCAAAGTTCACTTGGGAACTCGAAAGCGACATGAAGGCGAAGTACCCGCAGTTGTTTGTTATGGCTTCAGCCTAATTTCGGGACGAAATTCCCTTAAGAAGGGGAGGCTGTAACGCCCCGTGTTTCGAAAGTCAAAGTCAAAGGAAGGAAAGATTGCTAATTGCGATCTGTCACTCCTGGCTCAACTCCTGTTTTGACTTCTTTGACTAGTAGATAATCTATTTATGTTATCGCTTTGATTGTATTATGTGGAGTACTTGTTAATAATCGAAGTTTAATCGCATATTTAATCGATTTATCGCTTATCGTTATCGCAACCGCAACTCGAATTAAGTGTTCTGGATATTGTTTTACATGTGTGTGCTATTTATGTGTTACTTGTGCATGTTATGTTTATGTTGAGGTGTTAAACGCAATCGCAAATCGAATCGAAAACGCTAGTCGTAAGTTATTTATAGTGATTGTATGTTAGATATAGTAGTTGGGATTAAAAGTAATTTGATGGGTAAATCTATCGCCTCGCTCTCTCGAATCGCAACGCTTAGCACTCGAATCGAAAAGGCAAAACTCATCGCACTGGACAAGTGGATCGAGTGGCCAACCGACCGAGTGGCCATCCGATCGGAATGCCACCCGATCGGGTTGCCACCCGATCGGGTTGCCACCCGATCGGACTGCCACCCGATCGGACTGCCACCCGATCGGGTTGCCACCCAATCAGACTGCCACCCGATCGACCAGCCTTGTCTTCCCTTTCCATTTTAGGAAACCGTATAAATACCCCTCACTTGTCACACCACTTGATGTGACAGCTCTCACTCGACTCAACTCGCTCCAGCCGCTCTTTCTCCCGATTTCTCTCAATTCTTGTAAGTTTTCAACCTAAATCTTGTACTTTCTTGATCTACACGCACTCCTACACCTTTCTATCTTTCGAATCTTAACATTTAACCGTGAAATCAGTGGATTTGAGGTGTTCTAGGATGATGTCATCATGGTGTTCTTATGAACTTCATGTTTTGGCTTCAATCCACCAAGAACAACTCGGATCTGGACGATTTCCACATGAATAAACATAGATCTTGCATAGATCTGAACATATTCATGGTGAAAAGGATTGAAAGATGGTCTTTCTAACTTTATTTCAACTCTTTTGCACTCAATGCACTCAAAACCGATAGAATAGGGACTAGTTCTGATCTTCTACTCAATCTTAGTGAAGTGTTGGTCCTAGATCTGGTTATATCGAAGAGACAACCGATTTCGGGGTAAGCATGAACCACCGGCTTGAACCACTGACTGACCGGACTAGGGTGATTCCTGTCCGATCGGATCATTTGGGGCTTGACGAGGTTCTGTTGCTTAGCATGCACCCCACCGTCTCGATCAAAAGCTACAAACTACCAAAAACAACCAAGTGTCAAGACGATCAAGTCACCAGAACGGATTGCCGTCTGATCGGATTACCACCCGATCGGGCAGCCACCCGATCGGCTTGCACTTGGGTCCCACACTTAAACTATTTTCAAACTATTTAAAGGTTCCGAACATTGAAACTGATTACCACCCGATCGGATTGCCATCCGATCGAGTGACCATCTGATTGTGTGAAGTTTGGGACTTGGACAATTTTTAAAAGGTTCAATACAAACGGATTGCCACCCGATCGGATAGCCATCCGATCGCGTGACTGTCCTGCTGTGAACTTGTTCTCAAAACTGAGAAATCTCGCCAATCGGATTGTTGTCCGATCGAACGGCCATTCGATCAACCGACCTGAAGGGTAGAGATACTTCTCTATTTTTAAAATGCTACAACGAAAACTTCAAAGTACAAGCCATCATACACAAACACATCCTCACCAAACAAGGTGATAATCCCATTGAATGGCCACCCGATCGGGTGACCATCCGAATGGATTGCCACCTGATCGACTGGCCATCTGATCGGATTGCCACCCGATCGGATTACCTTCCGATCCTTGGTACACCTTCACCGTTTTACGTGCCGACTCCCGCTTATGTTATCGTTAACTGTTCAGGCTAATTTCCGCTCTAGCGCTCCCTTCAATCCATTAACTCTATCACTGTGAGTATACTCGATCCATTTTTGCTTTATACACTTTTGGGTGTTACATACGTTACTTATTCTAAATCACATCAAACACACTACCCAATACTTTAACGCTAACCGATTACCGCATGTTATACGTGACTCAATGAATGCTTGTTTGTTATGTTTACACATAGATTGCTGTCTACCTGCCTTAGCAACGGTAGTACTATTTGTTTGGACTCAGCACCTGTTCACTCAGGGGTTGTTAAGGACTATTAATCACACTATTCACAGTGGTGAATATGTGTTACGAACTGCCTTGGGCAGTCAACTCGCAGTCATTGGTATTGATAGGATCATGTCGATAACTTACATGCTTCGTATTACACGTTGTACGTGCTGGTTATACGTAATCGATTTCGAATTCTATATGCTATTATTAAACTTGTATGCTCACCTTTACACTATGTGTATTGACTTTTACTTTAATGTATGTGGCAGGTGCTTAAGATGCTAGGATGCCTTGTTTGCTGTGTGATGAAATCGAGGCTAGGAAAGAGTCTAGAAACAAAGACAAATTATTTTATTTGAAAATCTGAGTTGTCGGAACTTGTTTTATTTGTTTGAAGAATATCTCTGTCTGTAATAACTAAATTATCTTATGGGTTATGGTATGGGACATAATATTTAAACTATTTGGTAATTTAGTCGTTATGGAATTTCTTTGAATAATCTGTTTCGCTCAGTGCCGCGCCCTGATGATTCCGCCATCGGTTGGGGTGTGACAATTATGCGCTTGAAAAATTTTGAATCAAATAAATCATGTATGCTTGGGTAAATAAACATTCTTGGTCGATAAGGGTCACTTTCACGCTTTTTAAGACTGAACTCCCTGCATGTCAGTAATTATACCATAAATTCATCAAAAGTCGTGCCGATAATCCTCTCATTGCTCAATGAGAGGCATATAGGGTTTAATGCTCAAACTACCACAACCATATACGCCTCTCATAGGGCAATGAGAGGCTTATCAAAACACTTTTTCTCACGCATTTAATGCTTTCACACTCTATACTCCCCTTATTGCCCTATACGCCACCTCTGAGGGGATGTGCACATAAAAAGTAGGGATGTATCAATACCCTCACCCTATGATAAACACTGATTTTGAATGTCTGCTTTGGAGTTTGCAAAGAAGGTCATAGAAAAAGAAAAGTCATATTTATTTAAAGGGGTAGGGTATTTATAAATTGGGTTGGAAGTAATTGTTTGATAGATTTAAGGCAGGTTTAAGTAGGGCTGGCAATTTTACACGAATACATGACACGAACCTACACGAAGTTAACAGGTATCGTGTATGGCCTTAACAGGTATCGTGTACCAAACAGGTAGACACGAGATTACCTGTTAATTTTCGTGTATAAACAGGTTAAATACCTGTTTACCTGTTAATACCCGTTAGTATACGATAAGAAATTAAATTAAATAGAACTCATAGCATGTCGTGTTTGTGTTTTTATTCGTGTTAACAGGTATTAACAGGTAATTTTCGTGTACAACAGTCGAACAGTCATGTTAACAGGTATTAACAGGTAATTATCGTGTATATCGTGTCGTGTTCGTGTTCGTGTTTGAAAAAAAGGACACGATAAGTTATCATGTCGTGTTCGTGTATGTGATTTCGTGTATGGTGTCTTATCGTGTCGTGTCTTATTGTGTACGGGTATACACGATATGCCAGCCCTAGGTTTAAGTATGTGTGAGGTGTTTACAAATTGGTTCCAATAACACCGAGTTACATAGATAGAAATCATAAACACTAATATCAATATTGGTTCCGATAACACTAACAGATGGTACCAATGATATTGGGTCGATGTTGTTCAAATCATCACATCACCTACTATACTAAAAAAAAATTACAATATTTCGAATATAAATTCATTTTTACAAACTTTATACCAGAATGTCTAGAAAAAATAATGGTTTTCAGAAATATAGATTGTATTTTGATTGGGATTTTGTGTTTGTTTCCCTTTACCCAAATTAAATAAAAAAAAGAACACAACCAAAGATGATAAAGTGCAATTTGAAATTTAATCAATTCTCTAAGATAACATCAAGACTATATTTTGTTCATGTTTGTCAATTTAACAGTT
Organism: Helianthus tuberosus; assembly: GCA_030545235.1. Classification (NCBI taxonomy): domain Eukaryota; kingdom Viridiplantae; phylum Streptophyta; class Magnoliopsida; order Asterales; family Asteraceae; genus Helianthus; species Helianthus tuberosus. The sequence continues at coordinate 194,116,674 of CM060412.1, read as the reverse complement.
TACCTTCCATTCAATAACTTAAGTCAGGTGTAAAGATCACATACAAATACATATAAATCGGTCTTAAGGGCATGGATGTATAGAAAACTTATTTCTACTAAGAAAACCTAAGAAACCCAATCTATGATCATTGATCAAGATCATCCAATGGCTCATAAATTTTGAAGCCTTTTTGAATTAAATTTAATAGAAAGATGAGGTCAACAAAAGTACTTGAAGGGTATTTAAGTAAAATCAACCATAATTGTAGTACATTATATATATTATAATATTATGTGATTTGACATGCATTAAAGGAGGTGCACAAATACCTATAAGAACTAATCAAATACCCCCTCCTCATTTCAAACATTTCAAAATACTCAACCCAAATTCATCTCTTTCTCTCTCAAACAATCGATCTTCCCAAAACCCACCGGAGAAGAAAAGGGGCACCGGAGAAGATGATCTGACCGGAGAAGATAAGGGGCACCGGAAAAAGGTGTTTTGACCGGAGAAGATGATCTGACCAGAGAAGAAGATGATCTGACCGGAGAAGATGATCTGACCGGAGAAGAAAAGGGGCACCGGAGAAGATGATCTGACCGGTAAAAGTTGCCGGAAATGGAAGAAAGCAAGAACTAAGTGCAGAAGCAAGTAAGTTTGGTTCGATTTTTTATCAGTAGGTGTTTTGATCGGTGATGATTTTTTCTTTTTTCCGATCGGTAGGTGTTTTGATCGGATAAATGTTGGTTTTTCTGTTTTTTCCGATGGGTAGGTGTTTTGGTCCGATCGGTGTCTGATTTGATCGGTGGTGATTTTTGTTTTGAATGAGACTAGAAAGTGTTAATGTTGGTTTTTATGTTTTTTTTTCCAATCGGTAGGTGTTTTTTGGTCCGATCGATGGTGATTTTTGTTTTGAATGCGACTAGGAAGTGTTAGTTATTTTGAGTAGAAATAGTCTCGGGTTATTTTTTTTTATTTTTTTATTGCCAACTTGCCAACTGCACGTTAAAACTATTGATTTGTAACATGTGTTAAACCCGTCTTGTTTACTGTCAAAAACATGTGTTAAACATGTCTTATATTTTTTATCAAAAACATATTAGGTAACATGTGTTAGACCTGCCTTGTTTTCTGTCAAAAACAAATTAGGTAAACCTCTGATATTAGGGTACAAGTCCAAGGGCTCAAAAGCATATAAATATATTAGCGTAACATGTGTTAAACTTGTCTGATATTAGGGTACAAGTCAACGGACTAAAAAGCATATAAACATATTAGCGTAACATATGTTAAACCTTCTTATTAGGGTACCATGTGTTAAACCTCCCTGATTAGGTAAACATATTAGTGTAACATGTGTTAAACCTGTCTCATTTTTATCAAATGATGTAAACGTGTGTTAAACCTGTCTTATTACCATGTGTTAAACCTCTCCTATTAGGTAAACATGTTAGTGTAACATGTGTTACACCTGTCTTATTTTTATCAAATTATGTAACATGTGTTAAACTTGTATTATTTAACAAGTGTTAAACTTGTCTTATTTTTATAAAAATAGGTAACATATGTTAAACCTGACTTTATTTTATCAAAAACATATTAGGTTAATGAAATTAAGTAACATATGTTAAACCTGACTTTATCTTAACATATGTAACAAGTGTTAATGAAATTAAGTAACATGTGTTAAACCTGTTTTATTTGCAGCAACAAAGAGAGTAACAAGATCGCAAACTGGTAAGATACCAAAAAGCGAAAGAAAGTAGACGAAGAAACGGACGATGAATGGGATGAAGAAAGAGAAGAAACGGACGATGAATGGGATAAATTATGGCCATAACCCAAAATACAATATGACCATTCTAGTCTTCTCTGTAATATGTTGGTGTCTGGATGTTAAATAATTATGGTGGGAAATGTATTTGGTTACCAGTTATCAGTTACATGTGTTATTAGTTAACATGTTTTATTCATTACCAATTGTAAGAAAAGTAGTAGACGAGCATTGGGTGTTCAACATATTGTTTCAATTGTAACCTTTGATACTAATTAACAAGTGTAACATGTGTTACATAGGATGAAGTAGAAAACAAGGTACATACCTTTAATGTTACTTGGAAACAATAAGCAATTGTAACATGTGTTACACATCTTACGTAAGTAAATGCAGTACATGGTGGAACATGTAAGTAACATGTGTTACATACGATGTAGTGAATAAAAAGAAGGCACATATATAGTGAATAACATACATATACATGTAACATGAGTAACATGTGTTACATACGATGTAGTGAATAACATACGTATACATGTAACATGAGTATATGCACCACAAAGGCATACGCATGTTACATGTGTGTATGAAACACACTTGGCATATATAAAACACTTAGTATATGTAACATGTAACAGTCACTATTACATGAATGAACAACATGTTGACAAATGTAACAGTCACTATCCATTTCCGGTTGTTTTATCACCCTGTTGTGGTCATCATAACTATATGATGTTTGTAACCTTAAAAGCCTTGGTAGGCTGCCACTTTTAATGATGTTAAGGGTTACAGTTAATGTTATATTACCCTTTTCTGACATTATGGTTTACGTTTAATGTAGTAGTTTACAACAACTTTTAATGATGTTATTGTTTATTTTTAATGATGTTATATGTTACATGTAATGTTATATTATGTTTGATGTAATGGTTTGAAGAACTAGATCATACCCTACATTCAACAATACTCCTCTTTACGAGATGTAATACTTCTTCTGATTTTAAGAGAATCTCTTTATGTTAACATATGTAACACCTCTAGGGTTTTGGTTCCTGAAGTTGTAATTAGCTACATATGTAGTAACAATGTTACACATGTTACTTATGTAGTAATTAGCTACATATGTAGTAACAATGTTACACATGTTACTTACGGTAAGAGCGGCCCTTTATTGGACAAAACAGGGCTGCGTATATGTAACACATATTTGTAACATGTGTTACACTAGATGGTAACACATGTATAGCCATGTTGCACATGTTATATAGTTGTTACATGTGTTACACTAAATGGTAACACATGTATATATAGTTGTAACACATGTTATATAGTTTTAACATGTGTTACACTAGATGGTAACACATGTTATATAGTTATAACATGTGTTACACTAGATGGTAACACATGTATAGCCATGTTGCACATGTTATATAGTTGTTACGCATTTTATACAGAACCTGTACCATTCGTAACAGTCACTATTACATGAATGAACAACATGTTGACAAATGTAACAGTCACTATCCATTTCCGGTTGTTTTATCACCCTTTTGTGGTCATCATAACTATATGATGTTTGTAACCTTAAAAGCCTTGGTAGGCTGCCACTTTTAATGATGTTAAGGGTTACAGTTAATGTTTTATTACCCTTTTCTGACATTATGGTTTACGTTTAATGTAGTAGTTTACAACAACTTTTAATGATGTTATTGTTTATTTTTAATGATGTTATGTGTTACAAGTAATGTTATATTATGTTTGATGTAATGGTATGACCAACATCAAACAAAGGAATGTTAAGGGTTACAGTTAATGTTATATTACCCTTTTAACGTATGTAACACATGTGTACCAAAAGTCATATGACCAACATTTTATCAGGTCATTCTTTGCTATTAGTTAGTTACCTCTCACATAGGTTACACATGTTACGTCCAACACCAGTTACAAATGCTAATCAAAACAAAACTCACTTGTCATCATGGGTTGTTAGTAATTGCACACATTACAATCATACTTAAAAGGTAACAAAAATCTTTATAAAAACTTAAACATATAAAAATGATCCAAAACTATCATAAAGGTTACAAAAATCTAGCTACGCTTTGCGTCTTGATAACCATCTTTATCTTGAACATAAACATCCATTCACCTATGAACAAAACAAGTACATCAGTGTTAATCCCCTAAAGTTAAACTTATTAACACAAATGTAACTACAGGTATGTAACATATGTTACGTGTTATACACGTGTAAAATTTTATTGTAACACATGTAACATGTGTTACCTCCTAGTATAACACACAATAACAGTTACTATTCAGATCAAAAGCCCAAACAAGCAACCAACCCAACAAAAAAACAGTTACTATTCAGATCAAAAGCCTCAAACAAGCAACCAAACCAAACACAACTTTTTACCACAAAAATGATTTTAACACAAAAATAAAAACCTGCAAATTACATAAACATTTACCCATTTTTAGAACCATTTTAACAAAAGAATCATGTTCATCTCTAAAACATCCATTACACAAAAACCTATAAACAACCATTTTAACTAAAACATCAAGTGTGAAATGATTTTTCAAAATAAAATACTCAAGAGATTGTTGTTTCTCTCTCTAAAATAGCAACTTTCTCTCTCTAAAAACACTTACCGAATCTAGAAACCGTGTGATGAACACGATGAAGATCTTCAAACTTGCTTCTCTCTATGTGTTCTTGGTGTTCTTGATGAATATGATGAAGATTGTTGTTTCTCACTCTAGAAATCAGCTTTCAACAAGCATCAGCACACCCGAAATCAGCTTTCAACAAGCATGAACACATCCGAAATAAACAAGATGAATATTGTTGTTTCTCTCTAAAAAAACATTAGCTTTCTCTCTCTAGGAGAACAAGCCTGAAAATCAGCCATAGATGATGGGAGAAAGCAAAGGTATTTAGGGTTTTGGAAGAAGAAACGAATGGGGGGAAATAAGAAAGAAAGAGATGCAAGTTTTGTATATTGTTGGTTTTAAAAAAGTGATGAAATGATGGGTAATAAATGACTTGATGGGATGGGGGGAGATGGTGAAATGATGGCTTGAACAAATGACTATTTTGCCCTTTTAACATGTGTTTAAAGATATGATGTGGATCAATCTTGACCACACAATTCAGGTTTCCCAAGTTTTCTAGATTAAATGGGTTTTCCATAGATACTTACACTCGGTCTTAACATTCAATGTGAAAGTGAGGATTTTTATTTTTATTTATTGAATTTTTTTACACATCAACTTAAGCATCATGTTTAGTTGCAAAATGTAAGAAAAATTCGTGTATTTACTTTAGTATACTAATTATGTGTAATTACCCTATGGTAATTATAATTAACCTACTAGTGTAAATACATAGAATTTTTTTAGATTCTATGACCAAAATACGTGTTTAACAAAATAAAAAATTTCTCTCCTTCATTTGGTATGTCATTTGTACCGGAACCTAACCCTAAAAGTTAGATATGATCAAGTTAATTCTCATTCGAATATTATAAGCATGTGATTACAACAAGCATTAAGAGTAGTTATTTACGATAATTCTACTTTCAGATTGCTTTTATAATCTTGAATAATGATACCGTCTTCTAGAAGATTCTATTTTGGGTCATTTGGAGTTGATGATCCTTTTTCCCTTTTTCTTCCGTTGTATGTATCTTCGTTGCTGCAATGAGAAAAATAAATAGAAAGATTAGTGAAAGAAAAAACTCACAATGATGGTGATAATTAAACGAAATTGGACGGCAAACGCTCAAGTAAAAATTACTGCCTCTACATTTGGTCGTAAAAATTAATATTCTGTCTCAAAAACAGTTGCGACCAAATTTTAAACGACCACTGCCCGTTGCCGAAACCGGTTCCAAAACCGTCGCAAAAGAGGCATCTGCGCCGTGTTGACTGTCGCAATGGTCGTTGTAATGGTAGCAACTCTTGAAACCTACTTGCTATTACATATTGCTTCTTAGCCACGTTCAAGAGGTGAAACTTTCCACATCCTTCTATTGTTGTCATCAGTAAATTCCAACCTTTCGGGTATAAGTATCCAAGGGCAGAACAAACTTTTTTAACTGGTGTAAATTAGAATCATACAAAGAACAGTATAACATTTAGAAAATAAAATGATTTGATGAATTCATTCTCGTAATTAGTTTTGACATTCAATATTTGTAGTTTGTATGCATAAGTTAAAACTTCAAAGATAAAACTGATGGATCCATTCTCGTTTTGTCATCTTTTGATTCACTATTCTTTTAAAAGCCTAATGGTTTTAAAGTAACCATTAATAACTATTTATGAAGAACACAGTTTAAAGTTATGGTTAATGCATTTAAAGGAACACTGCTAGCCTTTGTAAAACACTAAAACTATGATAGCTTACTTACTTGAAATTCCAATGCCTTATTAAGTTGCAATAAAACTTCATTTGCTGTTGGTCGTTTTTCTCTTTCATGATGTAGGCATTTGTAGGCAATCTCATGAAATGTAATCAATGATTTCGGCATGATCTGTTCCATTATTTGCTCGAACACCACCTCATCATGCTTTCCTTGTTCGAACTTGTTTTTTATAAAATCCGGTAGATGGTGGCCCTCATCTTCATGGATTGCAGACGTTGATCTCCCACACAAGATCTCAAACAGAACAACACCAAATGAATAAATATCAGATTCTGCTGTTATGAATCCTGATTTTTTGTATAGTGGGTCCAAATACCCAGGTGTGCCACACACATGATCAATGACATAGTCTGTTTCTTCAGTTATTGGACTTAATAAGGAAAGACCAAAATCAGTAAGTTTTGCTTTCCAATCATGATTTAGTAGAATATTCGTAGGTTTGATGTCCCTATGTATCACCTTCGCTTGTTTTCCAAGTCCTCCTCCATGAAGAAAATCCAGCGCTCGTGCAACATCAATGCATATATTAAGTCGTTTCTCCCATGTAAGACAAACATCATTCAAATATTTATCAAGACTTCTTCTGGACACATGCTCATAAACAATGATTTTCTCATCATGTTCATCACAGTATCCTACAAGAACAATGACATTTTCGTGCTTATACTCCCAAAGAATTTGGAGCTGACTCAAGAATTGTTTTTCCCCTTGAGCAAGGCTCGTGTCCAATCGCTTTGCAACAATAGTATTAATTCCATCTTGAAGGTTTCCTTTATAGAGTTTCCCATCTCCTTCTGCACCAATACAATTGTCATCATGGAAGTTTTGTGTGGCTAGCTTTATGTCTTCAAGTGACAATTTGGGCTTATCATTGTTTTTGTCCTGCCAACCATGAAACAGATTTAAGCAAATGTTAAAATACAAATTGATGATTAAAATAGTGTTTGAAAAAAATATATAAAAATTGGTGAATGCTTATAGAAAACAATAGCTTGTTATAATACATTTTAGGAATGGAAGCCTATTAATTGTTGAAAAATGAGCGATGGGGTGGCTTGGTGTTCAAAATGGCGATAAAACTTGTAAATAAAAAATTTAGAATGACAATCAACTGATGATAACTTGGTGATATCACATACTTCAAACAAAGAACAATATGCTTCTAATATGCATAATAAATGTCCCTTATTCATTAAACATGTCCTGTAATCTGATTTCGAGAAGCTTTATATTGAACCTATCAACAAATGTCTTATTTTAGACCCCGACAATGTTCATCAACCAGAAAAAATAAAGAAAAGAAAAGTAGGTTTGATAAAAAAAAAGAAGCTTTAATAACTTCATCCATAGTTAAAAGGGATAGATATTGAATAGTGGTTTCCTAATAATATGTCACATGTAAAACAATTTGTTCATTACCAATATAATCAAATATCAACAAGCATTTAGCATGTGTACAGAAAAGGTTAAGGCTTTGGAACATTGACTTACTTGGAAAAATAATGCTTTCTCAAGTTCCTTGACAACTACATTCATCGTAGGACGTAGGTCTTGAGTTTCTGCAACACATTGATATGCAATTTTCATAAATGTATGCAAAGAATCCTTGTTGGGTCCTCTACTTAGAATGAGATTGTTTTCACCGATTTCTTCCTTTAATATAGGATCTATCATGTCCTCTAGTGTTCCCATGCAGAAGCTTTGTCTTGCCAGAAGGCCCAACCCTCTCACATTCTCCTCCAGGTAAATTGGATCAAAGGCTCCCCTCCCACATAGAATTTCAAACAATACAACTCCAAAACTATAAACATCCGATTCTCTTTTTAACCTACCAGTCTTCTCATATTGTGGATCTATATAGAACAGTCTGCCAACACGTCTGTTGTGATTGAGAGCTTCTTGATTTGGAGGCAGGAATACGCAGAACCAAAAGTCAACAATCTTTGCCCCCCAGTTCTCGTCCAACACAATGCTGAAGCTGTTTATCGAACGGTTTATTATGATCTTTTGGTCTTCCATCTCATAGTGAAGGTAATTCAACGCATGTGCAACATCAATGCAAATTTTCAAACGTTTTTCCCAAGTTAAAATACGCATGTGGTTGACGTTTCCCAAATAATCAATAAGATAACCATTAGAGATATTCTCAGTGACAAGGACCATCTCAGAATCCTCAACACAGAATCCAAGTAGATTTACAATGTTGGGATGCTTAACACTCGTAAGCATTTCAATTTCTGTAAAAAACTCTTCTTCTCCATACAAGTCATGTCCAGAAGGGTACCTTTTTAAAACTACAGTGCTCTGTCCCTTCAGATGTTCTCCTTCATACTTCCCCTTCTGGTATGAAAGATTTTCTTTATCAAAACAGTGGAGTTCCGCTCTGTACAAAGTATAATCGACATCCAAAGATGCAATTGTGTATGCCTCTGAAAAATTATGTGTTGCTGATTTAATATCATTGAGATGAATCTTCAAGTGTCCCAACTTGTTTTCCTGCAAATATGTGACAAAGGGAAAAGAAAGTTACAAAACTGACTTAAATTGAGAATAAAAAATGTGTTGTTAAAACTTTTAGAAAAACTATAGATTACATTGAATCGATCTACAATTATACAAGGCAAATGGGTTCTGCTTTGTACATAGTATAGCAACCCATCTCCACCTCACTGCCAACTGATTAAATTGTAGCAGACCTGAGCCTTGCCTTCTGATCGACATATACTAATTCATATATGTTGTTTGGAACCTCAACAAAAAACGAATATGGTGCCAACCACTCGTTCCTTTCGCCCCTATATATTGTGTGCCCTAATTTCCATCTAAGATACACAGTTGGGCCTTCACAGATTGTCCAGCCCAACTCGTTTCCCCAAGCCCATAAAACTTGTATTGTTACCCAGTTTGTACATAAGGCCCGAACACATAACATAATTTGATAATCTAAACGGAATCCAAATCCTGTGTTTTAGTAAAGTTTAATTGAATTAAAATTTTCATTGCATATAATAGCTGTGATAATAAATTTGCAGGACCCCTACCCTACACCATCACTGCGGGCAATACAACCTGATCCCCCTCACCCCTCTCTCGCAACCAACTGGCCTGGATGTTTTTGTCGCCTCTCAAATAATAATAAGAAATGGTGTTCTTCATAAACCCAAGTTTGATTTGCTTAGATTTTCAAGAATAGGGTGTTTCTTAAACAACCCAATTTTGATAAGTAGGGCATGTTTAAGAATACCGGCGTTCTTTAGAAACCAATGATTGAGGTTTTCGCTGACAACAGGCGTCCATATACAACATGGGTTTTTGAAGAACACCAAACCCTTAAATAATTTCTTTTTTGTTTTTCTATTTTCAAACAAAGGGTGAAATCATAACCAAAAAAATAATAATACTAGAAACAAACATTCAATGGGTTACGACCAAGTATAAATATAAAAGACCAAAATTAAAATTTAACCACACCTGGTAGTTTACTCTAATAATAATAGAAGTGCTATAAAAATAAAAGATTAATAATTACGTAAGTAAACTCTTAATAAATTAAGCAATTAACAAATAGCATCTCTAAAGAGGCTGTAAGTCAAAAATGGCTAAACATAAAAAAAGTTAACGTTCAAAGTATAAATTATTATTTCCATCGTTACATACAAAAAAGTGTATAAACAACGCGTCAACCCAACCAGTCCGTCTGATTCACTATGAATGCTAAAGTGTCGGATTTTGGTAATCTCAATTTCATACCTGGTTATAAATTGTCTAATATTTAGTATCGTAAATATATTCGCACACGTATTCATTATCCATCGGCTACGTACAAGGTATATCCGCACGTATCGTGTATACCTCGTATGGGCATATGTGGTAAAAAAAATTACCCGTTGGGACACCCATTACCCAAAATCCAATCATCAACTCACCAAAACCCGACTTAAAGTATCAAAAACTCACACAAAATTCTAACAATTTTATGTATTTTTAGGAATTTCAAGTTTGTAACTGAAAGATGCTATTTACTATGTCTTAAAATCATATATATCATATTTTGATGTGGTTAATTGGACAGGATCAACTAATACCATACATATCCCAAACTTACAAAAAATAAAAGTGTGTTACCCATCCTGGATGTTTCGTGTTTTTTCATTCATTTAGATTTCTTTTACCATCCTATTTTCACGTACTTTTGAGTAGAATAAGATATAAAAATACAGATTCCAAAGGAAAATTAGTATGCATGAATGATGTACACCAAAAAAAAGGATAATAAAATAGGAAAAAAAAAGTCTTACAATATTTTCACCACGCAATTGAAGTTCCAGTGCTTTCTCAAGTTTAGCCACAATATAGTGCATATTTGGGCGGTCTGCTCGATCCTCATTTAAGCAAGAATATGCTACCTTCGAGTATATGAGGAGTGATGGCGGCGACAATATTTGATTTAAAAGATGAGGATGGATTATATCATGCAATGTACTTCATAACCATACTTGGCCATCTGAGCTAGAGACCTATCAGCCTTGTTCTGAATTAATACTTTCCTCCCGCACAATGTTTCGAATAAAACAACACCGAATGAGTAGATGTCTGACTTGTGGGTCACACCTCCCGTCTTTTCAATTGCTGGGTCCATACACCCCATTGTGCCAGTGTGTTCACAAGGGCACACCTGGTCCTTATAGTTTACTGATTGTTTGATGGAAAATTCAAAACCGGATAACTTGGCTTCCCAGTTATCGTCTAACAAAATTGTGTTGCTATTGATGTTACAATGTAGAGTAGCATAATCACGTCCCTTGTCATAATGTAGGTAACTCAACGCACGAGCCACACCTAGACATATCCTCAATCTTTGCTTCCATGTGAGGTTCAGGATGTTTAAATACTGCCCTAGACTTCCATTGGCCTCATATGTGGTTACAATGATCTTTTCATCTATCTCGTCACAAAACCCAATAATAGAGACCAGATTTTTATGCTTGAGATCAGAAAGCGCTGAAATTTCTGCCAAGAACTTGAGGTCTCCTTCCCCATGCTTACAATCAAACCTCCGAGCAGCGATCTCCATCAACCTCCCAGACCACAAGAGTCGTCCTTTATATGCGATACCAACTCCACCATGTTCGATGATGTTATCATGATGAAAGTTGTTGGTGGCCTTCGCCACATCTTCAAGTGGGATTTGTAAGTGAGCAAACTGGTTCATTGTTGATGCCATGTTCTGTTTATCAAGCAGAAGGGAATGTTAAAACAACAGGTTACAAATGAAAGAGAAGGTAAGATCTAATTAGATATATGAGCAACCACACATACATAAATATATCAGATCTAGCAACCTGAATCCCTGACTTTCTATTCCATTAATTAAATAAGCTTAAAAATTGAATAAGTATAATGATTTATAGGTAGTCACGACTTTAAAGGTACACATAATATAATAAACTCTTAAGTTTACACATACATAAGGATTTGCATACTCTTTCTATTCGGTTATCAATTATTTTATAGATATTCAAATATAACAAAAAAAATGATAAAATTCAAGTATTTTACAACAAAGATATAAATAATTAAAACGTAAAACAATACACTAAAACATCTAGAATGAATACAGTTTCTAATATACACACACATGTGTGTGTGTTTGTTCTTGTCGTTAAAAGATTAATCTATAAAAATACCATTAATAACCTTTTCATGAACACAAGTTAAAGTCATAATTTGTATTAATGCACTTAAAGGAACCCCGCTTTCATAAAATTGCGATACCAATGCTTTCTTGAGTTGCATTAAAACTTTTTTTGTTGTTGGTCGTTTTTCTCTATCAAGATGTAGGCATTGGTAGGCAATCTCTTGAAATGTAATTAATGATTTGGGCATGATATGTTCCCTCATTTGTTTGAACACCACCTCACCATGCTTTCCTTCTTTAAAACTTTTTTCAATAAAATCCGGTAGATAGTGGCCCTCATGTTTTTGGATTTCAAATGTTGATCTCCCGCACAAAATCTCAAATAAAACAACACCAAACGAGTAAACATCGGATTCTATGGTTAGGAATCCCGATTGTCTATAAAGTGGGTCCACGTATCCTTTTGTGCCACACGCATGATCGATGATATAGTCTGTTTCCTGATTTATTGAACATATTAGCGAAAGCCCAAAATAAGCCAGTTTTGCTTTCCAATCATTGTTTAACAGGATGTTTTCAGTTTTGATGTCCCTATGTATCACCTTTGCTTGTTTTCCTACTCCTCCGTGTAGGAAATCCAACGCTCTTGCAACCTCAATGCATATATTAAGTCGTTTCACCCATGTAAGAGAAGTATCATTCAAATACCTATCAAGACTTCCCTTGGACAAATACTCATAGATAAGGACTTTTTCATCAGTTTCATCACAGTAGCCTACAAGACGAATGACATTCTCATGTTTATACTCCAAAAGAATTTGGAGCTCACTAAAGAATTGTTGTTCTCCTTGACCAAACCTTGTATCCAATCGCTTTGCAACAATGGTTTTAAATCCATCTCCATCTTGAAGGTTTCCTTTATAGACTTTGCCAAATCCTCCCCCACCGATGAAATTGTCATCATGAAAATTTTGTGTCACCCGTTTTATGTCTTCAAGTGACATTTTGGGGTTATCCTTGTTGTTGTTCTGTCAAACATGACACACCAAATAAAATAAATATATTGATAACTATAATAAAGTGGTAATAGAAAACTAAATTGGTATTATCTTTTTCTAAATATTATGAAAAACTATAAATGATGAATAAATTGATAATTGGGTCATATCATTGATCACAAACATTGAACAACATGATTTTAATATGATGATAAATGTCCCTCATGAATTAAATATGCACTGTACTGTGTTTTCTAAAGGTTTTGGATTGAATTTTTGTTTATTGTTATATTTCCGTATAAGCAATTCTAGCAAAATCCTAACTTGATAGTCTAAAAGGTAGGATTGATAAATTCCTACAATTTCTTTTTTTTTTGGAAGGAAAATTCGTACAATTTCTAAAAAGTAAACTTGATAGGTTGATGCTAGACATTATAATGTGGAAAGGATTTTTAACAATGAATTTTATGTAATTTGAACCCAACCTCATAAAGCATTCTAATTTTTGTTTTCTATATAACAGTGAACCATCACACAGATTACTTCTAGGCATTGATAAACTGAATTTAGAATAGTGACTTACTTGAAAGAATAATGCTTTCTCAAGTTCCTTGACTACGACTTTCATTGTTGGGCGTTGGTCTTGAGTTTCCGCCACACATTGGTGTGCAATTGTAATAAACGTGTGCAAAGAATCCTTGTTGGGTCCTCTATTTAGAACAAAATTGTTTTCACCAACTTCTTCCATTATTATAGGATCTATCAACTCTTCTAGTGATCCTGTGCTGAAGCTTCGTCTTGCTACATGGGCCAGCTCTATGTCACTCACCTTAAGGTAATTTGGGTCATTGGCTAATCTCCCACAAAGAATCTCAAACAAGATTACTCCAATGCCATAAACATCTGATTCTCTTTTTACCTTATTTGTCTCCTCATATTTTGGATCTCTGTAGTTGTCTCTTCCAATATAGTTGAGATAGAGAGCTTTGTCTTCTTGATTTGGAGGCAAGAATACGGACCACCAAAAGTTAACAATCTTTGCCTCCAAATTCTCATCCAACCCAATGTTGTAACTGCATATATCACGGTTTATTATCATGTTCTGGTCTTCCATCTCAGAGTGAATGTACCTTAATGCGTGTGCAACATCAATGCATATTTTCAAACGTTTTTCCCAAGTCAAAACACGTTTGTCTTTGAGGTTTCCCAAATACTCACCAAGAAATCCATTAGAAAAATTGTCAATGACAAGGATCATCTCAGAAGCTTCAACATAAAATCCAAGCAGAGTGACTATGTTGGGATGCTTAACTCCGGAAAGAATTTCTATTTCTGTGAGAAAGTCTTTTTCTCCATAAAACTTATTTCCAGAATAAGGGTATCGTTTGATAAGTACAGTGTTGTGTCTCTTGGATGATGGATTCTCTTTATCATAATGCTCGAGTTCTGCTCTGTAGAAAGCATAGCCATTTGATAACTTTAAAATTCTGTATTCGTTTGAGAAATAATGGGTTGCTGAATGAATATGAGTGAGAGGAATCTTCAAGTGTTCCAAGTTCTTCCCCACCTGCAAATTAAATAAGTGACAAGGGTGTTACAGCTAAGGTAGAAAAACGAGAAGGGAACCGAAAGGAATTGAGTAGTTAATATCTATTCGGATGAAGTTAATATCCATCTAATTCCACCCTCTTCGCACGACAGTGAAAGTTCCAACCAGATTTGAGTTATGACTCTGGAACCAGACGACCCTGCTTGTGTTTCATGTGCCCTTCTGTTACACTGGCTTGGGTCCAGCCCACCACATTTTTTCAAGCCCACAGACCAGTTATAATAACTAAATAAGGCCCAGCTTAGTCAAATTAATTGTTTGTTGCCTATAATAAGCCTAATATTAATAATAGATTTGCTAAATTTTAAATTGTAGTTAATAATATGTGTCACCATAGTGTTATTGAATTGAAATAAGTTCCTAGACCAACTAATTAAGTTAATTTTTGGTAAGAATGGAGGATTACATATGTTAATCTTTATGTAATTTATATGAAATTAAATAATAAACTGTAAAAGGGAAGTTTAAGAAGTATATATTGTAACACTTTAAATTATAGATGATGTTATAATTGCATGTTCCATAAATCAAGTGCAAATTTTAGAGGATATTATAAAAGTTAGACATGATATTGGGACATGTTTTAAATAGATTTGTAACCAAATCACCTTTTAAACTTGTTAATGTCAATAACTAGGGACAACAATGGGACATGTATTGTTAATCTCAGGCCCAAACATATTTACAAAAACGTGTAAGCCCAATCGATGTCAGTAGATGAGAGTATCGGGTATACCCACGGGTCCATGGGTATCTCCAGCTTATTAAAAGTTACCCGTTGGGATCTCTTAATACTTTTCTTTTGATTTAGTTTATATATAAGTTTAGTACCAAGAAATTTGGAAATATTAAAAAAAATGTGGACTATTAACCACTTTGGAACAAAGGAAATTGAAAGCAAAAAATAAAATGTTTACATGTATGGTACAAGTAAACAGGTATTCATGTTTCTGATAATCCGAATGGTATCAGCAAATATCATACCCGCTATTTTTTTTAAATTAGTCACATGCCATAATACTCGTCTCATTCCATCCAGAGTGGTTCATGTTTCCCGGGTTCGTTTTGACATCCATACCGCAATAGCTTATGGTTAGGGTGCAACTATAGTGTAGGGCTTCAGGTGGAAGCAAGTATAACGTAGAAGGGGACAAAGAATTGAGTTTATTTGTTCAACTAGTTTTGGTTTTTTTTTTTCTCTGCGCATTTATTTGTAGCTTATTTAAAAAAAAAACTAAGATTAAAAAGAGATGTAAAATGACAAAAAAAACCCTTACACGCAAAGCATGTGATGTGACTTAACCAAGAAAGTTAATGGTGGTTGTCTCAAATGTTGATCCCCGCAACAAAATATTAAAAGTAAAAGATTGATCTTGGCACTTTTTAAACCAAAAAGTATAGTTTAAAGTTGGGAATACATATAGATTGATTTGTGTAATTTTGTGTAGAAAATATAATATGATTAATTGCTAATAAAAGAGCGCATCTTGACTAAGGTTAAACTTTTTGATTAAAAGTAGCCGAGCGCAGTTGTAGAAAGAAAATTAAAGCATTTAAAAACAAAATTAAATTGAATCTGATAAATCCTTTTGCCTTTTAATCTTCGTAGTCTTAAATTTCTTCCTCCAATGAAAAAAAAGGAAAAAGTACAATGATAAGATAAAAATGTGATTGATAAACCCAACCATGGTGATAGAAACCGTAGAGGTTAGATGTGTATGCTATTTGACGTGTGATTATTATTATAATATATAGGGCTCGGTTCAAATGTCACGAGTTGTGACAACCGTGAGAACTTTTTTTCCGTGCGAGTTGGGCTAAATTTTTTTTGCACAAACGTAGATGAAAATATTATAAACATATATGTAAAAAAAAGTAAAAAAAAAATTGTCGACTCGGTAGTTTTTACTGATGGAAGTTTTTTTACGCGCTGGTGTAAATTTTGTTCGAAGATAAATATTTTTTTACGCCTCATGTAAATGTGTGTATGCGACATTTTTTTAATTTTTTTTGCTGAACAAGTAATTTTTTTATGACTTTTGAGAAAAAAAAATTCGAAAAAATCTTTTGGATGACCAAGTTCTCACGGTTCTCACAACTCAATGTGATTCTCATTTTAACCCATCCCATATACATATATATACACACACACGCAAACACTTGTTGAATTGTATAAACGTATTTTACGAAGATTTGTTATTATAAACTTAGTTCTCACCAACTATTTTAGTTGACAGATTTTCTACATGTTTCAGATAACCATGCTTAAGGATTTAAGACAAGATCATATAGGATACCTAGAGATCATAATGAGTTTTATTTTATTTTGAGTCATTTGAACAAATTTTTCTTTTAGTTTGTCTGGTTGAGTTGAAAAAACTATATGATTTTATATATTCAAATTTTAATAGTAATATTCTATTTAGTGTTGATTTCTCCCAAACATGAAGTCGTGGTTTCTCCACTCGGTGTGGATGTGACATTGGGTTATGAATGTTCACACTACTTTTCGTTCCCTTTATTCTTTTTGTTAGATTTTATATTGTCTTGAATATTGGTTATGGTGTCTTCCTTTTATTTGATTAAAACGAAATATGTATATACATTCTATCAAAGAAAGGATATGATATAAAATGAAGATTTGTTTTTTAATGAAAAACCCAAATAAAGTTATGGAATATGCGAGGGCGAACAAAGGTAGTGACTTGGTAGGCACCCCCTCCCCCAATTAACCAACATAGTAATAAACCTTATTTATATAGGATGCCTAAACATCAATTAATGATTTTTTGGGTAACCAAATTTTTTTAACGATTAACGAAATAAATGCCCGGTAACCTAGGGTAACCCAATGACAACAAATAACTCCATACGTCCGCAATCACAGATAGCACTGGGTTACCAAGGCCCACCATCACCGATTCCCGGTAACCATGCTTAATTCTACATGTTTAAGGTAACCATGCTTAGGATTCGAGACAAGATCATATAGGATGCCTAGATATCAATTAATGAGTTTATTTATTTTGAGGTATTTGAACAAGTTGTTTCTTTTAGTGTTTTAGTTTGTTTGGTTGAGTTTGAAAAACAATATAATTTTAAATATTTCAATTTTAATTTTCATTTATTGTCTTGTTCCCTCCCTAACATTAAGTCACCACCGTAGTTTCCACACACGGTGAGAGTGTGACATTAGGTATGGATGTTCGCACTTCTTTTAGTGTTACCTTTATTCTGTTTATTAGATCTTATGTTGCTTTTGAAATTGGTTATGGTGCCTTCCTTTTATCTGAGATAAATTATATATTATATAGACAATGTATTTTGTAACCTCTATTTGGATAAATCCAGACCATTAAAATTCTCTAACTTTTAATCTTGACTATTCAAACTCTGAAAAATAACTCAAACCTTTTATCTGAGATAAATTATATATTATATAGACAATGTATTTTGTAACCTCTATTTGGATAAATCCAGACCATTAAAATTCTCTAACTTTTAATCTTGACTATTCAAACTCTGAAAAATAACTCAAAAACATAGCAGTTGGTGGAGGTTTAACTTTGGGTGTGTTTGACAAAAGTAGCTGTTTGCTGGTGGCTGGAATCTGGTAGTTGTAGCTTTTTAGATATATTTAGGTGTTTGGCAGAATAGCTAAATTTTTTAATAAAATGTATACAATGACCAAAATGGACATAACTAAAAAAACATAATAGTAAACGTAATCAAGCGCGCGCGCGCGCACACACACACACACACACACACACATATATATATATATATATAAGGTTAAATTCAGGAATAGGGGCCCTCGCAACTCACTACTTTTAGCTCTATAAAGAGCCGCCTATCCTCAGAGAGATTGTAGCAGTTATCTATTTTATATAACTAGAAACTCGTAATTTCGTAGATGATACTCGAAATCACTAGAGTGTGATCTTAGAGCGAGTATCAAAAGTGTCTGGAACCTCTGGAACCGGTATCTGCTCCATAATTCGCGATCCAGTAGCTTTAGAGATTCTAGCGGGGTTAATCTTCCTTTAGCATCAATCCTGAAAATCATCTGTTTGGGGCTTGAACAAGATTCAATGCGGAACTCATGGGAATTAACTCAGCCACCGTCAGTAAGTACTTTAAACATTACCAAAATGAAGCGGTGTTTTTTGCATGACGGGAGACGGAGCCAACTCTATCGTCCGGGTGGACACAGATGGAATCAGGGTAGAGATTCACAGGGGGGGTTGTATTTTGCGGGGATACAATTCCTAAAGTGGCGTATCCAACTTTGGATAAAGCAATACCTAAGTTTTAAGTTCCGCGGGCTTAGCTAGCCCCATCCTTGTCCAGTACATGCTCGTTAGTATATATAAGAATTTGATTAAAAGATAACTAAGAATTTGAATTTTCGTTATCTTTAGAAAAAAAAAATTAAAAATTTGGTGCATTAAAAAGTTCATTATATTTAGAGGTTAAAATAGTCATTTTTTTTTCCTAAAAGCTTGTAGCTTCTTTTAAACGCTACTAGTAGGAGCGTTCAACCAAAAGCTTCAAGCTCCTAACCTAAAAGTTTCAAGATCCTTCAACCAAACAAGTCTTTTTATTGAGTATAAGCTTTTTTTTTTAAAGCTTAAAGCTAAATATGGAATCAGTTACAATATTCAAATCTAAATTTCACCTTTCTTCTTTGCTCCTTATCTATTAAACGACAACAACTCGCCCCCGTGAATGTTAAACTACTCATCTTCATGTCGATTTCCTTCCATAATCTTCATCGGGTTTGTATAGTTCTAATTTAATAGTTCAGATTTGCATTTTCTAAAATCTAACTAAATTCCGTTTGGGTCTAATTCTTGATGAATCTTCTGTTTTTTTAAATAAGGAATATTGGATTTAAATAATCCCAACTATTTGTCGTTGGCCGCCAACAGTCTCAACTTAAAAAATAACCAGCGGCAGTCCCAACTATTGACATATTGGCCATCAATGGACCCTGACAAACAGAACCTTAACGCCGTTAGTCTTCGATAGCCGGAAGACCCTTTTTGGTTAGAAAAAGGTTTCTAAAGGTCCGATCTAAGGTTACAAAGAGGTTTGGAACGAAAATGATGTGTTTTCCGGCAAAAAAGTCGAGTTTTCCATCCAAAAAGAAGTTTCCGGCGAAAAAGAAGTTTCCCGACGACTTCAATAATTGGGGCTTTTACTAGAAAAAAAGGTTCCGAAACGTCCGTTATAAGGTTACAAAGAGGTTAGGGATGAAAATGTTGAGTTTTCCGGCCAAAAACGTTTTTCCGGGGCGACCGGAGACTAACGGCGGGTTCTGTTAGTCAAGGTCCATTGGAGGCCAATATGTTAATAGTTGGGATTGACAGTGGTTATTTTTGAAGTTGGGACTGTTGATGGCCAACGATGAATAGTTGGAATTATTAAAATTCAATATTCCTTTAAACAAGCTATCCTCAATTTTTCTTTTTCTTTGAGATCTGAGTTTTTTTTCCTTTACAGTACAGAAAGTGTAACTTTTCGAAAGTCTTCAAAAAACGTTTACTTGATGTTCATGTTGTGACAACCGGTAATTAACGCCTCTAAATTACGCGAGTAAAAAACGTTTAAGGCGATAATAAATAGTGTTTAAGGCACGAATTAACTTAATTAGGCTTTTCGAATGTTTGTTCGACTTTACAGTGCGCGAATGATGATTTGCGGAAAAACTGCTAACGATAAACGATAACGGACTGACACCGTACAAAATACTGACAACGCCGTCGATTACAAAGTTTACACATATAACATATACTTATGGATTACGTTTTGCAAAAATATTATGCTTTCAAACAACACAAAACGCAAACGCGAACGAAAAATGCGGAAACAGAAACGCACCGACAATCAAAGACGAAACGGAAGCACCGGACTCGAATTTCGTCTCGACATTAATATATTATGACATATTTAACTTCGTTTTCAAATTTCATTATCCGTAGTTGAAAACGAATCGAGAAACGGATTTAAAAACGATAAGCGACGCAACTTTACGCGATTTTACGTAATCGACGAACGGACGCGCCACTAACGGCTACCGACACCATTTTTCAAATTTTTAAATCTAAACTTTTAGTTTACGACGCTACGGTGTTGAAAACGGGCCTCGTAAGAGATTTCGGGCCACTTAAACACGGGGATTGGGCTTGTGGGCCTCGGGCCCAAGCCCAAAGCCCACTTGACAAACCCTACTTATTTAAAGGGGTCAAACCCTACATCCATCCATTTCATCAGCCGACACCCAGATGTTTTAATTTGGGTCCTAATAAATCCACATGGTATGATGTTATTCTAGCATGGTTGATACGGGCCGTATAAGGTTATACGGCCCGTATAGAATAAAGTGAACCGACAAAGGCTTAGATTCCTCAATATTCCGTAAAATTCTCCATATAAACGACCCTAATTTCATTCATTTTCATTCAACTTCTATTTGTTTCTTCTATTTTTATCTGTATTCAAATTATTTACGCTATAATGTCGGGTTGGGGTGACTTTTTTAATGTGTTTGATAACGAGGCGAATCAGGGGAGTTATGATAACAATGAAGATAACAAAGTGGGCATGTTTGATCTGAATGCTCCATTCGATCCCCTTCTTGCGTCTGATTCAGGTCAGGATACTTGGGGATTGGATGCCTTTCAGCCTAATTATGCTGGTTATTATCCATCGCAACACCCGGTTAATTTTGAAGCCCCTCCTGTTAGTGTTGGACCGCCGACTGATAGTTCTCATTCTCCTCCCATAAGTTGTGGACCGGCCGAGGGTCCAAATGCTGAACAGGAACGTAGTGAGTTTCAAAACAAGCAGGTATAACATTTAATTATACGTTTATTTGTTGTACGTTAACTATTTTAGTGTTTTTACGTTTGATGTTGTTTTTATTAAAATCTTAAATTAGGGTTGCTCAACGGGCCGTGTTCGCGGGTTGGTGGGTTCAACCTGACCTGAACCTGAAAATTTTACACAAACCCGAACCCAACCCGAACCTGAAAATGGTATCATACATAAGAACCCGAACACGACCCGAAGTTTCATGGGTTGACCCGAACACGACCCATTAAACCCGGATTTTTTTATTTTTTTTTTCTGAAATTAATATATTAAAGTTAAATTTACTTAAAAAACACAAATATATATATATATATAATAATATCATATTTAAGTTATAAAATCTATGTTAATTTCTCTTTTTAACCCGATGGCCCGCCATCCCGACCATGTTGACCCGAACCCGACCCGTTAACCCAAACGGGTTCGCAGGTTCAACCTGAAACTGACCCGAACCCGTTTATACTAAAACTAAACCGATGAGTTAATCATTTGAGTTAATCATTAATTGACACATATAAGTGTTTTCGTTAGAAATTCGCTAGCATGGATGAATTGGTAGAGTGGTGTTGAGACGTCGGACGCGTAAATGGCTACTCACTCGTCACCAAACGCACCATCTACGATAAACCCCCTAGCGCCTAGCGGTCAGCTTGTAAAAATTTGGCTTACGTGCGATTGTGCCGGCAAGTACAAATCAACAGCCACGGTCAGACGCAGCGGGACTAGGAAAACCGGTTGCAAGTGCCAACTGGTTGGGACATACAGAAAGAGGTTAGGTTACTGGGATATAAGGGTTGAGGAAGCTAAACATAACCACGAACCATTTCTGTGTCCAGAGGGTCATCCGTCCCTAATGAGGCTGACTCCATCGGAAGAGAGGACGGTGGAGCAAATGACGCATCAGAACATAAAACCACGAGACATTCTTTCTGCCATTAAAGAACAGAACCCCCATAATGTCTCAACAAGAAACAACATATACAACGCTCGAGCCAAATTGGGTCGAATGGAACAAGTCGGCGAGACTCCAATGCAGATATTTTTCGACCGGTTGGAGAAGGTTGGGTTTGTTTTTTACCATAGAACATCTAAAAACGGCGAATGGGTCGAGGATGTTTTCTTCATCCACCCGGAGTTGAACATGTTCTGGCGCGCCTTCCCGCATGTGTTGCTTATAGACTCCACCTACAAGACGAATCGGTACAAACTGCCGTTAGTCCAGATTATTGGTGTTACATCCACGTTGATGTCGTTTTGCATTACTCATGCGTTCGTAAGCAACGAGAAACGGGAAAACTTCACATGGGTTCTACAGAGGTTGAAACACTCATTAGACAATGTTATGGAACCCCGTGTAATAGTAACGGATAGAGATCACGCCCTAATGAACGCATGTGCAACCGTGTTTCCCAGGGCTAGACATTCATTGTGTAGGTGGCACATACAGCAAAACATCTTAAAACATTGCAGGCAAAGCTTTAAAACAGAGGATAGCTGGGACAGGTTTCTTTATAAGTGGGGCCAGCTAAATAACTCAACGACCGATCTTGACTACAACTACTGGTACGAGCGAATACTCAAGGTCCCACGCATTTTTTGATGCGCCAGTCAGCACGTCCACTGACGTGTTGTGGCCTTGGTGGCGCACTATTGGGTTCGGAGAATTCTCGAAACCGAGACAGCGATCCCCGAAGGCACGGGCGACTGATCTTTACGACCCGTTACACCGATACTTACATCGGTGTATCGCCGTGACGATCGCCGGTCGTCATGATAGCAGGGAATGGGTCACCCAAAGTGACCTATTCTTCTTGCACGACTTACTTACCGGCGGGAGGGCCACCTTGGCGTACAAGCTGGCCGCATATCTCGCCGAGTACGCTTTTAAGCGTACCTCTACCCACATCAGCTGTGGGGCCTTCGTCACCCGTCTGGCGAAGCATTTCTTTCGCCTCTTGTCCCCGCAGGTGTCAAGTGATATGACCCTGACACTCCAGCTTGACAGGGTTCGGAGGGACACAGACCAATCGATGGGTTTGGCTCGCGAGGTCAAAGGAGGGCAGCTGGTTTGGGCGTATGGTGTGGGTGAGGGACCCCGTGGAAAGGGAGGTGATGGGGAGGGAGGCGAGGGCGAGGGAGAGGGAGGCGACGGAGAGGGAAGAGGGGTAGGTGAGGGGGTCGCTCATACTGTCGATCGATCACAGGTAGCTGCGGAGGATTTACGGGGTGATCGCCCGTACGTTCGACGGAGTGTGAGACAGCGTGTGATGCCTCCACCGGGGGTGGAGGAGAGACTCGTTCAGGTCGAGTCGGATGTAGCTGCATTCAGAGGGGATTTAGCTGCAGTCAGAGGGGATTTAGCTGCAGTGAGAGAGGATGTACAGTGGATGGTCGAGGCGATTGTGGCTATGCATTCTGGCGTGCCCCTCCCTCCACGAGCTGGCGCTGCACCACCACCACCACCTCCGTAGCTGCTTATTGTATTTTTTTTTTCTTATTTTACGTTTGAAACTTTGTAAAAGTTTATCTTTTTTTTTTTGTTTTAGATGTAAAACATTCTAAAAATTAATCTTATGTTAAGATGTTAAGATGTTAAGTTGTTTGTTTAATAATTGTTGTCGTAGTTTATCATAATCATATCACATATTTATCGTTTTACAAAGTGGAAACTTACTAAACATTATAAATACGTTTAACTACAAACTCGTAACATAATCCGATATATACAATACTAATTTAAAATTTACAAAACTTATTAAACGGTTTCCCGATTGCAACAAAAAATTAACTTTTCTATACATACATATTTATCGTTTTACAAAGTGAAAACTTATTAAAAATAATAAACACGTTTAACTACAAACTCGTAACATAATCCGATATATACAACACTATTTTAAAATTTACAAAACTTATTAAACTGTTTCCCGATTGCAACAAAAAATTAACTTTTCTATACATATTTATCGTTTTACAAAGAGGAAACTTATTAAACATAATAAATACGTTTAACTACAAATTCGTAACATAATCCGATATATACAACACTATTTTAAATTACAAAATTTATTAAACGGTTTCCCGATTGCAACAAAAAATTTAACTTTTCTATACGGGCTATACGGGCCGTATAACATTATACGGCCCGTATACAGTTTTCAAAACTGAAAACCCTTGGCAAACATTCGAAACAAAATTATGCAAATATGTATACGGCCAGTATATAACTATACGTCCCGTATACATATAAAAACAAAAAAAAACATTCCACCGCATTAAATTCTACGCATAAATATTCTATACGGCCCGTATCAGTTTATACGGCCTGTATAGATATAGGGATGTGAGAATAAGATTATAGGGGTGTGGAAATACGCACTTTAATTTCCCTCTCAATCTTTCTTTCCTTGTTCTCTGATGAACATTATCTTCCACACTACAAAACCCTATCCAAACTAAATATAACACACAGACCTCATTCCTCAGACATATGCTCTCAAACAACCATCCTCCATCTCGATTTCCCCTTTCCCAACCCCGATAACAGTTGCCGGAGCCAGTTAATCGGGGCTCCGGTGTTGTAAAATCGGACCAGACGACACACCACACCCTTACATCTCTCGTTCTTCCCTCTCAATCCCGACGGAGCTCACAGCCGACCAAGGAGGAGCCGGCCAGCATTTAACTGGCAGCGCGCGACGGTGACGAGAACAAAGAGAAGAGAGAGAGAAAGAGAGAACGAACAGAGAGAGATGTTGTTTGGGTATACGCACGCGGAAGCAACACACACTCACGAACAATCAACCGCAGAAATAGAAAATGAACGACACAAGGATTTACGTGGTTCGGTCGCCAACTACAACCTACGTCCACGGGGCAACTAAGGTATTTCTTTCATTGCGTTGCACACAAATTACAATACAGATGAGTTTCTTATATAGAGATTACATGAGACATTTTCAAACAAAGAAGCAGAAGAGAAATTGATGTCTTCCGCCTACTTCTTTGACAGGCCGCAAAACATGGCTGTTGCGGCTACACGTTTTCTGCAGCTAATCTTGACAAACCACAAGAGTGGCTTCACACTCAACAATCTCCCACTTGAAGCCACGGAACAATCTTCACCTGTGCTTCAACTGTGCATCTGTATGTCTGTAATTCATTCTTAGTTACCCCGGCCTTCTCTTCAAACCTGAAGGCTCGTTGAAGCTCCCACTGAGCGTCAACTCATCAGTCATGGCTAAATCTGCCCCTGACCCGTTATCTGTCTCTACCGGCTCCCACTGACACGAACTGCCGTACTCTGAGAAAACCTGAGAACTAACACTCTCCATCATAAGCAGGTATTTCACTTGAGAGACTTTTACAGCTAGAATACTGGTTCTCTTAACCCACTGTCTTCTGGTAACTCTGACTGAAGCACCACCTGTGCTCCCATGAATACCCCTGACTGGTTTCCCTGAACCTTTCCTAGCACGTTAGCTGGAATACTGGTTCTCTTAACCCAATGTCTTCTGGTAACTCTGACTGAAGCACCACCTGTGCTCCCATTGTCACGAATACCCCTGACTGGTTTCCCTGAACCTTTCCTAGCACGTTCAACCTGAATCTGAGAAGCGGTGGTGACGGAGACTGTCACTGGTTCTGATTTGCAACTCTAATCGGAACCCTAGTCTCAGAGGTCAGTACTTCTCTTTCCTGTACACCTCCTTCTCTGTTCAGTTTCTGTTCGGTATTTGTTCTGTTCAACAACAGGAGCCTGAGCTCTGATACCAGTTGTTTGGGTATACGCACGCGGAAGCAACACACACTCACGAACAATCAACCGCAGAAATAGAAAATGAACGACACAAGGATTTACGTGGTTCGGTCGCCAACTGCAACCTACGTCCACGGGGCAACTAAGGTATTTCTTTCATTGCGTTGCACACAAATTACAATACAGATGAGTTTCTTATATAGAGATTACATGAGACATTTTCAAACAAAGAAGCAGAAGAGAAATTGATGTCTTCCGCCTACTTCTTTGACAGGCCGCAAAACATGGCTGTTGCGGCTACACGTTTTCTGCAGCTAATCTTGACAAACCACAAGAGTGGCTTCACACTCAACAAGAGAGAGAAAGAAAGAGACCAGCAGTGGAGGCGACGGCGGAGCGGCGCCGCTGCTCACGGCGGCGACGATGGTGCACCGCGACGGCGACAGGTGGCTGGCAGTGGTGTTTTGTCTCCGACGACGGTAAACCCCTCCCTCCTGTTTATATCTTTTATTTTTTTTTGAAGATGATGTCGTCTTGTTTCTCGAAATGTTGAAGATGATGATGTTTTGGCTTGGGTTTCGGTTCGGGTTTCAGATGTGGTTCCGGCCAATCGACGATGTGGCAGAGATGGTTGAGGTGTTCCGTTTTGGTTCAGATTCTGGTTTGGTCAGTTTGGGGGTGGTGCACTTCAGATCCGTGTTCGGGTCCTGTTTTGGTAATAGTTCAGAATTAGTGTAGATTCGGGTTGGGTTTTGGTGCGGATGGGTTCGAGTTGGGTCAGTTTTCGGGTTGGTACAGCTTGTTCGGGTAAGCCGCGGTCAACCACCAGCGGTTCGAGAGATGGGTCAGTTTTGGTTAAGTCAAAACTGGTCAAATCTAGGTCAATCTGGTCAACATCACGTCAACGGCTCGGTTCCGGGTTTCGGACTCAGCCGGTTTGGGTCAACTGTGGTTCGGGTCAAGATTTGGGTGCGGTCAGCCGTTTTGGTTGACTCGGTCAAACCGAGTCAACCCGGTCAAACCTGGTCGACTCAGCGAGTCGACTCGATCGACTCAGCCGGTCATCTCAGTTGACCCGGCCAACTCAGTCAAACGTCGCCTAATGTCTCGAACGCGAAAGATTTAGTAAAAAATTAGTGACGCAATTATTTATGTCATTTTATAATTTTAATTGATTACGTGAAACCGAGCTCGTCCGATACCTTTAGTGCTTATTTACGTTTTATCTTGTCGCTTTTGATAACAATTTATTATAAACATTGTTTGAATTATTGTTGAGTTTGAAAATATACGACGACTTTTATTGTTGGTATTCCAAAAACAGAGGAAACTCTGTTCGATTTTCCGTAAAAACCCGACACATGAAACGTATTTGGTTATAAAAGAAAAAAAAACCTAAACACTCAACACATATACATTTTCGTTTACACATGGTTTTAGTTCATGATTTCAAGAGTATAAATGCTTACAATTAATGTTTCAATGGCATTAATATACATCTTTAAACATACATTCATGAGTAATCAGTTTATATTCCTTCCTTAACTCCAAATTATAGGTAATAAATATGTATAGTTATTAGTTTTAATGACTTTTTTTTTTAAATACATATACAATTATGGTCTTTAAAATTTCTACAAGATTTCATTATTTTGTATAACCAGCGCTCATGAGTCCTAGTGGACACTTCAAAGTCTTGACCATTGCTTCAAATGACATATACTTTGTATAAATTTACATTTATGAATTATTGGAGAATGAAAAATTAACTACTAAGTAATAATGTAAGTCTCCTTGTTTTAGAAATATGCATGCATGCATGATACTTGTACGATGTTCTCTTTATTTTCAAAGGTTTGCGACAACACTTTATTTCACAATATAGTTATGTATATATTTGTATACTCATGGTCTCGCATCATATATTTGCACAATCACGGTTTTAAGACCTAAATTACAATTCTAATTTGTAATAAACTTTAATAAAGTTTATCTAAGTACATTCATGCATGCTTTTGAAACAATATATATATTCTAAACCATTCGAAAACTAAGTCGTTTTCGAGACTTAGATTTATCCCGATTATAAATGGGATCAAATAACCATAGATTGGTTATTATAAGGCAAACTAGCAACACCTTCGTAGAGTCGTTTTATTAAGGACTCGGTAGAGCTCGGACACGTAATTTAACTACGTCGTTATACTAGAAACTTATAAGTATTCCCTCGTAGGGATGTCATAGTTGCACGCTAGCTAATTCACGTTCTTCGAACCGCACTACGGAATTACACTAAGCTAGCTTTGCACAGGAATATTCAGGTGAGTTCATAACCTCCACTTTTTACGGTTTTACATTTTTATAAATGTTTTCGGGGGTGGAAAGACATGCAAGTTTTTGTAAAAAAAACACTATTTCGATGAACGAAAACACACATTTTTAAACCATGTTGCAAATGAATTTCAACAAACTCGAAAGGTTTACGAAAGGTTTATACTAAACATACCGGTTTTACAAAACAAACGCATATTTTCGCAAAGGTGCATGATTTTCATGACCAGTGACGGGAATGTCCTAGTTACTATAACGGGACTGAGTTGGTCTGCGTACGAAAAACGAGACAACCCAATGGGTTTATGTCCCCCTTTTCTTTTGAAATACATATTACTTAGGGTATGATTAAGCTATGGAATGAATTCTTGGATCACGTGTGAATATGCGCTAACTTAGGCACCATTAATCCTTTCAAGGACCACATAACAGGGGGTAGATCTATCGGGTACGGGCGAGCCCCACTCACGGTCCTTGTGCGGCCACTTAGAGTGCTTTTGTGTCCCTGTCGAAGTGAATCGACACTTAAATCGTCTACCGGGTTGAGTGCTTCCTATGTCGGCACACATATTAATGTCTTAGCTACACATTAATGATCATTAGGTTCATAGACGCTTACATACCAGCTTTTGATTCTCAAATTTTCAAATGTTTTTAAGATTCATTTGATGGAAACTCACAAATACATGGATTTACAAACTTTGGTAACGTTTTCAACTTATGTACAAGCAAGAGGACGAGTTAGTCCTACTTACAATTACCTTTTTGGGCTCGGCCCATTCTTTCTCGTGCAATGCACAAAGACTCTCGTGGGCTAGACTCACAGTTTTCATATATAATGCCGAGAAAATGATTTTACTATATTTTCTCCACAACTTTTAAATCGGTTATCAAAAAGATTTATTTTAAATCGTTTCAAAACAAACTATGAACTCGCTCAACTTTATGTTGACTTTTTCGCATGTTCTTTCTCAGGTTAAATTTTTCAAACTATGGAACGGTTGGAATACGAGAACCCATGGGAACTCGAGTACTTAGCGGCGTTCACTGTTTAGAAGTCTTAGCTCAAACATTTCCGCTGTGCAATGAAGATACCAGTCCAGTCACGCCAGCTCTGATATTTCGGGGTGTGACACATGTTGTATCGTAATCTTATATATTTGACAATCAGTGAATGATATATTATTCGAAGTTTTGCTTTCTTAAGCCATTTGGGAAACCTAAAGTTGTCGTCATACATTATAACATGGAACTTCTTAGGCGTTTGTTTAATTTCTTGGCGGAAATCAAGCCTTTTGGGCTATTGTAGAGCCTTCACTAATTGGGGGGGGGGGGGGGGTAGAACACAATCTGTGCTTCAAAATTTTGCCATCTCTAAGATAGCTATTGATATGAGCAACATAAACTTCTTTCTTCTGGCATGATGTGTATCATACATACTGTTGCTTTAAGAAACGAAAATGTATTCTTTGAATTACCCGTTCTTTTTAGCATCTTCTGTTTGTAAATTCATGTACATTCGGGTTTTCTTTTCTGATTAAGGCATGGTTCTTTGAAAAATTTCCCAAATATAGCGTTATGTTTTCAATTTGTATTTTCTTATTATAGTGTCGATAGTTTCCTTCTCACCGGAGGGCATTGCTAAGATTGGGTAGATATTTCAAAGTGAAATTTGGAATTATTAACAACAGAATCTATATATGTACGGGTGTTCTTTGGCAGTTCAAGTTTGGAATGCGGTAAGTCACTGGTGCTGCTTAGACTGTGGGGTATGGGGCGTGGGTTGGCTGAAAACGGCCAAGCCACCACCCCGGGAGTTTAAGGCCGGGCGTGGGGCATGCTAGCGATCCTATGTCGCCGGCTCTTATTGGCTTGTTGGCTAGGCATAGCGGGCCATTTAAATTTTAAAATATAACCGTTGGCCAAGCCAAACGGTTCTCCCACCCCAACTGTCCCATCGCTATATAACCCCCAACCCCACCGGCTGTCCCCCATCGTTACTCAAACCCAAGTCACCTATCCGAAC
The DNA here is from genome assembly GCA_030545235.1 of Helianthus tuberosus. Classification (NCBI taxonomy): domain Eukaryota; kingdom Viridiplantae; phylum Streptophyta; class Magnoliopsida; order Asterales; family Asteraceae; genus Helianthus; species Helianthus tuberosus. The sequence goes on along the minus strand of CM060412.1, from coordinate 194,086,233 downwards.
CGCTACTCACAAACACTTGATCGATGGCCTCTTGGACACATGAGGAAGAGCTAGCCCTTGTCACGAGCGTCGTGGACGCGATGAAGGGCCGCCAATCCAGTGAGACCCGTTACTGGCCGGAAGCTTTCGCAAACTACCGGCACAACGTGGGAAACGACCGGCACAATTTAAATGCGTGCCAACACAAGTGGCGCGAGCTACGTCCGAAACTCGATCGTTTTAAAGCTAACTACGACAACGTCTCGGGCGGTGAGATAAGTCACGAAGATCGGGTGGCGGTGGCAAACATCGAGTTCCGGGGCAAGGAGCGGAAGCCGTTCGACAAGCTCGCCCTTTTCGAAATTTTCCTAACGCTTTAGGTTTTTTTTTGTAATCTTTTTTTTTTGTAGAATTTTGTAATAATGTTTAGGAAATTTTAATAAATTTTTAGGCTTTTTTTTAAATGTTGTGTGTATTTTTTAATTTTAGATTTTTTATTTTATTTTTGAGTTAATTACTATTTTCGTCCCTGAGTTTTGTCAAAAATAACGGTTTCAGTCCATTAGTTTAAAAATTGCGATTTCAGTCCATTAGTTTCATTTTCGTAACCATTTCAGTCCAATAACTTAACTCCATCCATTTATTTTGTTAACTTTTGGGTGAAATTGCCAAATTACCCCTGCTAACTTAACAAATTGTAATAAAAAAATTCTAAAAAATCTAAAAATAAAAAAAATTCCAAAAAATTCAAAACAATTCCAAAAAATTCAAAAAAATCAAAAAAATTCCAAAAAATTCAAAAAAATCTAAAAACCAAAAATATTTTAAAAAATCATAAAAATTCTAAAAAATCCAAAAAAATTCTAAAAAATCCAAAATGTTTCATTAAATGTTTCGAACCCGAACCGTTTCGAGCTGAACCGTTTCGACGCGAACCGTTTCGACGCGAACCGTTTCGACCCGTACCGTTTCGAGCTGAACCGTTTCGACACGAACCGTTTCGACGCTAACCGTTTCGACCCGTACCGTTTCCACGCGAACCGTTTCGACCCGTACCGTTTCGACGCGAACCGTTTCGACCCGTACCGTTTCGAGCCGAACCGTTTCGACGTACCGTTTCGAGCTGAACCGTTTCGACGCGAACCGTTTCGACCCGTACCGTTTCGAGCCGAACCGTTTCGACGCTAACCGTTTCGAGTCGAAATGGTTCGGCTCGAAACGGTACGGGTCGAAACGGTTCGCGTCGAAACGGTACGGGTCGAAACGGTTCGCGTCGAAACGGTTCGGCTCGAAACGGTACGGGTCGAAACGGTTCGCGTCGAAACGGTACGGGTCGAAACGGTTCGCGTCGAAACGGTTCGGCTCGAAACGGTACGGGTCGAAACGGTTCGCGTCGAAACGGTTCGCGTCGAAACGGTACGGTTCGAAACGGTTCGCGTCGAAACGGTTCGGCTCGAAACGGTACGGGTCGAAACGGTTCGCGTCGAAACGGTTCAGCTCGAAACGGTTCGGGTTCGAAACATTAAATGAAACATTTTGGATTTTTTAGAATTTTTTTGGATTTTTTAGAATTTTTATGATTTTTCAAAATATTTTTGATTTTTAGATTTTTTTGAATTTTTTGGAATTTTTTTAATTTTTTTGATTTTTTTGGAATTTTTTTTATTTTTAGATTTTTTAGAATTTTTTTATTACAATTTGTTAAGTTTGCAGGGGTAATTTGGTAATTTCACCCAAAAGTTAACAAAATAAATGGATGGAGTTAAGTTAGTGGACTGAAATGGTTACGAAAATGAAACTAATGGTCTGAAATGGCAATTTTTAAACTAATGGACCGAAACCGTTATTTTTGACAAACCTCAGGGACGAAAATAGTAATTAACTCTTTATTTTTATACACATGGCCATGCCACGCCGGGCTAGCCACGCCCCGCCATACCCCACGGACACGTCACTCGGCATCGGGGGGGCTCGAACTCCACGTGTCAACTCATGCCCCAAACCCTCGCCCCACCATACCCCACGGTCTTAAGTCCTTTTCTGACTTTTGGGGTGAAAGATCTTTTGGAAATTTACAAAGATATCGAAGGCAACAAATGGGGGAGAAATATTATCCATGGTATTATCATAGTTTCGTGTTGGTGCATTTGGTTAGCAAGGAATGAGAAGGTCTTTCAAGATGGGGTTACTTTGGGAAGAGTAATTTTGGAAATATCAAAAAGTTGTCGTTTTTTTGTTAAAACACAGATCTAAGTATAAGGAGTTGTCGTGGGATAGTTGGATCAGGTACCCATTGTATATGATGTAATGTTTTTTCGGCGGTCATCTCTTTGAGGACTTTGCCGGGTTGGTGTGAATGATGTTGAATTTTCAAAAAAAAAAAAAAAAAGGTTGAAGGGACAATTTTATATTTCCCCTTAAAAAACTGCTTAATTGCGTATAGGGTTGTAAACGAACCGAACGTTCAGCGAATAGTTCGTGAACCGTTCGACAGGAAGTTCGTTTATGTCCGTTCGATTAGCTTAACGAACGAACACGAACAAAAAAATTTGTTCGTTTAGCTTAGTGAACGAACACGAACACAGGCCTCGTTCGTTCGATTACGTTCGGTAATATGTCCATTTAAGTTCGTTCATGTCCGTTTGATTATATCAAAAAAATAATAAATAATAAACCTTTTATCTAAACATACTGAAAACTTGAAACCCTATTTTTTCTAAGTTGGCTAAAATTTGTACATTCTAAGACATTTTTTGGGATATTTATGTCTAAATTAGTTAAACTTGATTCATCGTTTGGTGGTCTAGGAGACTTCTTGTGTTTTGATTTATCATTTGATGGTTGTATTTAACTACTTATATCCAATGTTTAAGGATAACAATGTTTTTATTTTTTTATTTTCAAGTTAAATGTTCCTTTGCATTTGTTTTTATTTGCTTGCGTTCGTTTGTGTTAGATACCAGTGTTCACGAACTGTTCGTGAACAACTAAATTTCCTTAACGAACGAACACGGACATAAACTTATGTTCGGTATGAGTTCGTGAACAGTTCACGAACATGTTAATTTTCTTAACGAACGAACACGAACATGGCCTTGTTCGTGTTCGTTCGGTTCGTTTACAGCCCTAATTGCGTATTTACCCAACTTAAAATTAAAATTGCATATATCCCATTTCTTAACTATTACAATTGCATATATCTGATTCCTTAACTAATAAAATTGCAAATTTACCCATTTTGATTTATTTCATTAAAACAAGTTATATAATGACTTTTTTACCCGTATTTTTACTAAAACTTTAAAAAAAATACATATTTATTCATTTTTACTAGTTTTTGTAGATTTTTACTAGTTTAGCGGTTTATTTCAGTGTTTAAGTTTTAGCAAAAATGAATAAATATGTATTTTTGTTAAAGAATTGTGAAAAATCCACAAAAACTAGTAAAAGTGAATAAATTTGTATTTTTTAAAGTTTTAGTAAAAATAAGGGTAAAAAAGTCATTATATAACTTATTTTGAATAAAATAAATCAAAATGGATAAATTTGCAATTATATTAGTTAAGGAAGGAGATATATGCAATTTTAATAGTTAAGGAAGGGGATATATGCAATTTTAATTTTAAGTTGGGTAAATACGCAATTAAGCAGTTTTTTAAAGGAAATATGCAATTGTGGAGTTTTTTCCTAAAAGGGTGTAGTTGGAAAAGTTATTTATCAAAATGAGAAGTTTGAAAAATATTTACCAAAATTGTGTTTTATGAAAAAAAAAAACTTTTCTCACTCCTAATCTTATTGGGTAAGCTAATTTCTATTTAAAAAAAATAAGTTTCCAATCAAATTAATGACATGCTGATGGATAGATCATGAAGTTTTATGAAAACGTTTTTTATAATAGAAAAGTTGTATTCCTACATAAACATTCTATTAGTTTTCTTACAAATACTTTTGTGTACAGGTTTTTTAAATTGTGTTACGTATAACTTTTAAATATGTTTTCAAATAATTTAGAATATGTGCTCCTTTAAGACATTTTAGGAAATATCAGGATCAAATATTATAAATGGTTGATTTAACTCATTTTTTAGCTTTCTTAACTACAAAAAGCAAAAACACTTAGGTTTGGAAGGGGAAGGTCTTGGTTTCAAGTCCCACAGACGACACGGGATTAAAAAATTAGCCATTAAAAAAAACTACAAAAAAGCGAAAAAAGAAGCTCTAAGATGTTCAAAAAAAGGAATATCATATTTATTTTTTAATTTAAGATGTATTTTTTTATTATTATGTTTAGCATTAAAAATAAAAAAATAGTTAAAATACGTTTCTTAAAAATAGGTAAAGGAAATATTATTAAAATAATTTAATAACTTTTTATAAAGTCTTACAATATGTTTTTTTTAATTTAACTGTATTTTTTTTCTTAACTCATGTTAAAGAACATTGTTTTAAATAGAATATAAATAACATTAATTTTTTTTTATCAAGTCTTATGATCTATTTTTAATTTAACTGTAATTTTTTTTCCTTAAGCCATGTTAAAGAACATTATTTTAAATAAAAATTACCTTTGCCCAATAAAATTAGTGTTGTTTGTTGCTACCAAAAATAAAAAAATAAAAATAACCTTTACCCAATAAAATTAGGAGTGAGAAAGTGAGTTTTTAAATAAAAACCTATTTTGGTAAATATGTTTCAAACTACCCATTTTGATAAATAATTTTTTTCACTACACTCATTTGGGAAAAAAACTATGCAATTGTCCCTAGCTTGAACAAGTCGATTTTAGTAAGGGTCAAAACAGGTCGGGTGAGGTTTAGGCGTTTAGCCACACACATATTTTTAAATTTTTTATTGTAAATAATTTATGCGTTAATTGGTATCACAAAAGTAATGTTGTTTATACAATTTAATCTTAAACTTTAAATACAACAATTTTGAAAGTTGTATGCTAATGCGGTTGACCCATTTCCGTTTCAACTCATTTTTATACTTTTAATTGAACTTGCTTAAGACAAAAGTAAATATCTTCGCACAAACCAAACCATGAAATCTTTTCTTCTCAAAAGTAAAATATTAATGGGATTTAACACAATGTGTGTATTGTGTGCAATTTTGTGCTCTTCTAGTTCTTGGAGTCAAACTAACTACTTACAACTTTCATAGCCGTGAATGTCAGTAATGACTAAAATCATTTTGGAAAAGTATTAAATGACGGAATTTTATACATCCTTAAAATAAATATTGTGGGTTTCTATATTTATTTTGGTGACTATCCTGGTGTGACATTTTCGTTTTTGTTTATCATACATTGTTACATTGTTACTTGATGTTTTATTTCAGTTGAGTTGACTATCTGAGTTTTTATGTTTTAATATTCAAATGGTTTAAAGACTCAACGCAATCCGTTTGTTGACTAGGGTCCAAAAGGTTGTCCATAGCAGTTGCTCATGAACAGGGGGCCATGGGTTTGTCTTTAATAGGCTAGGGTTTGCTATTCAGAAAGGGGTAGCGGCGCAACTTGTTGCTCGCTTACCTGCGATATTGATGTAACTCGGCCAGTATTTTATAGACTTATAATTATTATTAAAAAAAAAGGCAATCTAAATTATTGAAATTGTCTCCAATCTTACTTTTTTATTTTTAGGCATATTATACATGTTAATATAAATTCATTTGATGTATTCATACTATACATGTAAATATAAATAAAAACTTTTGTCATTATGACACTAAAACCTATCCACCGGTATACTACTAGTTGTTTGATATTGAACAACTAAATAAACTTTTGAGAAATATATTTAATTAAAATATACCCGTGGAATGTGCTATCATCTGACTTTCTTCTTGATGTGGGGTTGGATTACATGTGTTGGAAATTTTGTGAAAATAGCATTTTTCACAAATATAGGAAAATGATTTTTTCCTATTTTGGACTAGAAATAAATATAATAAAATGAGCGGGTTTTATAAATTTATTTGTGGTTTTTGTTCTATGTTGGAAGAGCTTCGCAACGAATGAAACCACGTCCAAAACGGAGCTAAGATGAATGAGATATCGATGCTCAAAGTATGGTGTTTGAAACTTAAATGCTGAAAAAAGTGGGAAAGTGGCACATTGTCCCACATCGGATGAGAGATGAAACTTAATGGGGTATTTAAGTGGGAACTCTCCATCCTTATTGTTTCATGGAAGCACTCACTAAGTGTACTCGCGAAGGGTAACTCACACACGCTCGCGTGGCGTGGGCGATGAGGCGCAATGTGGCGCTTTGATGGCGCACTTTGCACTTCGCATCGCCGCTTGAGAGCCGCCTTTGTATTTTTGACCACGTGCACGTGGTGGATCACATAAGCTGCAAGGACCAAGTGGTGTGAAGGTTCGAGGCGCGTGACGTAGCAGTCCGCGCGCGAGTACACATGGCATGGAGGCGCGCGGTTACGCGCATGGTGCATGGGCCTGATGTGACGTGCGCGGCGCACCAGAGTAGCTAAAACGGCGCGCCTGTGTGGCGTGCTCGTAGAGGCTCACAGGTGACATGGCACACGCGCGCAGGCGCGCATGGACCTGAGTGAGTATAGCTCACGCGCGCATGGCAGTGAGCCAAACGGACGCACCGCGCATGGAGCGTGCAGACCTGGGCGCGCGCGCTTCAGTGTGACTTGCGCGCACGCGCGCGCAGAAGCTTCCAGCAGTAGTTAATGCAGTGCAGTTACGTTCAGCATTCGAAACTGACATAGTTAATGCGTTTGACTGACAATTTAATGACGACTTAAGGTGCATTGAAGACGTTTAATGCAGTTTAATTCTCCCATTAAATTCGTTTTTCAGTTTCGACCTTCATCTGCAGTATATATAGAGTTTCCAGCTGCAGAATTAGATACACCGAATTTACCAGCTCTAACAATCTTTTCTCACTGAATTTTTCTTCTTCTTCTTCTTCTTCAAGCTTCAGGTACACCTTCGGGTTGGAGTCCAGACCGGCAGTGCAACTGCTTGCGGCTGTTGTATCCTGGAAACAAACGTGTTCTCCTGGGAGACACGAAATTTGTTTTAAGGGACTCGTGTCTAACACGATCCTCAGCCAAGAACAGTTTTCTGTTCGTGTTTCTGTTCTTGTTTTTCCTTTTTCAGTTGTAATTGTATTGTATTTTTATTTTTCATTCTGTAATTGTTTCAGTAATTCAAGTTAATAAAGATTTTATTTATTTTTACACGAACGGATTCCTACAATATGTTCAGTTGTAGATAGAAGACGACTATCAAGTTAGCTATGTAGAGGCATGCTAGGCATTCTGTTGTGGTACCAATTACAAGACGCCATCCATGAAATTTTGAGAAGTTGATGTTATCTCCACATTTTATGTTATTACACTCTTGTGCGAGAGCATTTAGATTAGACTATGGGATGTGAAGGAGTGTCGTCCTCAAAGGATGATCTGTTACGTAGGCGTCTACGTAAGCGGGTGTGAAGATGAGCCTGAAGGGGATGGACCTAGGGTATGGGGATGAGCCTCAATATATATATATATATATGTGTGTGTGTGTGTGTGTGTGTAGGGATGTCGCAAGCGGCAAGCTTCCGACATTGGCGACGGGACGGACCGGGAGGGGGCGGTGGCGCCGGGCCTCGCCATAACGGGACGGACCTCATACCGCCTAGTCTTATTCAGGACGCGACATCGTAGCGATAGGATGTGATGTGACGATTTTCTCGGTGTGTGGCATAGTGCCATCCACCCGTTTTGAATTTTGGATGCACGTGGATTCATATAAACACCCAACTACCTAACCAGCTGCGCTGGTTTCAATTTGGCTGTTTATTCTGAAACCAAAAATAATTAGTTTGCACGTGGCTGAATTTGATTTTTATAAAAAAAAAAGGCACTCTGGACTTGCGTAATCGGATTAGCGATGAGAATTTAAGTGATAGCTGTATATGTTATATAGAGAAAGACTTGCTTAAGAGAGTAGCTTTAGATGATGTTTTGGATAGATTTCAAAAAATGAAAACCCGTAGGGCGACGTTTTAAAAATGTTTGTAACAAGGTTTGACGTATTTTTTATGATTATATAAATTTAGTTTGATGTTCTTTTGTTTTACATGACCCGACCCGAACCGACCCAATACGAACTGAATTTTTTGTTTATATACCTAGGGGTCTACAATTTTTAAAAATGTTTCGCACCCCATGAAAAAATTCATGGGTCCGCCACTAATGTAGTATATGATTCTGAATTTGATCAAGTAAAGTCGTTAATAACAGTCTACCATACTTATTTATGTAATATAATAGTTATATATTAGAATTCACATAATTTTATAATAACTACTTTTTTATCACTAAGTTTATCATTTTATAAATATCTACTCATAATTTAAACAAAAGGTGAAGTGAAAATAAATAAATAAAAAAAAAACAAAACAAAAGGAAGGACTTACAGGAAGTAGTTCTGGAGGTGCTATCTCAAGTTGGTCGCCAACTTGGTCATTATCTGTGTTTTGTACTCGCTTCTCCTTTAAGAAATAACATGAGAGAGAAAAGATTATCTACTCGAACCCGTAAAATTTGTGATAAAACCTATAAATTGGTGTTGAAAAACTACTTGCAAAAGAAACTACAAACAATGAAGAAATTGATAATATAATAGATGATATGGTGTTAACATTTGGCGTATAAAGATAATACCATAAATACCATCAAATGAATTTAACAGTAAATTACATGTCTAATTTGGTGAGAAAAGGATATTACAGAAGATAGATACAATATCGTATGCCTTGTCCAATTGAAATGGAATATTCATATACATTCTATCAAAGAAATTGGATAGCGAGAATTCGTCCAGGATATGACATAAAATGAAAATTAGTTTTTTAAAGAAAAATTCAGATAAAGTTATGGAACATGCATGGGCGAACCGTCCCAATTGACCAGCATAATAATAAACCTTTATATAGGATGGCTAGATATCAATTAATGAGTTTTAGGTAACCATGCTTTCTTTAAACGGCCAACGAAATAAATGCTCGGCTATCCGAGGTAACCCATTGGCAAAATGCCACTTCATACGCCTGCGACCACAGACAAGCGCTAGGTTGTCCACTATCGCCGGTTCCGGGAAAACACGCCGTCCAAAAGCTCACTGTAGTAAATCCGGTTGGGATAAGATTCGAATTTGAGACCTATAGCCTCAAACCAAAATCTTCACTTCCCTTCCAATACCAATTGAGCTATAGTTCATTAGCTAGATAACCATTCTTAATTCTACATGTTTCTGGTAACCATGCTCAGGATTCATGACAACATCATATAGGATGCCTAGAAATCAATCAATAAGTTTTATTTATTTTGAGTTATTGGAACAAGTTTGAAAACAATATTTATTTTGAGTTTTATTTATTTATTAATGAGTTTTATTTATTTTGAGTTGTTTTTTTTTTTACTTTGTTTGGTTGAGTTTGAAAAACAATATAATTTTAAATATTTCAATTTTAATAGTAATTTTCTTTTTATTATCTTGGTCTTTTCTTAACATGAAGTGATCACCATGGTTTTCGCACATAATGAGGGTGTGATATTGGGTTATGGATGTTCACACTTCTTTTAGTGTTACCGTTACTCTCTTTTGTTACATCTTATGTTGCTTTTGAAATTGGTTATGGTGTCTTCCTTTTATTTGAGATAAAACAACTAAATAAGCTTTTGAGAAATATATTTAATTAAAATATACCTTTGGAAACTTTCAAAAATCGTGTGTGCTATCATCTTCGTGGTGTGGGATTTGGATTATATGTTCACTTGTAGATAGAAGCTATGTAGTTAATATCTCGATATATCACCGATATATCACTGATATATATCGGTTATCGGTCTCCTGCCGAAATATCAGTGCAAAATATTGGTCAGAATACCAGTATCGATAATATTGGCAATATCGGTATTTGACCGATATATCACCGATTTTTCCGATATCGGTACCTTTCATGTTATTTCTACCATTCGTCTTTTTCTTCTTATTGTTGATATTAGTGTTTTGAGTCTTAATTGTTAGTTGTTATTGTTAAATTTTAATGTTTTAAGTCTTAGTCAGTTCCTACTTGCTACAATTGTTAACGTTTTGCAAGTTGGAAAAGGTTAATTATTTAATGGTATGAGGGCATACTGAATTGTTAGTGTTAAATTGCTATATATATAAATTTAGCATGATATTAAAATGACCAATATCCCATCATAATAACCGATATCTCAAATATTGATCCTTCACCAATATCTAATATTTACCGTATTAAATACTTAGGATAGGAGACAACTATTGAGTTGTCTCCGTGTGGAGGCATGTTAGGCATTCTGCTGTGGCACCAATTACAAGACATCATCCAGGAAGGTGTGAGAAGTTCATGTCATCTCCACTTTTTTATGTTATTACATTCACGCACATGATATGATGTGATGATTTTCCCCGTGTGTGGCGTAGTGCCATCCACACATTTCGAATTTAGAATGCACATGGATTCATTATTAACTATTTCTTATCACTAAGTTTATCATTTCATTAGTATCTACTCATAATTCAAAAAACGTGAAGTGAAAATATAAATAAAAAAAGGAAGGACTTACATGAAGTTCTTGAGGTGCTATCTCAAGTTGGTTGACAACTTGGTCATTATCCGTGTGGTATACTTGTTTCTCCTTTAAGAAATAACATGAGAGAGAAAATAGATTGACTACTCAAACTAGTAAATTCGTGATAAAAGTTATAAATTGGTGTTGAAAAACTACTTGCTAAAAAACTACAAAAAATTGAAGAAATTGATACTATAATAGATGATAAGGTGTTAAGACACTTGGTGTATAAAGATATTACCATAGCATAGTTGTTAATAGCGGCTATAGCGACCGCTATAGTGCGCTATGTAGCCATGCGACCAAGGGGTCGCTATGTAGCCATTTAACCTTTTGTAATTGGTTATGGTGTCTTCCTAACAAAATAATGAATATCAAAGAATGTGGATGCTCCATTGTAACTTTTATACACGAAAATGATTGGTGTGGCGAATTCATCCAGGATATAGATGATGTAAACTGAAGATTAGTTTGTTTTTTTTTTGTTTTTTTTTTTTTTTGCGTTAAGCAATGCATATAATTTTATGGAACATGCAATATTTCAAATCCAAATAAAAAGGTAAGAAAGTGACAAAAACACATTATTATTTATCCTAAGGGGCTGCCAATCAGAAGGGCATGACCTTCATCAAAGGAGGTCCCCGTCTAAGTCTCATAAGTCTCAACCAAGGGGTAGCCTCCCTAACCAATTCTTTAAATGGAAGCACTAGAGATTGGGTTCTTATAAAGTAGAAATTTACTTTATTTGACAAAAAGTATGGACATACAGTTTCAGTTGTGGATCAACTTTGATGTCTTTGTAAGAAGTCTAGCTTAAGTTTCAATAGCATTACCGTAGGTTGGCTTTAATCTTTGAAAGATTTTGTGTTTAAATGACAAGGTTCTTCTCTTCAATTGTGTCTTATTTGGATATTTTCAGGACCCTTTCTATGTAATAATTTAGCCAAAAGAAATTGTAGCATGGGATATGCTTAAGACTTATTTCTTATACATTAAGCTAATATGCACCCCATGACTACACACACACACAAACATACCCGATTTAGTTGAAAGACCAATGCTTTCTCTAGTTCGTTGAGAACAACTTTTATTGTTGGGCGTTGGTCTTGAGTCTCTGCTACACACTGGTTTGCAACTTTTAAAAATGCGTACAAAGAATCCTTGTTGGCTCCTCTAATTGGACCATAACTCTTTTTACCGGTTTCTTCCTTTAGCGTAGGATCAACCATGTCATCTATTGTTCCATTGCAGAAGTTTCGTCTTGCAATATGAACCAGCCCTTTCTCACACTCTGTAAGGTAAATTTGGTCACCAGCTTCTCTTCCGCATAGAATTTCAAACATAACTACTCCAAAGCTATACACATCCGACTCTCTTTTTGGCTTACCGATCTTCGCATATTCTGGATCCACATGATACTTTGACTTAAAATATGTTCTTTTACACAGAGTTTCATATTTTTGATTTGGAGGCAGGATTACTGCTAACTCAAAGTCTTCGATCTTTGCCCTCCAATTCTCATCCAACCCAAATCTAAAAGGATCTATATCACTGTGTATCATAATTTTTTTATCATCCATCTCATAATGAAGGTAATTCAGTGCATGTGCACCGTCAATGCAGATTTTCAAACGTTTTTCCCAAGTCAAATTACGCATTTTTTTTACGTTACCCAAAAAATGACCAAGGCACCCATTTGAAGATTTCTCGGTGACAAGTATCCTCTCTAAACCTTCAACACAAAATCCTATTAGAGTGACTATGTTGTGATGCTTAACACTAGCAAGCACTTCAAGTTCTGTGAAAAATAATTCTTCTTCGAGCTCGTCAACTTTAGGAAGGAAGCGCTTTATAACAACTGCGTTGGGTCTCTTAAATAGTTTACTTTCACTTATCCCTTCTATGGAGGAGGGGTTTTCTTTATCAAAATGGCCGAGTTCTACTCTGTACCGAGTATAGCAATTGCCAGAGCTAGTTTTATATGTGTTTGAAAAATTATGGGTGGCTAACTTTATATCATGAAGCTCAATCTTCAAGTGTTCCAAGTTATTTCCCTGCAAACATGTGACAAAGGGAAAAGAGAATTAAAAATTATGGAATTATATATACCTGTTAGATACATGAGAACGAATTGTGGTTAATAAAATTGATCTTGAAGGCTCTATGTAAATGAGAAGCGTAATGAGAGAACCCCAGTTTGGATCCTGAAGGCTCTATGAAAACAAGAAATGTGGGGTCATGAATTGAGTGATTCCATGGATGGTGTTTCTTTAGTTTGGTATTTGGGATTCGGTTGACAGGTTTTTTGACTGAGTATAAAATTCTTAAGGGGGGATGGTGTAATTAGATAAAGTAGTGTTGTTGAAATTCTTTTAGTTTTTCTCTAGTTACTTAACCTTTTTTTTAATTTTTTTTATTTTATGAATGGGTGCAACTTATGGAATTTTTCAGTGTGTCTACGTTTCCATCTACTGAAAGGATGGATACGTAAGAAATGCTAAAAAAAAGGAGAATAAGGGTAATTGTGAAAGTTAATAGAACAAAAGTACAATTTTCTTATTATTTTCGTTAAAAATAATTTTGTGGGTAGTGGCGGTGGTAAGATGGCTGTGATATGTGCGGGTACCAAAGACATCTTGATAATTATCACAAAGAAGCAATACAAAGATTTAAAAATATCAGTACTGGAAATTAAAATCGGACCTTCTTTTTTTCTCTATTTGATGGGTAGAATGCCACGAACTCTTTAGATGCAACACACACATCCACCGCATATCAAAAATTGGACGGTTAGGATTTTGTAAGTTGCTATTCCCCCTTCAATTCGCCGCCACTATTGACCGTTGACCGATTTGCAGATGTCGCCAGTTGATGGAGTGGTGACTATGGAGGTGGTGGTAGGTTGAAGGTAACAGTGGAGGTGGTGGTGGTGGGTTGAAGGTGGTGGCGGTGGATTGAAGGGGATGAAGAAGATGAGGGTGGGTCATCTTTAATTTTTAATTATTTATTGTTCAGCGCAATCTAGTCATTTTGCATATTTAACTAAGAAAATTAATATGAGTTAGTGATAAGGATCACCCGAGTGCAAAATTTCCAACCACTGAGACCAAGTTTGTGATATTTGCAAACCATAGGGACCAACTAGGCATTTTGCTCTAATTTTAATTAAAGTTTCCATTTAGTGTAATTAACAACAATGAAATTTAAAGTATATTTAACAATATTATTTTGAACGTCCAACATAGGCAGACCCCACCTGGCGCACCTAAAGGGAAAAGGCCACTCACGCCCAGAATCGCAGATCGCCGATAATTTTATAAATACAATAAAAACAACTTTTATTTAATAAACAACTGTTATATAGCGATTCTTTTAATTAATTTTGTTTTAGTTGTAACTAACAAAGAATTTTAAAGTATAATTAACAATATTACATTGTGCCTTAAAAAAAACAATATTACATTGTTCAAAATTAACAAATATTATACGGCAATATCAGTTTTTTTTCTTCTTAAGTGATAATCTTTGAAGTAAACAAATTAAGAACAAAGGAAAATTAACTTAGCGTAAAGAAAATCAAAAAAGCCAAAAAAAAAGATCTTACAAAATTTTCAGGTCGTGGTTGAAACTTTAATGCTTTCTCTAATGCTTTCTCAAGTTCTTTAACAATATTGAGCATACGTGGGCGATGTGCTGGCTCTTCCTTAAGGCAAGAATACGCCGTTTCTGAGTACGTTCTGAGTGATCTTACAGATATTTGGTATCCGGACATTTGATTCTTTAGATCGGGATGGATTATATCTGGCAACGTTTTGTTTTCATAATGTTGCATGGCCAATGGAGCTAGTAACCTATTAGCATCGTTCCTAATATATGCTCTCCTCCCACACAATATCTCGAATAAAACAACACCGAATGCGTAGATATCTGACTTGCAGGTCACCCCCTTGGACTTTTCAATATCTGGGTCCACGTAGCCTATTGTGCCAATAGGTTCAGAAAGGGCGACCTGGTCCATTCGGTTAAGTGATTGTTTCATGGAAACTTTAAAACCGGATAACTTGGGTTCCCAGTTCTCGTCTAATAAAATTGTGGAGTTGTTGATGTTAAGATGTATAACACCATAACCACGTCCCTCATCATAATGAAGGTAACTCAACGCACGAGCCACGCCTACACATATCTTCAATCTTTGCGTCCATGTGAGGTTCGGGTTGCTTAGATGCTCCTTGAGACTTCCATTTTTGGCCTCATACGTGGTCACAATGATCTTCTCATGTTCCTCATCACAAAATCCAACCATAGAGACTATATTTGGATGCTTGAGATCAGAAAGCATTGAAACTTCGGTCCAGAACTCGACGACTCCTCCACTGTGCTTACGATCTAACCTCAGCGCAGAAATCTTGATCAACTCCCCGGACCGCTGGAGTTGTCCTTTGTATACATGTCCCAATCCACCGCGTCCGATGATGTTATCATGATGAAAGTTGTCGGTGGCCTTTACTACGTCTTCAAGTGGGATTTGTAAGTGAGCAAACTTGGCGATTGTTGTTGTCATGTTTCTGTTTATAAAGTAAAAAAGATTGAAAAATTATTGGGTTACAAAGGATTGAGAAGGTAATTTATACATACGAGCCACCACACTATATATGAAAATTTTTGAAGTAATTTATTTTGAAAAAAAAAAACTCTGTAAAAAATATATCCTTTTCTTTTAGATTTCAAAAGTATTGTAACCGGGTTAGTAATCCCAGGTTCTCCTTTCGTTGATTTATCAAAACCACCATAGAAAGTTTTTGTAGTGCCGGTAATAGATAAAATAGGTTGAAGGTGGGAACCTGGTAATGGGTATGAAAAGGCTCTGAACAGAAGCAGCGGCCAGCAGTAGATGAGATCCAGATCCAGATAATAGTAGCAGAAAGCAAGTGATCGAATGGCAGTGGCGTGAGAGGGATTTGGAGATGTTGAAGAAGGAATGTGAGTGAGAGGGAATCAAAGGGAAAGGCAGTGGAAACGAGTGTAAATAATACCGTCCTGTCTTTTTTCTTATTTCTTAATTTCATAGTGGGTGTATAAAATATAAAGATGGATCGTTTTTTTAAATATTATTTTATTTTTTTCAACGTCTAAATATAAAATGGTAACGTGCAATCTTCATGTTTTGAGCTGGCCGGAGATAATAATAAGCTGACTTGCTCATTTTATAATGCAAGTCTAGTCTGACCAACTATTATCATATATGTACTTAAATATTAAATGAAGATTAGCTAGCTAGGATATTTTTAGATGGTAACGTGCAATTACCTTGTTTCCAGCTGAGAAAATGATACTTTAACTACACTTAAGCTGGCTCTTACATTTTATAATCGAAGTCTACTCTAAACAAATAATATATAAAGATCACATTGATTGAGAATTTACTGAGCCGAGAATTTACTGAGCCATGTAAGGTTTAAAGAAAAAGTCACAGAGATCAATGAAATCAAATTAAAGAAAAAGTCACACAGATCAATGAAATCAAATTAATTGCAAGATTGGTGCTAACGAGGTAGTGGCGGAGTGGTTGGGGAAAGACTTGATGTTCTTTGTAACTCAAATTCGACTCCCACTCTCTCTATTATAATTTGCGGCATCCAGGTGAAGGGTGCGAATATGGGTGGTGGAGGTTTTATCGATTATTCCACTGTCGTGCCTTCGGGCGGGTGGAGGACGAGTTTTCGCGCATCTGGGAGAGCCAAGGGGCTGGCGGCGGTCGAGTAGTCGACCTTGGCCACAGCCATGGTTGCAAAAGTCGCTAGGCGCTCCCTAGTCGGGCGACCGGGGAGTTGAGAGTACTCGGTGTACGCGGAGAGTACTCGGGGAGTACTCGGACATGTTAAATTATAAAGAAATTACTTTTTGGAGATTAAATATATGTCATATAACACAAATTTACTAATATTTATAACAAAATACGTGAAAATGATATTCATTCTTTAATATGATCGGCATATAAATTATGTTTTATTATTATTTAAGTCAAACTAGGCCCGAATTGACCTACTAGATCCAATTCTAGCCGAGGTTGACCGCGTTTGACCGACTCCAAGTAATTAGGCGGAGTCAAAGAAAGTCGCCTCGGCAGCCTGCCTTGTAGCGACAACTCGGGGAGTAGTCGGCCTTGAAAACCTTGTTTTACAACCATGGCCACAGCACCCGGTGCCACGGTGATTGGTTTCTTGCTTTTCAAAAATGCAAATTGCAAGATTGGTGCTATTTTCCTTCACAACATGTACTTTATACACAGATGACAATTAAACCTGAAACCGATAGGTAAATCTAAAACCCGACTCATTTGGGACGGGTTTGGGGTCGGTAGTCGGGTTTGGAATTGGTTTTTATTTTTTTCGCTGGTTTGGGACGGGTTTGGGATTTAGTGACATATCTGTTTACCCGACCCGATTACCCGATAAAGTGTATCTATTTACCTGATTGTATACCCGACCTAATTTCTTTTATATTTTTAAATATGTATACATATGATACACTCATTTTTATACATACAATATTATTTCGTATACATTGTAATTATTTCATACATTTTTATAGTGATAATCAGTGTTGTAAAAGTCGCTAGGCGGTCCCTAGTCGGCCGACTGGGGAGTTGGGAGTAATCGGAGTACTCGGAGAGTACTCAGGGAGTACACGGACATGGTAACTATAAAGAAAATTAATTGTTATATATTATATATATGTTAAAATAAGCATAATTCATGTCAACTGAGTATAATTTAAAATGAAACATGTTTAAAGTTCAAATATTCTGAATATAAGTCCGACTAGTCCGAGTACAAGGTCGAGTAGTCCGAGTACAAGGTCGAGTAGTCCGAGTACAAGGCCGAGTAGGCCGATATTGACCGATTTTGACTAATTAAAAGTCAACAAACCACGTTGACCGCCTAAACCGACTAGGCCGACTTTTTCCGACTACGTCCGACTAGGCGCCGACTAGGCCGACTAGGCGCCGAGTTTGACCGAGTTTGACCGATGCAGACTAATTGATTCCGCCTAGGAGGAAGTCGCCTCGGAGGGGTTCTGAGGACCGAGTACTCGCCGAGTACTCGGCCTTGGAATCCGACTTTTACAACACTGGTGATAATATTAAATGTAACGGATTCTAGTTACTTGATGGGTTTTGGGTCAGGTATACCCAACGGGTAGTTTTTTTAAATTAACGGGTTTACCCGAAACCCATGGGTATACCTGATACCTGATGGGTATTTACCCGCTAGAAACCTGACGGACTTTGGGATAAGCTTATCTAACCGGGTTTGAGTTAGAGATTTCCTAAACCCGTCACAAACTCAACCCATTGCCATCCCTAACTTTATAAAATAATCATAATTAATCTGCAATATGGATGCTATTTCCTTTAACAAACTCACATCATGTCACATGACTATAAAATAATTATACACACCTACTGATTACTTAAAAAATAGACTTAAATGCCATTTTAGACTCTGTGGCATGAGCTATTTTGTCAGTTTAGTTCAAAGGTTTCATTTTTCTCCTATGTGTTCAAAAAGGTTTCACCGTTGCCATTTTAGTCCACTGGGTTAACTTCGTCCAGTTTTTATGTTAACCATAAGGGCAATTCGGTCATTTTATATGTGATTCTATTAACTAGAAAGGCAATTCGGCCATATAAAATGAGCGAATCGCCCTTCTCGTTAACATAAATAATGGATGAAGTTAACACAGTGAACTAAAATGGCAACAGTGAAATCTTTTTGAACCCACAGGCGAAAAATAAAACCTTTGGACTAAACTGGCAAAATGACCAAAACCACAGGGACTAAAATGGCATTTAACTCTAAAAAATAATATCATTAACTAGAGTTGTATATTTCTTCTGTCATCATGCATGGGCCTTGTTCACACTAGAGGTATTAATCGATTATTTCTTTTGGGTTTCGGGTTGGTTATTTTCAATTCAACTAATGTAACCATATTCGTAACCGAATTACAAATTGGGTACTCAGGTGTCGGTTATTCAGCTTTCGGGTTAGGTCTGGGTTTGGTGCTGAAATCCTGCAAAGCTTGATGATCTATTATAAACAGAAGACCCCTATATCTAGGGTATGTACAATGAAACCCTATCGCTAATTAAGGAAATACTAATCAATACAAATCTATACAATAAATGTTAACTTTAATCAGCTCCGTAATTATCGCTAAATAATAATCGTCTGAGACTCCCTCGCAGTTTGAGCGGGAGTGGAGCAAACGCTCAAGCTGGACCAGAAGGATTCAAACAATTGACGCGGCAAGCCCTTGGTGAAAATGACAGCGTATTGTAGAGAGGAAGGCACATGAAGAACACGGATGTGACCAACCCGAAGCTTCTCCCGAACAAAGTGAATGTCGATCTCTATGTGCTTGGTCCTCTGATGTTGAACCGGGTTATCTGATAAATAAACGGCAGATACATTATCGCAGTAAACGACTGAAGCTTGACGAAGCGGAAGCTGTAATTCAAGAAGTAAATTTCAAATCCAAGTGGCTTCTGCAACAACATTTGCCACACCTCTATACTCCGCCTCAGCACTAGATCTGGATATTGTCAGTTGACATTTAGATGACCAGGAAATAACGTTGTCACAAAGATAGACACAGTATCCGCTAGTGGATCGTCGAGAATCAGGGCAACCGTCCCAATCAGCATCAGAATAAGCAACCAAAGATGTAGTATTGGAACGAACTATACGAATACCATAATTAACCATCCCCTGTAGGTATCGAATAATTCGTTTCAGAAACGCAAAGTGAGGCTCATGGGGCTCATACATGAACAAGCAGACCTGCTGAACAACATATGATATATCAGGTCGGGTGAAGATGAGGTATTGCAGTGCACCTGCAAGACTGCGGTATAAAGTTGGATCATTGAATAGAGGTCCATCTGTGGTACTCAGTTTGGCATGCAAGACGACATAGAAGCTCTGGAAATTATGTCCTTCGCATATTGTGACTGATCCAGGAAAATACCATTGGATTTTTCTGTGACCCGTATCCCCAAAAAATGATGTCATTCACTTAGATCAGTCATTGCGAATTCTCTGGATAAAACTTGAATAACGTTCTGCAGTAGTGTATTGGATGATGCTGTAATGACTATGTCATCGACATATAATAATAAATATGTCATTTGAGTGCCCTGAGTAAATATGAATAGAGAATTATCACATACAATGCTCCGAAAACCATGTGATAATATATAGTTAGCAAACCACGTGTACCAGGCGCGCGGTGCTTGTTTGAGCCCCATATCAGGATTTCTTATCCTGCACACAAAGTTTGGAAACTGACGATCCACAAAACCTGGGGGTTGCTGCATATACACTGTTTCGATCAAGTGGCCATGCAAGAAATCGTTCTTAATATCTAATTGATGTATAGGCCATGAGCGAGAAACTACTACTAAAAGAACCGTGCGTATAGTAGCTGGTTTAACAACCGGGCTAAAAGTATCCTCACAATCAATACCCACTGTTTGAGATTTACCAATGACCACTAACCGAGCTTTATATCGTTCCAAAGAACCATCTGATTTAAATTTATGCCGGAACAACCACATACAACATATGACTGGACGATCAACCGGTCTGGGAACTAATCCCCATGTATCATTTTCCTGCAAGGCATTAAACTCGGTCTACATGGCACGTAACCAATTAGGGTCCGCAAAGGCTTTATGGTATGAGGTAGGTACGGGTGAGATAGTGGTGGAAAGTAGAGTGTGTTTGGCTTTGGAGTAGGTCGTCATTGGCTGGGTGTATTATGAGATGTGGAGGTGGCTGGGCAGAGGTCACGATGGGATGATTAAGGCCAGAATCATAGGCTGTTTGGGCAGCAGCAGACTGACTTGAAGCTGCCATAGCAGCAGTAGGTGAAGGCGCGGCTGTTTGGTCAGCCGTTGATGGTGATGCTACAGTTGCAGCGGGTGAAGGGGCTGTAGTGGTAGCTGAGGTAGGTGCAGTAGGTGCAGGATTTTTATGGCGGCGAGTATAATGGATAGGGAATGGAGATATGGAGTGAAGGGCTGGTTTGGGTAGAGGTGATAACAGAGGGGCAAATGAGAAACCTGGTAGAGAGTTATCATCCAGGAATGTGTATAAGGAAGTAGGAGTAGGTATGGAGTAGGGGTGAGCAAATTAACCACCATAACCGATAACCGAACCATAACCAACATAACCGAACCACTAATAACCGATAACCAATATAACCAATGGTTATGGTTATGAAACTTTGTATAACCGCTCAATCGGTTATGGTTATGGTTATGAAGCTTTGGTTAACCGATATAACCGAAACCGAACCAAACTTATAATGCTAACTTTATATAATGGATTTGTGTTTTACAAAACCATATAGAGGGTTTTTACTAAGATAAAAGTATGTTAGTAACAAAATGATCTTGATGTAGATGCCATTTATTTTGATAAAGAACTAAGGTGTGATGTCCATAATTTTTTGTTTTTGTTTGAGAATTACCTTATTAAAAAGAACTCCAAATCGGTTGTTTAACCAAAAAGTTTAGCCTCCGTTATCTTATAAAATAGGCTCAAGCTAAGTTCAAATCGTGCACAACCCTATTTTTTTCAAATCTTACTTGGTTACTTAACCGAAATTAACCAAAACCGAACCATAACTGACTTCATAACCAATTAACCATAACCGATGTTTGGTTATGGTTATGGTTACCAAAACTCTATAACCGAACTAGCGGTTATGGTTATGGTTAATAGTAAAAACCGAACCAAACCGACCCATGCACACCCCTAGTATGGAGTATGGGAAAACCCTCTCGTCAAAGGTGACATGACGGAGAGATGGAGACTTTACCTGTGGTGGGATCAAAAAAGCAATAACCTCGGAAATCAGGAAGATATCCGAGGAATATGCACCGAGTGGCACGAGGGTGGAGTTTGTGAGTTTGAGTAGCCGAAGTGTTGGGATAGCAGGCACAACCAAACACTCGGAGATGATCGTATGTCGGATGTCGCAGGTAAAGGGCAAAGGTTGGTGTGAATTAATTCAGGCGTTTGGAGGGTAGTATGTTATGGAGTATGTGGCGGTGTGAATGGCCTCGACCCAGAAGGTGGGTGGAAGATGGGCGTGTATGAGCAGGGAACGAATGATGTCATTCAGTCGATGAATCATTCTTTCAGAGCGGCCATTTTGGGAAGAAGTTTGAGGGCAAGAAAAACGAAATAAAAGGCCATGTTGTTGAGCAAAAGTTTTGAAAGCATGATTATCAAACTCACCCCATATCGCATTGGAAAGTTTTTATTTTTCGATTGAATTGGGTGTGAATCATGGTATGGAATTTTGAAAAGGTGGGGAAAGTTTCAGATTTATATTTAAGTGGATAAACCTAAACAAAATTAGAGAAGTTATCGATGAGGACCATGTAATATTTATATCCAGTTTTACTTAGAATGGGAGACGTCCATAAATCACAAAGTATAATGTCAAATGGAGTAAACATAAATGAATTTGATTCATTAAAAGGCAAACGTTTACTATTAGATAACTGACATGAATGACAAAAATTTGAGTTCTTATTGTGATTACAAGAAAAATTAAAACGTCTACTGAGCACATCTAAAACTTGTGCACCGGGATGTCCAAGTCGATCATGCCAAGGTAAGGAAGCTGATGTGGTAAATGCGGTCTGTAAAAACTAACCTAATCTAGACACCCTAGTTTTAAATTTATAAACTAAGACTCTCTAAATGCTAGACCACTGACAGGCAAGTGTTCCTATCGTACGTAGTAAAGCCTAATGAAGTCCGAGTATCGAACCCACGAGACACTAGCGACGCTAAACTAGACTCTGACTTAACTAATACTTAACTGGTTTTAATTGTTTTGGATTTGAGGTTTTTAATTAACTAATTCTACTAAAGCGAATACACAAGAAAACGAAACAAGCAAGCAAGATTGGTGAAGTGACGGAAAGCAGACAGAGAAAGAACTACCCAGGCTTCGAATCCCTATGACCAACCTATGACCCCTAGTCCTGACCAACGACTAAAGCTCCGAATCTACCCAGAAAACCTCCCGCTAAGGATGATCAACCAAAATAGAAGATGGAACAAAGTGTTGAAGTGCTAAATTGGAAACGACTCAAGCTATCGACACCGAATCCCACGGCTGTCAGATTTAAAACAACTATGGTGCTAAATCCTCTAATCATGAAGCTAAACCTGCTAAATAACTGAAAACCTAGGAAACCCTAAACGCGAATAAGTAGTCGAATCCGAGCTATCGGTCACCCAAACTACCAAACAACGCCTAGCTAATAACCTAACAATCCGCCAATGATCTTTAGATCAAGTGGTGGAGGGCTTGCATTTCTCTTGAGAGATGCAAGTTCGACTACCACTTGGTGCAGAGTGAGGCACTGGTGGGCAATGATAGGAGACCCAGGGAAACCGGGGTTGGATCCTTGAGCCTAACGGGTTTTACTGATGATTTTACTGTCGTGCCTACGGGCGGGTGGGTTACCGGGTTTTCCCCGGAATTGGTGGTGGACTCGGGTTACTCTCGGAGTACTCCGTTTGTCTAGTGGGTGCCCCGAGAGTGCTCGGGATTGAGTTTGTTGGCTGTTTAAAAAAAATAACCTAGCAATCCTGACTCGTCCCTAGAGTTGCCATAAAAGGATGCACACTATACTCAGTTGATTTTAATTAATTTAGTTAAACTTGAATTATCTCTAATCTCAAGCTCTAGACCGAAAACCTAATAGATTAACGAACCTAGAATGATCTAAATAGTTCCAGACCAGACTAACAAGATCACCTAACCAAACAACCAATCACAACCAAGAAAAGCACACAAATTCATAAACAATCACAAAACAGGAATATGTAAATCATCCCAATTTAATCATTAGTTAAAACCAAATAATCAAAACATTAAATCATAGTTCATCTAGAACTAGGTCGTATAAAAGATTAGCCAAGAATCATAGTCGCTAAAAAGAATCAAGTCTCAAACTGTTGGTGCATATTTGTGACAACAGCTTAGATTTGGTCTTTGGATATCTTGTAATTAGTTAAACGATAAACAGTTAGCGGGTTTAGCTTTGTAATAGTTAGTTGTAATGTTTGGGCTAACCAAACCCATACCTATGGGGATGTGGGATGAATTGGGCCTTGCCCAGATTCGCAGTCCATATGGTTTTGACCAAGCCCAAGTAGCAAACCTTGTGTTATATAAACAAGGCTATGCTTTAGGGTTTAGGTTAATCAGCCAAAACGTTTGTGTGTGAGATTTCGTGAGAGCTTTACTGCTTGGACGAATTTGGAGAGTTGGTTAGGGTTTGATTGATTGTAATTCTTGTAATCGATAATCAATAGAAACCCAGGTTGAAAGTGATTTCTGTTTCTACTCATTCTGCTATATTCTGATCAAGAGGATTCCGTACTCTTGATTAGATTGACAATTCTGTGAAAGATCCATACATCAAGGGGACCTACAATTGGTATCAGAGCATTAGGCTCTTGAAGGCACGGTTCAGAATTGTTGGCTGCAGAAACAGGAAGAATTTTTGAAATCTTTGAAACCTGAAAACTAGGGTTTCGAAATTCTTGTTGGGTTGATAAAAATTTTCGAAATTTTTTGGCTGATTTTGATCTTCTGCATTGATTGTTTGCTATTTTGCAGGTTTTAGGGATTCCAGGAAAGTTTTTGGTTGATTCTGGAAGAATTTTTGGCTGAATTCCTTGAAGATTCGAAGACTGTCTTCGTGTTCTTCATTAAGTTTATCAGAATTTTATCAAAAGTTTGCTGATTTGCTTGTTCGATTTTGCAGGAAATTGATACGAAGTCAGGATTAAATCTGCAAATTTCAGAAAAGATTTGATCAGATTTGGCGGATTTGCTACTGCTTGCTGAACAAGATAGTTAAATTCGCTGAGAAATCAGAGAAATTAACTGTCTGCGAACTACTCTGGCGAATTAAATCCAAAGGCGACTTTGGTAATTGTATAATTGTCCTCAGCGAAATTATACGGTGATCGGCGAAATTAGACCAGTCGTCGTAATAGCGAATTTGACCAGCGAACTTGGCAGCAAAATTTAACCTTGACAGCGAAACTGACCCGCAAAATTAACAAACGGACCAGCGAAATTACCTGATTGACCAGCGAAATTAATAGAGGAATTAAAACCAGCAAATTTAAAGTGGTGGAATTTCAGTTGGCAAGCGTCGATAAAATTTGACTGTTTTGCAAATAGAAATTGATCCGCAGCTCGTTTCTCTAATCCGTCTGCACCGTTGAATTCCTCGTAAAAAAAAAAAACTCTGGAAAATCCAGAATTCGGTTTTCGACATTAGATATCATTGGATTCTTCTTTTCGAGATGATTCTAACGGTGTAATTTGGTAACCACTGTTTTCGGAGATATTTTGTACGGTTTTACCAGTCTGTTGCGTTAAAATGTTGAACATGACGAATTTGAACGCACCTAAGATGATGAAGGTGGAGAATTATCTTACATGGAAGGACAGGTTCCAATCTTTCATTGAATCTCAGGATGCACGCATGTGGATCTGTATTGAAGATGGGTACACAAACCCAACACATGACTTTGAGGGCAGACCACGTAGAACAGAGTATGTGAACATGCAAGAGAATGATAAAATGATGTATGAGGCTGAAAAGAGAGCCTTGGCTGCAATAAAGATGTCTTTACCTGATAGCATCAAGCATACCTTCAAAAAGTACACTAATTCAAAGGATATGTGGGATGCATTACAAAAGCGATATCAGGGAAATGAGAGTGCAACTCAGGCATTCATGGCAGAGATAGTGCAAGTTGATGAGGCTGAAACTACTGTGAATGATGCTGAAGCTAAAGTGGAGAATGCTGAAGCAAAAGTGGATGCTGAAGTAGAGAAAGAGAGTGAAGCTGAACAGGTTGTTGCTGATGAAACCTCAGAAGTTCATGAGAAAGAGGTACAATCTAATTCTGTGTGTTTGAGGTGTCATGAATTACAGGGTGAGGTTGACAGGTTGTCAACACAAAACCAAAGTCTGGTAAGCGAGATGTCTAGCATAAAAGAGTCAAACTTTTTTGCTAAAAGAAACGAACATACATACTTGAAGAAGATAAGAGGTTATGAAAGTGAAATTGAAGCTTTAACATGCAAGTTAAATGAAAAACTTCAAGTAATAGATTTAGCTCATGACATGATGGCTGAGAAAACAAAAGAGATTTCTGAAAAATGCAAAGAGTTGTCAGATGCACAACTCAAAATTGTTGAACTTGAAAAGAAATTAAGTCAATTCAGAGATTCGTCTTTTGTAATGAAACACATGATGGGTGGGTTAAAGAAGAGTAATGACAAGACCACTGTAGGCTTCCAGGGCTTTAATGAAATCTCATCTCCTCTTAGTCATGACTGTTCTTTCCTGCCTAGTGAAGATGAGCTAGCAGACTTTATGGCATCTGCACCAAGTAGTTTCGCATCCACATCAAGTCAAGGTGATGGATCTGAGAGTGATGATGCTAAGAAGAACAATAACAGGGAACCTTTGAAAAGGAAAAATTCACCGCCTAAGAATAAAAATCAAGATTTTGTTAAAAAGATTAATTTTGTTCAAGGTAGTGATATGAAAAATGAAACAACTGTTATTGAAAATGAATCAAATGTAGAGTTTGCTAAAAATAAAAACAAAGAAAAATCTGAATCCAAGCAAACTAAACAAGGTTCATCCAAGGGATCATCACCATCTGTTAAGGGATCTACCTCAGAGACTCCAGCTAAGAAGTCTTTGAAAAGGAGATCGTGCTTCAAGTGTCACATCAAAGGACATGTAGCTAGCTTCTGTCCTAACAAAAAGAGTGAAGCACAAATTAGTGAAAAACAGAGAGGGAAATCACCAGAGAAGAAAGGTGATAATGAGGAGAAAGTTGCGAATTCTCCAAAGAAATCTGCTCCCAAGCAACCAGAGGGTGTTGCTGTTGGTGTAGATAAGGCTGAAAAAGGAACTCCACAAGTTCCTCGTTTTCAAAGAAATCAACCAAGATTTCAGCCTAGATCTCCACCAGGTAGATATGAGAGACCTAGAAGCAGTTCACCAAGAATGAACAATTATAATTCTAATAATTTCAGAAGTCAAGGTCACTATCAAAATCGATACCAAAATAATGGTGGTCGAACTTTTTATAACAATGGCTTTAGAAATTATAACAATCAAGCTTTTTGGAATCAAAATTTTCAAAGGTCAAATAGTCCTAACACATATAGGAACCCTCAGGACCAAAGACCTTATGGAAATCAAAATCAAATTCCATCAACAGGTCTGAGATCCAAGACTCAAGTTAGGAGTAATGGATATTGGATAGATGTTCAAGTAGTTGGTGAATTTGGACGACCCAAGACCATTAAGGCTTGGGTCCCCCAATCTAACTAATTTCTTAGTTGGTGTGTGCAAGAGCTGCTAAGGAGGATTATCAACTTATGTTGATAATGGCTGCTCTAGGCACATGACGGGGGATGTGAGATTGTTGATATATAAATATTAAATGATTTAAATTGAAGTTCAAAGTGATGAGTCGACACACTAGATAACCTGGCAGATCTTTATACTAAAGCTTTTGACAGGGCTCGCTTTGAACATTTAGTCGAACTCAACGGGACGAGGAATCCTGAATAACGGGTTTTTCATAAGAATTTTGTAAATAGTTTACTGCTTTTCTTAAAAATCAAAAATACAAAAACATTAAAAAATCAAAAACATAAAAAAAATAGAAAATCAAAAATGAGTTATCACTGTGTGAAAAAGAAGAAATGATAGTACATCAGCGAGTTAGACTGTCACACTGAAATTGAAATTAAATTGCTTATGTGTGATAGTAGCTTCATCATATGATGTACCAGTAGGCAAAAAGCATGAAATAATCAACTTACCAATGTGATATAAACTTAAATGAACTGAATATGAGTGGGGAACACATTAGTGGTGTATGGTTTAATGACCTTAAATCTTGCGTTGATAGATTGCCAAAATCTGAGGTTTTGGGTCTTTATACTGTTATTTCATCTGGGGATATCAGGGTTTAATGACCTAGGCACAACCAGGATATCTTAAAAGAGCAAAAAATGCCAAATCCCATAAATGAAGAAGCTCTCATAGAGAGTCATTCAAAATGTGCAAAATGCATAATTCGTACCAAAAAATGGTATTTGTCTTAGCCCTCGTTAGATATTTTGGTCTCTTTGCTGTACGGAAGTACTGACCTGATCACCAATTATCTAAACGTTGAAAACAAAACGGATGAATTCAGTATACTCACCTACTACGATGAATCTTTGTGCATACCTTGATTGCGGGGGTATATCCTGAAGTGGGACACACTAATATATCAGAAATAAAATTACCTTAACGTATCATACGGTAATGGTACTTGAAATGTTCATGCATTTTGTTTAAGTGGACAAACATACTGGTAATCGTTTTGGACTGCTTTTCATGAAAAGTTAAATAAAGAATTATCTAATAGTGTGAAGCAGTTTGATTTTGTTGATATGATCTTCTTACCAGTGATTCTCACAAAAATAGAGTGTTTATTGCTTTTGTTATTTACTTGCTTTCAGAAAATAAAAAAAAATAAAAATCCAAAAATAGTGTCTTTTTCTGTTTAAAATTCTTAATGTACGGAAAACTGTTATTCTTGGAGGAATTGTTACTGATAGGGGGAGACGGTGTTGGAAAGTGAGTTGAAAATTTTAAATCATGCGGGTTATAGGGTGTGTGTTTAAAAAGTTTTGCGTGTTGGTAATGAATTGAGAATGCTTAATCTGTGATATAATCTCTTGAATAATAATAATAATTTATTTAACTTTGTTGAAAAATTCTTATGGTTTCTCGAGATGTTTGTTTTATAGTAAACAAATTGAAGCAGTGTGTTGCTGAGAAGTTGCTGTGAAGATGAGAGTTTGATTTGATGCATGGTAGAACCTCCTTTCTATATTGCAGACAAGATTGAAGAGTTTTAAGATTGCTATACATATGCTGAACTGGAGTTTACTCAAGTGCTAACGTTTTTGAAGATTTGGTGATTGGATGCATCAGCTTAGGGGGAGTCTGTTGCTGACAGAAGCTATTGAAGCTGAAGCTATCCAAAGACCAAAGACAGTGCAAGACTACATGAAGAATGCCAGATGACTGAAGACAAAGTTATTTTATGAAGCTATTGTCAAGGGGGAGTTTGTTGGTGCATATTTGTGACAACAGCTTAGATTTGGTCTTTGGATATCTTGTAATTAGTTAAACGATAAACAGTTAGCGGGTTTAGCTTTGTAATAGTTAGTTGTAATGTTTGGGCTAACCAAACCCATACCTATGGGGATGTGGGACGAATTGGGCCTTGCCCAGATTCGCAGTCCATATGGTTTTGACCAAGCCCAAGTAGCAAACCTTGTGTTATATAAACAAGGCTATGCTTTAGGGTTTAGGTTAATCAGCCAAAACGTTTGTGTGTGAGATTTCATGAGAGCTTTACTGCTTGGACGAATTTGGAGAGTTGGTTAGGGTTTGATTGATTGTAATTCTTGTAATCGATAATCAATAGAAACCTAGTTTGAATGTGATTTCTGTTTCTACTCATTCTGCTATATCTTGAGGAAGAGGATTCCGCACTCTTAATTAGATTGACAATTCTGTGAAAGATCCATACATCAAGGGGACCTACACAAACGATAAGCAAATCATGTTTAATAGTTTGTAAAACACAAAGTCTAACAAAACCAAAAAATAATAAATTGTAAACCAAACCCGAATCTTGAATCACGGCTTTGATCCCTTGAACCAATTCTCTTTTTTTTTCTTTTTCTTGCGCTAGCCCTCTGCCGTCGAATTCCCTTCTTGCTATCTACTCCTGTTCGTATGTTCTTGTCCTTTTAATTCTTCTGATCTATCTTCTATCGAATTCATATATGGCTGATGTGTATACTGTTGATGCAACAACTAGTAGACCAAGGATAGTAGCTGGGCTGGTCAGGCAAAAGGGTTGAAGGGTTTGGTTTTGCCTAACGCAGGTCGTGGGTTCCCCCCACGTTTGCAAGACGTGGAGAGAGGTTCACTAGTTTGATTTTGTTGTTTTCTCGGGATCCTCCACTGAAATGTGTTCAGTCTCGGATGTGGGAGCAATAAGAATGTGTGTGTTGAATGTGATGGAGAGTGACTTGTATAGAGCAAGTACTCAAGAACAATGACCAGAGATTCGACTGGAATCAGAGCTGATCCAGGATGTCCTGGGCACTAAATGAAGTGTCACATTTATAGGGAGAGTCGTCGCTCAAAGAGGAAGCTGTTGACTAGTTAACATGCTTCCAGTGGGGGACTTACCCTTTCGGGGGTTAAAGCCTTTTGACCCGCGGATAAAAGAGTGTATTCTGTGGACCTGTGTTACTTTTGCGGCTGAGAGAGTTGGTGAAACAATCAGAGATGTGACCATTTACTGTTCACGTGTTGCTTTATCTTGGCTCCCAGATTTTCAACCTTTGAACCATTTAACCTTTTGAGCATCCATGTATTTAAGTCACTTTATTTGGTATTGGGCTACCCCCGTTATCAGCCCCCCAAGTCAGAGGTTTTTGAGAAATGAGCTCAAAGACTTCTGACTTTTACACATGTATCTGTATTGCTTAATGGCTTCAAGGTTTCGAGGCTTGAAGGGTTGAAAATGATTGAGCTTTTTGATTTTTAAATTTGACAAGACAGTTGATATGACTTGTGGCAGTTTTCTTTTGTGTCAGGCGGCGGTTTTAATTCCTCCGTTTAATTATATTATTTTCTATTCAATAATTTACATTCACTTTCACAGAAGAACATGATTTGCTCTCTTTTCTCTCAAGTTTTCCCCTTTTCGAATCAGGTTAGTTCCGATTGCTTACTTTCTTCTTATTTTCTATTATCATGGGTGTCCGTAAGAATTTAGCGAAATAGTTTTCTCGAATGACTCAAGAGGAAGTCGATTTGTTTTGTATGGAATGGGGAATAGAGACAAAGTTTAAACCGGTAGCACCGGCTTGTGACGTTTCGATCGATAGATGTCCCCCTGGTTCCATTGCTTTATACTGTCGCCATTTCGAGTTCTCTAACCTTTGCCACCCCTTTTCGAACTTTGTTTTGAATATCCTGGAGTATTATCGCATATCTTTCGGTCAGATTCACCCTCTTGGCATGGCTAGGGTTTTACACTTTGAAGTTTTGTGCCGGGCTTCTGGGCATGACCCAACTCTTTTATCGTTCCGTCGCTTTTTCCGACAGGCTAAGAATGGTGACTGGTTTACCTTCAAGACGTCTCAAGTTGACACTTTCTTGATTTCGTCTATGGTTTCTACCCTTGGTGTCTGGAAGGACCGGTTTTTCTGGGTGTCCGAAGAAATTGTTCCTTTTAAACTTATTTGGAGGCACCCGGATGCCGTTTTGAATGAACCTGAACCTTCTACTTCTGATGTAAATGCTCATTTTTTAGAAACTCTTAGGGAGTGCCCTTCAAGGCTTCGTCCCTTTCCCGAGTATTTGTTGGTGTTGTTGGGTCTCAGTAAGTTGTGGGAAAAACATGATCGAGACCCGGTGCTTTTGAGAGATGGGCAGGGTATGCATTTATTCTTCTTGTGCTGTTATGTTCCTATTTCTTGCTTGCTTACATGTTTTATGTTTGTTTTGCAGCCATGTCTGCACTCGATTTTATCAAAAGTGATGATACTTCTGACGTTGCCTTTGATGATGCTGCTGTTACTCCGGGTGAGGATGCGGTTGTTAGGGGATCCGATCATAGGTTCGAGGGTTACAGATATGTGAGTGTCCCAAATATCAAGGGTTTTAGCAAGGCTGTGGGTTCCAAGGCTTCCGTTCGTCATTCAAAACGTTATTTGAAAGGTGCTGATCAACCATCTGGTTCGGAACCCATCGATGTTAGTGATGATATTGAAGTATCAGCGGAGCAAGCTATTGAGGTTGACATGTCAAAGGGTAAGGAGAAAGAGTTTGTTGTTTCTGGTAAAGAGAAGCAGTTGGTTGTCACACCCCCAGAATACCACATGCGGAAACACTGCGGGGCATGTGACGTACTAGGATTCAAGCCACCAATCACATTGAACTCATAGATATATTTAAATAAAACTTTCATTTGTTAACATTAAGTGTTACAACGTTACAAATAATTCACAGTATACAGCGGAAGCATAATTCATTCGTTAAGTGTTTATAAACCACATGTAAAAACCATTAGTCTTGTATTGCGATTCCATGTATCTCGACCCATGACCACTCCAGCCTCCCAGACAGCAAGTTCCAACAATATGCACCTAAAGGCCTGCAAGGCATGTAGCAACGAATCAACAACAAAGTTGAGCGAGTTCACAGTTGGTTGTCCATTTTAAAGTTGTTCCAAAAACCACAAGTTCTTTCGAAAACCATGTGTTAACCAATTCCTTGTTTCCCAAACCATATCCAGTGGGGGCTTCCCCATGTTAACCACTAGACCCGTTACCATATCGACAACTGACTAAGTAAGTTGTGCCCTACGTCAATGTCTATCATCATTGACTAAGTGCCTAGATCCATTAGTTCACTCCCGTCCTCTGCGGCACGGTGTGAGGCTTGTCAAACCTAAATAGCGCTATCTAACTAATGACCCGCTCGCAATTGGCCCGGCGATTAAGTCGATATAAAATGAGGGACTTCAAGATAGAGTTTTTTCTAGTAAGTTATATGTTGTCATCCTTCCTATGGAGGACGGAGGTACGTAATCTACCCAAGGAGAATACGCAGGTTTAATGTTGTCATCCTTCCCACAGAGGATGGAGGTACATATTCTACCCAAGGAGAATATGCAGGTTCCATTTTAGTTCCTTAACCCATTCCCAAACCACCGGGA
Source organism: Helianthus tuberosus (assembly GCA_030545235.1). NCBI lineage: Eukaryota > Viridiplantae > Streptophyta > Magnoliopsida > Asterales > Asteraceae > Helianthus > Helianthus tuberosus. The sequence continues at coordinate 194,053,675 of CM060412.1, read as the reverse complement.
ATCCCATGCCTTATAGAAAATGTGAACTCACCTTGGTTTGCTCGGATTGTTAATTTACTTTACCAGTTCCCCATTGGTCAACCAAATCCTAATATCATTTCCAGTAGCAATCAGTTTTATAGCACTCACTCATACATTTCTTATAAAGATTACATATGAAACCCACAAATAATATCATGCAAAGTGTAATAGTTGATCATGCAATGTAACAGTAGATACAATACAATACATCATATCATCACAGAGTGGGTGAGTGAATCTCACACCAGTTAGTTTACAAAATCACCGGTCGTTATCATATCACTATTAACACCATTATTCATCCATGTGCGTGTGTGTGTGATCCACTCTACAAGTGGCAAAGTGTAAGTGGTCCAACTTACATAACAGGCCTAAGTAAAATAATCTCATATCAATGGGTGGCCAATGTTTCGTCGACAATAAGGGGTGGTGAAACATCATGTTTCGTCGGCACAAAGAGGTGACGAAACTCTATGTTTGGTCGGCAAGGAGAGGTGGCAAAACTCTAAGTGTTTCGTCATCATTCAGTTCATCACACACAGAAACCCTAATCAATTTCAAATCAACTAGCCATTGCCACCCCTAGACTAACATGCTGATACAACTCAAAGATCCAACACTATCATGCAACCCTAGTATTCATTATCATTACAATCTGTATAACACGTACACATGATCAGGACCATCAACACGAACCCAACACCATATAATCACACCAACTTCATCGACTAACATGAACCCTAGAGCAACAACCAGATTGTTAACACATGAGATCGTATAAGTCATCATCATATTTAGTTCCCTATTTTAAGAATATTAATCAATAAGACTAACTATCCCTTTTCGATCTTTGCACAATTATTATTTGATAATACCCACAAATCAGGATCACATGTCAAACAATTTCACATAGCCGAGAGGAATCAATCAAAAGTTAAATAGACAAGATCATACCCAAGATTATACATAAACATAAACATCAATTGACAATTAACAGTTAGTGTAGATATAGTTTACTAACCAATGGCTTAATCGAAGAAGATAATATCTCATGGGGGTCTGCTACTGCCGTCAAGTGTCTAGGGTTTCGTGAATTTAGGTTTGCCTAATATAACGTGAATGTGGCAGGTTTAAAATAGAACTTCACTTGGGCCGAAGCCCATTACGGCGACCCATTTTAGGACGAAACAAGGTGATGGCGAAACTCCACAGTTTCGTCGAGTAAGCCTTGTGGCGAAACACTGATGTTTCGTCGAGTGGGCTTTGTGGCAAAACACTGATGTTTCGTCGTAGTGTATGACTGATGCCATGGGTTATGCTCATATGTGATGTTATGTGCATTAATATTTGCATGAAGATATAGAGAAACTATGGGTACACTTGTGTAACATAAACATATTAGTATTGTAGTTGCATGATGCTAAATTATATGCTATTCTATTAGTAATATAAGTTTACATGTTAAATACAACCACATACAAATCATTCGTCATGCATGAATTAAGTTTATACACTTAAACCGTTCATAAGTTCCCACTTTAATCAAACTATATACAATACACCCACTTAAATCAAACATGAACAAGTTACACCTTAATCAAAATATGAAAACACTTTGCAAAACAAGAAAACGTTTCGGGTAAATGACCTTGAAAACTAAAGTTGTCACATCATCCCCAACTTGAAAGAAATTTCGTCCCGAAATTTAGCACGTAGTTACTGAGGAAGCTAGTTAGGTTGCATGGTTTCCTGGTTTTCCTGGGGTGGGTTTCACATCATCCCCCCGTTGGTTTGGAATTTCGTCCCGAAATTCCGTAGTAGCTTCAGCCTCAGTAGTGGTTTCATTGTTCTCGAACAACTGGGGATATTTGTGTTTCATTTGGTCTTCTCGTTCCCAGGTAAACTCTGGGCCACGACGGGAGTTCCAACGAACTCGAACGATAGGTGTCCTGGTGCGTGTGAGAATCTTGATCTCCCGGTCCAAGATTTCCACTGGTTCTTTGACAAATCGCAACTGATCGTCGATGGTGAGCTCCTTGAAAGGAACTATGAGGGTTTCATCTGACAGACACTTCTTCAGATTCGACACACGGAGTACGTTGTGAACTCCACTGAGTTCTTCAGGTAGATTAAATCTGTAGGCCACCTTGCCAATTCTCTTCGTGATTTCGAAAGGTCCAACGTATCCGGGTTGAGTTTGCCTCGTTTACCAAAACGAACTTAACCCTTCCAAGGTGAGACTTTATGTAGTACTCGATCCCCAACCTGGGACTCGAGTGGTTTCCTGCGCTTATCAGCATAACTTTTCTGACGGTCACGAGCTGCCGCCATTCGTTTTTGTATCTGGGCAATCTTCTCTGTGGTGTCTACGACGAGTTCTGGGCCAGTGATTTGGCTGTTTCCAACTTCTGCTCAACAAAGAGGTGATCGGCACTTCCATCCGTACAATGCCTCGAACGGAGCAGCCTGGATGCTGGTGTGGTAACTGTTGTTATACGAAAACTCCACTAAAGGTAGATGCCGCTCCCAGCCGTTACCAAAGTCGATTACACATGCTCGAAGCATGTCTTCAAGAGTTTAGATGGTGCGTTCAGTCTGCCCATCCGTCTGTGGATGATATGTTGTGCTCATGACTAGACGTGATCCAAAGGATTTATGCATCGCTTGCCATAAATCAGCTGCAAATCATGGGTCGCGATCAGAGATAATGGAGGTTGGCACCCCGCGCCTAGTAACCACTTCTTTCGGGTAGATGACTGCAAATGTAGAAAACTTATTCGTTTCCTTGATGGCTAGAAAGTGTGCTGGTTACGAGAGACAATCAACAATCATCCAGGTGATATTGTTTCCGTTTCGAGTTGTAAGTAGACTAGCAACCAAATCTATGGCAGTCTGTTTTCGCTTTCTATATCGGTATTGCTGGTTGTTGATACTTCACTTTGAATTTCCCACAAGTCAATCCATCATTCACTTACCTAACTAGGTGGGCCGTCATGACCGATCACCAGTACAAGGTTCATAAATCCTAATGTCTCTCATCCAAACCCAGACGACTAGAATATCTAGGCCGGTGTGCTTTGCTCAACATAAACTTCCTACAGTTACTGCATAATGAGATCCACACTCGTTCCATGAGGTAGCGAATATCGTCTGACCTGCCAAGGTTGCTTCTCCATGCCCCGCATGGGTTCAACTTGAAAATCCTCTTCCTTCAGTTCTCCAGTTTGAATAGAGCGAGTCTGATCAGGTAAGCTAGAGTCGATAGTGAGCTGCAAAGCTCGTGCACGTTCAAGTTTCATAGTTGTAATCATCCTAAAGTTCCCTCCAGCGATGCCATTAACTGATTTAGCTATGTCGAAACTAAGGTACAAGGGAGGCCCTTGTGATTGGTCTAAGTAACACATCTGGTACCGTCCAAGTAATGCCTCCATCAAAAATCCCAAGGCCACGGTTTTTACCGCTAGTTGTGTGTCGTGCAGTTCCTCTTTGTAACTCCATCACGTAAGTCATCACTTTCTCGTGATGCATCGGTGTGTAACTGGAACTCTGATTCGGACCATCATGGTATACCACTAAATCACCCGCACCCCCGGGTAAAGACGATGCTTGGTGCATTGTAGAGTTGGAATTTGAAAGCTGAAAAGACATCTTCCTGTTTCGTCTTTCACGAACACAGCACCCTGCCGTGCTGAAGAGATTTAAGCGGTGCGATCTTCGAAAATCCCGTGATGAATCTGCGATAGTATCTAGCGAAACCAAGGAATTGTTGCATCCCCGAAGAAATCTTTGGTGTCGATCAGTTTCTAACAAAATGAATCTTAGCGAGATCCATGTGTACTCCCACTTTGTCGGTTACATGATCAAAATGCATATCTCGAATCTAGATGTGTCATTAATCAAGACTTCGCACGTAATGGCTCCTCCCTCAGGAGCGCTAAAATAAGATACAAATGTCGTCCATGATGGCATGATGTTCTTTTCTCCTGAAATGATTCTACACGTCATCAATAAACATAGTCGTTTCATGTGATCCTTAAAGCTGTTGGTGTGATGATTAGCCCAAAGGTCATGGAATACAACGTTGAAATAACCTCATTGCATTTGATATGCCATTGTAGGAGCATTCTCCCCTTGGACTTCCCCCTGATGATAGTTCGTTCGCTAATCATTCCTCAAATGGAAGCTCGACTCTTGCTACTGGTCGACTGGCTGGCAATACATGGTCGAGGCAAACGGTTCTTGACTGTCACCTTGCTGCGTTCTCGGTATTCGGTACTCATGTCCAACGATAAGGCTTATCTTCATGGATATAACTGGGCTTCCCAAAGTGAAAAGCTAGGTTCAACAAAACTCCTGTTCAACGGTTCCTGTGGTTGATTAGACAGCTCTTGCAACCCTCCTGGTGCAAGACGGTAGAAATACAAGTAATCAGGGCTGCTTCTGGTGTGATATCAACTGAGATTCTTTTCTACAATTGTGGGAGTAGACCAGTAAATTCTACGGGTAGAACATCGAGAAAAATCACGGGCAGTTTGTGGATCCTCGATCCTCTTGTCCTTAATCGTAACATCAGTAACAGTTGGTAACATAGCAGGGTAATCCTTCCATAGATACTCCTGGGCCTTCATTGCTGATACGATGCTAACCTTTACACCATGCTGCCACTTTGGAACAGACGACGGTTCCCTACTAAGAAGGAGGATACGTAAAATTTTCTTCTCGCAGGGCATGCCTGCGCGATCTCTGGATAACCAACCCACACTAACTACTGCATCGAAGCCATCAAGGATAGCAGAAGAAAGGTCGATGTCGAACACTTGTCCCACAAGGTCGAGTTTGCATCCTTACAAACTTATGAGGTTTGATTGTCTTGCCATCAGCCGATTCCACAACAGGTTCGGTTTCAAGAAGCATCAGGGTTAAACAGAACAGAGACGAAGCGATTAGTTTCCCTTACAAGCTACCATGTTGCTATTTTATCTGGCGTCGCTTACCCCAATCCTAAATGCCCTTCCACAAACATCATTTCCAGTGTTGTTGTTTTCATTACAGGGATTTCAAGTACTGTCATTGTTCCTTTGGTCGTTGTCCTCTTAACTTAACCACGGCCAATCCATGTTGTAGGCAGCTTTATTTCCATACTGTAGGCTACGATTTCGAGTACCTTGGTGTCGCCATGACTGTTGCCTCTCATGCCGTTGCTTGAAACGGAGACAGGGTCCATCTTGTCACATTTTCATGTCACGTCCTAAGGCGCTACTCCATGTGCTAGCAGTTACACATTCTACACCATGGTCAGTTATCATCGTTTATGTCCCGATTATTCCGTAGGAGTTGACTCCCATAAGTCGCTGACTAGGGTTAAGGATTTGGTTGAAGTCAACCTGCTGGTGTCCGTTGCCGGTAATCAAGGTCGTTCTAATACTAAGGTTGGTACGGCACTACGCTCATCCTCTTATCCATCGTTCTTGCAAGTTGGCTGAGTATTACACGACATGTTTCCCGAGCATTGCAGAAGTGATCGCACTTCAGAGTCTAAGACGTTATCGCACTAGGTTCTAACAAAAAAAGATAGGTGAGGAAGGTATAGACCAATCCTTTGATGCGGAGACATCCATCTCAGGGACGCTCGTACAAGCACCTAACATTCTACACGGTTCACTAGGTGTTCAGATGGGTGTTCAGGTAATACTCGATAGCATCGAGATTCGAAAGGATCCAGAGATGAATGAAAAGTTCACGTTCGAGTAGGGGACATTCACTGCTATGACCCCTATAGGTTTGTTATGTTTCACATCGATCAATTAATAGAATAGAACCCCTTTTTTTCACTTGTTAAGCCTCACTGGGACTCACATGCACCCCACATTATTATTATGTGTGCACCCACAATAATATTGTGATTTGCATGCTCATCTCAGCTCCTCTTAACTCAAGTCAAATGGTTCCTCAAACTCGAGTGGCAAACAAAGAGCATCACGAAGCGTAAGTCATGAATGTTTAGGGAAATACCACCCTATCAGTCACATAACATATGCAAGTAATATATGAATTCATACTGTTGTGCTAAACGTGCAATCACATGCAATATCATATGTAAGTGTTCACTAGTTATGCAGTAAAATGAGTATACAAGAGACGAACCTTGCAATCTGGAGCTGAGTGTCATGGTCGTATTCACGTTTTCAGAACTGTTCGGTTATAGTCTGGTTTTATAAAAATGTTTTCCCCTTTTTAAAACCAAGTTCACTATAACCAATGTCTCTGATACCAATCTGTCACACCCCCAGTATACCACATGCGGAAACACCGCGGGGCATGTGACGTACCAGGATCCAAGCCACCAATCACATTGAACTCATAGATATATTTAAATAAAACTTTCATTTGTTAACATTAAGTGTTACAACGTTACAAATAATTCACAGTATACAACGGAAGCATAATTCATTCGTTAAGTGTTTATAAACCACATGTAAAAACCATTAGTCTTGTGTTGCGATTCCATGTATCTCGACCCATGACCACTCCAGCCTCCCAGACAGCAAGTTCCAACAATATGCACCTAAAGGCCTGCAAGGCATGTAGCAACGAATCAACAACAAAGTTGAGCGAGTTCACAGTTGGTTGTCCATTTTAAAGTTGTTCCAAAAACCACAAGTTCTTTCGAAAACCATGTGTTAACCAATTCCTTGTTTCCCAAACCATATCCAGTGGGGTCTTCCCCATGTTAACCACTAGACCCGTTACCATATCGACAACTGACTAAGTAAGTTGTGCCCTACGTCAATGTCTATCATCATTGACTAAGTGCCCAGATCCATTAGTTCACTCCTGTCCTCTGCGGCACGGTGTGAGGCTTGTCAAACCTAAATAGCGTTATCTAACTAATGACCCGCTCGCCATTGGCCCGGTGATTAAGTCGATATAAAAATGAGGGACTTCATGATAGAGTTTTGTATAGTAAGATATATGTTGTCGTCCTTCCTATGGAGGGCGGAGGTACGTAATCTACCCAAGGAGAATACGCAGGTTTAATGTTGTCATCCTTCCCATGGAGGATGGAGGTACATATTCTACCCAAGGAGAATATGCAGGTTCCGTTTTAGTTCCTTAACCCATTCCCAAACCACCGGGAATCCCATGCCTTATAGAAAGTGTGAACTCACCTTGGTTTGCTTGGATTGTTAATTTACTTTACCAGTTCCTCGTTGGTCAACCAAATCCTAATATCATTTCCAGTAACAATTAGTTTTATAGCACTTACTCATACATTCCTTATACAGATTACATATGAAACCCACACATAATATCATGCAAAGTGTAATATTTGATCATGCAATGTAACAGTAGATACAATACAATACATCATGTTGGGATCTGAGGCTCTTCATTATTATGTTTGTTTGTATAGTTTGAACAATTAATGAAAGATAAACAGAGTTTAAGTGCAGCGGAAATGAAAACAAACTTTGTAAACACAACAATTGGTATCAGAGCCCGGACAGTCAAAATTCGATGTAACAATCAATTTGACATAACAGTTCGGCTCAAAATTCATTGATACCGAGGTTGGTTGCATTTAGTTGAAAAACAGAGTACAGAGTAAATCATGTTTAAAATGGTTATTCAAAAACTCTGTATATCAACCAAGATGTCATATAACTCACAAATCTCACACAACAAGTGATTTCATGCACAAAACACTCATGGTTTCTAGATCTGAAAACAATATCTGTTAAACTGTGAGATTACTTCTTATTTTCAAAATTGATTTCAGCTGTTGATGTGTAATTTGTGTTGTTTGCAATAAACACTAAAGTATGAACCTCAGATTAACAATACCTATGTTCATAAAAACATTGGTGTTTCGTTAATATAGAAAGAGGGAAATTAAAACTTTAGTCATTAGATCTTATGTGTTGAAAACAAGTTGAGATCCTCAAAAGGACATAATCAGCTTTGTTAAAATACATTAAGAAAATCAGGAGTTAAAATGTTCAAATCATATGTAATGAGATATTTGGCATAAGCATATGCAAAAATAACCAAATCTCTTAAAACATTACTACAAAATGATTTTGGAACAAGTATTCCTCAAATAAAAACTTCCTAGTAAGTTTTCCATCATTTTTGTTTGGGAAGGGTAAAAAGGGAAGAAAATTTTTACAAAAAAACTCAGAGGTGTGTTTATCTCAAAAATTTTGATGACAAAAGAAAAGAGTATAAACATAAAACACTGAAGAGTCAGAGCTTAGGGTAATAATGGTCATAAAGCAACTTTGTGTATTCACATATTCAGAAAAGGGTTTTTGATTCCAGTAAATGAATTCCTAAGAGGATCATAGTTGCAATCAACTGACAAAGAAAATGGTACAAAACAGTGGTCAAAATGTGTTCAAAAAGGTTTCTATCAACTGTTATCAAACCACTGACCATTTTTCATAAGTTTGAGTATGATATGATTATGTATTTTATTGAAGCTTTACCAGGTCCTTTTGATGCTGTTCTCAGAAAATCCTTTAATCATTTTTATACAAAGGATTTTTTTAATAATCAGGATATATTGTTCATTTTTTTTAAATAATATATTTGGAACTTTTGCTTGTTTTTATTGGCAAAAGTTTCAGTTCATGTCAGGATGTAATGCCTTATTCTTTGTTGGCATTAACGTCCTCATAAATGGGTCAAAAGGAAATGGTATATATGACAAGGTCATGTCATACTCAGGTTTACTTTTAAATGTTTTATCAAAGGTTGATTGCAAAACTGTGCTTAAATTACCAGGGTACTCATGCTTTAATTATATATATTAAACAAAAATGAGTAGCCTTAGCAAAAAGGATTTCATCATAGCCAAAACCGGGTCACAACAGTGGATTCATAATAAACAGTAGTTTGCACTAGACTTTCCCCTTGAAAGTGGTTCATAACAGCTGCTGATCTCAAAACACTGGTCTACTACAACAACTGCTGCTCTTAATAACTGATGAAGACCTAAAGACTGCTGAAGTTCAAACACTGCTGCTCTATCTACTGCTGTTCTCTAAGTGCTGCTTTAAGTTTCAAAGTACTGACCACTCAAAGACTGATCACCTTTGATGTAAGCACTGATGATTCAGACATCAGTGCTTAGACTACAACAGTTGAAAGCTGGAGCAGATGTTTAACTTCTTTTATAATGAATATTGTAGTCAGTGGTTAGGTTTAGCAGTGTTTGTGTAAGGACAGTGGATAGAGGTTGTTAGGCTGTTAGACGTCGCTTTCATGGTGACGTCAGCTGAGATTTCTCAGCGGTTTGGTTTGCCTATAAATGTAACAGTACCCTGTACTGCTACATTTGATTGACTGAGCGAGTTCTTCTCCTCTGGTCCAATCCTTTCATCTTGTGTGCAACCAACTCTGGAGTATCAGGCTGGGGGGGGGAGCTTAGTATGTAAGCATGTCTGTAATCTTTTGCTTTAATCTGTAAACCATTCGACTCAATGGAAAGCAACTGTTTATCATACTACTTTCTCCTTTGATTGTGTTTACAAAGTTTGTTTTCATTTCCGCTGCACTTAAACTCTGTTTATCTTTCATTAATTGTTCAAACTATACAAACAAACATAATCATGAAGAGCCTCAGATCCCAACACATCATATCATCACAGAGTGGGTGAGTGAATCTCACACCTGTTAGTTTACAAAATCACCGGTCGTTATCATATCACAATTAACACCATTATTCATCCATGTGCGTGTGTGTGATCCACTCTACAAGTGGGAAAGTGTAAGTGGTCCAACTTACATAACAGGCCCAAGTAACATCATGTTTCGTCGGCACAAAGAGGTGATGAAACTCTATGTTTCGTCAGCAAGGAGAGGTGATGAAACTCTAAGTGTTTCGTCATCATGCAGTTCATCACACACAGAAACCCTAATCAATTTCAAATCAACTAGCCATTGCCACCCCTAGACTAACATGCTGATACAACTCAAAGATCCAACACTATCATGCAACCCTAGTATTCATTATCATTACAATCTGTATAACACGTACACATGATCAGGACCATCAACACAAACCCAACACCATATAATCACACCAACTTCATCGACTAACATGAACCCTAGAGCAACAACCAGATTGTTAACACATGAGATCGTATAAGTCATCATCATATTCAGTTCCCTATTATAAGAATATTAATCAATAAGACTAACTATCCCTGTTCGATCTTTGCACAATTATTATTTGATAACACCCACAAATCAGGATCACATGTCAATCAATTTCACATAGCCGAGAGGAATCAATCAAAAGTTAAATAGACAAGATCATACCCAAGATTATACATAAACATAAACATCAATTGACAATTAACAGTTAGTGTAGATATAGTTTACTAACCAATGGCTTAATCGAAGAAGATAATATCTCATGGGGGTCTGCTACTGCCGTCGAGTGTCTAGGGTTTTGTGAATTTAGGTTTACCTAATATAACGTGAATGTGGCAGGTTTAAAATAGAACTTCACTTGGGCCAAAGCCCATTACGGCAACCCATTTTCTGACGTAACAAGGTGATGGCGAAACTCCACAGTTTCGTCGAGTAAGCCTTGTGGCGAAACACTGATGTTTCGTCGAGTGGGCTTTGTGGCGAAACACTGATGTTTCGTCGTAGTGTATGACTGATGCCATGGGTTATGCTCATATGTGATGTTTTGTGCATTAATATTTGCATGAAGATATAGAGAAACCATGGGTACACTTGTGTAACATAAACATATTAGTATTGTAGTTGCATGATGCTAAATTATATGCTAATCTATTAGTAATATAAGTTTACATGTTAAATAGAACCACATACCAATCATTCGTCATGCATGAATTAAGTTTATACACTTAAACAATTCATAAGTTCCCACTTTAATCAAACTATATACAATACACCCACATAAATCAAACATGAACAAGTTACACCTTAATCGAAATATGAAAACACTTTGCAAAACAAGAAAACGTGTCAGGTAATGACACTGAAAACTAGAGTTGTCACATTGGTTAAGAAAGGTAATACTCCTACCATCCAGGGTTCGTCTTCCAAAAGTGTTGAGAGCTTCAAAGGTCCAGAGGGTGAAGAGGTTTATGTACCCAACTGGGGGGTTAAAGTTGGAGATAGCTTCAAGGACCCGGCTGTTTGTGCTGAGGTGTTGGCCCACTTTGCTCCTCCTGGCGTTCGAAGTGCTATTTCTGAGATGGAGGTTGATCATCTTATTTCTAGAATGATGCTGAGTTCTTGCAACCTTTCAGCCTTGTTGGCTGAAGGTGTTACCAGTTTTGCAAAGGGTATGCAGGAATATGAGGAAGCCTCCAAGAAGAAGGAGAAGATGAGAGCCTCTATGGCTGCCATGAAGAAAGAGATTGATAGTTTTTTCTGAGAAGGAGCTAGCTTGGGTCAAAAAGGTGGGTGAATTGACGAGAAGGCACGAAATTGAGATAAATGATCTCAAGAAAGGCTTCGAAGCTGACCAGTTGAAGCTAAAAGCTGATAGGGAGGCCTTGACTGTTCAACAGAAGGCCTTTGATGAAGAAAAAGATGGCTTGAAGGCTTTGGTTGCTCAAGCCACTGCCAGTGGCTTATTGAGCAAGGTTTCCACCAAGTTGTTACCTATCTTCTTCACTCTAAAGAGTTCAATTCTACTCTCGGTGAAGTTTATACCAAACTGCTCAACTTGGGGAAATATCAAGGTCTCATTGCAGGTTACAAGCTTCATGAATCTGGTCATCCTTTGGAAAAATCTCCTTTGTACTGTCCTAAAGCTTCTGAGGTCTTCAAGAGTTCTGTTGAGCAGATGGAGAGGCTGACCTATCCCTATGTAAACCAGGTTGCAGCTTATTTTGGTAAGCCCCTTTCCGTCTTGCAGGGACTAAAACCGGATGGTCTTAATGAGAAGGTATGTGCCGAAGTGCTTGGTTCTCTTTCAAGAAAGCGCTCCTATTCAGGAGATAGCGAGGATACCTTCTCGGGAGAGCTTGATGCTGCCAAAGATGCAAGCTTGGAGGGTTCAGCAGTCGGTGGTGATGGTGGATCGAAGGCTAAGAAGTCCAAAAAGACAAAAAAGGTTAAGGGTAACGGTTCTGGGGCTTCCAAGCCTCCAGATGATGCTTGATGGACATTTGTAGCTTTCTTAGCACCTTTGTAAACAATTTGTGGTTTGTATTTTAACTTAAACAATCTTAGGTTTTGCAGGAACCCTTAAGGTTCCTGTTGTGTGGTTGTGGTTAGGCCTTGATGGCCATTTGAACAATTTCCTAGATTTGCAAGCTACTAAGGCTTACTTTAACCTTGTTTGGATGTTTGGAAGTCTGCTAAGGCTTTCTTTATTATGCTATTAAGTTTCCACTATTTGCCTTATGTTATTTCTTGTGTTTCTGCCTATTTGGTAAGGCAGCTTGGTTGGCTTCAAGCCTTCAAGGCTTCTGGCTGTCATGTATGTAGCTTGAAGCCTTCGAGGCTTCCAGTTACTATTTTGGTTTTATGATTTGGTTTGTATTTTTGAGTTTTGTGTTGTGTGCAACTTTTTTACTTGTGTTGTTGCATTGTTCCTTGGATTATTCTTATTGTATTGTCTTTGTTGGGTTTGTGTTGTCTTTATGTTTTTCATACCTTAAAGGGTTCAGTGCTGCAGTCACTTAGCCTTGGTATTTTTAACAAGAAGACATAGCACCTATCCTGTTCATTACTTTCCTTAGTTTGATTTTATTTCGTAAGCCTGTTTTTGATAATTTTTCTAAGGCTTAAGGAACATTTGGTGTGGGCTGTTCAGACCCGTCTATGAGACAACTTTGTTTTTCCATTGTAAGTCTCATGGAGTTGTATTGATTTAGGAACTCACCCCTTATATAGGTCCATTCAACCCTTGAACCTATTGAGCGATGTGGCCTGGGAGCTCATCCCCTTACATGGCCCTTGCCATGGAATTTTTTGCTAGGTTCTCAACCTGATTTTAGGATAGAAAGACAAATTTGATAAAACAACTTCATTCATTCAAGGGATATTGTGATTACAAAAGGTGATCATAGTACAACTCTTGAAATGAAACTTGTGAAATACAAACCAATCTTTCTTGATTTAGACATGGAACCTCTTGAGGGTCTTTCCATTCCAATGTCTTGGAAGCTTGTTACCTTCTGAGTCGGCTAGCTTATAGGATCCACCCTTATGTGCTTCAAGGATGGTATATGGGCCTTCCCATTTTGGGCTGAGCTTTCCTTGGTTCTCTTTTTTACTAGCCTCATTGTTTCTAAGCACAAGGTCTCCCGGCTTGAAACGTTCATTCTTGACTCTTTTGTTGTAGTAAGCTTCCATCCGTTGTTTGTACTTGGCCTCTTGAATTGTAGCTTGGTCTCATGCTTCCTCTAGGAGTTATAAGTTCAACATGGTCTCTTTTTGGTTTGCTTCGGGAACCATGTTGACCGTTCGTTGTGTTACAACTCCTACTTCAGCTGGAATCACGGCTTCAGATCCAAATACCAAGCTATAAGGTGTTCTTTTGTGGCTTGTTTTTTCGGTTGTTCTTATGGCCCATAGAACACATGGCAACTCTTCAAGCCAATTGCTTTCATACCTTCCCAATCTGGCTTTGATCCCTTCAACTATGCTTCTATTCATTCCTTCCACTTAACCGTTTGATTGTGGATATGCCACCGAGCTGAAATCCTGAGCTATTCTGTATTCTTTGCACCAAACGCTGAAAGGCTTCTCGGCAAATTGCTTTCCATTGTCGGTGACAAGCACTCCCGGCAATCCATAACGACAAATAATGTTTTCCCAAACGAAATCAATGACCTGTTTACCCGTGATTTTTGCAAGTGGTTTAACCTCAGGCCACTTGGTGAAGTAGTCTATGGCTACCAACAAGAACTTCACTCCACCTTGGCTGGTGGGAATGGACCAACGATGTCCATCCCCCATTTATAAAATAACCGTGCTGAGGTTATTGGTACAAGAACATGCTTGGGACTTTTCGGGATTGGTGCATGAATTTGGCAGGAATCACACTTCCTTGGTTGCTCAGTGGTGTCTAGGTGCATGGAGGGCCAAAAATACCCAAGGTTCATTAGTTTAGAAACCACCGATCTAGCTCCAAAATGAGCTCCGCATATACCTTCATGAACCTCTCTAATCAAATACTGGCTTTGCTCGAGACCCACACATCTCAGCAAGGGTGCAAGGTAACCCTTTTTGTAGAGGATTTCGCCTTGCAATACGTACTGTCTAGACTTGACTTTAACCTTTTCAGCCTCTGTTTGATCAGCAAGTAACTCACCATTTTTAAGGAATTCTTTGATTGGAGTCATCCAATTGGTGCCTTCTTCGGTGATTACGTCTTGAACTTCCAATTCATCGATTGATGGAGCCTTCAACACTTCTACCAATACCTTTTTGGTAAGGTGGGCAAAGGTGAAAGAAGTGAGTTTACTCAAGGCATCAGCTTTCTTATTTTGAGACCTGGGAATTTGCTTGATGGTACACGTTTGGAATGTGTTCATCAGCTCTTTTGATTTTTCTTTGTATCTCTTCATATTTGGCTCCTTTGCAAAATAACTGTCGTTCACTTGACTTGGCACCAGCAACGAGTCCGTGAAGACTTCAAGCTTTTCAACCTTCATTTCTTTAGCCAACCTTAGTCCGGCTATCAGTGCTTCGTATTCAGCTTCGTTGTTGGTGGTCTGAAAATCAAATCGAAGTGCATACGTGAATTCTAACCCTTCTGGGTTGATCAGAATAAGCCCGGCGCCTGACCCTTCGACGCTTGAAACCCCATCGGTAAAAAGCTTCCAGGCTTCAAGGTCTGAGGGTTCAATGGCGGTTGTGTTTACGTTAGTGATTGTTGGCTTCGGGACTTCCACAATGAAATCAGCCAAGACTTGGGCTTTGATGGCCTTTCTTGGGACGTAGGTGATGTTATACTCACCTAGTTCCACTGCCCACTTAGTTAATCGTCCTGAGTTTTCTGGTTTTTCAAGCACACTCTTAATAGGTTGGTCGGTGACCACTTGTATAGGGTGTGCTTGGAAATACCTTCGAAGCCTTCTAGCCGTTTGGACTAGGGCTAGGGAAAGTTTTTCCAAGGGAGGATATCTAATTTCTTCTAATTTTAGAGTTTTGCTGAAAAAATAGACGGGTACCTGAACTTTGTCTCGTTCAATGGTGAGGACCGCACTTATTGCTTCTTCAGCAACCGAAAGGTATACAGAGATCAATTCTCCCGTTTCTGGGGCTGCAATGTCTGGGAATGAAGCTAGGTGTTGCTTCATCTGGTTGAAGGCTTCCTCAGCCTCTTCAGTCCATTTGAAATCCTTTTTGTCAGAACAGCCTTTGAGTGTTTTGAAGAAAGGTAAAGATCTTTCAGCCAATTTTGAGGTAAAACGCTTCAGGGCAGCAAGCTTCCCATTTAAGCTTTCTACTTCTTTTTTGCTTCGTGGTGGCTTGGTTTCGAGAACAGCCTTCACCTTGTTTGGATTGGCTTTTATACTTTGTTTTCCCACAATGTATCCCAGAAACTTTCCCTCTTCGAACCCGAACGAGCATTTTTCAGGGTTAAGCTTCATGTTGACCTTCCTTAGGTTCTTGAATGTTTCTTGGATGTCGTCAAGCATTTGGTATTCTGTTTTGCTTTTGATTACCAAATCGTCGACATATGCCTCCATGTTTCTACCAATTTGACTGGCAAAAGCCTTGTCAACTAGGCATTGATAGGTTGCTCCCGCGTTTTTGAGGCCAAAAGGCATCTTTTGGTAGCAAAAGATTCCTTTGTCCGTGTGAAAGGTGGTTTTCTCTTCATCCTCTTCCTTCATGAGAATTTGGTGGTAACCCTTGTAAGCGTCGAGAAAACACTTGAAAGGGTAACCGGTTAGGGAGTCAACCTTGAGATTAATTTCTGGCAACGGGTAACAATCTTTGGGAAAAGCCTTGTTCAAATCCTTGAAGTCTATGCATATTCGCCAAGAGTTTTCCGTCTTTCAAACCATGACTGGGTTTGCAACCCAGGATTGGTACTTGACTTCTCAGAGAATGCCGGCTGACACAAGCTTTTCAACTTCTTGGCAAGCAGCCAAGCTTCTTTCGGGTGCTAAACTTCGCTTCTTTTGGACAACAGGTTTGACATCGGGTGGTATTTTCAGCTCAAGTTCTACAATGCTTCGAGGGATGCCCGTCATATCTTCCGGGTACCAAGCAAAGATATCGCTGTAATGTACCAACAGCTTTTCGAGATATGAGAGAGTTTCTTGTGAAAGACTTGGATTAACCCTTATCCTCTGCTCAGGATACTTAGGGTTTATGATTAGTCTTTGCTTATCTTCTTCACTCTTGGAACTTTCACCTTCAACCAAGTAGGCCTCTTGAGTAGGCTGAAGGGTTGCAATCCCTCTCTCGGTAGGAAACTTGACCGTTCCATGACCAACAGAAACAGCCATGTAGAATGCACACTGCCCTGGCCTTCCTATGATCACGTCATAGTTTGAAGGTATATTGATGACCACAAAAGTGAGAGGTTGGACTCTCTCCTTCTGGCCTTCGCTGAAACAGACATTAAGGTTCAGTTGCTCTAAAGGCTTAAGGGGTATGTCGGCAATACCTTTTATGGAGGTTCCTGAGGGTTGAAGCCTTGAACGTTCCTCATTGCTTAATCGGTTGAAGAACTTCTCAAACATAATTTCTGTGGCAGCACCAGTGTCTATGTATGCTCTGCTTGTTTGCAACGTTCCCACAGTAGCCTCAACCACAAGAGGGTTTGAAAGGGGGTCTTTCTCTGTTGGAGGGAAACAAACACACTGAAGCTCTCAAGCTTCCAACCGTTGCCTTTTGTGAGTAACCTTTCCATCAAAGTCCACCATGTTAACTTCCTTGCCCTTTCCTTCGGCCATCTTGTCCCTTACTCCCTTCACCAAGTGAGCAAGCTCCCCGGACTTAACGGCCTCTTCGATCCTCTTCTTTAGTTGGAAACAATCATTAGTATGGTGCCCTTTCTCTTCATGAAATTCACAAAATTAGGTGGAGTTCTCATTCCTTTTGCTTTTGGGGAGAGGCTTGGAGGTCGGAAGCTTTGCTTCACTTCTTCTGTTGCGAGGATTTCTTGAGGGGTCTTGGTAAGTGGTGTGAAGCTTATTCCTTTTTCCCTGCTGGAAGGGTTCCGGCCTTCGGATCTTCGCTGCTCTGAACCCTTTTGGCGTCTGTCACAGGGATGGAAGCTTCCCCTTTTTTCTAGATGGGTTGTTGCCTCTCCAGCTTGATCCCCTTTTTCTTTGCTCTTTAATATCCACGACCTCCTCTCCTCTGATGTGGGCTTCGGCTCTTTCGAGAGCTTCTTCCAAGGTCTTGGGTAGGGATTTGTTAAAATCTCTCGTGAGATATTTGGACGTAACGGCGTTCGTAAAACCGGCCACTCTCATTTTTTCATCTGCCCCTACATACGTCAGACCTTCCTTCTTGTACCTTTCTATGAACTCTCGAAGGCTCTCGTCATCCCTTTGCTTTATCTGGAAGATTACTGTAGCATCTTTGACATATCGCCTCTGCTTTGAGAAGTTGGCCAGGAATCCCTTGCTAAGGTCATCGAAGCTTCGAACGCTTCGGGCAGATAAATCATTTAACCGGATCCTGGCTGATCCAGCAAGGGTTTGAATGAACATTAGATAACATTCAGCATTTGACCATTTCTCGATCCTAGCGGCACCAGTAAAGATCTGAAGATGGTCCTCAGGATCTTTAGTCCCATCATATGTCTTGATGTGGGACGTCATTCTGATCTTCAGTTGGAAATCATAATCAGCAATTTGCTGAGAGAAACACGACAGGTTGCTTGGTTTATAGGGCTTGGCCAAATCCTCTTCAACCCTTGCACCCATGTTGTTGTTGTTATTATTGTTCCCTTGAGTGGCCAGTACCTGATTAATAAAGTCTTGCCACGGGAAGTTGGCCATCATCTGGGGCATAAGGCTAAAACCTAGAAGGCTTCCAGGCGCGACTGAGCAGTTTATCCCCAAGGTACCACTCATAACGGCACTTCGTGCCAGGGGAAGCACCGAGAGGGCTTGTTCCCATGTAGTGGTTGCTGAGGGTGGAAGGCTTGCTACTGGGGATTATAGGAGCTGGTATAAAGTCAACTCATGCCCTAAGGGAGCACCGTTTGTGGCCGGTTGGGATGAAAAGAGAGGAAATGTTGTAGGATTTGGCCTTGCGGACAGATATAGGTTAGGGTTTGGAAGAGGATTACTGGGACCAGCCTCATCCCTAGACACAGGAGGTTGTGAGTTTGCAAAAGGAGGGATGGGGGGTCCAGGAGATAGCGTTGGCTCTGGCTCGTCATAATCTAAACGAATCCTCACTCCCTTGTCTCTCTCCCTACTCACATATTGGTTGAGGAGTGACCTCAAATCCAGGAAATTGTTGGCGACCCCTTCAGGGGTAAGTTCAACATGTGAGGGGGTGTTAGAGACACCAACATTAGGGGAAAGAACCCTTGATCTGGATGGAGTTGGGGTGTTGAAAGTGAGAAACTCGGGAGTGCTTCCTGAGGTCGAGAAAGACGTTGGTATAGCCGCATGAGCTTGGCTAGTGCTTGGGGTAGAGGTATTTGGAACCTGATTCACTTCTCCCGGGGATTCACTTTCCGACATGGTAATTTCAAGAGAATGGAGCTACACTACTAGGTCTTTTGAAGAAAATTAGTGGCGTAGCCTCACGGTGGGCGCCAACTTGTTGATGCAACAAATAGTAGACCAAGGATAGTAGCTGGGCTGGTCAGGCAAAAGGGTTGAAGGGTTTGGTTTTGCCTAACGCAGGTCGTGGGGTCCCCCCACGTTTGCAAGACGTGGAGAGAGGTTCACTAGTTTGATTTTGTTGTTTGCTCGGGATCCTCCACTGAAATGTGTTCAATCTCGGATGTGGGAGCAATAAGAATGTGTGTGTTGAATGTGATGGAAAGTGACTTGTATAGAGTAAGTACTCAAGAACAATGACTAGAGATTCGCCTGGAATCAGAGCTGATCCAAGATGCCCTGGGCACTAAATGAAGTGTCACATTTATAGGGAGAGTCATCGCTCAAAGAGGAAGCTGTTGACTAGTGAACATGCTTGCAGTGGGGGACTTACCCTTTCGGGGGTTAAAGCCTTTGACCCGCGGATAAAAGAGTGTATTCTGTGGACCTGTGTTACTTTTGCTGTTGAGAGAGTTGGTGAAGCAATCAGAGATGTGACCATTTACTGTTCACGTGTTGCTTTATCTTGGCTCCCAGATTTTCAACCTTTGAACCATTTAACCTTTTGAGCATCCATGTATTTAAGTCACTTTATTTGGTCTTGGGCTACCCCCGTCATCATATACTATCTCCAAAAAGTCGCGTGTATGGAATCTTCTCCTCTAAAAAATCCCCTTGTCTTCTGTTCGTTATATATGGGCTTGTGGCCTAATCTCTTGTGTCACCCTCTAAATAATAGCAGCCAATTCTAATATATATCTTTTTTATTCGTCCCCCAAAAGATGTATATACGATCCTTTCATCTTAAAGAATTATAGTTAGACTCAAACTGTCATGTGGATCACATAAATATATGATTGGCTGGCTCTAGTTTTCCAAATGGGTCTGGCTTATGATTTGTAGAATTGGCGGTCAACATGCCATGTTTTCTTTCCTTGTTGTATTCAACAATAATAATATAAAATTGGCATCCTTCTAATAACATAGAAATAGCAGGCTCGGCCATTCAAGGAAAATAGCGGCAATTTTAATTCGGCCAGTGGCATCCTACTCTGCTCAACTGGCTGGTTATTTGCTTTTTACTCATTTTCGCTCCATTTGCACCAGGACCTGCCAAAACTCAAAATAAAATAATATAATACTAAAAACTCAAAAAAATAAATAATAACTATACAAAATTTATACACTTTACACGGGGAAAATATGTATATTTTACCAAACATCAGAAGCGGAAGCAAGATAGCAGGCTTGTGGTGGAAGGGTTGGTCGAGTAACTGGATAAAGATCCCCAGAGCTATTATGGCGGGAAAGCAGGCGGCCACTTCGGAGGTCCTTCACAGAAAAACCATAATGGTCAAATTTGAGAGATACACTCTTATCACGTGTAAATCGGCGAACAGATAAAAGCTTTTCGATGATGTGTGGGCTGTACAGGATATTTGGTAAAATGTAGGTACGGTTATTTATGGGTAAAAAACCTATGCGAGAGCCCTTAATAGGTATACACTGACCATTGCCGACCAGAAGTTTAGTATTTATTGTAAATGAGTTAGGGATTTTAATCATACCTTGGTCATCTGTGGTGTGCTTTTTAGCTCCTGTATCTATAAAGAGATTCGGGTCTTGGAAGTTGAGCTGCATGGAATTCAAGGCTGCACTAAGATCAGAGGGACGAAGGGCATCATAACCCGTGGGTGCATAACCTGGATAACCTATAAAATGAGCAGTAGAGACCTGGTTAGAATTCTGATTTGGGCGCCAATTTGTTTGGGCGGGGTAAGGGCAAGGTGGTGTATTCCACCAAGCCCATTCCAGATAGGATGGCTGCCCGGTAGGAGACTGAAATGCCTAATTAGTATTACTTGACTGGCCTCGGTATCCACGCCCACGTCCCCTGCGACCACGAGAGAGATTCCGGCCGCGTTCTCGTCCACGCGAGGGCTGTCCAGAAGCCTGTGTCTGAGCCGCAAATGGGTCACCAGGGGCTGTTTGTTGACCGAAGTTGCTGGTGAGTGGGTTCGGGGTTGTGGGAGCAACTAGGACAAATGTAGATTGCTGCTGGCGAGCCTCTTTTCTGATACCTTCATCAGTCAGCATGGTTCTTGCAAGATCCCAGTCAGCTTGTTGTGAGTCTATGAGTTGACCAGTAGTATCAAATTCTGGTGAAAGGCCACATACAAGTTGTAACACCATCCTTTTGTCGCTAACGGGCTGATCAACGTCAGCAAGCTGATTGGCAAGTTCCTTCAGTTGTTGACAATAATCATTGACTGAGAAACATGAAGAAAGAGTGAGGTTGACAACGCGGGTTTCGAGTGCACCGGCCTCCGCCTGTTTGTTGCTGAGAAATTGCTTCTCGAGCTTCATCCAGGTGTCATGCGCGGTGGCATCCAAATCGAGAACCTGGTTGAGCAGGTCGTCTAAGATAGTGTTGTATACACGGATGGCAATTAAACCTGAAACCGATAGGTAAATCATAAACCCGACTGATTTGGGACGGGTTTGGGGTCGGTAGTCGGGTTTGGGATTTAGTGACATATCTGTTTACCCGACCCGATTACCCAATAAAGTGTACCTATTTACCCGATTGTATACCCGACCTAATTTATTATATATTTTTAAATATGTATACATATGATACACTCATTTTTTATATATACAAGTATTTTATTTCGTATACACTGTAATTATTTCATACATTTTTATAGTGATAATATTAAATGTAACGGATTCTAGTTACCCGATGGGTTTTGGGTCAGGTATACCCAACGGGTAATTTTTTTAAATTAACGGGTTTATCCGAAACCCGTGGGTATACCTGATGGGTATACCCAACGGGTAATTCTAGTTACCCGATGGGTATTTACCCACTAGAAACCCCACGGGTTTGGAATAAGCTTATCTAACCCGATGGGTATTTACCCGCTAGAAACCTGACGGATTTGGGATAAGCTTATCTAACCGGGTTTGAGTTAGGGATTTCCTAAACCCGTCCCAAACCCCACCCATTGCCATCCCTAACTTTATAAAATAATCATAATTAATCTGCAATCTGGATGCTATTTCCTTTAACAAACTCACATCATGTCGCATGACTCTATAAAATAATAATAGACACCTACTAATTACTTAAAAAATAGACTTAAATGCCATTTTAGGCCCTGTGGCTTGGGCCATTTTGTCAGTTTAGTCCAAAGGTTTCATTTTTCTCCTCTGTGTTCAAAAAGGTTTCACCGTTGCCATTTTAGTCCACTGGGTTAACTTCGTCCAGTTTTTATGTTAACCATAAGGGCAATTCGGTCATTTTATATGTGATTCTATTAACTAGAAAGGCAATTCGGCCATATAAAATGCGCGAATCGCCCTGCTCATTAACATAAATAATGGATGAAGTTAACACAGTGAAATAAAATGGAAACAGTGAAATCTTTTTGAACCCACAGGCGAAAAATAAAACCTTTGGACTAAACTGGCAAAATGGCCAAAACCACAGGGACTAAAATGGCATTTAACTCTAAAAATAATATCATTAACTAGAGTTGTATATTTCTTCTGTCATCATGCATGGGCCTTGTTCACACTAGAGGTGTTAATCGATTATTTCTTTTGGGTTTCGGGTTGGTTATTTTCAATTCAACTGATGTAACCGCATTCTTAACCAAATTACAAATTGGGTACTCAGGTGTCGGTTATTCGGATTTCGGGTTAGGTCTGGGTTTGGTGCTGAAATTCTGCAAAGCTCGATGATCTATTATAAACAGAAGACCCCTATATATAGGGTATGTACAATGAAACCCTATCGCTAATTAAGGAAATACTAATCAATACAAATCTATACAATAAATGATAACATTAATCAGCTCCATAATTATCGTTAAATAATAATCGTCTGAGACTCCCACGCGGTTTGAGCGGGAGTGGAGCAAACGCTCAAGCTGGACCTGAAGGATTCAAACAATTGACGCGGCAAGCCCTTGGTGAAAATGTCAGCGTATTGTAGAGAGGAAGGCACATGAAGAACACGGATGTGACCAACCCGAAGCTTCTCCTGAACAAAGTGAATGTCGATCTCTATGTGCTTGGTCCTATGATGTTAAACCGGGTTATCTGATAAATAAACAGCAGATACATTATCACAGTAAACGACTGAAGCTTGACGAAGCGGAAGTTGTAATTCAAGAAGTAAATTTCGAATCCAAGTGGCTTCTGCAACAGCATTTGCCACACCTCTATACTCCGCCTCAGCACTAGATCTGGATA
Source organism: Helianthus tuberosus (assembly GCA_030545235.1). Taxonomy (NCBI): domain Eukaryota; kingdom Viridiplantae; phylum Streptophyta; class Magnoliopsida; order Asterales; family Asteraceae; genus Helianthus; species Helianthus tuberosus. The sequence goes on along the minus strand of CM060412.1, from coordinate 194,030,645 downwards.
TTGTCGGTTGACGTTTAGATGACCAGGAAATAAGGTTGTCACAAAGATAGACACAGTATCCGCTAGTGGATCGTCGAGAATCAGGGCAACCGCCCCAATCAGCATCAGAATAAGCAACCAAAGATGTAGTATTGGAACGACCTATACGAATACCATAATTAATCGTCCCCTGCACAAGGCTTAAGGTCAGTAGGTGTTGCACAAGGCTTGCAAGATGACATAGAAGCTCTGGAAATTATGTCCTTCGCATATTGTGACTGATCCAGGAAAATACCATTGGATTTTTCTGTGACCCATATCCCCAAAAAAATGATGTAATTCGCCTAGATCAGTCATTGCGAATTCTCTGGATAAAACTTGAATAATGTTCTGGAGTAGTGTATTGGATGATGCTGTAATGACTATGTCATCGACATATAATAATAAATATGCCATTTGAGTGCCCTGAGTAAAGATGAATTGAGAATTATCACATACACTGCTCCAAAAACCGTGTGATAATATATAGTTAGCAAACCGCGTGTACCAGGCGTGCGGTGCTTGTTTGAGCCCATATAAGGATTTCTTTAACCTGCACACAAAGTTTGGAAACTGACGATCCACAAAACCGGGGGGTTGCTGCATATACACTGTTTCGATCAAGTGGCCATGCAAGAAAGCGTTCTCAACATCTAATTGATGTATAGGCCATGAGCTAGAAACTACTATTGAAAGAACCGTGCGTATAGTAGCTGGTTTAACAACCAGGCTAAAAGTATCCTCACAATCAATACTCACTGTTTGAGATTTACCAATGACCACTAACCGAGCTTTATATCGTTTCAAAGAACCGTCTGATTTAAATTTATGCCGGAACAGCCACATACAACATATGACTGGTCGATCAACCGGTCTGGGAACTAATTTCCATGTATCATTTTCCTGCAAGGCATTAAACTCGGTCTAGATGGAACGTAGCCAATTAGGGTCCTTCAAAGGCTTTATGGTATGAGGTAGGTACGAGTGAGATAGTGGTGGAAAATAGAGTGTGTTTGGCTTTGGAGCGGGTCGTCATTGGCTGGGTATTTATAGGATGTGGAGGTGGCTGGGCAGAGGTCATGATGGGATGGTTAAGGCCAGAATCATAGGCTGTTTGGGCAGCAGCAGACTGACTTGAAGCTGCCGTAGCAGCAGTAGGTGAAGGCGCGGCTGTTTGGTCAGCCGTTGGTGGTGATGCTGCAGTTGCAGCGGGTGAAGGGGCTGTAGTGGTAGCTGAGGTAGGTGCAGTAGGTGCATGATTTTTATGGCGGCGAGTATAATGGATAGGGAATGGAGATGTGGAGTGAAGGGCTGGTTTAGGTAGAGGTGATAACGGAGGGGCAAATGAGAAACCTGGTAGAGAGTTATCATCCAAGAATGTGTATAAGGAAGTTGGAGTAGGTATGGAGTATGGGAAAACCGTCTCGTCAAAGGTGACATGATGGGAGATGAAGACTTTACCTGTGGTGGGATCAAAACAACGATAACCTCGGAAATCAGAAGGATATCCAAGGAATTAGCACCGAGTGGCACGGGGGTGGAGTTTGTGAGGTTGAGTAGTCGAAGTGTTGGGATAGCAGGCGCAACCAAACACTCGGATATGATCCTATGTCGGATGTCGCAGGTAAAGGGCAAAGGTTAGTGTGAATTAATTCAGGCGTTTGGAGAGTAGTATGTTATGGAGATATGTGGCGGTGTGAAGGGCCTCGACCCCGAAGGTGGGTGGAAGATGGACGTGTATGAGCAGGGAACGAATGATGTCATTCAGTCGACGAATCATTCTTTCAGATCGGGCATTTTGGGAAGAAGTTTGAGGGCAAGAAAAACGAAATAAAAGGCCATGTTGTTGAGCGAAACTTTTGAAAGCATGATTATCAAACTCAACCCCAGATCGCATTGGAAAGTTTTTATTTTTCGATTGAATTGGGTGTGAATCATGGTATGGAATTTTGAAAAGGTGGGGAAAGTTTCAGATTTATATTTAAGTGGATAAACCTAAACAAAATTAGAGAAGTTATCGATGCGGACCATGTAATATTTATATCCGGTTTCACTTAGAATGGGAGATGTCCATAAATCACAATGTATAATGTCAAATGGAGTAAATGTAAATGAATTTGATTCATAAAAAGGCAAACGTTTACTATTAGATAACTGACATGAATGACAAAAATTGGAGTTCTTATTGTGATTACAAGAAAAATTAAAATGTCTACTCAGCACTTCTAAAACTTGTGCACCGGGATGTCCAAGTCGATCATGCCAAGGTAAGGAAGCGAAAGCAAGATAGCAGGCTTGTGGTGGAAGGGTTGGTGGAGTAACTGGATAAAGATCCCTAGAGCTATTGTGCAGGAAAGCAGCGGCCACTTCGGATGTCCTTCACAGAAAATCCATAAGGGTCAAATTCGAGAGATACACTATTATCACGTGTAAATCGGCAAACAGATAAAAGCTTTTCGATGATGTGTGGGCTGTATAGGATATTTGGTAAAATGTAGGTACGGTTATTTATGGGTAAAAAACCTGTGCGAGAGCCCTTATTAGGTATACATTGACCATTGCCGACCAGAAGTTTAGTATTTGTAGTAAATGAGTCAGGGATTTTAATCATACCTTGGTCATTTGTTGTCACACCCCGAAATTATCAGAGCTGGCGTGACTGGACTGGTATCTTCATTGCACAGCGGAAGCAAATAAGCAAAGACTTCTAGAAACTGAACGCCTGCTAAGTACTCGAATTCTCGATGGTCCTCCCATTCCTACCGTGCCTTGACTTTGAAAGGTAACCTGAGAAAGAACATGCGAGAAAAATCAACAAAAAGTTGAGCGAGTTCATAGTTTGTTTGTAAAAGATTTGATATAAATCTTTTGAGTTGTGAAAGATTTGAAATAAATCTTTGGAATAACCGGTTTTTGAAATAGTATTGAGAAAATGAATTTAAAAATCATTTTCTTGCCAAGTTATATGGGAACGTTGTGTTTGTAACACAGTATGTTCATAAAGACCATGTATTTGTAAAGTCTTGTATTGGTAATGTTCGCATAACCGTCAATGCCCACCATGACTTTGACTCCATACCCGCATAATCCTATGCCTTGAATTTTGTATAAAACATGGTATTTAATTTGTATGAACAAGTATTTTCCATAAGTATAAAATCCCTGGTATGTAGCAATAAGGAAATAAAGAGATCACCAATGGTTTGCAAGGCCATTGATATGTGTGAAGTGCAAGTAGGAAGACTCAAACCTAGCAGATTTATGCGTCGGGCACAAAGTCACCCCGAGGTCCGTTCTGTTTGGCCTGGGGCTGGGCTCGCTACACCCAGATAGATCTACCGCTCCTGTCCCTCGGTCCTACAATGAGGATTAATGGCCTCAAGTTGCGCCTACCCACTCACAAGATCTAAGTAGTAACCCTCCTTACGCTAACCATACCATGTAAAAAGTACTCGTAATCATTTTGTAATATGTCCGCATGTATGAAAATCCCTGGTCACCCTGACCGAATCCCTGGTCACCCTGACCGAAAATCATTCACATTTCGAAAATAAACATTTGTTTTGTAAAAACCGGTATGTTTAGTATAAACCTTTCGTAAATCATTTGTGTTCCTCGAAATCCCTTCGTAATATGATTTAGAAATACGAGTTTTGCGTTTGTTCAAAACTTTGTATGTTTTTGCAAAACGTGCATGTCTTTCCACCCCGAAAACATTTACTAAAATGTAAAACAGTAAAAAGTGGGGGTTATGAACTCGCCTGAATTTCCATGTGCAAAGCTAGCTAATTACGACTTCGATGATGTCGTTTCCGAGACTTGGCTTGCTAGCGTGCATTCTACAATATTCCTAACACGGAATATCTAATAAGTTTCTAAACAAAAGCGGTAACTAAACTACGTGTCACCGAGCTCTACCGAATCGTTAATCGAACGATTTGACGGTACGTTGTTAACTTAATGGAAAAGATTAAGTCATACGTGTTAAGTCTCGTTTAATGTCAGTAGCAATTTAATAAGTCTTGAAAAAGACGTAGTTTCCGAGAGACTTAAAATGAATAAATATTTATATAAAAATATATAAATATATCGTTGTAAGTGTGTTAGCCATCTCGAGTAGTCATACGTGTATAAAAGAATATTTCTATGAAAATATCATATAACAAACTCGTATCATATATCGCGTTTCGTATGAAAATAATATATAATAACTTGTATTATATATATCACGTCTTGTGTATATTTGCCAAAAATATACGTATATGCCGTTTCGGCGCTTGAAATAAATATAAAAAGTTATATTTATTTTATAAAAGATTTCGCGTGTTAGAAATAAATATACAACTATATTTATTTTATACAACAAAGTCGTGTTGTTTGATATACGAAAATATATGAGTGATATTTATTTTGTAAAAGTATACGACTTAACGACGTTCGAAATAAATATAACATTATATTTATTTGTAAAAGCGTTTGGAATTATCAAGGTTTAAAGTATTATAAACTCGAATTCCATTAAGCGTCGTTTTTGAAATATAATACGTGTCGTGTTTAAGGGTTTTTCTCGAAAAACGGGCAGAGTTTCCTCTGTTTTTAGATGCCCCCGACAACACAAGTTGTCGTTATTTCCCAAAAATTCAATCAATAATCAATCATAATGTATCAAATTTGCTAAATATTTCCAAAAACATAAACTATAAATAAATCGTTTCGAGCTCGTTTGTCACGTAATGAATTATAATAATAAAGATAACAAAATAAACGCGCCGTTAATTTTACCAAGTCCTTCTGTCGAGTCTCTTGACTGAGTTGACCGAGTCAACTGAGTTGACTCGCTTTGATTGTGCTGACCGAGTTGACTCGGGTTTGACCGAGTCGACCCGAACTGAACTGAGTTAACCCGCACCTTCCTGAATCTTGCTCGGAACCCGAACCTGAGACCCGAACCGACTGACATCGAACCAACTGTTGACCTGAACCTGCTGACCCGAACACTGAGTCGACTCGGTTTGACCGAGTCAACTGAACCGAGCAAAACCCGAGGCTGCTGTTTTTTACCGGGTTGGACCGAACCAAGGCTGAACCAAAACTAACCCGAACCATTGTTGACTGCCTTTGACTGGACCGCACCCGAACCCGAGACCCATGACTGAGCCGTGGCTTAAATCTGAACCAAAAACGAACCCTGTGAACCCAAAACTCGAACTGAATCACCGAGCTTGAAGCCTAAATCGACTCACATACCTATTGGACCCGAGATCGAACAGAAAAGGCAGCAAAACACCCACCACAGCCACCGACACCGCCGACCGCCGCTGCGTGTGGTGGTCGGCACCTTCATTCTTGCTCCGCTCTCTCTCTCGTCAGTCCCTCTCTCTCTCTCCTCAGTCCGTCTCTCTCTTTCTCTCTGGTCTCTCTCTCCTCTCACTCTCTCCCGTTTCTGTTCGTGTTGCCGCCACACGCCACGACCCGAACGTGGTGGTGGTCGATTTGTCACCGGAGAAAAGGAAGTGGGAGAGGGAACGAGGGAGTGATGGGGTGTTTGGGGGGTTTTGTCACCGGCAATAATGACGACCGGAGGGGTCGTCGGTCCGGCTGTGGTCTTCACCGGAGAGGGATCGAGAGGGAGAGCATGAGGGTGTGTTTGGTTTGGAGAAAATAACCTTCTCTGTGTTTGTTTGTTTAGGTCGAGAGAGAGGAGAGGGTAAGATCTGGTTGTGATATTTTGTGAGTGTTTGAAAGGAAAGAGGGGGACAAGGTTTTATTTTATGTTGTGTGTATTTATAGAGATCTATAAGATCTTATGTTTCAAATCAAAATATTTTGTATAGATTTTATGAGATTATATAAGGATTTCCAAATCCTTTAGAGATTTGTTGAGATCTGATATATATGTGCAGGTTTAGACTTGTGGGTGTTGGGCTTGGGCCCAGGGCCCACAAGCCCATCGCATGTGCAAGTGGCCCGTACTTTCTACGAGGCCCGTTGTCAAAGCCCGAACACTTCGTAACATCATAAACATAATGTCAGTATCGAAACACATAAATTAGGGTCGGTTGCCGTGGTTCGTCGCGTTTAGTCGTCGGTTGCGTAAAAAGCCCGTAAATGCCTCGTTTGCCGTTTCTGATCCGGTTTCAACTATGAGTATTAAAATCTGAAAGCGATACCCAATATATCATAATATATTAATATCGAGACGAAGTTCAAGCCTAGTGCGTCAGTTTTGTCGTTGATTGTCGGTGTGTTACCGTTTCCGTGTTTTTTTTTGTTTGCGTCTGCGTTTTGTGTCGTTTGGAAGCCCAATAAATCCACAAAATTAATTTCATAATCATAAAATTTCCGTGTAACATTCGTACTTGTCGGCGTTGTCAGTATTTTGTACGGTATCAGTTCGTTGTCGCTTAATATTCAGCAGATTTCTCGTAAATCACCATACGCGCACTGTATAATCGAATAAACGTTCCTGGGCACTCCAAAGGCCTAATTAAGTTAATTTATGTTGTAAACATTATTTATTGTCGTGTCAATCACCAGTTAATCACGTAATTAAAATCCGTAAATCCCCGGTTGTCACATTTGTGGTGTGCTTTTTAGCTCCTGTATCTATAAAGAGATTCGGGTCCAGGAAGTTGAGCTGCATGGAATTCAAGGCTACACTAAGATCAGAGGGACGAAGGGCATCATAACCCGTGGGTGCATAACCTGGATAACCTATAAAATGAGCAGTACAGACCTGGTTAGAATTCTAATTTGGCGCCAATTTGTTTGGGTGGGGTAAGGCCAAGGTGGTGTATTCCACCATGCCCATTGCGGATAGGATGGCTTCTCGGTAGGAGACTGAAACGCCCAATTAGTATTACTTGACTAGCCTCGGTATCCACGCCCACGTCCCCCGTGACCACGAGAGAGATTTCGGCCGCCTCCTCATCCACGCGAGGGCTGTCCAGAAGGCTGTGTCTGAGCCGCAGATGGGTCAGCAGGGGCTATTTGTTGACCGAAGTTGCTGGTGAGTGGGTTCGGGGTTGTGGGAGCAACTAGGACAGATGTAGATTACTGCTGGCGAGCATCTTTTCTGATCACTTCATCAATCAGCATAGTTCTTGCAAGATCCCAGTCAACTTGTTGTGAGTTTATGAGTTGACCAGTAGTATCAAATTCTGGTGAAAGGCCACGTACAAGTTGTAACACCATCCTTTTGTCTCTAACGGGATGATCAACGTCAGCAAGCTGATTAGCAAGTTCCTTCAGTTGTTGACAATAATCATTGACTGAGGAACAGGAAGAAAGAGTGAGGTTGACAAAGCGGGTTTCGAGTGCACCGGCCTTCGCCTGTTTGTTGCTGAGAAATTCCTTCTCGAGCTTCATCCATGTGTCATGCGCGGTAGCATCCAAATCGAGAACCTGGTTGAGCAGGTCGTTTAAGATAGTGCTGTAGATCCATTGGGAGACGAGAGCATCCAGTTCTTTCCATGATTCATATTCAGGTCAGTAGTTTTAGGTTTTGGGGAGCCATCGATATGGGTCAGAACTTTATACGCGATGGCATGAAATTTGAAAAGCTTAACCCAGGAGGTGTGTGAGAATTTTGTACCATCCAGGGTGCGGATCTTAGACTGGATATTGGATACATAATAGGCTGGGTGCAGGGGTGGGTTAGTCGATTTGGTTGAGGACCCGGCTTCATCAGTTTTAGACATGATTGGTTATCAGAATAGCAGCAAGAATATAATAGGTATTGGAAATAATCAGCAGCAGTAGAAGCTGTGCCGACTAGGGTTTCAGAACGAGCAGGAAAAAGAAAATAAGGGGGCGGCAGAACAGCAGTAGCAGTGGGCTACGTTGCTGTTGTAGGGTTTGAGAAAAAAGGAATGAGAGAAGGTATGGGAGAGACTATGTGGCGACAACAGTGGCTGAGCCGTTGGTCGAGATTAAGCAGAGGATCGAGAGAAGGTGATCAGGCCGTGGCTCTGATACCATGAAATTCTGCAAAGCTCGATGATCTATTATAAACAGAAGAACCCTATATATAGGGTATGTACAATGAAACCCTATCGCTAATTAAGGAAATACTAATCAATAAAATCTATACAATGTATGATAACATCAATCAGCTCCATAATTATCGCTAAATAATAATCGTCTGAGAGGTGCTTCATATATATATATATAGGGTCGGGATTTAGAGAAAACACTTAAAAGTGTGAGAACGGTGAGAACGCTTATCGATCGTTCGATCAAAACAATCCATGGACTAGATTGGCGCGGTGGCATTTTCGTAAATAACATCAATTTTATTACGTGGATGCGCTTCATTAAGGGTAAAAGCGTCTTTTGACTACTCCAAACAAAACGCCATCTCATGAAAATAAAACGGCAAAACAAAAATCACACAACATTTTGCTAAAAACGCCATTAGATATAAAACGCCAAACTTAATTATAGTAAAATCCCGCCTAAAAAAACCGCCAAAAAATCCTATATATACAACAACTCAGACCTTCAAATAAAAACACAAACAAAAACCCCAAACGCCAAATTTAATATATACCATTCGACTGATAAACGCAAGAAACCTCAAACATCAAATATATTGTTGCCAATAAAGTGTAGCTGTATGGTGTGGAGAACATTGTCAGTTATATTTCTTAACCGAGGATTAACAATGTTATCCAACACCATACAGCAACACTTTATTGGCTTTAGCATGATCAAATTTACAGTTTTAAAAATGGTTTATTTTGTGGCGTTCTTTTTATCAGTAAAACGCCAAAAAAGATAACATTTTGGCTGAAAGGGTGTAAAATCAATAACATTTTTGCTGCATGAGATGGACAAAAATTATTAAGAAAACAGGCTGATTTCATACGAAAGTCGAAACAGCCAGTGAAGATGCTTCAAAAGAAGAAAGAGACTGGTGACAGTGAAGACTTGAAGTTCAATATTTATTTTGTTTAATTTTTTTTTCAGTTGATTGTTATTTAATAAATAACGCCATATCTAATAAAAACGCCAAAAAGGCAAATGTCTTACACCTTTGGCGTTTATCAAACCATCATCAAATGACTTTGGACAAGTATTATAAAAAAACTTTTTTTATGTATTCTTTTTTTTATTTTCCTTTTCGGTTGATTGTTGTATAATAAAACGCCATATATAATAAAAACGTCAAAACAGCCAAAATGTTTGTTTAAACGATATCATCCAGTTAAAACGCCATATATAATAAAACTCCCAAACTATAATAAAATTAGTTTGAAAAAGTATTATAAAAAACACAAAAAAATAAAAAACAAACTTGAAAATGTAACTAGAAACAGTAACTTCAAATCAGAAAAACTGAAGATAGGGAAAATTTATTATATTAGAATCTAAAACGCCAAACTTGAAAGATGGGACGTGTTACAGACTTCAGAGATAAAGCTTGTCAAAAAACAATAATTACAAACAGTAACTGAAAAAGACGAATACTTTATTATAATAACGCACCGCCTAACTTATGCGCCAAAAAGAGATCCTATAAAATGATACATTTCAGCAACTTTCATTTGATCAAACCAAAAAAAAAAAAAAACAAACACCATTACTACTAAAATACCACTCACTGTAAAACGCCAAAAAAAATCAAAGATGGCTAATATGCTTTCTTGGATATTCAGTATTGTTATTCGACAAGTTTCACTGAATGAATTGTTAGGGAGGCAAGTAACTCAGTAAGATTTTGCTGCATGAGATGGACAAAAATTCAAGAAAAAGATACTAATGCCATTCATATGGCATTTTGTATTTTTTGTTCTTGAAGAAGGCTTGGATGAGGAGAAGAGGTCAATGACACTGAAGAGTGGGATGATGATAAATATGAAGATCAACATGAAGAAAAAGCGAAAAACCCACCCACACATCATAGATCCATGTCCCCAAACATCCACAAAAAAAGCCACTACAACAGACGAGCATGCAAAATAATCAAACCGATGGTTTTGTTAAGTTATACATAAAACACTATATTTTGGTGTCAGTTCTTGTACTATTAAAGAACAGAGAGACTGATGACAATGAATATTGTGAAGAGAGATCCGATTAGGATTTTTAATTTATTTTCTTCGCTTGTATTTTTTTTACTGTGGCTGAAATATAATCCAACAATTGTAAAACGCCAAGATAACCCAAACGCCAAAATGTTTATAAAAAATAATAGAACAATGAGCCATCTTGTTTAAAACCCCTTGAAAAACGCCATTCAAATAGATTTCCTGCCCCCCAGGCTCCAATGGCATACGTTGTGAATAAATGCCATAAACGCCAAAATGTTGATACAATGAAACCATTAAAACGCCATTAATTATTGAATTTTGTTAACGCCAAAAATCTTAAAAACCAAAAATTAAAACAACATTGGGGAAAGCGAACTGGAAAAGCTGAAGATGAAAGGACAAAAAAGCCCCTCCGCCCTTTTCTAAGCGGCGTGACACGTGTTGGGCCAGGAAGCGTTCTCACCGTTCTCACACCTTTGAGCGTTTTCACCCGATCCCGTTTCTCTCTCTATATATATATATATATATATATGAACGTGGAGTTGGTTGAACAATAACATTCTCATATATTTTCTATCTCATTCACTCACAATCATTCCTAATAACATTACATAAATAACTTACTTACATATTTTTACACAACCATCCTTTATAATATAAGTGACTCACTTACATATTTTAAGTAACCAATGTAAATGCTCGAAAAGGCTATGAAACATGTTTGACTTTTGAAATTCAACAACCTACTTTTGAACATTGAATTGATATAAATCCATCTCATTAAAAAAAAAATTAAAGAGCTATATACAAGTGAAAAGTAAATCCAAATAGGGACCAAGAATTTACAGAGTCATTTAATCAAACAGGTGGTGTGCATGATTAGAATTATAAAATAATTAATTGTCTAAAATTACACTTGAATAAACCAAGTCTTACTTCATTATTTAGAATCCAGACGATCACGTTTTGTTTTTGGGCTGCCCATAGACTCTTTAGTCTTTACCCACAAAAGGAAATCGGTCTGTGACACTCCGATGATTATCGATCAATTCTTAAGGTGACACATGTCTAGAAACCCTCCACATAATTCACAATATTGAAAGGAAGGGTTAAAAATCATAAAATTAATATAGAATTAAAGTTGGGGGGCTAAATGGGAACAAAGAGAGAAATTATTTGTTTTTATGGTCCCTTAGGACCCCAAGATAAACCAATGAATTTGTTTGATTAAAATATATAAAAAATATGATCGAATGAGACTCAAAGGAGATGAGTACGGAAGTTCATCTTTGTGGCGATGCTAACTAGTCACTGGATCCTAATTCGTTTACGTCATAACTAATCATAGGTATTTTCATATTGAAACTGAGAACATGACAGCCTAACTAGGAATTATAAAACAGATAACGTGCAATTATCATGTTTTGAGCTGGCCGGAGATATGATACTTTAACTACAATTAAGTTGACTTGTTCATTTTTTAATAGGAATATTGGATTTTAATAATCCCAACTATTCGTCGTTGACCGCCAACAGTCCCAACTTTAAAAATAACCACTAGCAGTCCTAACTTTTAACATATTGGCCTCCAATGGACCCTCACTAACAGAACCCTAACAATGTTAGTCTTCGGTCGCCGGAAAAACGTTTTTTGGTCGGAAAACTCAGTTTTGGTCGGCAAACTCAACATTTTAGTCCCGAACCTCTTTGTAACCTTATTATGGACCTCTAGGAACCTTTTTCTAGTAAAAGCCTCAATTATTAAAGTCGCCGGAACATTCCTTTTTCGCCGGAAAACTCAACTTTTTGGCCGGAAAACTCAACATTTTCGTCCCAAACCTCTTTGTAACCTTAGATCGGACCTTTAGATATCTTTTTATGGATAAAAACGGTTTTCCGGCGACCGGAGACTAACGACATTAGGGTTCTTGTTAGTTAGGGTCCATTGGTGGCCAGTATGTCAATAGCTGGGACTGCAAGTGATTATTTTTGAAGTTGAGACTGTTGGCGGCAAACAGCGAATAGTTGAGATTATTAAAATCCAATATTCCTTTTTAATATAACTCTAGTCTGAACAAGTATTATCATATATGTACCTAAGCAATATTTAACGAAGGTGAGCTAGCTAGCTAGGAATATTTATAAATGGTAACATGCGAATCATGTGCAATTACCATGTTTCGAGCTTCGATAATAATCGATTCCTACTCTAAAATAATAATATATTTATATGTTTCGAGATCACATTGATTGAGACTTGAGTGACGCCAAGCTATATTTAAAGATTAAAGCCATACAGATCCAGTGAGAAATCAAATTAATTGCGAGATGGGTGCTATTTCCCTTCACAACATGTTGCACGACCATAAAATAATCAAACAGAATTTGCAAGCTTGCTATGTTATTTCCCTTAACAAACTGACATATGTTGTATGACTCTATAAAAATAATAATACACACCTACTGAATACTTAAAAAATAATTTCATTAACTAGAATTGTATATATTTCTGCTTTCATCATGCATGGGCCTCGTTCACATTATAGAGGTGTTAATCGAATATTTCTTTTGGGTTTGGTGTTGGTTATTTTCAATTTAACTGATGTAACCATATTCGTATCCGAATTACATATCGGTACTCGGGTGTTGGTTATTCGGGTTTTGGGTTTCGTGCTATATATATATATATATATATATATAGGGAGCCGCTAAAATGAAAACCACATCCAGTTGTAAGAACTGTGAAAACCACTCTTAACCAATCAGAACAATGGGTATTTTAGTCATTTACCCCAAATGTCTAATCTTCCCTCTCTCTCTTTATTTAATGTCACTGACATCTCCTATTTACACTATTCCCTCTCCTCTTCCATTTACTCTCTCCTCTCTCATCAACATTTTAGATCTGGTTTCCTTTCTCCCTCTCGTTTGAAGATTGGCGAACCCCATGGAGGTGCTAGCAAACCGGCGGCTGCCGGCGATGAAATTTCCGACAGTGGAGCCGGTGAAACCTCCGGCAATGGACCCGCTAGTTTTCTAGTCAGAACATCGCCGACAATCACCGACAACGGAGCCGGTGATGAAAACTCCAGGTCGGGGGGTGTTTGGGTATGTCCTCTGGTCGGAACATCGCCGACAATCGCCGCTGGAATCCGGCGAGTTTGCTTGAAGGGGGGGGGGGGGGGGGGGTCGAGAGGGAGTAGGAGTGTGCTGTACATGAAGATGAGGATTTTTTGGGTGTTTGCCGGTATTCCGCCGCCTGAATTTGGTCGTCGACCAGACGTCCAGGAAGAGAAGAGGGGGTAAGTTCTTTGATTTGTTGATTTTTTATCAGAATCTGATGAACTCTGTGGGTTTGATTTGGTGATTTTTTTTATTAGTGAAGTATGTTCCTTGATTTTCTGGTGAATTTTGGCATGTTGTCTTGATTTTCTGGGGATTTTTTATCAGTGAACTATGTGGGTTCCTTGAATATGTGGGTATTTGATTCTGATGGTTTTTTGAATCTGATGGTTTTTTGATATGTTAGGGGTTTTTGATTTGTGTTCTTTGAAAATGTGGGTTTTGATACGATCGATTGGGTGGCGATGATGCAAAAAAAAAACCCATAGATTTTGATAACGATGGCGCGACAAGGACGGCGGAGGGTAGGTTTTTTAAACCTGCAACCCCTCTTTTGCAGCCTTTTGATTATCCGTTAATCTGAGCCAAACCCCGTTTTTTTCGAGATAGACTTTGTTTTGATGTTGTTGGTTTTTAATTCCCCCCCCTCCCCTAGTCGATGATGATAACGATATATCTGAGACATCTCCCGAGTTTGCGATTTCTGGGTGCGTTCGTTTTTGCGTAAAAAAGTTTTTGTAAAAAAAAAAGTTAACCCGTAAACTTGTTAACGTAAAACGTAAAAAACGTAAAACGTAAAAAACGTAAAACGTAAAAAGTTTTATGTAAAACGTAAAAAGTTTTCACGTAAAACGTAAAACGTAAAAAGTTTTAAAGTAAAACGTAAAACGTAAAAAGTTTTACGTAAAAACGTAAAAAGTTTTTCGTAAAACGTAAAACGTAAAAACTTTTACGTAAAAAGTTTAAAACGTAAAACGTAAAAAAGTTTAACGCAAAACGTAAAAAGATTAAAAAATTAACGTAATACGTAAAATATAATTTTTTTAACGTCAAACGTAAACTTTTAACGTAAAACGTAAACTTTTTAATGTAAAAACGTAAAGTTTTTAACGTAAAACGTAAATATTTTAACGTAAAACGTAAACTTTTTAACGTAAAACGTAAACTTTTTTAACGTAAAACGTAAAATGTAAATTTTTTAACATAAAACGTAAACTTTTTAACGTAAAAAGTCGGCCGTAAAAGCGGCGCATTAAAAAACGACGCGTTAAAAAGCGACGCGTAAAAACGTAAAACGTAAAAAGTTTTACGTAAAACGTAAAAAGTTTTTCGTAAAACGTAAAAAAAACGGGACGTAAAAAACGGCCCGTTAAAAAAACGACGCTTGAAAAAGTCGAGCGTAAAAAACGGCGTGAAAAACAACCCATTAAAAAACCATGCGTAAAAACGGCGTGCAAAATCCGGCGCGCAAAAAAAATTGTCTTTTTTAAAAAAATCTGAATCTAAAAATGTTTTTAATAAAAAAATCTTTTTAAAAAATAAAAAGTAATATAATAAAACAAAAAAGTAATATAATAAAACAAAAAGTAATTAAAAAAATAATAAAGTGGACAAATTGTATTTAATATTAGTTTTTGTTACTTTTAATCTCATCAATCCATCAAGTTGATCTAAAGGCTATAAAGTGGTTCCCATGGTTCTTACAACTAGAGGTGGTTGTCATTTTAGCGATCCCCTATATATATATATATATATATATATATATATATATATATAGGAGAAAGAACCGCCAGAACCAGTGTGAAGACAAACAGTAATACCTAAAAAAATCTAAAAAACACCAAAAAAAAAATTTTTACAATTTTTTTTATAAAAATCCCTATATTTCGTTTACAATAAAAAAAAATTTAAAAAAAAAAATTTCCGAGTCTCAGTTATCCATGCACATGTGTATTTGTATCATTTCTTTGACAAATTTCGTAATTTATTACAAATATTAGACAATTGCACTTTCATTTACAATACCCCATGTAATACACTACTTTTTACGTTAACAATATTAGAAATGCACATGTGCATCTATATGTATCAACATGAAATAAGGTGTTTTGGTACACTACTTTCTCTTTCATCTATCATTCCATCCATAATACACAAACATACACATGTGCATTTTTGTCACCTCTTTGACAAATTCCGTAATTCATTACAACTATTAGACAATTGCACTTTCATTTACACTACCATGTGTAATACAATACTTTTTACATTACTAATATTAGAAATGCACATGTGCATCTATATGTATCAACATGAAATAAGGTGTTTTGGTACACTACTTTGCATACACTTTCCCTTTCATCTATCATACCATCCATAATACACTATCATTACCTCCTACCACCCATAATACAATACCATTACCTCCTACCATCCATAATACAATACCATTACCAATATTTTCACTTTATTACATGTATGTAAACACCATTTATACCATCCAATCAACATATTACATCATAAATTGACAACTATAACCAAACCATCAACCACTGGATATAACTAACCAAAAAAAAAAGTATACGAGCCTACTTCTCCATTCAAAATCACAAACTTTTTGTACCAAAACACGTTATATCATGGTTATACCTAATTATGCACATATGCATTTTGAATATTGGTAATGTAAAAGTAGTGTATTACGAATGGTATTGTAAATTAAAGTGCAATTATCTATTCCTGATAACGTATTACCGAATTTGTCGAAGTAATGATACATATGCACATGTGCATGGATAACTGTTACTCGGAAATTTTTTTTAGGGTAACGAAATATAGCGATTTTTTAAGAAAAATATTAAAAAAAAAAATTGAGTGCTTTTTTGATTTTTTTAGATTTTATTTTGTGTTCACATTGGTTCTCGCGGTTCTCGCAATAAGGGTGGTTCTTGCATGAACCTCACCCTGTATGGGAGCAGGATCCGTTAGGAACCACCCTTTATTGCGAGAACCGCGAGAACCAATGTGAACATAACCAAAAATACCTAAAAATAGCTAAAAAAAAAACACATAAATTTCTTTTTTTAATATTTTTTATAAAAAAATCGCTTAAACGAAGAATTATGTTAGAAGGACTGAAGTTGACAAAAAAAGAAAGTATGTGTGTAAAAGGATTCAAAGTGTCAACGATTGATAATTATACCTTTCAACGACCCTACACGATGTTTGTACCCTTAAACGAATGAATTATGAAGCATATGAAGCCGTTTGTGAAGGAAAGTGAAAGTTTACAAACCGCGAGGGTTAAAAGTGTCAACATGTTTAATTTACACCTCTGAGTGGCCTTTTAGCGAACCAGAAGCTTTGTAACGATTAATTATGCTCACTAGATTAAGTGATAAAAATTTCACAAGGTTTCGTTTCTGTATAAGGAAATTATGCAAACATTCGTAAGCGAGGGGTTAAAAGCGTCAGCATTGGAATTTTAGACTTTTCGGTGGTAAAATAAATAACCGGGGACTTTTCAAAGTTGGTTTATGACTTGAAGTCCTTAAGAGTCAAGTTTAAGGGTCAAAAGTGCAATAAAACAAGTTAAAATCAAGTTTAGGAGGACCAGGGACCAAATATGCAATTAAGGGAAACTTTGTAACCGGATCTGGGAGCCATACCGGCTGCGTAAGACTCTCTTATGTCTTACACGGGCCGCGTGAGACCTGAAGGAGCAGAAAACAGGCACAGCTGCCTGTTACAACAACTTCCACCGCCTTAACTTACCATTTTTCGATTCTAGGGGCTTGTTTGATGGTTTATACTAGCCTAGGGACACTTGGAATGATCAGGAATCATCCCATAGACTTGTTTGGAATGATCTTGTGCAATCAAAGTCCCTATATAAGTGTTCTTGTTGCTAGTTCATTGATCACACACTCAAAAATCATTCTAACTTGGTTTTTGGAGACTCCTGGAGCTCAAGGTCAGTCCCTAAGCATCATTAGTCGTGCTAAGTATTTTTGTAAGCTTCCTTAACCTCTCTTAATTCAGTTTTACTTAGTTTATTAGCTTTAAGTCAAATCGTCGTAATTAAGGTTTGGCTTAACGATTAATCACTATTGGTCCAGCTATTAGTCAAATTAAAATTAGTTATAAGTTGGTAATTATGTGGGTAATAGACCCTTAAAAGGGCACCATCTGATTCCCACTATAACCAGGTCAAATGTCGGGTCAAACTTGATTATAAAAAGTCAACAGAAAGCTAATTTTCAAATTAACACATAATTAGCAATGTAGAAGCCATCCAACCTGTTTTATCACTCATATAACTTGGTAACTAATATAAGAACATGTCTAAACATGTTCAACCCGACAATTTTCAGTTTAAGCTCGGTTCGGAACCGAAAGTCCCAAAAGAAGACTTCCGCTTTGACTTTCAGTTCTGACCCAATGTAGCATGTTTTAGAAAGGCCTTAGAGCTTTATTAGGACCAGGTTATAGATTTGTGTAACCTTCTGAGGTTATACAACTTGGTTCGTTAGTTATGTGATTCATATGCAAGTTTCCGTTATATGCCTAAATGTTGACCATAATGCCCTTCTGACCTTAAAACAAGAATTTTGAAAATGTGAGAGGACAATAATCTTTATTACTGATTTATAAACTTGTCCCTAAAATTTGACATCAGTTTGAAGTCTAGATTAGGAGTTATGGTCATTAGCGTAAATGAAAAGCTTTTATTTAATTAAACGGCGTAATTAGCATATAGCCTATCTAAACCCAATTTTTAATACCAAACCTTTTACCTACTGATATAAAATAATATTTTGGGATTTTTGAAGATTTTTATTTAATTTTAGCCTGAGCATAACATAGGGTTCTAAGCTTGATTCGGTAATTGCCGGTTTTTCCCTTTTGGCCTATAAAATGAGTTTTACAGAACTTTTTGACCCCAAACCTTTTGCTACTGATTTGATACGATAAATAAAACATTTTAAGCTTTCTGGAATGATAAAAATATCAGCTTTTCTTATAAAACCCAGAAATCGCTTAAAATCGCCTTTTTACGCGTTTTTAACGCATAGTATGAGTTAAAACTATTTTTAACATATAAGGTTTGATACCTACTGATGTTTTAAGTAAATTTTCATAATTTAACAGTAGGCAAAAGTTTTAAACTCAGAATTCTAATTTTAACCTTTAAAGCTTATGTGAAATTACCAAAATGCCCATTCGGTGCATAGTTTGGTTATAATTAATAAATTTCACATATACGTGATACCATACTGATATAACTTATTAAAATAAGTATTTTTACTGATTATGTCAGATCTGAAACTCAGGTTAATATTTGAACTCTCTTATAACCTTTAAAATGACAAAAATACCCCTACGGGACATAAATTGGTTTTAAATTCGTTTTGGGCATAATGGAAGGTATCCTACTGATATCACAACATATTTAAGACATATTAACTTAGGAAACCTGTTCATGACTCATGTGGTTACCCGTTACGCACTTTTCGCGTTCGGATCGGCTTATGTAACTAGTTTGCATAAATTAGCCGAAACGGGTCAAACCTTATCATTTTCATCTCAAAAGTCCAGAATGTGTTTAGTTTACCCATACTAAACAAGTATACAAGCTTGTCGGGTCTAAACCACATTCTAATCCGGTCTTCGCATAATCATGCGTTTTGAACCGTATCTTTTTTAAACTAACCGGTCTAAGTTTAGGCTTAATTAAAGACCCGTTAGGAATCTAATAGGTTATTAAAAACCTTCGTTCCAGATTTAGGAGCCCAGTAAAAGCTATCTGTACTTGCTGATTTGATATACGGCTGGGATTGAATTTATTTTTAGCTCAGGTAAATACTTTTAACTTATTTTCCCTTATACGGGCTTGGGGTACGGTATATAAAATACCGCTTGGTCGGGCATTGAATTTTTAATCGTATGAAGGTTACTTTATTGAGATGACCCGTTTAAATTGTTGTGTTTGCTTAAAGCCTTTGGGGGGTTAATGACCATGTCCCGGATATCCTTGGCATGATTCATGAAATGGCCATGACCTTAGCACAGGGTGTAGGCGTACACCCGCCAGTGCATATATAAATAATAAGGTATAACCGCCGGTTACGAGAATAACTCGCCGCGGGACTATACCATGTGGTGTGTCTATTAATCTTTAACCCGGTATTCAACCCGGGCTACTGAACGTATAACGAACACGTAATTCTTTTACAAGTTTATATATAAATAATTATCCCAAGTTATAAAAAGTTTTGTGCCATGTGCACCCAAATCAATTTTCTTAAAACATTTTCAAAATGAGTCAGTTAAATTGTATTTACCAGTGTAAACTGACGTATTTTCCCCAAAAGGCTAAGTGAAGGTACTAATCGGAATAGGCTGGCTACTCCTAGCATCAATAAAGAGTCTCGCAAGCTTAGATGTTAAGATCTGTTGAACAGTTATCTTTTATTTGATCCGCCTGTGGATCCTTTACATTCCGTTTGTAATACTTTGATATTATTTTATATCGGTTTGTAATTATCTTTTGCTTCCGCTGTGCATTTAAATTTGTGTTGTTTGACTATGATGATATCAACTACGTCACGATACTTCCCACCGGGCCCACCGGTAATACGTGGAAATATCGGGGTGTGACAGGTATGCAAATATCAAGTATGCTTTTTGAACTTTTTTAAGAGAAATGACACACTTTGCAATTTAGTGTCAACGTAAAGGATGACTTTTGTAATTTACTCAAAGTCATAATAAGAAAGACAATGATCATGGAAAGTTCTTACTTTCAAATGAGGATTGGAACGAAAGATCAAAACATGGAGAGTCTGATCAAGACCGAGGTGGACAAGGATGAGGTCAAGGTCAAGGAAGGGGTCCTAGTTATGGTAGAGGACAAGGAGGCTGATTCCAATCTAAGGAAGATCGAAGGGAAAATGGTAGAGATAAGAGACATATCAAAATTGGTAAAATTGTTACAAGTATGGTCACTACGTGACGAGTGTTCTAAGAAAGAATCAGAGGATGAAGTTGGTCAATTGGCTCGAGTTGATGAGCCGGTATGGTTTATGCGAAGAAGAAGAAAGGGTGAAAACTAGGATTAAGGGGGTGAATATTGGTTTAATGCTAAGTTCGGGGGAAAAGTGGAAGAAGGCAAAAGTTGAAAGGTGGTTAGGTTAATTCTTAGTAAATTAAATAAGAAATATGTGTTAGTTTAATTAAATTATTTTATTTAATTAATTTGAGTTAATGTTGGTTTAGGAAAGCTTGTTTTCTAAGTTACCAAATTAGTATTAATAGATTGGTAGGGTTAACATTTTATTTTTTTGGCTTTAATTTATGAGTAAAAAAGTTTGTGTCTATCTTGTTCTTCTTCCTGAACGTGTTTCTTGAGTGATCAATCCAATTGGCTCCAACATAAATAAATGCCATCCATTTGACGAAGCTGAAGAATCATGGGCGGTGATGAGGGTGTGGGGGAGGACCCCATGATTTCTTGAGGAATGTGTTTTTTTAATAATCCGATATATATATATATATATATATATATATATATATATATATATATATATATATATATGGTCAGGATTTAGAGAGAATGATGAAAAGTGTGAGAACGGTGAGAACGATTTTAGTGGTGACATGTGGCATTGATATTAAATTACACTAAGGGGTAATATTGTCAAAAAACCCACTCACATGAACTGGGTGTTCAAATAAAATGCTATAAAAACACCCAATTCAGAAAAAAGCCATGAAAATACCTAGTTAAAAACGCCATAAAGCACCAAGTTCAGAAAAACGCCATGAAAAAACTCAGTTGAAAACCATGAAAAAACTCAGTTGAAAACGCTATAAAACACTCCGTTCATAAAAACGCCATGAAAATACCTAGTTAAAGCGCCATAAAAACACCTGATTCAGAAAAAAAAAAAAACGCCATGAAAATACCTAGTCTAAAACGCCATAAAACACTCAGTTCAGAAAAACGCCATAAAAACCAGTTAAGTTTTTTTTTGAAAAGTATATCAATAGTATACTCGTTGGAAAGATAAAAAAACGCTGAGTTTTATGGTGTAATTTTTATCGAAAAATAATCACGTATAAAAAAGTTATTGTGGTTTAAATACGATGGGGGAAAATGGCATGTGATTAGCATGTGCACCTTTGTTTGGATCTTCCTATTTTACCCCTCCTGTTAGTTCCAAGACCCCTATTATTTACAAAAACGCCACTGCATCAATCTCAGCCACAAACCACTAAGATCTTGTGGCTGAGAATCATTCTCATTGTTCTCACACTTTGATGCGTTCTCTCCTGTTCCTATATGTGTGTGTGTGTGTGTGTGTGAATTATTTTTAAGTATTATACCCATACCAACTCCAACTTAGGCCCATTTACCAAACAATTTTTATGGTTTAGAACAGTGGCAGAACTAGCCCAAAGATTTAGGGGTATCCCATTTTTTATTTTTTAGACCAGGGATATCCTTTGTATAATGGAGACGAAGTTGAGTGGTATTTTTACACTACGGAAACGGAGTTAAGATGTATTTTTACACTACGGAGACGGGGTTGAGAGGTAGCCCGTGCTACCCCTACTAACCTTCTATGTCCGCCCCTGGTTTAGAAGTTAGCTCATTCACAATAGGTTTAGTGAGTCCAATACCCATTTGATTTTTAAAAATATTAATAATAAAACATTATAGAATGACACATTTTTTCGAACTCAAACATGGTGCATAAATTCTTAGAGAGACGCCCCTACACATGATCCATAACCTTAGCTAGGATTTATATTTTGAATTGGTAACAGATTGATCGCGCATTTTCAGCAATTCCATTTTAAAGATGATCGTAAAGAATCCCTTCAAGGTGCGCTTTCTAAGGATTTAGAATTGTTTTCGAATGTTGGGGAAACCTTGCGAGTTTTGGGATATTGGTTGTGTGGGAGGTGCATGAAGACACACGCACTTAGTAGGGGGTGTCATCATCCTGATGGTGTTTTCACGTTCTCTAGAAAATCCGGGTCTGATGAGGATTTTGTCGTGGGGATCCCAAGGCCCCAAGATCCTGTGATGGTTGTTGAGCTTAGGACCCCGCAGGGAGTGATGGGAGATGTCGATCTCCTTGAACGTGTTTTCTCCCTTCCGGTTCGAACTGTTAAGAGCATTCCCCCAAGCTGCCGTTTAGCATTTGCACAAGCTTTGACAGGTGCCATCCATAAAGTAGTAGCTTCCCCTGGGACTGTCGAAAGTTGGGTCAAACTCTTGCTCTTACCCCGTTGTACCCTTAAGGTGGTTAAGCCGTCTTCCAGGCAAGAGCGAAGGTCGGGTAATCGAAAATCCTTGCAATGTGATAGTATTTTGCGGGCCTTAGCTATGTGGAAGGAGGGCTCTGGTTTTGAGGTTTTGGTCAATTCCCTCCTTTCCGATACTGGAGAAGGGGTCGTGCGTGGTGGGGAGGCACAACGGGAGATAACTGAGGAGGTTAGCCCCAACATCAAGCAATGTCTCAGGAAAGTGAGTGATGGTCACTTCACTGCTGCAGTTAAGGTGTTGTGTTCCAGTGGGGTTGCTCCACGGGGGGAATCTACCATGCAAGCCCTTATCGACAAACATCCCTTCGCACCGCCCCCGAACCTCCCTTCAACTCCTCTTTCACAACCTGCGTTATCCGTGGATGAAGACTGCGTGCACAGGTGTGTGAAATCTTTCCCGAAAGGGACATCTTGTGGGCGAGATGGCCTGCGGGCCCAACACCTGTTGGACGCTCTTAGCGGCGAGGGGTCGGCGACGGCCTCGGGACTGCTTACTGCCATCACTGAAGTGGTAAACCTTTGGCTAGGGGGGTTATGTCCTAAGGTGCTCGCGGATTTTGTTGCTTCGGCGCCCCTAACCCCTTTGTTGAAGCCTGATAATGGGATTCGCCCCATTGCTGTGGGGGCAATTTGGAGAAGATTAGTCTCCAAAGTAGCCATGAAGAAAGTTGGGAAAGAAGCTGTTAAGTACTTGGGGGACTTTCAATTTGGGGTGGGGGTCCCCAATGGAGCGGAGGCGGTGCTGCACAGCGCTAACAGGTTTCTTAATTCTTTTCATTCAGATGGTTCGCTGGCCATGCTTACGGTTGATTTTTCCAACGCTTTCAACTTAGTTGACCGTTCAGTTTTGCTTCGCGAGGTCCATCGCCATTGCCCCTCCATATTCCCATGGGTTCAATTTCTGTATGCTCAGCCTGCTAGGCTATACGTGGGGAATGATCGCATCGGGGCATTCACGGGGGTGCAGCAAGGGGATCCCTTGGGACCTTTGCTTTTTGCCCTAGCCTTACACCCTTTAGTGCTTCAGGTGCAGGAAAACTGTAAACTCCCCTTCCATGCTTGGTACTTGGATGACGGGACAATTATCGGGGATGCTGTTCAGGTTGCTAAAGCTCTCGACATTATCGGTTCGGAGGGCCCAGCCTTGGGGCTACGGCTTAATATTAGAAAAACTGAAGTATTTTGGCCGACATGCAACGGGGTGAAGGTCCGGCCAGGGCTTTTCCCCAGTGAGATTGGGAGGCCGAAGAAAGGTGTCAAACTGCTAGGAGGGGCAGTCAGCCGTGATGCCAGTTTTATTAGTGGTCTAGCGGCTAAGAGGGCAACGCGTGCTGTTGACATTATGGGACACCTTCCCTTGTTGCGGGATCCTCAAAGCGAACTCCTCTTGCTTAGATCTTGTATGGGGGTTGCAAAGTTACTATTTGGTTTGCGAACTTGCCAGCCCCCCTTTGTGGATGATGCTGTTTCATGTTTTGATAAAGGTCTTCGGGAGGCAATAGAAGACATTGTCGTATGTGGGGGTCCTTTTTTTGGTGATCTACAGTGGCGAATCGTGACCTTGCCAATGAGGCTTGGTGGGTTGGGCCTTCTCTCGGCCCGGGATGTGGCTGCCTATGCCTTTGTGGCTTCTAGGTCTCAATCTTGGGAGTTGCAGGACCACATCTTACGTAACAGTGGGGTTACTAACACTGATTCGGATTATGCCAGCGCCTTGGAACGCTTGCATGAATCTCTACCTGACTTTGATCTCGGCGGTTTCTCTA
This sequence comes from Helianthus tuberosus, assembly GCA_030545235.1. Classification (NCBI taxonomy): domain Eukaryota; kingdom Viridiplantae; phylum Streptophyta; class Magnoliopsida; order Asterales; family Asteraceae; genus Helianthus; species Helianthus tuberosus. The sequence goes on along the minus strand of CM060412.1, from coordinate 194,006,368 downwards.
ACAAGGACACCGCCCCCAAAAAGCCACAGAAAACTTTGGCGAATGCCCTTTGTTGTCGAATCGCACAAAGCTTGGGAGAAGATTTCCATTTGTCACCCCGCCAGAAAGCCGTCATTGAATGCCTACAGAGGCCTCACGCTCAGGATTTCTTAACTGTTATTCCTATTGAAGGTTTGGGTCAACGTATGTCAGCGGTGGAGTACCGGTCAATCCTTAAGTACCGTTTGATGATCCCCATGTTCCCGAATGATGAAACTTGCCCAGTCTGCCGTAAAGCATGCCTGGATAAATACGGGGAACATGCGTTACACTGTAGAGAGTTGCCGGGGTTTAAGTATCGCCATGACTTTGTGCGAGACGCGTTAATGGATATTCTCAGACGAGCAGGGATCTCGGCGAAGAAAGAGGCACCGGTTAATTTTCTTACAGACCCGTCGGAGGGGAGATCCACCCTACGCCCAGCTGACGTGCTAGTTTTTGGTTGGGAGGGCGGGAAACATGCTTGTGTCGATCTCACAGGTGTATCCCCACTAGCCGGGTTCCGGGAAAATGGGTTTGTGGCGGGGCAAGCGGTACTGAAAGCAGAGTCAAAGAAGGTGGAAAAGCACGCGAAAGCTTGTGAGGATAATCAACATGCCTTTGTCCCCCTGGCGTTTGACACGTTCGGCTCCTTGGCGCCGGAGGCAGTTCGGTTCTTGTCTAGAGTTCAGCGTGTGGTCCATAGCAACTTTTCGACCCCTCAGGGGCGGGGCTTTGTTTTTAGTAGATTAGGGTTTTCTATTCAAAAAGGGATGGCGGCGCAGTTTGTTGCTCGTCTACCTGCTATCCTTATGTAATTTGCCCTGATGATTGGAATGAAATTTTACTATAATTGGTAACATGCAACTAACTTGGTCATATTATAATGTAAGCCCACTCTCTCAACAACTATTAATACATAACATTTAATGAAGCTGCCGAGCACATGATGGATAACGTGCCGTAATTAAAAAGTATCAAGCAGGTTGGAAAGAATGATATTCCTACAATACAAGTTGAGTGGTTTATTTTTTTTATTCCAAGTCTACTCAGAAGGATCCATCATATTGAATTATTGATTGAGAATTGCAGGGCATCAAGATTAATAAAAGACATGATCCAATGTCATCCAGTGAAAACAATTACTTTGTTAGGTTCTAATCTCTAATGTCAAAATGATGCAGACTTGAGGTGTATAGATTTAGGAGAAGGATTATTTTGCTATAAAAAAATTATGATAAACTTTAGTTTCGATCAATACCAAGACATAAACCCCTGAAACATCAATCAACTTCTAGAAAATAGGCATATGAAGAATTGTACGTTAGTCTGTAGGAACTGGGAAGTAACGATGAATTCTAATTCGGGAAACAATAGGCTAAAGATAGATATTATCTGTTAATTTTATGAGGATATCTTCAATACGAGATGTTAGGACAAGTCGAACCAGTCAACAATTGTGGCAGGGGAGTGTTTTTCCGTTATGGAAACAGTAGCAGTTTTCCGCGCGATATTGTGGGTAATTGTGTGTTAAACGAGTCGTTTCATTCATGATATTGAATAGGTAATTTTTTTGTGTGCTAATTTTTTTTAACTTTGGAGTTTGAGATTCACATGGACATGCAAATATGTGAAATATTCCAAATCTTATAATGGAGATGGAGATACAAATTTCATTTTGAATGCTCTTAGGCCATGGGTTATGGTTATGCGAAATGTGGGAAAAAAAACTTGTGTCACGCAGGCGGCTGAGTGTTTTTATACCTACATTGAGTAGACATGGGTTATGGTAATTACCAACATAATACAAACGAGCAACTTTTTATTTTGGTTATATTCTACTGTTTCCTTTGTAGTTACCAACTAATGTAGGTGGTGGAAAATGGCCGTAGGTGAAACTGATTTTTCTGGTAGTGTTAAAACTTTTCTTGGAAGAATAACTAAACTTATAAATTGTTAGCTTAATCTAAATTTGGGTGAAAAGTGGAAGAAAGCAAAAGTTGAAGGTTGGTTAGGTTAATTTTTAGTGAAATAAATTAGAGATATGTGTTAGTTTAATTAAACTGTTTATTTAATAAAGTTTAATTAAACTCTTTATTTAATAAATTTGGGTTTGTAGTGGTTTAGGATAGCTTCTTTTCCAAGTTACAAGTTTAGTAAAAATAGATTAGTAGGGTTAACGTTCTCTTTGTGCAATTATGAACAGGTTGGAGTTGGCCGGAGATAAATACAATTAAGATGACTTGTTCATTTTATAATGTAAATCTACTCTCAACAAGTACTATTACTATATAACATACCTACGTAACTAACATTTGAGGAAGCTGCAAAGCACATGATCCATAACCTTAGCTAGGATTAATATTTTGAATTGGTAACATACGACTAACTTGTTCATATTATAATGTAAGTCTACTCTCTCAACAACTATCTCTACATATGTACGTAACATCTAATGAAGCGGCTGAGTACATGATGGATAACGTTCAATAATTAAAAAGTATTAAGCTGGATGGAAAGAATGATATTCCAACAACACAAGTTGAGTAATGCATTTTTTTAAGCTCAGACTATTCATACACCAACGCTGTCTATTTGCACACTTAGGGTTTATATACGCTGTCTATAGCTCTATATGCAGTGTATATGGTTACTCTTATACACAGCGTATAGAGCTATACGCAGCGTATAAGTTGCATAGAATTCAGAACCTGCCCAACAATCATTGGCATAGACAACTAGGGTTTATATACGCTGCGTCTAGAGCTATACGCAACGTATATAACTCATCATCATTTTGTTTGGTTATTTTGATGTATTTGTGGTATAAATACATACCCGATTCCAGGGTTATATCGCTTTAAATATATAAGCGTTAATGTTATACCATTAATATTATATACAGTTAAATTTTTTTGAAAAACGTATATACAGTTCGAATATGTTATATTGTTATCGTTTAAATTAAATTATTATACCACGTCTAGTGCGGTTCGAATGCTATAAATGTTTAAATATCATACCGTTTATTATTTTTAAATACTTGTGTACGCTTTAAATATATTATACCGTTTTCATGCTATACCGTTTAAATTAAAACCGTTAAATATTTTGAAATATCCGGTTATGGTTCGAATATATCATACCGTTTCAATACATTTCCGTTTGAATTAAATTATTATACCAAGTCTCGGTGCGGTTCGAATATTATACCGTTCAAGATTTTTATACCGTTAATTCTATTAAATTACTCGGGTACGGTTCAAATATATTCTACCGTGTTTCCATACTTTACCGTTTAAATTAAAATATTATACCAGTTTTAAATTTTTATAACGTTAATTATTTTGAAATACCCGGGTACAGTTTGAATATATTACACCGTTTCCATACTATACCATTTAAATTAAATTAAAATACTATATTGTTTCAATACTACTGAATATGATATATTTGTCTAAGTTTGATATATACAACATAAGTTTGTACATACATAACAAAAGATATAATATAACTAAGTAGTAAATACATCGAAGAAGATAAAATACTATGGCAGCGAATCATCCTGCTGATGCAACTACTGCTGTTGATAATGTCGATGCCATGCTGCAGCCGAAATGTAGGGTCGTGGAAGTAACCCATCACGCTGTCGTCGCTCCTGTAACTCCTCAGCTACCCAGCCAATCACATGCTTCAGCCAGCCAACGTCCTCACGTAGATGGTCAACGTCCTCACCTACATGGTAAACGTCCTCACGTAGCTGCTAATACGCCGCGTGTGAGGGGGCAGGACCGACCCCAACATGTCGCGAGAATTGAGGCGCCCCGGATGGTCTATACGGCTGTGGTGGGTTCGGAACGTACACCTCCGTGTCATGCACTACCACCTGCCCTGGCACGGCTGGAGGATCTATCGATTCGTGTGACATCTGTGCCTCCACGACTATCAAAAAAATACCAAATCAATGAAATATTTTGTTTCATACTTGGGATTTGTATAAATATGTGTCTCATTTGCACATACCAATTCTCGTTCGATTTCGAGCTCTAAATCGCTTTCTGGAAAGTTATACGCGAACTGATGCATAAACGTAATCAGTTTAACGCGACAAACACTCCGGAACAGTGACATGGGCTTAAAATACCTTAAATAACCTTTACATAACTTAGAAATAAGTTTTGGAGGGTTTGGTGTGTCGAAATCAAGATTATTCGATCGTAGGGACTATTTGCGTCAAACTGCAAAAGTCTGCTGATTCGTATGGTATTGAACATTCCAGAACTTGTCCATAAGTTAAACATACCATAAATATCCTTTACATATCTTAGAAATAGGCTTTGAGGGGTTCGGTGTGCAAAAATAAACTTTTTGGTCAAACAGGGACTAAAAGCATCAAAAAGTGCATAAGTTTGCATTTTCGCGCATATCTTACGTTCTGAACATATCCGGACATCCAAAATTTATGTAATCATCAAAATATTTTATTTTAGTGATTGGCTTGATAAAATTCCATTCGTCGTGCAATTTGGATCGTTTTTCGCATCCGTTCGTGTTTCGTCGTAATTAACCGAACAACGAGACCGTACAACCAAACGAACCGACATCCGAGATATTTTCAAGCATATTTTATGTTCCCTATACTTTGACATCATTAAAGAACCTTGAAAATGGGTTAACGGGGCTTAAACACGTCAAAAATGCCTTAAATCAAGTGCAGGGACCAAAACTGCCAAAATTGAACAAGTTTCAGCTGGTTCAGCCAGGAGTGTCGTGGAAGAATCCGTGGACTCTTCCGTGTGTCTCCTGGGGAACACTTTTTTAGCAACTCAGTTTCAGTAACCAGCTTGAAGTTCAGGGTCTTTTGTGCAGTTTTCTCAATACCTTGAGCTGGTTTTGGACTCCCCTAGTATTCTAAATCAGTGGGTAACATGTGTATGGCTAAGATCATGCCTTGATTCTTGCAAAAACACATGTAATCATCTTATAAACTCATGAATTCCTATAAATACCCACCAAGTTCAACCTTCATTCCTCACATTTGATCTCAATTCTACTCTAAGTTGAAGCTCTCACTTGTAAAGCTTCACACCTGAGTATTTTGAGTTCAAATCTTCCTAGCTTGGACCCTTTGTAAGTTTTGTTCATGCTTTTTATGCATTTCAAGCATGAAAGTCAAACAGTGTTTGACTTTCTGCTTTGGCCAGTTTATGGTCAACACTAAGTTCGTTTGAACTTCGCAACGTGAGCGTAATCACGATGGTCATAGTCCTTTGTGACTATACCTACTGATTACCATGTTATTTAGGCATAGTGACGAGTCATAGTTTCGGTCAAAATACGCGTTTATGCATATTTTGCAACCAAACTATTCTAGGGTATCAAAACCCTTTGTTTTGATATCAAACTTGTTTTCTAATTTCGTTAAACATGTTTTAACATGTTTAACTTGTCACTTTTAGTTTAGTGCTTATATAGGGTTGTAAGATAAGCGGTCTAAACAACCGCTTAGACTTTCAAACCCGACCTGTTTGGTCGATCGTTAGGATTCGACCTAACATATTTTGTGACCATAATTGTATAGGGAATAACTTTCCGAGGTTATACCTTATGGTCACTTCATTTAGTTAGTTGTATGATAGGTAGTTTATATGTCTTAGGAAAATGACCAAAATGCCCTTTTTACGTATAAATTCATTTTAACCATATGTAACCTAAATTTTGACATCTAAACTGATTAGGCAACATTATTAGACATGTTAAGGCATATAATACTTATCATAGGACTAGTTAGGCGGTTCGAACGCGTTTTACGTAAACGACGCGTTAAAGTAGCGTAAGCTATCTTAACGAGTCGTAATGGGTCGTAAGCACTTAGGATAGGTTTGGATTTAGTATGTAGGCTTTGTTAAACCATATCATATGAGTTCCAATACTCATTTGGTTTACGAAACCTCATCTTATCCGATCTTCTGATTTAGGTCCTGTTTATTAACATAGTTACCTATATTAGGTGCCGTTTGATTTCGGTGATCCCTCTAGCTTTGCTTGGTTGTTGTTCAAGACTTCTAAGCATTCTCAGGTGAGTACATAGACCCCTCTTTTACTGTTTTCAAAAGTTTTGGGGTGAAACACATGTGCCTACTTGTAACTTTCATGTTTTTCATGCTTATATGACATATACTTACTATGTTCATTAGTACACATATAATACATGATTTCCATTATGTTTTGCTATGTATGTTCACTTAGCATGCTAGCACGTTGATTTTCATAATTACTTTTGTTGCATATGTTCACCCAGCATATGGACACATTGATTTTCATTGTATATTTGTTGCATATGTTCATCCAGCATATAGACACATTGTTTTACATTTCTACTTTGTATGTTCATTTAGCATATTTAGTACATTATTTTCATAAAACATGCTTACATTGGGTATGACATTTGGTTTGTTTAACGGGTCAGAAATACATTCATTAACACCGATCATGCCGTTCGTTAGTAGGTAGTGGTACCATAGGAATTGACAACTCCCATTCCTGAAATCCTAGGATTGTTTGGGTGGAAGGAATGACCGAATTCGATATTCATAAGTTTGATAAACCTTTAACTTGTTAAGGGGTTGTCTCTTCAGTCGCAAGGCTTGAATGTAGGTGTTTAACATTACCGCATAGATGTTTGTATCAGTAAAGCATGCATTAATTTTACAAAACATAACTTTTGAATTATTCAAATATATATTATTTTGTGCATATGGTTAGAATAAGTATTTTTATTTATTTTGCCATACAAGACATTTGATTATACATGAACATGATTTACATTTGGCATTTGACATTGTTTACACATAAACATTTTGACATTGGTTTAAACAATTCATTTGGTTGTTTGTTTGGGTAAGTGATTTAAATAACGAGGCGTGTGTAATATGATAAAAGCATGGTGGATACGCCGCTGGTACTTCCTATATATAAGTGCTTTTATGATATTACATATCGTAGCGTTGTTTAAACCATTTCAATTTAGACATATTACATTTTACACAAAATAACATATTTTCATATAAACATTGTTTTACAAACAACATATTTTATACAAACACATTTTTACTTGGTTATTCACTTAATTATGTATTATTCTTTTATATCATCTGATTTCTTATCACTTTTTGTATGATTTATAAAACAAAACATTTTATAAAGTTCATGACTAAGTTTTGATAAACATTTTTTTTAAACTTCTAATCATGAATCCTATTTAATAAAACCTATGTATCTCACAGGCATTTTTATGCTGACGTACCTATTTTCACATGTGTTTTCAGGAGCTGATGCATAGGATTGATCAAGATACACTTAGGCGGACTTGGGCCTTAGTGACAATAAAAGATGCAAGACTAGTTAATTATGTTATGTCTCTTTGTTTTAAGACATTGTAACCTCTTTTAATTCAATAAAACAAAACTTCAATTTCCATGTGTTATGAAACAATGATTCTGTTACGACACTCCCCGACGTTTCCGCCGCGGTTGTTGTTTTACGCGGTCGGGGTGTGACAGAAGAATTGGGATCAGAGCTCATGGTTATAGGGAATTAGGTTATTAGTAATCCTTTGACCTAGTCTATAACCTTCCTAGGACCCTAACACAAGATTCTTGTGTTTAGATCTTAAAACAATACCGTCACTTATCTTTAGGTGACAACCACAACAAGAACAAAAATTTCAAATCCGTTTTGAAAACCATTCATCTTTTCTAGGATGATTTATTATAAGGTTTTGAACCCTCTAAGTTTTCAAAATCTCGTGAAAGTTTGGGTCTTATAGTGTGAACACGTGCAATCTGGAAGAGTGGATGCCTGTATCCCGAGTTTTCTGTCTAAGGCTAGAGTGTTCGTGTAAATCCACATAATCGGACCAGTCACTCTTACCTGGGAACTCTTGGGGTGAGTATCCACTTATAGGCTAAAGCGAGTCTTCGCGATACATTAATATGACCTGCTTACTTTGATTAGTCACCGTCTCATTTGTTTGCCTTAGGTAACAAAAAAATGATCACAATTTTTATGCGTTGTCATTCTATTTTGATTATCCGATAACATTTCACTTGTTTCCTCCTATGCCTTTCGTTTCCTTTAGGATGTCTCTTCATCGCAGCAACACTCAAAAGTCCGAGCAGGCTACCAAAATTGCCCAGCGAATAGGCGAAGTAATCCAGAAGACTGCTGAATTAGCCGTTGCCATGTCCCGTCTCCATGATGAAGCCATCCAAGAAGCATCAAAGGAAGCAGAAGCTAAGCCTTTACCAAAATCAAAGAAGCGTAAAGCTTCAAAGAAACCCGCGGCGGTTGTACCAAATCAAGCAGGACCTAGCCAGGTGGCAGCACCACCAGCCAAGAAGCCGTACTTGGGAACAGCCCCTTTGTGCAATCAGTGTAATCTCCATCACCATGCCAGTGTCAAATGCCAAGCATGTTTCAAATGTGGACTTATTGGCCATACAACAAGAGTCTGTCGTTTAGTCACTGTGCTAAACCCAGCTATTCAGAACCCTGTTCAATTTCAAGCAGATCCAGCACAAGCTCGTTTCCCGCCTGGTACCTGCTACAACTATGGCGAGACGGGTTATTTCAGGATCAAATGATCAAAGATTCTCAATACAAATCTGACCCACGGATGAGCATTTGGCTGATTAGAAAATGCTGTGGCTTTGAATAACTTGAATCTTATGCTTTTGTCTCTTTTGTTTCTCTTGAACTCTGAAGCAATCTATTTGGTTTATAAATAAATCGTTGTTTACAATTCTGATGTACAAGTGTAGTTACATGTGTGTATGGCATACGCCTACTATACCTACACCAAATAACTATGTTCTTTACAAAACAAACTACTCTTGTAGCTCTCCCATTCATGTGATCGCTCATGATTTCTCCAAGTACTCATTTCATTCTAAGAAACGAAGTACACAATATAAGCGACATTTTGTGAAATCGTACTTTTTGCACATCTGTGCCTTTAAATCCTTGGTTAGATAACTAAGGGTATTTTTCGATCTCATACCCATATCATTACATTCTAGTTTTTACAACAACATGCATAGTATATATATTTTTCAAAAAACAATCTTCATGATTTCAAAATATTCCATATAGTTTGAAAACAATTTTAACACAGTATATTTACTTAATATATCAAGTGCATGATTTCAAAAGGGCATTATCCATGTTTTCAAAAACCATATATATGATTATAAAAATTCATCTCACATGATTTTAAAACAATTTATAAACATATTTATCTAATACATCTATCATATGATTTCAAAAGTATTACGTGAAGTTTCAAAAACATTAAACACATTTTTAAAGAACCCCATGCATAATTTTCGAAAAACATTTTTACTCATACGATTGATTTAACATACGTAATTTACGACATTCAAATTCTGCTTCATATGTCGCCTTGGCATATCTAGCGCCTCAACTTCATGAACATTCTACCTAATGTATCGACCTAAGCACGCCTAGTGCAAGGGGTCGATGCGTCTCCCGCTATTCACACTCCAAAATCCATATAGGATCTTCTTATCTTCACAATTAGATCCTTGTGGATGATTATCTTTTAAGTCGGAGTCCTTAATTGAATTCATTGTATGCCTTAATACGTACATTACGATTCAATAATGACAAAGCCGAAATCCTATTAAGATCTTCCTATCTTCATAGTTATATTTTTGACATGTTTAAAGTGCCAAATGAAATCCACGGATTGGATTCCTGGTGTGGTTTAAATACCCGTATTCAAGTTAACAAGCAAATTAACAAAATGATAACAATTTAAAGATCAAGTTAAACAATTATGTGATTTCATGACTATGTTTTATGTGTTTTGTTTTTGTGTAATCTGAATTTTCGTTATCCAAATCCTCGTAGAATTTTCCATATCTTCATATGAGAGATTCATAGTAGGATATCCAAAAGGTACTACCTTAAATCCTTAATGGGCTTCTACGTAATAGTTAAGACCCTTGGATTATAAAGTACCATTCCATAATTCGAAAGAGACCCTTGGGTGGTCTAGTTAAAAAGATTGATTCAGAATATGGTTAAGAATGGCATGTGGTGATATAGCTGAAAAGACTCCTTGGTTGTCTATTTAAAGAGATCATTGATTGATTTAATTAAAAGGACCTATGGTGGTCTAGTCACAATCATCACAGATTCGTTCATTGTCTTTCTTCCCCTACACATTATAAAATGCACTGTGTGGACTATGCAAGAAATTACGTAATTATAGACACGTACATAATTATGAAATTCAGTGCACAGAAACCCCAGTAAGACTTATCATGTGTAAGAACCGATAGTGGCAACAATGAAAAAACGTGAACAATGTAATGGAGGTACGGTGGACGCACCAATGGTGCTTCATATATTTATATAAGTGTCCCTCTTACATTGGAAGCATGACGTTATTCAAGTTACTAGAAGTTCAGAACCCTAACCAATGTTGTTTTATCTTTTTGACTTCATGTTTCGAGCTCTCACAAGTTTCCTCTAAATAAATTTCAGGACGAAATTTTCTAAAGTAGAGGAGACTGTGACATATGTGCCTCCACGGCTATTAAACATATACCAAATCAATGAAATATTTTGTTTCATACTTGGGATTTGTATAAATTCTCGTTCAATTTCGAGCTCTAAATCGCTTTCTGGAAAGTTATACGCGAACTAATGCGTAAACGTAATCAGTTTAACGCGACAAACACTTCGGAACAGTGACATGGGCTTAGCATACCAAAAAAATAACCTTTACATAACTTAGAAATAAGTTTTGGAGGGTTTGGTATGCAAAAATAAACTTTTTGGTCAAAAAGGGACTAAAAGCATCAAAAAGTGCATAAGTTTGCATTTTCACGCATATCTTACGTTCTGAATATATCCGGACATCCAAAAAATTTTGTAATCATTAAAATATTTTATTTTAGTGGTTGGCTTAATAAAATTCCATTCGTCATGCAATTTGGAACGTTTTTCGCATCCGTTCGTGTTTCATCGTAATTAACCGAATAACGAGACCGTACAACCAAACGAACTGACATCCGAGATATTTTCAAGCATATTTCATGTTCCCTATACTTTGACATCATTATAGATCCTTGAAAATGGGTTAACGGGGCTTAAACGCATCGAAAATGCCTTAAATCAAGTGCAGGGACCAAAACTACCAAAATTGAAAAAGTTTCAGCTGGTTCAGCCTTGAGTGTCGCGGAAGAATATGTGGACTCTTCCGCGTGTCGCCTGGGGAACACTTTTTCAGCAACTCAGTTTCAGCAACCAACTTGAAGTTCAGGGTCTTTTGTGCAGTTTTCTCAATACCTTGAGCTGGTTTTGGACTCCCCTAGTATTCTAAATCAGTGGGTAACATGTGTATGGCTAAGATCATGCCTTGATTCTTGCAAAAACACATGTAATCATATTATAAACTCATGAATTCCTATAAATACCCAACAAGTTCAACCTTCATTCCTCACATTTGATCTCAATTCTACTCTAAGTTGAAGCTCTCACTTGTGAAGCTTCATACCTGAGTATTTTGAGTTCAAATCTTCCTAGCTTGGACCCTTTGTAAGTTTCTTTCATGTTTTTATGCATTTCAAGCATGAAAGTCAAATAGTGTTTGACTTTCTGCTTTGACAAGTTTATGGTCAACACGAAGTTCGTTTGAACTTCGCAACGTGAGCGTAATCACGATGGTCATAGTCCTTTGTGACTATACCTACTGATTACCACGTTATTTAGGTATAGTGACGAGTCATAGTTTTGGTCAAAATACGCGTTTATGCGTATTTTGCAACCAAACTATTCTTGGGTATCAAAACCCTTTGTTTTGATATCAAACTTGTTTTCTAACTTCGTTAAACATGTTTTAACATGTTTAACTCGTCACTTTTAGTTTAGTGCTTATATAGGGTCGTAAGATAAGCGGTCTAAACAACTGCTTAGACTTTCAAACCCGACCCGTTTGGTCGATCATTAGGATTCAACCTAACATATTTTGTGACCATAGTTGTATAGGGAATAACTTTCCGAGGTTATACCTTATGGTCACTTCGTTTAGTTAGTTGTATGGTTGTTGTATAGGGAATAACTTTCCGAGGTTATACCATTTGGTTTACGAAACCACATCCTATCTGATCTTCCGATTTAAGTCCGATTTATTAACATAGTTACCTATATTAGGTGCCGTTTGATTTCAGTGATCCCTCTAGCTTTGCTTGGTTGTTGTTCAAGACTTCTAAGCATTCTCAGGTGAGTACATAGAACCCTCTTTAACTGTTTTCAAAAGTTTTGGGGTGAAACACATGTGCCTACTTATTACTTTCATGTTTTTCATGCTTTTATGACATATAATTGCTATGTTCATTAGTACACATATAGTACATGATTTCCATTATGTTTTGCTCTGTATGTTCACTTAGCATGCTAGCACATTGATTTTCATAATTACTTTTGTTGCATATGTTCACCCAGCATATGGACACATTGATTTTCATTGTATATTTGTTGCATATGTTCATCCAGCATATGGACACATTGTTTTACATTTCTACTGTGTATGTTCATTTAACATATTTAGTACATTATTTTCATAAAACATGCTTACATTGGGTATGACATTTGGTTTGTTTAACGGGTCATAAATACATTCGTTAACACCAATCATGCCGTTCGTTGGTAGGTAGTGGTACCATAGGAATTGACAACTCCCGTTCCTGAAATCCTAGGTTTGTTTGGGTGGAAGGAATGACCGAATTCGATATTCATAAGTTTGATAAACCTTTAACTTGTTAAGGGTTTGTCTCTTCAGTCGCAAGGCTTGAATGTAGGTGCTTAACATAACCGCATAGATGTTTGTATCAGTAAAGCATTCATTAATTTTACAAAACATAACTTTTGAATTATTCAAATATATTGTTTTGTGCATATGGTTAGAATAAGTTTTATTTATTTATTTTGCCATACATGACATTTGATTATACATGAACATGATTTACATTTGGAATTTGACATTGTTTACATATAAACATTTTGACGTTGGTTTAAACAATTCATTTGGTGGTTTGTTTGGGTAAGTGATTTAAATAACGAGGCATGTGTGATATGATAAAATCATGGAGGATACGCCGCTGGTACTTCCTATATATAAGTGCTTTTATGATATTACATATCGTAGCGTTGTTTAAACCATTTCAATTTAGACATATTATATTTTACACAAAATAACATATTTTCACATAAACATTGTTTTACAATCAACATATTTTATACAAACACATTTTTACTTGGTTATTCACTTAATTATGTATTATTCTTTTATATCATCTGATTTCTTATCACTTTTTGTATGATTTATAAAAGAAAACATTTTATAAAGTTCATGACTAACTTTTGATAAACATTTTTTTTAAACTTCTAGTCATGAATCATATTTAATAAAACCTATGTATCTCACAGGCATTTTTATGCTGACGTACCTATTTTCACATGTGTTTTCAGGAGTTGATGCATAGGATTGATCAAGATACACTTAGACGGACTTGTGCCTTAGTGACAATAAAAGATGCAAGACTAGTTTATTATGTTATATCTCTTTGTTTTAAGACATTGTAACCTCTTTTAATTCAATAAAACAAAACTTCAATTTCCATGTGTTATGAAATAATGATTCTGTTACGACACTCCCTGACGTTTCCGCCGCGGTTGTTGTTTTACGAGGTCGGGGTGTGACAGAAGAGTTGGTATCAGAGCTCATGGTTATAGGGAATTAGGTTATTAGTAATGCTTTGACCTAGTCTATAACTTTCCTAGGACCCTAACACAAGATTCTTGTGTTTAGATCTTAAAACAATACCGTCACTTATCTTTAGGTGACAACCACAACAAGAACACAAATTTAAAATCAGCTTTGAAAACCAATCATCTGTTCTAGGATGATTTATTATAAGGTTTTGAACCCTCTAAGTTTTCAAAATCTCATCAAAGTTTGGGTCTTATAGTGTAAACACGTGCAATCTGGAAGGGTGGATGCCTGTATCCCGAGTTTTCTGTCTAAGGCTAGAGTGTTCGTACAAATCAACATAATCAGATCAGTCACTCTTACCTGGGAACTCTTGGGGTGAGTATCCACTTATAGGCTAAATCATGTCTTCGCGATACATTAATATGACCTGCTTACTTTGATTAGTCACCGTCTCATTTGTTTGCCTTAGGTAACAAACAAATGATCACAATTTTTATGCGTTGTCATTCTGTTTTGATTATCCGATAACATTTCACTTGTTTCCTCTTATGCCTTCTGTTTCCTTTAGGATGTCTCTTCATCGTAGCAACACTCAAAAGTCCGAGCAGGCTACCAAAATTGCCCAGCGAATAGGCGAAGTAATCCAGAAGACTGTTGAATTAGTCGTTGCCATGTCTCGTTTCCATGATGAAGCCACCCAAGAAGCATCAAAGGAAGCAGAAGCCAAACCTTCACCAAAATCAAAGAAGCGTAAAGCTTCAAAGAAACCCGTGGCGGTTGTACCAAATCAAGCAGGACCTAGCCAGGTGGCAGCACCACCAGCCAAGAAGCCGTACTTTGGAACAGCCCCTTTGTGCAATTAGTGTAACCTCCATCACCATGCCAGTGTCAAATGCCGATAGAAGAGGAGATGAGCCGGTGAAGATACCTGCACAAAGGAGACCGGTCAGTAAATAATCAGTAGACTTTGACGCGCGTTATTGACGTACGCTCGTTACGGACGACATCGACTATAAAATAAAAATAAACGGGCTGCACTTGATGCGCCGGGTAATATGGTTCATCAACAGGTGGAGTCGGAGCCACGTTCAAGTTTGGAAACTGTATCTTTTGATCAACGAGGACACTAGACACAACCACCTCCTCCTCGTTAGCATCATTTACTCCCCATGAGTCGTTAGAATACTGCTTACCGAAATAATTGTTGCGTCAAAATGATGACATTTTAGCTCCACAGTCGACCAAGAAATTATAAACCGAAGAAATGAAGAAGAGAATTGATTATGCTTTGAATTCGTAGGCAAGGCAGATGATGTCTAAATAGGAATTTGAATTCACATTTATCTGTCGCGTATAGATCTATACGCGGTGTATACCTTTATTCACGTGCCTTGACAACATCGTATCATTATCAAATTTGGCAGACGTACGCTGCGTATAGGTCTATAAGCAGCGTATAGATCATCTATAATAGATGCCCCATATACTTGTTGCGTATAGCTCTATACGCAGCGTATGTCAGACAGATTTGACAATGTACTAAGTTGTCATGTACCTGCCCACTACATACGTTGCGTATAGACCTATATACAACATATAGGGTTATTTCTATACGCTGTGTATAGCTCTATACGTAGCGTATGTATGCATGATTTGACAGTGTATGAGGTTTGACTGAATGGTCGTGTACGGGCCCTGTACCTACGTTGCGTATAGGTCTATACGAAGCGTAGGTAAAGGTAGGGTTTGGTGTGCAAATAGCCATGTCGGTGTGTAAATGTATAGTCCTGTTTTTTTATTCCAAGTTTACTCAGAAGGATCCATCATATTGATTAAGAATTTGCAGGGCATCAAGATTAATAAAAGACATGATCCATTGTCATCCAATGAAAACAATTACATTGTTAGGTTCTAATCTCTAATGTCAAAATGATGCAAACTTGAGGTGGTCAAGTGTTTGAGCCCATTTCCAGTAATTAAAACCTAATGAATGGAACTTGTTAAAACTTGGGAATGACTGTTAAATTTGAATTGAAACCCTAAATTAAGAAGATGGGAACAGACGCCGGTGCAAACCATCTATGATTTTATCCAAGGGTCGGGCCCAATGATGATTTATACATTCTCGTCTATTAGCTATAGGCGAGTAACTTGAAACATAGAAAAGTTATGCCACTTTGTTCTCTTTTCGAATGGTTTTTCAAAAAGCTCAAATTTCACAACTTTCTTGAAAGAAGCTTGAAAAAAAGCTAGCTAAACAACTTGATTTGAAACATCCTGGCGGCTTATTTTGAAACCCGTGGCTCGAGCCATGCTTGGCTTGTTGGCTCGTTCTTAGGCTCGTTTAACTTTGAGCTTCAGCTTGAGCCGAGCCCAGCTGACTGCCTCATTGATTTTCGAGCTTCAGCTCATGCCCACCCAGACTCATCTCGACTCGACTCGTTTATAGCCTCTTGGCCTCGTCTTAGCTAAATTTGTTTAGATTGCCAATTCTTTAGATAAACTCCATATTATATTTGCTCCTCCACCAAGTTAGAGTTGGCTTCCCTCTAATCGGTGTGACCAAAGGAGAGCACTATAGCAACGTGATTACGAGTTGTGATGCTCCTTATTTTTTTTAATTATGTTGGAAAAATGGGTGAAAATGAGTGTATTTTCATGTGTATTTATCCCAAACTTCGGACAAATATATTTATGTTATACTTTGGTTAATATAAATCATATTTAATGTGTTCGTTATATATGTTGTAAGAGCTTCACAACGAACCAAACCGCGTCCTAATCCGATCTAAGATGAATGAGATATCGATGCTCAAAGTTAGGAAATTAACTAAGTAAATCTAAGAAAAAGCTGAAGGGAAAGGAGTATCCGACATAGAAGGAGGGAAAGATAATGGAGTGACTTATATATGAACGCCTTCTTTCCTTATTTTTTCCTAAACACCACCCCACACTTGTTGATTCTCGAAGCACCCTAACAAGCACATGCACTCGCGTGGACACTTTGATGACGCGCTTTGCACTTCATAACACCGCAAGCGGCCTTTGTATACTTTTACCACGTGCGCGCGGTCTAGTATTGAGTTGGTGAAGACCAAGTGGCTGGACATGTGTTAGTAGATCATGTGGCATGGTGCGTAAGTGGCTCATGACCATGTGGCGACTTGGTCTGCTTGGCAAATCCCAGTTGGCGCATATGTGGCATAAGACTCCACATGGCGTGCATGCGCAACACATCTATATGTATGCGTCATGCGGATGGCAAGGCGCATGGTGCGCCTGTGTGGGGTGAGGCTCGCATGCGCCTGGCGTGGGCACTTTAATTTCGCATTTTGCACTTCGCAACACCGCAAGCCGCCTTTGTATTTTTTACCACGTGCATGTGGTTTAGTATAGAGTTGGTGAGGACCAAGTGGCTAGACATGTGTTAGCAGATGACGTGGCATGGTGCGCGAGTGGCTCATGACCATGTGGCGACTTGGTCTGCTTGGCGGATCCCAGTTGGCGCATATGTGGCGTAAGACTCTACATGGCGCGCATGTGCAGCGCGTCCATGTGTGTGCGCCATGCGGATGACAAGGCGCGTGACGCGCCCGTGTGGCGCGAGTCTCTACCACCGCATCACTGATGACATGGCGCATGACTCTACCACTGTGTGGCGCGCAGGTCAGCTTATGCACACGACCACTTAGTAGATTCTAGTCTACAACAGCAAGTGATCTGTCTTTAAATCTGCATATTGAAACATACGGTCAAACAATTACTATTCGATTTTAAAGACAGAATAAAATGCATTGAAGACGTTAATAACTTTTAATTTTTCGTCTTTAATTCTAGGAACTGTTTCGAGTCAGGTTTTAGTATAAAACCAAGGTGAGACCTTGGCTTGATATTCAACCTGTTACACAGAATTTACACAGAATACTTCCAACTCTCACAGAATTTACACATAACACTTCTGTTATGGGTGGTTTTCTGAACATATATCCTAAATTATATCCTGACTATAATACTTATGTTTGTGACCAGGTTACCGGATCAGGATATTGGTAACATCCTGATACAATATCCTGGTAGTAACTAATTTTTCACGTGCAAATTAGCATGGCATGCCTATAACGTTCAAGTGGACTGCTTCTCCTGAAGACTCGGGCTATTCGGTTGAAAAGAAGACGTTGAAGCCGGAAGAAGAGGACTTCAACGTCTAGGAAGGAATATTCCAAGCATCCCGATTTTATAGGATAGTTTGTTATCTTTATTTTACTATATAAAGGAATGTATGGATCTATAGACACAATTTTTTCACACACTTCTACTCTCTACAAGCTGCAATCACTCGCAATCACCAACACTCACACTCGAAATTCATTGTAACACTTAGCAGATTCGTATCATATCCTGCACTGTATCCTGAAATTTGAAGTAATAAGAAGAACAAGGCAGCTACGATTGTGAGCTCCCGAGGTTTTGTACCGGCGATCTAGATTGATCAAGGGCTTTCCTCGTACATCTCGTGTCACTCTTTACTTTTCTGCTAATTGTTTGATTGTTGATATAGCTCGGTATCCTGAGCTATATCCTGAAAACTATTTTTGTTAGCAAAATAATCAGAATATTTTCAACACACATTGTTGGCACACTACCTCACTTAACAAATTTTATCACTAAATTGCTTCGGTAATTTTTGACCAAAAAAATTTGGCGCCCACCGTGGGGCAAGTGGTGCTATTTCTACTAAAAGCTTTCTTAAAATCACTATCTGGTTTTCTATTTTCAAAAGTTTTTGCACAACTGTTTTCAATGGCCTCAAAATCAAACATGAGCTCTTCCACCATGTCTGCTACAACCTCTGCAACAATCGGTTCGGTGCTTCCACCACCTCCAAGGACTCAAGCTTCTTCTCAGCCTCAAGCTCCTCCAAGGAGGACTGAAACTCAGACATCTCGGGATATTGTGCCTACTCAGAATATCCACGGATCTGCTGCCTCAGGGAGAACTCCTATTATGGCTTCTAATGATGAAATTCTAACTTTGTTTGGTAGTATACAGGATCAGATGAAGCAACAGTAGGAAACCAACCAAATGCTGATTAGAGAGATACAACTCTTAAAATCCAGATCAAGTAGGCCTGCTAAAGATACTGTCAATCCCTTGCAGCCTAGAGCATTGAACTTCAGTTCGGCACTATATACCGAGGATAACAGGGGCAATATTGTACCTAGTCATTCCCAGAGTCATACTCCTGAGATACCCTCATCGGTCAGGGTATCAACTATGAGAAGTTCAGGATATGCTCCAGGATATGGCCAGAATCCTCAGGCTGGTAACGTGTCTAATAATATTAATACTCTTGCTACTAACGGTGTTGGATCTTTGCAGGATACAGGTGTGATGTCGGCACTCTCTAGGGAGCTTCAGAAGTTGAAGGATATGATATTTAGCATACCTGGGGTGGTCCACCCGATTCTAGAAGTATCCCAGGATAGCCACATGATATCTCGGTTTGCATATCCTATTTGTAATGCTGAAATCCCGAAAAGATTTCAAACCCCCAACATGAAGCTCTATGACAGAACCACGGATCCGAAAGAGCATATTGCTCAGTATAAGGAAAGGATGGAAATTAACCCTATCACTCCGGATCTCAAGGAAGCATGCCTCTGCAAGGGTTTTGGCTCTACTCTAACAGGATCAGCCTTAAAATGGCTCTTAAATGTTCCACCTCATTCGATTACATCATTTGCTCACTTAGTTAACTTATTTAATAGTCAATTTTCTTGTAGTCAAAGTTTTGAAAAACTAACCAGTGATCTCTACAGGATAACTCAAGGTCCTCAAGAATCCTTAAGGGATTACATAAACAAGTTTAGCAGGGAATCCTTGGACATCCCACATCTTGATGTTGCAACAGCCATGCAGGCATTCAAAATGGGATTGCAAAAGGATTCCCAATTTTATCAGGATCTTGTAATGAATCCTTGCAGGAACCTGGATGAAGCTCGGAACATGGCTTTGAGATATATCTGACTGGAGGATGACCAAAAGATGCAAGAAAGGATGAATTCATCCTCAACCTATGAATCAACTAATAGGAATTCAGAATCCTCATATAAACCATATCGCTCTAAGCCATATGGCAGAAGTGACAACAAGAAAGTGAATGTTGTTGACGATGAGGATCCTGAGGAGTATCCTGAATTGTTAGAATATTGTTTTTCTATTAATATACCCGAACTAATGTATGCTATGCAGGGTTTGGGAGACAAAGCAAGGTGGCCCAAGAAGAACCAGCAAAAAGCCGATTGGAAGGATAAATCCAAATGGTGTGCCTTCCATGAGGATTTTGGAGAAGTCACAAAAGAATGCATAGCTCTGAGGAAAGAGATAAGCTACTTGCTAAGAAAAGGATACCTGAAGGATCTTTTGGGCAGAAAGAAGAATAAGGGTCAGGATATGGAGAAGGATCCCGAACGAGCAGCATCACCACCTGCGGATGCCAAGATAATTAACTTTATTTCAGGAGGATCTGACATTTGTGGAACCTCTTATTCTGCGGCAAAAAGGCACGCGAAGGAGGCTAAGGCAGAACGAGGGGACAAGCCAACCAGGATGACAACCCTCACAATCGATAAAGTGATAACGTTTGATAGTGATGACAGTGATAGTGTCCAGGATCCCCATCATGATGGTTTGGCAATAACTTTATATATTGCTAATCATTTTATGCGCACGATACTGGTGGATAATGGCAGCTCCGTCAACATTTTTCAACTGGAAATGCTGAAAAGAATGAATATTTCCCAAATAGAGATCACTTCAAAATCCACTGTACTCGTAGGGTTCAGTGGAGAGGCCAAGAATATGTGGGAGAAATAAAGCTGCCAGTATATGTTGAAGGAGTCAACTCAATGCAATGTTTCTGTGTCATGGACTCCTTATCCTGCTACAACATCATATTGGGCAGACCATGGATCCATGATATTAAAGTTGTGCCATCAACCTATCATCAGTGTATCAAGATCCCTACCCCTTGGGGGGTTGTCAAGGTGGAAAGTGATCAACAAGAGGCAAAGGAATGTAATTCTTCCTCGATGAAATCCTCAATAAAGCCCAAAGCAGGATAGCAATTAAAGATACGAGCATAGGATATCGTGGAGGCTTCAGAGCAGGATGCTAAGAAAATTATCCTGGACCAGGATAATCCAGATATCTCGGTGCTCGTAGGAGCCAATATCACTCAGGATATTGAAAATTAGTTAACTAACTTTTTGAAATGCAGGTTGTCCACATTCGCATGGAAGCATGAGGATATGACAGGTATTTCGAAGGATATTATAACTCACAAGCTTGGAATTGATAGGTCTTTCAAGCTTGTCCAGCAAAAGAGAAGGAAGTTTGCTCCTGAACGAAACACAAATATTTAAGAAGAGATTGAAAGATTATTGAGTCCAAGATGATTAGGGAAGTTAAATTTTCCAAGTGACTAGCAAATGTGGTCGTAGTTCAAAAGAAGAATGGGAAATGGAGAGTTTGTGTAGATTACACAGACTTGAACAAAGCGTGTCCTAAAGACCCATTCCATTTACCTCATATAGACTCAATGGTGGATGCAACTGTCGGTCATGAGATGTTAACCTTTATGGATGCATCCTCAGGATTCCAGCAGATCCAAATGGAACCTTCAGACCAGGAGGATATTGCTTTCATGACACCAACAGGTATTTACTGTTATACTGCTATGCCTTTCGGTTTGAGAAATGCAGGTGTAACATACCAAAGATTGGTGAATATGTTGTTTAAAGACAAACTGCGGGACACCATGGAAGTATACATTGATGATATGGTGGTAAAGTCCAAGAAGGCTGAGGATCAACTCCGGGATATTGAAGGAGCATTTGATATCCTGGATCAGTATAACATGAAGCTAAATCCTGCCATGTGCCATTTTGGAGTGGGGGCAGGAAAGTTTTTAGGATATATGGTGACTAAAAGGGGGATAGAAGCAAGCCCGAAACAGATCAAAGCTATCCGGGATATCAAGTCACCATCCAACATGAAAGATGTACAAAGACTAACAGGACGAGTAGCAGCGTTAAACAGGTTTATATCAAGATCCTCAGAGAAGTGCAAGGAATTCTACGATATCCTATAGAAGAATAAGAGATTCGAGTGGGGAGAAAAGCATGAAGCAGCCTTACAGGAATTAAAGAAATATCCTTCAACTGCACCTTTATTGATGAAGCCCGAGGATGGTGAACCATTATCCCTGTATCTTGCAGTATCAGGGAATGCAGTAAGTGTTGTTTTGGTAAAGGATCATGAAGGTCAGCAGTATCATGTCTATTATGTTAGTAAAAGTTTATTAGATGGTGAAACTAGATATTCACTCTTAGAGAAATTAATATTAGCCCTAGTTATGGCATCGACTAAGCTTAGACATTATTTTCAGACACATAGTATTCATGTTAAAACTAATTATCCTGTTAAAAATGTGCTTAGGAAACCTGAGGTGTCGGGTTGAATGGCTAAATGGTCAGTAAAGTTAAGTGCATATGATCTAATATATGAACCTAGAAATGCTATAAATTCTCAGGCTCTTGCAGACTTTGTGGCTGATTTCAGTAGTGATATTCAAAACGAAGTAGACCTAGAAGTACAACAACTAGGAGAAACCTTAGAATCCTGGACATTATATACTGATGGTGCATCTAATGTGAGAGATGTAGGATTAGGTATACTACTAAAATCGCCACAGGGGGACATATTACCCTAGACTATTAGGTGTGAATTTCCTGCCACTAATAATGAAGCAGAATATGAAGCTTTGATTACAGGATTAGAGTTGGCCAGGAATATGAATATTAAAAATTTGCAAGTATATGTTGATTCCTTGTTAATTACTAACCATTTCAATGGGTCCTATGAACTCAAAGGTGAAAGGTTAATTGAGTATCTTGAAATTCTCAAAAAATTAGCAGGGTATTTCGATGTTTTTACACTTGAGCAGGTACCAAGGGAGGATAATGCTGAGGCAGAGGCTTTGGCATACTTGGGATCATCAGTTAGGATATCGGAAGGAACCCAAATACCAATACTACAAATCCTATATCCTGCAATGGATCTCTTCAAGTCTCAGGATAAGGAAATAGCAAGTATCCAGGATCCTGATGATGAGTATCCTGAGGAGGATACTAAATCCTGGACGGCCCCAATCGTGAAATATCTCAAAGAAGGACACATCCCAAAGGATGAGAATCCTAAGGCTTTCAGGATGAATGTATCTCAATTCACTATTATATATAATGTTTTATATAAGAAGTTTCTTGCAGGACCATACCTGAGGTGCTTGGAGGATCCCGAAACTAAGGAAGTACTTCAGGATATATACGAAGGAGATTGTGGCAACCATACTGGGGGCATGTCATTATTCTCAAAGGTGTTAAGAATAGGATATTATTGGCCGGCGATGAGGAAAGATGCTGCAGAATATGCTCGAATCTGATGCATGTCAAAGGCACAACAATATACTGCATCAGCCTGCTGAGCCACTATATCCTATTGCTTCCCCTTGGCCATTCATGAAATGGGGGTATGGATATAGTGGGAAAGTTTCCAAAAGCTCCAGGAGGAAAAGTTTTTATGCTGGCAATTACTGATTATTTCTCCAAGTGGGTTGAAGCTGAGTCATTTGTTCAAGTCAGAGATCAAGAAGTAGTATCCTTCATAAAGAGGAATATCTGGACTAGGTTTGGGGTACCAGCCGAGATAATTTATGATAATGGCTCTCAGTTTATCAGTAAGAGGACTACCAATTTTTGCAAGAGTTGGGGAATTAAGATGATCACATCCACTCCGGTACATCCTCAAGCAAATGGACAGGCAGAATCCTCGAACAAGATAATTGTCAACCATTTGAAGAAAAGACTAGGAGCAAAGAAAGGAAGATGGGCAGACGAGCTACACTTTGTCTTGAGGGCTAATAAAACAACAGTAAAAAGTGCAACTGGGCAAACCCCATTTTCCTTGGTGTTTGGGGCAGAAGCGGTGATCCTGACAGAGATGGTGATACCTACAGTAAGATCCAACCACCGGGATCCTGAGAAGAATCCTGAAGCTTTATGCCAAGAATTGGATACTATCGATGAGACAAGGGATGCAGCAAAGCTAAGGATGGCAGCATACCAACAGAGGATATCCAGAGCTTATAACAAAAACCTGCGGACTAGAAGGTTTCAAGTTGGAGATTGGGTGTTAAGGAAGGCTTTTTAGAATACTACAAATCCTGCTGATGGAAAGTTAGCTCCAAAGTGGGAAAGACCATACGAGGTTGAATCGGAGTCTGGGAAAGGAGCATACCGGCTTAAGAATACGGAAGGGGATATATTACCAAGATCCTTGAATGCTATACACCTCAAAGCCTATTTCAAGTGAGTTTAGAATTTAATTTCTAAGTCAGGATGGTATGAATTCTATCTCTTTTAAATATTATTTTATTCCTTTTAAACCCAATACTGACTTAAGCATCAGAGGGGTGTTAGCCAAGCTAACACCCACCTTAGTCTAAGGTTGTTTTGCAGAATATGCTTCGGGATATAACTCCAGGATATACACTCAGGATGAATCGAAAGATTAGAGGATTGGTCCCCTCTCTCACGTTTAAGGGATTCTAATCCCTTCACAGGTTTAAAGGTATTCACCTTTCTCTCGAATTGGATTTAAACACCCCGCCTGGAGTGTAAGTTATCTAGGAATAGTTCAAGATAGCGGGATCAGTCCATGTAAAAGTGGCTGACAATTTCGTTATTATTGGCAATATCCTGGATCCTAAAGGTATATGAGCATTTATTACCCTCTCTCACGAAAGGGTATTTTCATACTCTCTAAGGTTTAAAGGTTTGCACCTTTCTAAGTCTTGAAGTTTATACACTCCCGGCTGTAGCGCACGAAAACTTGGGGTTATCCCCAGTATCCTTAGGGTTTATCCACAGAATATTGAGGATCTATCTCAAAGATATTTAGGGTTTATCCCCTGTAATACTAAAGTTATATACAAGTATAACTTCAGTTGTGATTAGGTTGATGCACAAAAATTCCTAAGACATTCCTCCTAAGGCATTGTGAATAGCTCAAAGGATCAAGTTTGGACTTGGTTTACAAAGTCTCCCGGACAGGGGACATCTTTGATGGGAAGGTTGCAAGAGAATTGAAGTTTGAGGATTGGGATGTATTCTATAAATATCTCTGGTATGTTCTCTCATGTTTTACCCTTTAAGAGCCTTACCTAAATTATCTAAGTTTTTGGAATTATGTTTGATAAAAGTCTTGATAAAATATCTATGATTAAAATATTAAGAGTATCCTGACCAGGATATTTCCTCAGGATACTTGATCAGAGTATTTTAAATATTATAAAAATTGGAACTACATTCAAATCAAACAACATATAACAAAATTTACAAAGTAAAAATGGACAACAATGGATAAGGCCAAAAAAGGTTAATTTATTATTAACATAGCAAAAGATTGTGTTTTTGGCTTCATCTCAAATCGAGATTCATCCACCAAAAACCCAATTAGTTTTAACATATTTACTTAAACAGTTGAAGGCTTCATCTTGAAACCCAAGATCCCTCCACCTTCAACTGTTAAACTGTTCAAAATAAAGCATAATAAAGATTGATGACCAAGGGCTTCGTCCTGAAACTCAGGATCCCTCCACCTGTGGCCATCAAATTGTTTGAAAGACAGGAAAAGAGTATTGTTTATCAACCACAACCATCAAGATTAAAAAAGTGGCCTCCGACCTAGGCACAAATATCCATCATTGCCCACTTCACTGCTTTCAAGGGGCAGCACCCTCTTCAATCATGGTTTCCACAGCATCCGCATCAGCATCGACCACCTTTTCAGCCACCTTAGCAGGCTCCTCGACCACAGGCTTTGCAGGATGCTCCATGGTGTTAGGGGATAGAAATTCACAGCTTATGGATCACGGATCCTCAAATGCTGCTTGGATCACAGATCCTCAGTTCAGTTTGAATTAAAGATCCTTAGAAGATGTTGCAGGACTAAGGATCCAGGATCCTCATTATTATCCTAATACTAACAATTGTTTCCATCATTTTTGAACTTGTTTTGCAGGTGTACTCGAATAGGACTTGGTCCAACCGAGATTCTAGGGGAATATGCTTAGTGATTCTGCACGTGCTTGAACTCTTCGACCGTTATGGTGATCGTGAGGAGCTTGCACCTTTTGCGGATAGTTAGTTAGGCTAGTTAATTTCTATTTTAAATGGGGATACAAGCATGATTTAGCATGATTTAGAATGCCGAGAATGCTGCGAAGAAGCCAACCCCCGTTTTCTCAAAAGCAACTACTGCTGTTTCTTCTAGTCCTACTAACAATGATCTTTATTCTTTGATTTTGCAGATGAAGGATTACATGCAGCAGCAGGACAGAACTAATGACAGGATCATTTGAGAAATTGATGAAATCAAGAAATTGAAGAGATCAGCGGAGGATCATTCTCCATTGGTGCCTAGATCACTGAATTTCGATACTCCAATCACAACTACCCAACATTCCAGAACATCACGTGTCCAGTATCAGGGTGGATCATCGAGTATGCTTTATGGATCATCGGTAATGACACAGGCTCAAGGATCATACTTCCAACCGTTAGGATCCTCTCTTCAGCCTCAAGGATCCTCCTTCCAGCATCAAGGATCCTTCTCGAGTTCAGGAGGATACGTGGGGACACAGTCAGTTCAAGGATCCTACTCTCAGTATCCAGGATCCTCAAGTCAGGTTCAGGGATCCTTATCCCAAGCTCACGGATCCATGGAGTATCCTCCAAGACCTTTAGCTCCAATGCATACCGGATCCAACATCTTTCAGGATCAAGGATCCTTAAGGAGTGTAGAACCCAGAAGTTCAGAGATTTACTTGGGAGACTTCATACCTATGCAAACTATTGCCTCATCTGGTCCCTCAATCATGCAAGAATCACATCAATATGGATTCACATCAGGAATCCCAACCTTGAATCCATAAGGTGGTAACACTTTAAATATTTCTTATAATGCTAACCATGGCTTTGTGCAGGATACAGAAATCAACCAAGCTATGGCTAGGGAATTATAAAAACTCAAGGATATGATATCCAGCGTCCCAGGAGTGGTTAAGGCCATTCCTGAGATTCCGGATGGGAGTCACTGGATATCTCATTTTGCACCACCTATTTGTGATACAGAGATACCAAAGAGGTTTCAAACACCAAACATGAAGCTTTATGATGGCTCAACTGATCCAGAAGAGCATGTAGCTCAATACAGGGAGAGAATGGAGATCAATCCCATTCCTGAAAGGTTGAAAGAAGCATCTCTATGCAAGGGTATCAGATCCACACTGACTGGATCAGCTCTTAAATGGCTGCTAAGTCTTCCCCCTTACTCTATTACTTCATTTGCTAACCTATTTAATTTGTTTAATAGCCAATTCTCATGAAGTATGAGGTTTGAACGATTAACTAGTGATATATATAGGGTAATGCAAGGTCAAAATGAATCACTTAGAGATTATATAACTAAATTTAGTAGAGAATCTTTAGAGATTCCTAATTTGGATATTGCTACTGTTTTGGTCAAAAATTACCTAAGCAATTATATGATCAAATTAGTTTTGTGAGGTAGTGTGCTAGTAATACTTTGTGAAAAATATATTGGTTTGTTAGTTTGCAAAAACAGTTATCAGGATACGGCTCAGGATATCGAGCTGTATCTATAATCAAACAATGAGCAAAAAATGTAAAGGTTGACACGTGATGTACGAGGAAAGCCCTTGATCAATCTAGATCTCCGGCATAAAACCTCGGGAGCTGACAATCGTCGGCTGCCTTGTTCTTCTTATTGCTTGAATAACCAGAATACAGTGCAGGATAATGCTCAGATCGCTACTAAGTGGTACAATGATTGTAAGTGGTGAGTGTTAGTGCGTGATTGCTGCTAGAAAAGAGAGTGAATGAGTAGGTGAATTCGAGTTGTGTCCTATGGATCTGGCATCTCCTTTATATAGTTACAAGAATGAACTAATTATGCTAAAAATCCGGGATATTATGCTAAAAATCCGGGATACTGAGATTATTTCCTTTCTGAACATTGCCAGGCTGTTTCCACTCGTTTTCCACGCGCTTACTAACTATAACTCTGGGATTTAAGCTTCCATAACCGTTACAACATTAATATCTTTGACCAATCTTCGTAACTTTCCATAAAACACGCTAATCTTCAATGTTGACTGTTACAAGAGCTATTTTTCCGCCATCAACGTCCTTATCCTAATCATTTTGAGCGGGTCTTCAGGATGACTTGGTCTTCATGAACGTTAGTCCCTTGTAGCCCACGTATACAAGCAAATTATTAGTAATAGTCAGGATACTGCCTCAGGATGTTACCAATATCCTGGTCTGGTATCCTGATCGTAATCAGCTATCATAAAATCAAGATATAGTATCAGGATATGGGCTCAGAATTTCACCCATAACAATTGTCCCCAAAAATATAACTGTTGGATATCCTGATTCCAACGGATATATTTTTTAATCTTTCCAACATGTCTGGTAAGGATATTTGTTTCAAATATACTGAACCTGTACACATATATTGAACCTGTATCTTGGTTAGTTCGTCTGTATTTTGTAGGGTCTAAATCATCTAGTTGTCCTGCACTTAGAACAATTGAAATTTCCTGCAAGTATAAAATTTTGACAGTTGAAGGTGGAAGGATCCTATGTTTCCAGGATGAAGCCTTCAACTGTTTATGCAAATATGCTTTAAAAACTTAATTGTGTTCTTGGTGGATGGGTCTCTTTTTGAGACGAAACCAATAATACAATCTTTTGGACAAATAATAATAAACTGACCTTTTGGCCTTATTTGTTGTTGTTATGTTTTTATTTTGAAAGGTATGTTTTGAATATCCTGATCAAATATCCTGGTTAGGATACTGATGAAATGTTCAGTACTTTTGATATCAAAATGTTAGACAAAACTTGGTTGAACATGACTTTTTAGAAAACTTAGATCATTTAGATAAGGTTTTCAAGACTTTAAGAATAGTAAATCATACCAGAAACACTTAGGCAATAATTTCCAACCTTAACCTTTGAATCCTTTGCAATGTCCCCAGCATGGATGTCCCCTGTCTGTGCAGGATATTGTATCAGTGCATGACATACTTGAGTATTTCTTCACTTAGTGATTAAACTTCGTAGCTTTTTATCCACAAAAGAACGTGTGTAATCACAGCTTGTCATATCTTTGCAATCTTGTTAAAAACTTTAGTTTTGCTGGGGATAAACCCTTAATGTACTGGGGATAAACCCTTAGTATCCTGGGGAAAATCCCAAATTTTTGTGCGCTACAGGCGGGAGTGTATAAACTCCAAGACTTAGAAAGGTGAAAACCTTTAAACCTTAGAGAGTATGAAAATACCCTTTCGCGAGAGAGGGTGATCAATCCTCATATACCTTAAGGATCCAGGGTATAGCCAACAGTAACGAAATTGTCAGCCACTTTTACATGAACTGGTCCTGCCACCTTGAACTATCCCTGGATAACTTGCGCTCCAGGCGGGGTGTTTAAACCCAATTAGTGAGAAAGGTGAATACTTTTAAACCTGTGAAGGGATCAGGATCCCTTAAACGTGAGAGATGGGGGCAATCCTCTAATCTTTTGAAGTATCCTGAGTGTGTATCCTGGAGCTATATCCCGAAGCATATTCTGCAAAACATACTTAAACTAAGGTGGGTGTTGGCTTGGCTAACACCCCTCCGATGCTTAAGTTAGTATTGGGTTCAAATAAAATAAATTATATTTAAAAGAGATAGAATTCATACCATCTTGAGTTATAAATTAAATTCTAAACTCACTTGAAATAGGCTTTGAGATGTATAGCATTCCAGGATCTTGGTAGTATATCCCCCTCCATATTCTTAAGCTTGTATGCTCCTTTTCCGGATTCCGATTCAATCTCATAGGGTCCTTCCCACTTTGGAGCCAACTTTCCATCAGCAGGATTCGTAGTATTCTGAAAAGCTTTCCTTAACACCCAATCTCCAACTTGGAACCTTCTAGTCCTTATATTCTTGTTATATGCTCTGGGTATCCTCTGTTGATATGCTGCCATTCTCAACTTTGCTGCATCCCTTGTCTCGTCAATAGTATCCAATTCTTGACACAAGATTTCAGGATTTGATTCAGGATCCCGTAGGCTTAATCTAGCTGTCGGTATCACCATTTCTGTCGGGATCACTGCTTCTGCCCCAAATACCAAAGAAAATGGGGTTTGCCCAGTAGCATTCTTCATAGTTGTTCTACCAGCCCATAAGACAAATGGTAGTTCCTCTGCCCATTTTCCTTTTTTGGCACCTAACCTCTTCTTTAAATTGTTGACGATTATCTTGTTCGAGGATTCTGCTTGTCCATTTGCTTGAGGATGCACTGGTGTTGACGTAATCATCTTAATTCCCCAACTCTTGCAAAAGTCAGTAGTTCTTTTGCTGATGAATTGAGAGCCATTGTCACAAACTATCTCAGTTGGTACCCCAAATCTGGTCAGGATATTCCTCTTTATGAAGGATACCACTTCTTGATCCCTGACTTGAACAAAGGCCTCGGCTTCGACCCACTTGGAGAAATAATCTGTCATTGCCAGCATGAAAACCTTTCCTCCTGGAGCCTTTGGAAGTTTTCCCACTATATCCATACCCCATTTCATAAATGGCCAAGGGGATACGATAGGATATAATGGTTCTGCAGGCTGATGCAGGATGTTGCCGTGTCTTTGACATGTATCGCATTTCTGAGCATACTCCGCGGCATCCTTTCTCATGGTCGGCCAGTAATATCCTGTTCTCAACACCTTCGAGAACAGAGATATGCCCCCAGTATGGTTGCCGCAGTCTCCTTCGTGTATATCCATAAGTACCTCCTTGGTTTCGGGATCTTCCAAGCACCTTAGGTACGGACCTGCAAGGGATTTCTTATACAAAATATTATGTATAATAGTAAAACGAGATACCTTCATCCTAAAAGCCTTAGGATTTGCATCCTTTGGGATATCTCCTTCTTGAAGATACTTCACAATTGGAGTCATCCAGGATTCAGGATCCTTCTCAGGATATCCATCACCAGGATCCTGGATACATGCTACTTCTTTGTCCTGAGATTTGAAATGTTCCATTGCAGGATACAAGATGTGCACTATTGGTATCTGAGTTCCCTCCGGTATCCTGACAGTAGATCCTAAGTTTGCTAGAGCGTCAGCTTCAGCATTATTCTCTCTTGGTACTAGTTCAAGTATAAAAATTTCGAAATATCCTGCTAATTTTTTAACAATTTCAAGATATTCGGCCAACTTTTTGCCTTTTACTGCATAAGATCCATTGAAATAGTTAGTAATCAACAGGGAATCAACATATACTTGTAAATATCTAATATTCATAATTTTAGCTAATTCTAATCCTGCTATCAGAGCTTCATATTCTGCTTCATTATTAGTGGCAGGAAACTCACATCTAATAGCCTGGGGTAATATGTCCCCCTGTGGCGATTTTAGTAGTATACCCAAACCTACACCTCTTACATTAGATGCACCATCAGTATATAGTGTCCAAGATTCTATATTTTCTCCTAGTTGTTGCACTTCTATGTCTACTTCATTCTGAATATCACTACCGAAATCAGCCACAAAGTCAGCTAGAGCCTGAGATTTTATGGCATTTCTAGGTTCATATACGAGATCATAGGAACTTAATTTCACTGATCACTTAGCCATTCTACCTGACATCTCAGGTTTCCTAAGCACATTTTTAACAGGATAATTGGTTTTAACATGAATCCTCTGTGTCTCAAAATAATGTCTAAGCTTTGTCGATGCCATAACTAGAGCCAATATTAATTTCTCTAAGTGTGAATATCTAGTTTCAGCATCTAATAAACTTTTACTAACATAATAGACAGGATACTGCTGACCTTCATGATCCTTAACCAAAACAGCACTTACTGCATTCCCTGATACTGCAAGATACAGGGATAATGGTTCACCATCCTCGGGCTTCATCATCAGAGGTTCGGTTGAAAGATATTGCTTTAATTCCTGTAAGGCTGCTTCATGTTTTTCTCCCCACTCGAACCTCTTATTCTTCTTCAAGATATCGTAGAATTCCTTACATTTTTCTGAGGATCTTGATATAAATCTGTTCAATGCTGCTACTCGTCCAGTTAATCTTTGCACATCTTTCATGTTGGATGGTGACTTGATATCCAGGATAGCTTTGATTTGTTCCGGGCTCGCTTCTATACCCCTTTTAGTCACCATGTATCCTAAAAACTTTCCTGCCCCCACTCCAAAATGGCACTTGGCAGGATTTAGTTTCATATTGTACTGGTCCAGGATATCAAATGCTCCTTTAATATCCTGGAGATGATCCTCAACCTTCTTGGATTTGACTACCATATCGTCAATGTACACTTCCATGGTGTCCCCCAGTTTGTCTTTAAACATCATGTTCACCAATCTCTGGTACGTTGCACCTGCATTTTTCAAACCAAAAGGCATAGCAGTATAACAGTAAATACCTGTTGGTGTCATGAAAGCAGTATCCTCCTGGTCTGAAGGTTCCATCTGGATCTGTTGGAATCCCGAGGATGTATCCATGAAGGTTAACATCTCATGACCAGCAGTGGCATCCACCATTGAGTCTATATGAGGTAGAGGGAATGGGTCTTTAGGACATGCTTTGTTCAAGTCTGTGTAATCTACACAAACTCTCCATTTCCCATTCTTCTTTTGAACCATGACCACATTTGCTAGCCACTTGGGAAATTTGACTTCCCTGACCATCTTGGACTTCAATAGTCTTTCAACCTCTTCTTGAATAATTACATTTCGTTCTGGAGCAAACTTCCTTCTCCTTTGCTGGACAGGCTTGAAAGACCTGTCAATTCCAAGCTTGTGAGTTATAATATCCTTAGAAATACCTGTCATATCCTCATGCTTCCATGCAAATGTTGACATCCTGCATTTCAAAAAGTTAGTTAACTGATTTTCAATATCCTGAGGGATATTGGCTCCAACGAGCACCGAGATATCTGGATTATCCTGATCCAGGATAATTTTCTTTACATCCTGCTCTGAAGCCTCCACGATATCCTGGGCCCGCATCTTTAATTGATATGCTGCATTATGCTTGGTTGAGGATTTCATCGAGGATGAATAACACTCCTTCGCTTCCTGTTGATCACTCTCCACCTTAACTACTCCCCAAGGGGTAGGGATCTTGATACATTGATGATAAGTGGAAGGTACAGCTTTTATATCGTGAATCCATGGCCTGCCCAATATAATATTATAGCAGGATAAGGAGTCCATGACACAGAAGCGTTGTATTGAGTTGACCCTTCAACATACACGGGCAACTTTATCTCCCCTACGGTATTCTTTGCTTCTCCACTAAACCCTACAAGCACAGTGGACTTTGAGGTAATCTCTATCTCGGGGATGTTCATTCTCTTCAAGGTTTCCAATTGGATGATGTTGACTGAGATGCCATTATCCACCAGTATCCTGTGTACAAAGTGATTAGCAACATATAAAGTTATTACCAGAGCATCATGATGAGGATCCTGGACAGTATCCCTGTCATCACTATCGAACGTGATCATTTTATCAGTTGTGAGGGTCGATATCCTGGTTGGCTTATTCCCCCTTTCAGCCTTAGCCTCCTTTGCATGTCTTTTGGCCGCAGAATAAGAAGTTCCACAGATATCGGACCCTCCTGAGATAAAGTTAATTATCTTGGCGTCGGCGGGAGGTGATGCTGCTCGTTCAGGATCCTTATCAATATCCTGACCCTTATTCTTCTTTCTGCCAAGAAGATCCTTCAGATATCCTTTGCTTAGTAGGTAGCTTATTTCTTTCCTCAGGGCAATGCAATCCTCAGTAACATGTCTGAAATCCTCATGGAAGGCACACCATTTGGACTTATCCTTCCAATCAGCTTTTTGTTGATTCTTCCGAGGCCACCTGGCTTTATCTCCCAAACCCTGCATAGCATACATTAGTTCAGGTATATTAACAGAAAAACAATATTCTGACAATTCAGATACTCCTCAGGATCCTCATTTTCAACAGCGTTCACTTTTTTGCTATCATTCCTGTCATATGGTTTAGAACGATATGGTTTGTATGAGGATTCTGACTTCCTGTTAGTTGGCTCATATGTTGAGGATGCATTCATCCTCTCCTGCATTTTCTTATCATCTTCGAGCCTGATATATCTCAAGGCCCTGTTTCGAGCTTCGTCCAAGTTCCTGCAAGGATTCATCACAAGATCCTGATAAAACTGGGAATCCCTTTGTAGTCCCATCTTGAATGCTTGGACTGCTGTAGCAACATCAAGGTGTGGGATATCCAAGGATTCCCTGCTGAATTTGTTCACATATCCCTTAGGGATTCTTGAGGTCCCTGTGTTATCCTGTAGAGGTCACTTGTTAGTTTTTCAAAGCTTCTACTACAAGAAAACTGACTATTAAACAAATTAACTAAATCAGCAAATGATGTAATTGAATAAGGTGGAACATTTAGAAGCCATTTCAAGGCTGATCCTCTTAGAGTAGAGCCGAAGCCCTTGCACAAGCATATGTCCTTAAGTTCTGGCAGGATAGGGTTAATCTCCATCCTCTCCCTATACTGGGCAATATGCTCCTCAGGATCCGTCGTCCCATCATATAGCTTCATGTTAGGAGTCTGGAATCTCTTTGGGATTTCTGCATCACAAATGGGGTGAGCAAAGCGGGATATGTTGTGACTATCCAGGGATACTTCCGGTATAGGCTGCACTATTCCAGGCACACTTGATATCATATCCTTCAACTTTTGAAGCTCTCTGGTTATCGTTGATGTCATGCCTGCATCCTGCAATGATCCAAGATTATTAGTAACAGGGATACCGGTGTTAACAGACAAGTTACCAGCTTGGTGATTCTGGCCATATCCTGGAGCACATCTTGGAGCATATCCTGGATTTCTCACAGTTGACACCCTGACCGAAGAGGGTATTTCATGAATACGACTCTGGGAATGGCTAGGCACAATATTCCCCCTGTTATCGTCAGTATATACTGCAGAATTGAAGTTTAAAGCTCTCGGTTGCAAGGGAGTGACAGTATCCTCAGCGGGCCAGCTTGAGCTGGATTTCAGGAGTTGTATCTCTCTTATCAGCATTTGGTTGGTCTCCTGCTATTGCCTCATTTGTTCTTGTACACTACCAAATAAAGTTAGAATTTCTTCATTAGAGACCAAAACAGGAGCAGATCCCTGAATGTTGCGAGCGGGGATAACATCTTGAGGCAGTGAAGAGGCTTGGGTTCTCGGAGGAGATGGTAGAAACATCGAACCAATTGTTGCAGAGGTTGTAGCAGACATGGTGGAAGAGCTCATGTTTGATCTCGAGGCCATTGAAAATAGTGTAGCAAAAAGTTTTGAAAATATAAAACCGATTAACGATTTAACAAAAGATTTTAGTAGAAATAGCACCACTTGCCCCACGGTGGGCGCCAAATTGTTTTGGTCAAAAATTACCTAAGCAATTATATGATCAAATTAGTTTTGTGAGGTAGTGTGCTAGTAATACTTTGTGAAAAATATATTGGTTTGTTAGTTTGAAAAAACAGTTATCAGGATACGGCTCAGGATATCGAGCTGTATCTATAATCAAACAATGAGCAAAAATGTAAAGGTTGACACGTGATGTACGAGAAAAGCCCTTGATCAATCTAGATGGATCTGGCATCTCCTTTATATAGTGCGTGATTGCTGCTAGAAAAGAGAGTGAATGAGTAGGAGAATTCGAGTTGTGTCCTATGGATCTGGCATCTCCTTTATATAGTTACAAGAATGAACTAATTATGCTAAAAATCTGGGATACTGAGATTATTTCCTTTCTGAATGTTGCCAGGCTGTTTCCACTCGTTTTCCACGCGCTTACTAACTATAACTCCGGGATTTAAGCTTCCATAACCGTTACAACATTAATATCTTTGACCAATATTCGTAACTTTCCATAAAACACGCCAATCTTCAATGTTGACCGTTACAAGAGCTATTTTTCCGCCATTAATGTCCTTATCCTAATCATTTTGAGCGGGTCTTCAGGATGACTTGGTCTTCATGAACGTTAGTCCCTTGTAGCCCACGTATACAAGCAAATTGTTAGTAATAGTCAGGATACTGCCTCAGGATGTTACCAATATCCTGGTCTGGTATCCTGATCGTAATCAGCTATCATAAAATCAAGATATAGTATCAGGATATGGGCTCAGAATTTCACCCATAACAGCTACGGCTGTAGAAGCTTTCAAAATGGGTTTACTTAAGGATTCACAATTCTATGATGATCTTGTTATGACCCCTTGCAGGAATCTTGATAAAGTAAGAACCAGGGCCCTTAGATTCATCCGTTTAGAGGATGATAAAAGGATCCAAGAGAGACTGTCAGGATCCTCAAAGCAGGAGAAACAAGTATCCTATTTCTGGAACAACAAATCCAAATCATACAACAACTCTGATAATCAAAACGTGCATGCAGTGGAGCAAGAAGAGGATAATGAAGATTATCCACCCATTTTTGAATATTGCTTTGTTGTTGATAATAATGAACTAATCCTTGCAATGCAGAATTTAGGTGAAAAAGCAAGATATCCCAGAAAGAGTGATAAGCCAGCTGCTACAAAAGATAAATCCAAATGGTGTGCCTATCATGAGGATTTCGGTCATCTCACTGATGAATGCATAGCACTCAGGAAAGAGATTGGTTACCTGTTAATCAAAGGACATTTGAAGGAGCTATTTGGAAGAAAAAAGTCAAGGATCTAGGATCCTGAAAAGATTCCAGAAAGAGCTCCTGCCCCTCCAGCTGATGCACAAATTATTAACTTCATTTCTGGTGGATCAGACATATGTGGCACTTCATTTTCAGCAGCCAAGAGGCATGCTAAAGAGACAAAGATGGAGAATGGGGATAGGCCTATTCGAACCTCAATCCTTACTCAGGATAAAGTCATATCCTTTGATGAGGACGACCGCGTGGATATTCAGGATCCTCATCATGATGGTCTTGTTATTACATTGTTTATTTCTAACCATTTTGTTCGCAGGATTCTTATAGATGGAGGAAGCTCAGTGAACATCATCCAACTAGATGTCCTCAAGAAGATGAACATCCCTGAATTAGAAATTGTCCCAAGATCATCAGTTCTTGTGGGATTCAGTGGAGAAACCAAGAACACATTGGGGGACATTAAACTTCACATTTAGATAGAGGGAGTTAATTCTTTTAAAAAATTTTGTGTCATAGATTGCTTATCCTGTTGCAATGTTATCCTTGGGAGGCCATGGATACATGATATGAAAGCAGTTCCATCTACATATCATCAGTGTGTGAAACTCCCTACTCCATGGGGTGTGGTGAAGATAGAAAGTGACCAACAAGAAGCCAAAAATTGTTATACTACATCAATGAAGCAAGCCTCAAGACCTAGGGAGCAATAGCAATTAAAGTATCCTCCAAGAGATGTACTGGAGGCAAGAGAACAAGATGTGAAAGATATACTGATGGATCCTCATGATCCTGAATCCAAAGTTTTCATAGGACCCGGGATCCTCGACAATGTTTAACAGGATTTACTATCCTTTTTAAAAAGGAGAAAAGGTACCTTTACTTGGAAGCATGAAGATATGACATGTATTTCTAAAGATATTATTACTCATAAACTTGGCATTGACAGGTCATTCAAACCCATACATCAGAAGAGGAGAAAGTTTGCACCTGAGAGGAATGCCATCATCTAAGAGGAGGTAGATAAACTGCTCAGAGCAGGTATGAGTAGAGAGGTTAAGTATCCAAGATGGTTAGCCAATGTGGTTGTTGTTCAAAATAAAAATGGAAAGTGGAGGGTATGTGTCCATTTCACTGATTTAAACAAGGCATGTCCCAAGGATCCTTTCCCATTACCCCACATTGACTTCATGGTGGATGCTACTGTGGGTCATGAGTTGTTGACTTTCATGGATGCTTCATCTGGATTCCAACAAATTCAGATGGAACCATCTGTTCAAGAGGATACAACCTTTATGACCCCTACTGGTATCTATTGTCATATTGCTATGCCATTTGGACTAAGAAATGCAGGTGCTACCTACCAAAGGTTAGTTAATATGATGTTTAAATAACAAATTGGACACACGATGGAAGTCTATATTGATGACATGGTGGTTAAGTCCAAGAGAGCTGAGGATCACCTTAGAGATTTGGAAGAAGCATTTGATATCCTTGATAAATTCAATATGAAATAATCCTTCCAAGTGCCACTTTGATGTAAAAGCTGGCAAGTTCCTAGGTTATATGGTGACAAAAAGAGGGATAGAGGCAAGTCCAGTGCAAATCAAGGCGAGTGAACATTAAATCTACTGCCAATGCCAAGGATGTGTAAAGACTGACAGGAAGGATCGCAGCCTTGAACAAGTTCATCTCAAAGTCATCAGAGAAATGCAAGGAATTCTATGACATTCTGAGAAAGAATAAGAAATTTGAATGGACTGAAAAGCATGAGAATGCTCTCAAGGCCCTTAAGGATTACTTATCCTCAGCTCCAGCCTTAATGAAACCAGAAAAGGGGGATATATTATCCTTATACTTGGCAGTTTCTTCTAAGGCAGTAAGTGCAGTCCTTGTAAAGGATCATGAAGGTACCCAACATCATGTGTATTATGTAAGTAAAAGTTTACTTGATGCTGAATCCATGTATTCTCATTTAGAAAAAAACTTATCCTTGCTTTAATCATGGCATCTACTAAATTACGCCATTATTTTGAAACTCATGCTATTATTGTTAAGACTAACTTTCCAATTAGGAATGTTATAAGGAAACCTGAAATGTCAGTAAGGATGGCAAAATGGGCAGTAAAGCTTAGTGCATATGATATCAGATATGAACCAAGAACTGCCATCAAATCTCAAGCCTTAGCTGACTTTTTCGCTGATTTCAGTAGTGATCTACAAAGGGAAGCTGAATTAGAAGTTCAACAGCTTGAAGAGACTAAGGATCCTTGGATACTCTTCACAGATGGGGCTTCAAATGTCAAAGGAACTGGATTAGGCATACTACTAAAATCGCCACAGGGGGACAAAATACCCCACTCAATTGCTTATGAGTTTCAAACTACTAACAATGAGGATGAGTATGAAGCCTTAATAGCTGGTTTGCAAATTGCTAAGCACATGAGGATTAGGTATCTTGAGGTACATGTAGATTCATTGTTAATTACTAACCGCTTTATTGGTTCTTATGCTGTTAAAGGCGAAAGACTAATCAAATATCTAGAGATAGTCAAGAAATTGGCAGACTCTTTTGCTTCTTTTAGTTTGACACAGGTACCCATGGAAGAAAATGCAGAAGCTGATGCTTTAGCCAACCTTGGATCATCATTGAAGATTCTGGAGGATATTAAAATTCCCATCATCCACATCTTGGCTCCTGCTATCGAGGATCACATAGCTATGGAGATAGTAGAGGATTCTGCAATGATACCTAATGATGATGCACAATCAAATTCAGGATCCTGGATCCTTCCAATCCTGAGATATATACAACATGGAAAGATCCCTACTGGAGAAAATCCTAGAGCTTTCAAAGTCAAGGTATCTTAATTTACAATACTAAATAACATGTTATAAAAACGATATCTTGCAGGTCCATATCTAAGGTGCATCGAGGATCCAGAAATCCAAGAAGTTCTAAAAGATTTTCATGAAGGAGATTGTGGAAACCACACTGGGGGCAGAGCACTGTTCTCAAGGATCCTTAGAACAGGATACTATTGACCTACTATGAAGAAGGATGCTGTGGATTATGCAAAGAAGTGTGATGCTTGTCAAAGACATAACAATATCCTTCATCAACCAGCCGATCTCCTGCATCCTATATCATCTTGTTGGCCATTTATAAGATGGGGAATGGATATAGTTGGCAAACTTCCCAAAACACCAGGAGGAAAAGTGTTTATGCTTGCTATGACTGATTACTTTTCCAAATGGATAGAGGCTGAAGCCTTTGCACAAGTCAGAGAAAAGGAAGTGACATCCGTTATTAAAAGAAACATCATTACTAGATTTGGCCTACCTTCTGAAATTGTTTGTGATAATGGATCCCAATTTATTGGGAATAGAACTTCTAACTTTTGTGACAGCTGGGGAATTAAGATGATAACATTAACACCAGTCCACCCACAAGCTAATGGTTAAGTAGAATCATCTAATAAGATCATCATCAACAATTTGAAGAAGAAACTTGGATCCAAGAAGGGAAAATGGGCAGAAGAGCTACCTTATATGTTATGGGTTGATAGAACAACTCCCAAGAATTATACTGGCCAGACTCCATTTTCTTTAGTGTTTGGAGCTGAATCTGTGATCCGTATAGAGATGGTAGTTCCTACTGCAAGAACAAGCATCCGTGATCCTGAAGGAAATGCTGAAAACTTGGTTCAAGATTTGGATACCATAGAAGAACTTAGGGATTTAGCAAGGATAAGATTGGCTAGTTATCAACAAAGGATGGCTGGAGCTTATAACAAGAATGTCAGGATCAAAAAGTTTCAAGTTAGTGACATGGTGTTGAGGAAAACATTCCAAAATACCATAAATCCTGCTGATGGCAAGTTAGCACCAAAGTGGGAAGGCCCCTATTTTATTGAAGCTGAGGCAGGAAAGGGAGCATACCGTTTATTAACAATGGAAGTTGATATATTACCAAGAGCTTGGAATGCTGTCCATCTAAAGAGATACTTCATGTAAGAAGGATCCAGGATCCTTGGTTGTCTTCATATCTAGTATAGATAAAGGATCCTTAGAGGATATATGATCCTCATTCTGGTAATGATTTGATTTTTCTTTATCTCACCCTTTAATTTACTTGATTATAAGGAGAAGGACATAGAATCCTTTATCCTTTATTACACTAAATTCTGAGTTTTGAAGAAGTTGGCACATCTTTGACAAAGGATCAGGTATCCACTGAAGTCTCCTAAGTCTTTGGGTTTATCCCCAGTTTTTAGGCTTGTCCCCAGTTTAAGGTATCCATTACCTCCTACGAATCAGGTTCTTACACCTTCTCCAGTTGCGCACAATTATCCTAGTACAGTTAAAGGCAATGGGACCAGTACTCGCTTTAGGGGCTGAAAATTTCATTGTATTTGCTGTATTTAGGATCCTAAGTATAATGGTAGACGTACCATACATCTGTTCCTAAGGTTTCTAACGTTTTCACGTTAGCTAAGATTTTGGCATCTTCATGTCACTAAGTTTGGATAGTCACCAATATGGGCCATACTCCAGTTTACACAAGATCCTTTGGGCTTGTCCCCAATTTTTGGGCTAGTCCCCAGTTTTTGGGCTTGTCCCCAGTTTTTTGGCTTGTCCCCAGTTTATTAGGCTTCTCCCCAGATTGTTGGGCTTGTCCCCAGATACTAACGCTTTTTTTTACAGTTGGCTTAGTCCCAAATTATGTCTCATTTCAGGTTTTCAAAGCTGTAGGATCGTGTGTTGACCTGAACGAGTCGTTCAGAGAAGTTCTAATCTGTTTCAGATGCGGAAAATAAGAAACAGACTTCGATACATCTTGCAAATCACTTTAAACACCTTGTAGATTGATATAACACTGAATACAATCAGCATTCAAACTGGCAGCACTTCGATATGAATTTCAGGAACTGTTACAAATGAATCCGCTTGAAGCCTATTTATAGACCATGAGGTTTCGCTTGAGAATGACAAAAATCAGTTCAAGCGAAATACCATATGTTGGTTTCGCTTGAAACTGACAAATGTCATTTCAAGCGAAATGGCTTCCTTCAAGTGAAATCCCCAAAAACACATCCTATATACATCTATTTTCTCGAACAAAGTGCCCTGATCTAACATATCTAGTACAAGACTCGATACAAGACGAAGTCGACAGATGTATGCACTAACAGACTCCCCCTCAGATGTTGATGAGTCTTAAAGTGTCGAGTCTTCACATCTTCAGTCTTTATCAGTCTTTGGGCTTCCTTCTAGGATCTCCACTTGGCTCTTAAACATTCTAGTTCTCATGATCAGATCTCTTAATTCCTAAAGTTTATCAGCATCAGCAGTTCCAAGATTGTGACCTGGCTCACACTTTTCACAAGTTCAGGATCGAAACCTGGCTCTCCAAACACTAAGAGTCCTTAAGTATCGAAACCTGGCTAAAACTGCACATTCTCTACCCAAAAATAAATTTTCTGATGACCACTTGTAGAGCAAATCTTAGAATGATTTAACATTTAGATTATGATGAACCACTTGCAGGAATATTGTTTTTCATTTCAAAATTAATTTTCTCATTTAAACATTTACTCCCCCTCTCAAAATGCTTAACCTTTTCAAATACTCTTTCCCAAACCTGTTCGTCATGTTTAGCACTTGGAATTTTGAAAATAATATTTTCAACATCAGTTGTCTAAAATCTTTTTGAATTTTTCAAAATTTATGCTAAAACATACCGAAAATCTTTTTGGATTTTTTAATGAAAAGAAACGCAATAAAGAAATATTTACAAACAATATTTTTTGTGAGTTTGTGCAAGAGGATCATTTCAGTTTTTGACAAGTCACCAGTACCGTTGAGCTTAGTTACACATTAAGTATTAAACAATTCACTTAGATTGCCAATATACTGATCCACTTAAATTTTCACACAAATTTCAACTGATTCAGGATATAAGTTAGGTGTATTAAGAACTTAAACTCATTCATGTGTCCCACCTCTTGAATATACTCCCGTATCCAGATCCCAATATTTAGTCTTACAGGTGATTATACAACAGATGATATCTGTAAAGTGTTATAAATTATGAAGAATCATGAGAGCTCAGGTCAGAACTACCGTTCAGCAGAGAGATCAAGACTCGACTTTTGGGTGTGTCCCCTTTAGAGGATCTTTTTTACAACAGCATTGATTAGCAAGTTTATTGTCTCATCATTTATGCTGAGGGCGGCACTATTTCTCAAGCATGT
Organism: Helianthus tuberosus; assembly: GCA_030545235.1. NCBI lineage: Eukaryota > Viridiplantae > Streptophyta > Magnoliopsida > Asterales > Asteraceae > Helianthus > Helianthus tuberosus. Next base: position 193,963,391 of record CM060412.1, on the reverse strand, counting down.
GGAAAGTATTATTCGAGGACTAGGTCAGAACTTCCATTCAGCAGAAGTACCGGAATAATACCCCAGATATCACTGAGCATAAAGACCTAGTATCTCAGAAAAAGGGACCTTTCAAACAAGATTTCAGGGGTTACCTATATATCCAAGTAGTGTTCCCCACGAAATAAGCAAGTTTGAATTTAAGTTTATATCCCGAAAAAGCTTACTAAATGTGTAAAAACCTATCGGCATATCATCAGTGAGACTGTTTAACGCTATTTAAACATTACATTTCTTTAGCATACTGTAACTATCTACTGATGTACTATCATTTCCTCTTCTTTGACACTAAAACTCATTTTTGAATTTTATCATGTTTTTTTCTTTTTCAAATTTTCTAATGTTTTTGTATTTTCTGAAAATTTCTACCCCCCCCCCCCTAAAATGCAAACACATTAAAGGAAATTTGAAAACAAACTATACAAGTAAATTGACAACTGATATCAAATTGCTTCAAATCGCCATCCACTTGTCATAAACAATCAGAACTCCCCCTTTCACAAAACTATTTTCTCATTATGATTTCAAAACACTTAAGTTTGTTTTAACCAAAATTATTTTTCCGGAAAATAAGTTTTGTTAATATTACCATTTGTAGGTTAGGGGTTTGGTTCATCACACTGTCCATTTTTTTTAACCACATGTATAAGAATTACATCAAGTTCAAATTAATGACCTTGAGTAATTACTTTGTCAAAACAAACCTTTGTACTAGTTGTAGGAATAAAACGTCTACACAAATTCATTTTACCAACAAAGATGCTGATTCCTGCTTCACACTTACCAACCTGGAAGCTCCGGCAAGTCACACTTAACCTGTAAAAATTTAACCATTAGAAGATTCATTCACAAAATCAATTATCAAGAAATATGCCGATTCCTGATCCACGATTACAAACTTGGGATCTCCGGCAATTCAGATTTTTAAGGAAATAGAATTTCCACCCAAGTCTTACCAACCTTGGGTGTTTTTAACTCTTGTTCAGTAGGGTTATATGTTGCTTTCTTTGTTGCATAAAAATCTTTAACCCCTTTTACTTTCCCATCAATCATCTTCCCAAAAATTTTCTTCACATTTCTATTAAAAACTTTCTCAACATCAAATTCCTTTTTATCAGAAAAAAATTGATTTGAGATCTCAACCTTACCAACCTTTTGCTTAATTTTTTCAAACGTCAAAGATGGAATTTTAACATCATCTTCAACTTGTGGCTCCACTGATTTTGTGGAATCAGGTTCATCGCCGACTTTTACATCACCCTTCTTGACAACCCACATTTGGTTATCTTTTGCTTTCTTTTTGTAAAAAAATTTCTTTGAACTCTCACCAAATTCATAAATTGAATTTTCAAAAATTTTGAATCTTTCAGTTGGTGGTTCAACATCAACAACTTTTTCTTTTAGTTTTTCAGATACTCCCTGTTTTGGTTTTGCCTTTTGAGAACAAACTGATGCAATATGACCAACTTCATTGCATTTGAAACAGGTTCGATTATCCTTCTTGTGAAAAAATCCAGTTCCTTTTCTCTGTTATTCGGCCAGAAACTCCTGGTTTGATTGTCTCCAGAATGGTTTCTTCTGCATTTCCACCTGAAACAAATTTTGTACTAGTTTTAGAAATTTTATCATTGTAGTAATTTTTAGGTGGAATAAACCTAAACCTTTCTTTTTATAGCTACCATTATGGTTTGGTTTCTTTTGAAAACCAGAACCAGAATTGTAACCCTTTTTCTTGTTTAATCGTTGTTGAACTCTTGAAGTGTATTTTTTAGGTTTTACAGTAAGATTTAAATCTTTTATTTCAGAAATATTAATTTCTATCATTTTGAAAACCTTTTTAATAATTTCTAATCTAACAGTTCTTATTGGAAACTCTTTGTCAGAATATAATTTGTCAGAATCATTCAAAGTGTATGCTACTTCGAATGTTTCATCATTCAAATTTGATTTTGATAACAAAAACTCTTTACTGTAAGCCCTTTTAACCGAAGATTTTGGACTACTGACTGACGAACTTGAACCTCCAGACCCAGACTTTGACTCAGACTCCTCATCTGTATCCAACACCTGATCGACCACCTTTTTGATTAACTCAGACTCATGATCAGTGTCAGACGAGGTGAATGTTACGTCAATGTTTTCTGGTAATTCATCAGTTGATTCTGTTTTTAACTTTATATTGACTGCTTTTTCGACTTGCTCCTCATTTGGTTTTCTGGGAGAATAACCTTCCTAGATCGGAGGCAGACACTTGTTATAGCTAACACTCGGTTTCTTACCAGTATCCTTCTTGTTTGACTTTTCATCATCTTTAAAGGCTTCAAAACCTGCAACAGTTGGATAAATTCGATCAATAAGATAATCAGAACTAGAATAACACTGTAATAATCGTCTGATCCCCTCATTTTCAATCTTCTCGGTCTCCAACTCTTGCTTCCACTTTGCACTTTATTCGATATAGAAGTTAATAGCTTTCTGTTTTGTCATCATCATAGCATTCATCATTGTCAGAGCATTTTCTCTTTCAGAGTTTGTGTTTTGAAGACTAGTTACTGTTCTATTCAAAACATCATAAGACTCCTTTACATAGTTGAGATTGAACAACAATTGTTCCTTCATCTTCTCAAGCTCAGCCAGCTTTTCATCTTTTGTTTTACATTCTTTGCAAGTCTCCAAACACTTTTGGCATGGTTTGATGACTTCCACAATCTTTTCAACTTCTATGATTTTTTCAACTTCAATAACTTTCTCAGCTTCAGTCACCTTTTTTGCTTCAATAATCTTCTCAGCAACACTTTCAGTCTTCATTTGATTTTGTTCTTTTGCTCCACGTCACTCCTTCAGCTTCTCCAAGCGATCTGCAAAATAAAAATGAAAACTTTCAGGAGAGAGATGAGATTTTGCAACATTAATATGTCTTTCTTCCTCATCATCACTGCTGTCATCAGTTAGTGATTAATCAAACTCTACTGATTTGTCAGAACTATCATCCGAAGAACCAGAATCAGATGGTGTTTGATCAAAAACAATTTCTCTTTCAGAACTTTCATCACTTTGTAAACTTTCATCTGAACTCTGTGAGCTTTCTTCTGATGAAATATATTTTTCATCTTCATTCTTCACACTAACACCAATGGATTTCATCCATGTGGTAAACATATCTGGTTCTTTCACAATCTTAGCAATGAAGGCTTTGAAATTTCCATTCTCATCCGCAAACACATTCCAGCTGAACCCTTCAGGTAACCTTTCATCATCTTGATTGATTAGGCATGCTTTGTTGTCAGATGAAATGAATTTTTCCCAGCTGAAACTTTCTTGATTTCCCAAACAAGCTCACTTTGAAGAATCCTCTATCACTTTTCTACCATGAGCCACTTGTTGTTCTTGTTGTTGTTGTTGACCAACTTGTTGATATATGGCTTTCCGGTAGTAATCATCTTTTCCGAATGGATTCTTTGTTTCACTTGCCTCTCTATTCTTGCATTCTCTCTTGAAATGACCTTTCTCCCTGCATCGAAAACAAGTAACTTTAGATTTATCAAAACCCAAAGTAGTAACATGTGCATCAAGAAAGTCATTTCTTCCAGTAATCATCTTGAACTTTTCAGCTCCTCTTAGGACACTAGCTAGACACCATTTAATGTCCATGAGCTCCATTTCTTCAGTGTCTATCTGATCGTAATCCTCTTTTGTTAGCATAGGATTCCCAATCTGTCCTGCAACCAAACCTTCATAGGATAGTAGCACGGAACCAAGTAATGCCATATGATCTTTTGCTACTTTGTCACACCCCTATTTTCCACATGTCACCGGTGGGCCCGGTGGGGAGTATCGTGACGTAGTTGGTATCATCATAGACAAACCACACAATATAATAATGCATAGCGGAAGCAAAGATAGATTCATTTCAACTTTAATAAAGTGTAATATTAAATATCACAAGTAGTTGAAACGGATCCACAGGCGGATCAAAATAAAATAAGATATTGTACAACAGATTTATTGTCATCCAAGCTTGCGAGACTTATTGTGGAAGCTCTAGAAGACTGCCAGCCTAGTACGAGTAGTACCTGCACTTAACCTTTTGGGAAAAATACGTCAGTTTACACTGGTAAATACAATTTAACTGACTCATTTTGAAAAGGGTTGAAAATTGATTTGAATGCACGTGGCACAAAACATTTTTATAACTTGGGATAATTATTTAATATAATCATGTGAACGAATTACATGTTACTTGTGCGTTCAGTAGCCCGGATCTTGTCCGGGTTAAAGATCAATAGACACACCACATTATAGAGTTATACACTGACGGGTGTACGCCTACATCCCGTGCTCAGGTCGTGGCCATCTCGTAAGATGATGCCAAGGATATCCGGGACATGGTCATTAACCCCCCAAATGCTTTAAGTGAACAAGACTGTTTAAACGAGCCGATCAAATTATTCAATTAACCACCCAAAGATGTAAGATTTGATGCTCGATCAAGCGGTATTCTATATACCGTAACCCAAGCCCGTATAGGGAAAATAAGTTAAAAGTATTTACCTTTGCAAGTATAAATCACAATTAGCAAGTGAAGGTAGCTTTTACTGGTTCTTCTATTCTGGAACAAAGGTTTATAATAACCTATTAGATTTCTAACGGGTCTTTATTTAAGCCTAAGCTTAGTACGGTTAGTTTTTAAAGAACGATACGGTTCAAACGCACGATTAAGCGAAGACCGGATAGAATGTGGTTTAGACCCGACAAGTTTGAAGACTTGTATAATATGGGTATACCAATCACATTCTGGATTTTGAGATAAAAATGATAAGGTTTGACCCGTTTCGGTCAATTTATGCAAACTAGTTACATAAACCGAACCGAACGCGAAAAGAGCGTCACGGGTAACCGTAAGAGTCATATGCAAGTTTCCTGAACTAATATGCTTTAAATATGTTATAATATCAGTAAGATATTTTCTATCATGCCCAAAACGGATTTAAACACAATTTATGCCTCATAAGGGCGTTTTGGTCATTTAAAAGATTATAAAAGAGTTAAATTAGAAATCTGAGTTATAGGCCTGGTTTATATAGTAAATATACTTATTTTAACATGTTAAAACAGTAGGGTATGACCCACATATGAAATTTATCATTTATCACCAAACTATGCACCTTAGGGGTATTTTGGTAATTTTACAAGGGCTAAAAAGGTCAAAACTGGAAACCTGAGTTCAAAAACTTTTGCTTACTATTATTATATAGAAATATACTAGAAACATCAGTAGGTATCAACCTTATATGTTAAATATGGTTATAGTACATACTATGCGTTAAAAATGCTTAAAAAGGCGATTTAGAGCCATTTCCGGGTTTTTAAAAGAAAGCTGAGATTTTTATAAATTCCAGAGGCTCAAAATATTTTATTTAAAAAATAAAATCAGTATAAAAAGGTTTGAGGTCAAAAGGATTTGTAAAACTCTTTTTATGGCTTAAAAGGGTAAAATCGAAATTTACCGAATTAAACTTAAAGACCTATGTTGTGATCAGCCGAAAATTTAATAAAAATCTTTAAAAATCCCAAAATATTATATAATATCAGTGGGTAAAAAGTTTGATATCAAAAAGTGAGTTAAAATAGGCTATTCGTTAATTACGCCATTTAATTAACATAAAGCTTTAAAACTACGATAATGAGCATAACTCTTAATCTGGACCTCAAACTGATATCAAATTTTTGGTGCATGTTTATAAATCAGTAACAAATGTTTCTACTCTTTCACCTTTTAAAAAATCACGTTTTATGGACAAAAGGGCATAATAGTCAATTTTAAGCATAAATCGAAAACATGCATATGAATCGTATAAGTATTGAACCAAGTTGTACAATCTCAGAGAGTTATACATATATGAAAATTGGTCCAAAATAAGCTCTAAGGCAGATCTCAAACATGCATGAACGGATCAGAACTGAAAGTCAAAGAAAAAGTCAAAATATGCGACTTTCGGTTCCGATACGGGTTTAAACTGAAAATTGTCGAGTTGATCATGTTGGAACAAGTTCTTACATTAATTACCAAGTTATTTTAATGATCAAACAGGTTGCATGTACCCTACATTGCTAAATATGCTTAAATTTGCAAATACACATTCTGTTGACTTTTTGAAACAAGCTTTGACTCGACAATTATCATACTTATAGTGGAATCTGAAAATACCCTTTTGAGGGTTTGTTACCCACATAAATACCAACTTGTAGGTACTTTCAATTTGAGAAAGGACTGAGCCAATTTTGTTTAATCACGAAGTCAAACTTAATTTACGATGGATTGACTTTCGGTTAATTAACTAAGCTAGAACGAATTTGAGAAGGGTATGAACACTTATAAGAGTCCTAACAAAGCTTAGAGATCACTAGGAAGTTGTCTTGTCGTCCAGAGAGCTCCAGAAGTTGCCTTGTGAAAATAGTGAATGCAAGTGTTCAATGTAGTAAGCTTCAAGATCCTTTTATCTCAATTTTGATCTGATTAAAGGCTGCCACAGAGGTCTAGGAGTGTTATGAGAAGTGGACAAGTGCCCCTAGATGCATGTAAGTTCATTGGTGAGGCCCTGGAGTTGACAACAGCTGGAAACAACTCGCAACAGACCTGTTACTGACATCTTGTCGATTTTCTGATGCTGGGCAGGTCATGCGGCCCGCTTTAGGGTCCAGGCGGGCCGCCTGGCCCTTCTTACTTGCTAAAAACCTTTTAAATGTTGATGTTTTGGTCCTTGGTCCCTTGCTACGTGGTTTTGGCTATATATCTTGCTCATTAGACCCTAAATCTTAATTTTAAGGACCTTGGGACTTTCATAAATATGGTAAAGTCCTTGGTTAACTTTGTGCTTACCCGAAAAGTCACGAAATTCAACGTTAACGCATTTAACCCTTCGTGCACGGTTTTGATCATAACTTTCTCATACGATAACGAAACTTGATAAGATTTTTACCACATATTCTAGTGAGTATATTTTACCGTTACAAAGCTTCGGGTTTGCCAAAAGATCACTCAGAGATATACTTTCAACATGTTGACACATTTAGCCCCTGTAGTTTGTAATTCCTCACTTTCTTTCATTTTTCACTTTGTATGATCCATGATTTAATCGTTTAAGATTTTAAACACCATGTAGGGTTATTGTAGGACCTATTTATCCATTGTTGACACTTTGGACCCTTATATTCACATAGTTTCACTGTTTGTCAACTTTAGTCCCTCTAAAGTATGTTTTCACATATTCAAAGCCTATGACACGTGTCAATACATCATTGGACATAAATTTTCGAGGTGTTACATCCTCACCCCCTTAAGAGAAATCTCGACCTCGAGATTTATTGAAATAAATGAGGGTATTTTTCTTTCATCGTGGATTCTACCTCCCACGTGTATTCGGGACCTCTGCGGGCATCCCATTTGACCTTAACAATAGGCACATGCTTCCTTCGAAGCTTCTTCACCTGTCGATCCTCAATCGACAATGGTTTCTCCACAAATTTCAAGCTTTCATCTATATGTATATCCGTATGTGGTATGACCAGTGATTCATCAGCGAAACACTTCTTCAGATTACAGATGTGGAAAACATTATGTATAGCACTAAGCTCTTCAGGCAAGTTTAACTTATAAGCAACTAACTCGACACGTTCGATAACCTCGAAAGGTCCTATGTATCTCGGGCTTAGCTTGCCTTTCTTACCAAATCGCATCACTCCCTTCCAGGGTGATACTTTAAGCAATACCTTGTCACCTACTTCGAAGTGAAAAGACTTACGCTTTGGATCCGCATAACTTTTCTGCCTATCCCTGGCAGCTTTCAAACGATCGTGAGTCTGGACAATCTTGTCCGTCGTTTCAAAGACCAAATCTGGTCCTGACAATTGAACGTCTCCTACTTCTGCCCAACAAATGGGTGTTCTGCATTTTCTACCATATAATGCCTCAAAAGGCGCAGCATTAATACTAGTATGGTAGCTATTATTATAGGAGAACTCGACCAATGGTAGGTGCTTATCCCAACTACCACCTAAATCAATCACACATGCACGAAGCATGTCTTCCAATGTTTGTATGGTACGCTCACTCTGTCCGTCTGTCTGTGGGTGGTAAGCCATACTAAAGTTCAAGCGTGTGCCCAAAGACTGTTGGAAACTCTTCCAAAAATGAGAGGTGTATCTCGTATCTCTATCAGAGATAATTGATAGTGGTACACCATGTAGAGCTACGATCTTATCTACGTATAATTGAGCTAACATGTCAGAGCTGTAAGTTTCCTTAATGGGTAGGAAATGTGCTGACTTGGTCAGTCTATCTACTATGACCCATATAGTATCGTTTCCCTTTCTTGTTTTTGGCAATTTGGTGATGAAATCCATTGTCACCATCTCCCATTTCCATGTGGGAATTTCAGGCTGTTGCAGCAAACCTGATGGCTTCTGGTGTTCCACTTTGACTTGCGCACAAGTCAAACATTTAGCTACATAAGCAGCTACAGACTTTTTCAAACCAATCCACCAGTAGTTTGCCTTTAGATCCTGGTACATCTTGTCAGCTCCAGGATGAACAGAATATTTGGAACTGTGGGCTTCCTGGAGGATAACATCTCAAAGTCCTCCAAAAACTGGAACCCATATTCATCCATTCAATCTTAGCATTCCGTCTTTGTCATAGGATAACTGCTCCTCAGTTACTCCTAGTTTTTCTGCAGGATAGTTAGCTTCCAGCACAGCTTCCTTCTGTGCAGCTAACACCCTTTCGTTCAAACTATTCCTTATTTCAATGCGCTTGGCATTGATCCTTATCGGCTTCACTCTTTCTTTTCTGCTTAAGGCGTCAGCAACTACATTTGCATTGCCTGGATGGTATCTTATTTCGCAATCATAGTCATTTAGAGTTTCCATCCAGTGCCGTTGCCTCATGTTCAAGTCCTTTTGATTGAACAAGTGTTGTAGGCTCTTGTGATCTGAATAGATCACACATTTGGTTCCATATAAGTAATGCCTCCATAATTTCAATGCAAATACAACGGCACCCAGCTCCAAGTCATGGGTGGTGTAGTTCTTCTCATGTACCTTTAGCTGTCGTGAAGCGTAGGAAATAACCTTGCCTTTCTGCATGAGTACACAGCCCCTATACCAGTGTGTGATGCGTCACAATACACCACAAATTCATCTATACCATCGGCCAATGTTAACACTGGTGCATTGCTCAACTTCTTCTTAAGGATGTCAAAGGATTCCTGCTGCTTAGGGCCCCAATCAAACTTAACCTTCTTACATGTTAACGAAGTCCGGGGCGCAGCAATCCTTGAAAAGTTTTCGATGAATCGCCTATAGTATCCTGCTAAACCTAGAAAACTGCGAATCTCAGTAGGCGTCCTTGGTTCTTGCCAATTCATAACTGCTTCTACCTTAGCGGGATCCACTTGGATACCACGCTCACTTACTATATGTCCAAGGAATTGGACTTCTCGAAGCCAAAATTCGCACTTCGAAAATTTGGCGTAGAGTTTCTCATGATGTAGAAGTTTGAGAATACAACGAAGGTGTTTCTCATGGTCAGCTTGGTTCTTTGAGTATATAAGGATGTCGTCAATAAAGACGATGAAGAATTTGTCCAAATAAGGCTTGCAGACGCGATTCATGAGATCCATGAACGCGGCAGGCGCATTAGTGAGCCCGAAAGGCATCACTAGGAACTCGTAATGTCCATAACGAGTCCTAAACGCTGTCTTGTGTACATCTTCATCCTTGACCTTCAACTGATGATAGCCTGACCTCAAATCGATCTTAGAGAAGTAGCTTGCTCCTTGCAACTAATCGAACAGATCGTCGATCCTGGGCAAAGGATACCTATTCTTGATAATGACTTTATTAAGCTCACGGTAATCGATGTACAGACGCATCGATCCATCCTTCTTCTTGACAAACAAGATCGGCACTCCCCAAGGAGACGAACTAGGTCTAATAAAACCTTTAGCTAACAGATCATCTAACTGCGTCCTTAACTCCTTCATTTCTGTTGGTGCCAATCTATAAGGCGCTCTTGCTACTGGTGCTGCACCAGGGATGATGTCAATTCAGAATTCCACTTGCCTATCTGGTGGTAAACCAGGTAGCTCTTCAGGGAAAACTCCAGGGTATTCCGAAATGACAGGTGTCACACCCCTAATTTCCATGTGTCACCGGTGGGCCCGGTGGGGAGTATCGTGACGTCGTTGGTATCACCATAGACAAACAACACAATATGATAATGCACAGCGGAAGCAAAAGATAGATTCGTTTCAACTTTAAATAAATGTAATATTAAAATATCACGAGTAGTCGAAACGGATCCACAGGCGGATCGAAAAATAAAATAGGATAATTGTTCAACAGTTTAATTGTCGTCCAAGCTTGCGAGACTTATTGGGACGCTCTAGAAGACAGCCAGCCTATTTCGTATAGTACCTGCACTTAACCTTTTTGGGAAAAATACGTCAGTTTACACTGGTAAATACAATTCAACTGACTCATTTTGAAAAGATTAAAAATTGATTTAAATGCACATGGCATAAAACATTTTTATTAACTTGGGATAATTATTTAATTATAATCTTGTGAACGAATTACATGTTACTTGTGCGTTCAGTAGCCCGGATCTTGTCCGGGTTAAAGATCAATAGACACACCACATAAATGAGTTATACACTGGCAGTGTACGCCTACACCCCGTGCTCTGGTCGTGGCCATCTCGTAAGATGATGCCAAGGATATCCGGGACATGGTCATTAACCCCCCAAAGGCTTTAAGTAAGCAAGACTGTTTAAACGAGCCGACCAAATTATTCAACTAAACACCCAAAGATGTAGGATTTGATGCTCGATCAAGCGGTATACTATATACCGTAACCCAAGCCCGTATAGGGAAAATAAGTCAAAAAGTATTTACCTGCGTATAGTATAAATTCACAAGTAGCAGTGGAGGTAGCTTTTACTGGTTCTTCTTATTCTGGAACAAAAGGTTTATAATAACCTATTAGACTTCTAACGGGTCTTTAATTAAGCCTAAGCCTAGACCGGTTAGTTTTAAGGACGATACGGTTCGCGCGATTAAGCGAAGACCGGATAGAATGTGAATTTGACCCGACAAGTTTGAAGACTTGTATAATATGGGTTTACTAAACACATTCTGGATTTTGAGACAAAAATGATAATGTTTGACCCGTTTCGGTCAATTTATGCAAACTAGTTACATAAACCGAACCGAACGCGAAAAGAGCGTTACGTGCGACCATACTAGTCATATGCAAGTTTCCTGAATTAATATGCTTTAATTATGTTATAATATCAGTAAGATATTTTCTTTTATGCCCGGAACGGATTTAAACTCGATTTATGCCTCGTAGGGGCATTTTGGTCATTTAAAAGGTTATAAAAGAGTTTATTCGTAAATCTGAGTTATGGGTCTGATTTATACAGAAAATATACTTAATTTATTATGTTGTAACAGTAGGGTATGACCCATATGTAAAATATATCATTTAAAACCAAACTATGTACCGTAGGGGCATTTTGGTAATTTTGCAAGGGCCAAAAATGCCAAAAATGCCAAAATTGGAAATCTGAGTTTATAAACTTATATTTACTGTTAATATATAAAAATATGCTTAACACATCAGTAGGTATAAGTCTTATATGCTTAATAAGGCTATAGTGCGTATCATACGCTAAAAATGCCGAAAAAGGCGATTTAGAGCCGTTTCCGGGTTTGTACAAGAAAGCTGAGATTTTTATAATTCCAGAAGGCTGAAAATACTTTATTTAATAATTAAAATCAGTAGGAAAAAGTTTGGGGTCAATCGGATTAGTAAAACTCGTTTTATGGCTTAAAAGGGCAAATTCGGTATTTACCGAATTCGGCTTAAAGACCTATGTTATGCTCATCCAAAAATTTAATAAAAATATTTAAAAATCTCAAAATATTATATAACATCAGTGTATAAAGAGTTTGATACCAAAAAGTGGGTTAAAATAGGTTATGCGCTAGTTACGCTATTTATATAACATAAAGCGTGTTATTTACGATATTGATCATAACCGTTAATCTAGACCTCAAACTGATCTAAAATTTTCGGTGCATGTTTATAAATCAGTAACAAAAGATTCTACTCTTTCATTTTTTCAAAAATTACGTTTTATATTAAAAAGGGCAAAATAGTCATATTTAAGCATAAACCGATAACTTGCATATGAACCGGTTAACCATGGAACCAAGATGCGAAATTCTAGAGGGTTGTACATACATAAAACTTGGTCCAAAATATGCTCTAATGCAGATCTTAACATGCATGTATGGATCAGAACTGAAAGTCAACTAAAAAGTCAATTTATGTGATTTTCGGTTCCGATTCGGGTCTAAACAGGAAATTGTCGAGTTGATCATGAAGAAACATGTTCTTACATTATTTACAAAGTTATTTTGATGATCAAACAGGTTGCATGTAGCCTACATTGCTAGATATGCTTAATTTTGCAAAAACAAGTTCTGTTGACTTTTTAATAAAAGCTTTGACTCGACAATCGACATGCTTAGAGTGGGAATCTGGAAATACCCCTTTGGGGTTTTGTTACCCACATAAATACCAACTTATTGGTACTTTTGATTCGAGATATGACTGAGCATACTTCGTTTTATAGCAAAGTCAAACTATATTTACGACGGATTGACTTTTGATGAATATACTAAGTTAGAACGAATTAGAGGATGATATGAACACTTACAATGATCCTAATAAGGCTTAGAGATCAGTAGGAAAGAGCCTTGGTGTCCAGAAAGCTCCTGGAGAAGTCTTGTGAAGTTTTGAAGTTTCAAGTGTTCTTGGGTTTGCAACAACAAGTGCCTTATATGCAACTTTGGATCAGATTTATGGCTGAATTAGAGTGTTTCTGGTGTTATAAGATGAGTACAAGGGTTTCAGAATGCATGTAATGTGATTGGTGAGCCCCTTGGGTCGAATATAGCTGGCATAAGTCGGTTTAAAGCTGAAACAGGCAGCTGTAAGTTGTTTTCGTGAACTGGGCTCCTGATGCGGCCCGCGTGCCAGATAGGCAAGATCCAAAGCGGGCCGCTTTGGCCTTCTAAACTGAAAATTGTTTAAATGTTTGCAATTCAGCCCCTAGACTTTTGTTACGTGGTTTGAGTTATTTATTTGCACTCTAAACTCTTGAAATCTGCTTTTTATGAATCTTGGGACTTTTATAAACATGGCGAAGTCCTCGGTTCACTTTGCGCTCACCCGAAAAGTCATGAAAATCAATGTTGACACTTTTAACCCCTCGTTTACGGTTTTGGCCATAACTTTCTCATACGATAACGAAAGTTCATGAAATTTTTACCACATGTTCTAGTGAGTATATTTTATCATTAAAAACCTTCGGATTTGCCAAAGGGTTACTCAGAGGTATACTTTCAACATGTTGACACATTTAGCCCCTGTAGTTTGTAATTCCTCACTTTCTTTCATTTCTCGCTTCGTATGATCCATGATCCATCCGTTTAAGGTCATAAACACCATGTAGGGTTATTGTAGGGCTTATTTATCAATTTTTGACACTTTGGACCCTTATGATCACATAGTTTCATTGTATGTCAACTTTAGTCCCTCTAAAGTATTCCTTCACACCTCCTAAGTCCATGACACGTGTCAACACATTATTGGACGTAAATTTTCGCGGTGTTACATCCTTACCCCCTTAAAAGAAATCTCGACCTCGAGATTTACTGAAACAAATGAGGGTATTTTTCTTTCATCGTGGATTCTACCTCCCACGTGTATTCGGGACCTCTACGGGCATCCCATTTGACCTTAACAATAGGCACACGCTTCCTTCGAAGCTTCTTCACTCGTCGGTCCTCAATGGACAACGGCTTTTCTACAAACTTCAAGCTTTCATCAATATGCACATCCGTATGCGGTATGACCAGTGATTCATCAGCGAAACACTTCTTTAAATTACAGATGTGGAAAACATTATGTATAGCACTAAGCTCTTCAGGCAAGTTCAACTTATAAGCAACTGACCCGACACGTTCGATAACCTCAAAAGGTCCTATGTATCTCGGGCTTAGCTTGCCTTTCTTACCAAATCGCATCACCCCCTTCCAGGGTGATACTTTAAGCAATACCTTGTCACCTACTTCGAAGTGAAAGGCTTTTCGCTTTGGATCCGCATAACTTTTCTACCTGTCCCTGGCAGCTTTTAAACGATCGCGGATCTGGACAATCTTGTCCGTCGTCTCAAAAACTATTTCTGGTCCTGATAGTTGGACCTCTCCAACTTCCGCCCAACAAATGGGTGATCTACACTTTCTACCATATAAGGCCTCAAAAGGCGCAGCTTTAATGCTGGTGTGGTAGCTATTGTTGTAGGAGAATTCAATTAGGGGTAGGTTCTTATCCCAACTACCACCTAAGTCGATCGCACATGCACGTAGCATGTCTTCTAACGTTTGAATAGTACGCTCACTCTGACCATCAGTCTGAGGATGATAAGCCGTACTAAAATTCAAACGTGTGCCCAAAGATTGTTGGAAACTCTTCCAAAAATGTGACGTGTACCTCGTATCTCTGTCAGAGATAATGGATACAGGTATTCCATGCAAAGCTACAATCTTATCAACGTATAATTGGGCTAATATATCGGAGCTATAAGTCTCCTTGATGGGTAGAAAATGAGCTGACTTCGTCAGTCTATCCACTATGACCCATATGGTATCATTTCCTTTCCTCGTTTTTGGCAACTTGGTGATGAAATCCATCGTCACCATTTCCCATTTCCATGTGGGAATTTCAGGTTGTTGCAACATACCTGACGGCTTCTGGTGTTCTGCTTTGACTTGTGCACAAGTCAAACATTTAGCTACATAAGCAGCTACAGACTTTTTCAGACCAATCCACCAGTAGTTTGCTTTCAGATCCTGGTACATCTTATCAGCTCCAGGATGAACAGAATATTTGGAGCTATGAGCTTCCTGGAGGATAACTTCTCGAAGTCCTCCAAAAACTGGAACCCATATTCGTCCATTCAATCTAAGCATTCCGTCTTTGTCATGGGATAACTGTTCCTCAGTTACTCCCAGTTTTTCTTCAGGATAATTAGCTTCTAACACAGCTTCCTTCTGTGCAGCTAATATTCTTTTGTTCAAATCATTCCTGATTTCAATGCGCTTGGCATTGATTCTTATCGGCTTAACCCTTTCCTTCCTACTCAAGGCGTCAGCAACTACATTTGCCTTGCCTGGATGGTACTTTATCTCACAGTCATAATCATTGAGAGTTTCCATCCATCGTCGCTGCCTCATGTTCAAGTCCTTCTGATTGAACAAATGTTGAAGGCTCTTGTGATCTGAATAGATCACACATTTGGTTCCATATAAGTAATGCCTCCATAGCTTCAATGCAAATACAACGGCACCCAACTCCAAGTCGTGGGTGGTGTAGTTCTTCTCATGTACCTTTAGCTGTCGAGAAGCGTAGGTAATGACTTTTCCTTTCTGCATGAGCACACAACCCATACCAGTGTGTGATGCATCACAATACACCACAAATTCATCTATACCATCGGGCAATGTTAGCACTGGAGCATTGCTCAACTTTTTCTTCAGGATGTCGAAGGATTCCTGCTGCTTAGGGCCCCAATCAAACTTAACCTTCTTGCGTGTCAATGAAGTAAGGGGCGCAGCAATCCTTGAAAAGTTTTCGATGAATCGCCTATAGTATCCTGCTAGACCTAGAAAACTTCGAATCTCGGTAGGTGTCTTCGGCTCTTGCCAATTCATTACTGCTTCTACTTTAGCAGGATCTACTTGGATACCACGCTCGCTTACCACATGTCCAAGGAACTGGACTTCTCGAAGCCAGAATTCGCACTTCGCGAATTTGGCATAGAGTTTCTCTTGGTGTAGAAGTTTGAGAATACAACGAAGGTGTTTCTCATGGTCAGCCTGGTTCTTTGAGTAGATAAGGATGTCGTCAATGAAGACTATGACGAATTTATCCAGATAAGGCTTGCAGACGCGATTCATGAGATCCATGAATGCGGCTGGTGCGTTAGTGAGCCCAAAAGGCATCACTAGGAACTCGTAATGTCCATAACGAGTCCTAAACGCCGTCTTGTGCACATCTTCATCCTTGACCTTCAACTGGTGATAACCTGACCTCAAGTCGATCTTCGAAAAGTAGCTTGCCCCTTGTAACTGATCAAACAGATCGTCGATCCTGGGCAAAGGATACCTGTTCTTGATAGTGACTTTGTTAAGCTCGCGATAGTCGATGCACAGACGCATCAATCCATCCTTCTTCTTGACAAATAGAATAGGCGCTCCCCAAGGAGACGAGCTAGGTCTAATGAAACCTTTTGCTAACAGATCATCTAACTGCGTCCTTAGCTCCTTCATTTCCGTTGGTGCCAACCTATAGGGCGCTCTTGCTACTGGTGCTGCACCCGGAATGATGTCAATTCGGAATTCCACTTGCCTATCTGGTGGTAAACCAGGTAGTTCTTCTGGGAAAACTTCGGGGTATCCGAAATGACAGGGATGTCTTCAATCTTCGGTTTTGGCTCGTCAATAGTGACTTGTGCCATGTAAATGACACAACCCTTCTGCATACATCTGGAAGCCTTGAGCATGGACACTTGCTCAGGCAATCCATGTTGGGTATCCCCTTGGATGGTAAGTGACTCACCAGACGGAGTCTTCACTACCACTTGCTTTCTGTTGCACATAATTTGGGCTTAGTTATGCGATAACCAATCCATGCCTATTACTATGTCAAAACCGGCAAGTTTAAAGGGAAGTAAGGATAATGGAAACGAGTGGTTCCTAATGGATATAACACATCCATCTAGAACAGTTGAGACGGTTTCTAGGGTTCCATCAGCTAGTTCCATCTCATATTTTATATTTAAGGGTTTTACAGGCAATTTCAATAAGTCACAAAACTTATTATCTACAAATGATTTATCTGCTCCAGAATCAAACAAGACTCTAGCAAAGACATCATTTACAAGAAACGTACCTGTAATGACGTGGTCATCTTGGATAGCTTCCTTAGCATCCATCTTGAAGACCCTCGCATTAGTCTTCTTTCCCTCTTCAGCTTTTTTGGCATATTTTGGGCAGTTAGGCTTTATGTGCCCCTTCTCGTTGCAACCGAAGCAAGTTGCATCCTTCAGATTCTTACACTCCGAAGCCTTATGATTCGTGGATTTGCAAATTCCACATGGTCGCGGGCGAGATTGGGAGTTCTGCCCCAACCGACACTTCCCAAAGTGTCTCTTGTTGCAAGTCTTGGATTTGGGTTTATCCCCCGATTGTTGCCCATCTCTCTTCGATCCCGACCCTTTCCTATGGTCGTTATTCCCTATGTGTCTCTTCTCTGACCTTCGTGAGGTATCATCCTCACGCTTCCTCTTGTTCTCATCCGAATTTCTGAGTGCTCTCAACCTGACTACGTCCAGGGTGAGAGAGAGGGATAGATCAGCTGCTGATCTAAATGTCGCAGGCCTTGACGCCTTAACACTCGCCTTAATCTCTGGGGCTAAACCCCCGATGAAACGTGAAATCCTCTTCGGTTCTGGAGTTACCAAGTATGGTACCAACCGAGATAGAGTGTTAAAGGCGGTGAGGTATGCCTGGCAGTCTAAATTCCTCATCACTAAAGATAGGAAGTCGGACTCTATCTTGTCTACTTCGTGTTGCGGGCAGTAGTTTTCCTTGATAAGAGCCGTGAACTGTTCCCAAGTCATGTTATATAATGCAACCTTCCCGGTGGCCTGGATCAAAGATCTCCACCAAGCTAGGGCTTCACCCTTAAAGGACTGGGATACAAACTTCACAATATCTCTTTCCGCGCATCCACTTATATCCACCACAGTATCAATCTCATCCAACTAGGTCATGCAGTCGACCACTCCTTTTTCCCCAGTAAAGTCTCGAGGCTTACACGAAACAAAATACTTGTACGTGCATCCTCTAGCACGAGGCATACCATCATTCACTATCTTCTTAGAGGGGACACTGTGCTGGTTGGAGGAGTGTCTGTCATCATTTCTCTTGGGCTCCACTTCCTTAGGTATAACTTTCTTAGAGGGTGGCTTACTATGAGCCTCTGAGTGGACTATGGGTTTAGACTTGGGACGAGGTGCAGATAGGGTCCTACTTCGGGTCCCGTTGGATTCACTATATTGTCTATTTAGCGCTTCAACAACTGCCTCATTTACTAATGCTTTCAATTCGGCACCAGTTACAAGTATCTTTGTGTTATCAGGGTCATTCGTTGGATGACTATTCATTTCTTCCGACTTGGTCATGTAGTCTTATATGCTACATAAAGATAAGGACAAAGTCTATTTAGAAATCTTAAACAGTATTATCGTTCTTGACGATTTATTAACCATGGTAATTAACAACCATATTAGTTAATTTTTTAAGTAATTTCATTTAGGACTTTTTATTAACAATTTTATCCTAAAATGAATTTTATGTTGGCACAATAGGCCTGGTCACGTAGACAAATTTCTAAATTATAAATTTAGATCTTTATAGGATTAAAGCTTGAATTAATCAAAACGAATCAATCCTTTTTCTTGGCAGGGAGTTCATAAACTACAGCTGCTTTTTGTTTTATATGACATTTATTATGACCCGTAGGCATTATGTCACTTTTAATTATATATAAAATATAAATCAGATAATTTATTAAAAAGGGTGACATGGGTGATTTCGCAAATCACACTAGTCAAGAATGTTAACATGTTCACAGATGTTAACTAAGATTTGAATCTTTTATACAGGTTCTACCATTTTGGCCAGGTCTTTAATATGACATTCAAGCTAGGTTTTACCTTTTTAAGATTCTTATTATATTATTAAAATGGTATATCAAGGTAAATAATGTTATTTTTCATTTATTTATATATCATGTTTATGTACACAATTTAGAAATGAAAAATTTAAATCAACCATACCATTAAAATTTAAACAAATACCAGTTTGCCCTAAACGGGACTTTAACATAACAACATGCCCACGCAGGGGCCAAACAAAATAAACAACAAACCCACGCAGGGGTTAACAATAAAAGATATGCCCACGCAGGGGCTGAACAGAAGAAATACCCACGCAGGGGTAGAGTACATAAATAGATAAATGTCCACGCAGGGACATGATTAAACAACAAGCAAACAAATGAAGGATTTAGTGATCCTTCTTGCTCTTCCCCTTGAGCAAGTTCACCACCTTCTGAATCATTCCCCGGTTTTGCCTCTGATTATTCTCCAACTCCGCCCGAAATTCCTGACGCACCCCTTGTATCTCTTGAATGATTTCCTGAACTTGAGGTGGTGACATCATTGGTGCCCGCGGATAGTACAAAGGCTGAGGGGGTTGATACTGCGGAGGTGGAGGGGGTTGATAGAACGGAGGTTGAGGAGGCTGATACTGCGGGGGCTGAAGAGGCGGTTATTGCTGATACCCATAAGATGAGTATCCATAGGTCGGCTGTCCCGTAGTCCAGGGACCTCCATAAGGACCTTCAGGATGAAGCGCATTGTAGTTCCACGCCTCCTGATACGGGTCCACATTTGCATAGTTGAAGTTGGTGTGGCCCGGTGGATCGAAGGGGTTATACGCCGCAGCACCGGCGTATGCAGGAATGGGGTCTCCAAAACCCAGTGGTGGTTGCGGTGCAACCGGAGCAGTAGTTATTTCTGAGACAGGGGGTGGAGATTCTCCCATCTCTTCTTCTTCATGGACCGGCGAGTACCTGCTACTGCTGGACTGTGGAGGGGTGCGGATGCGCACTCCTCCTCGCGAGGACATCCTCGCGTTGGTCCCTCTCCTTCGCCTCGGAGGCGAGGGAGGCTGAACCGGAGGTGGTGGTGGCGGTGGAGTGACCGCGACATATCTGGAATCCTCGGAAGGATTCGGCTGCTGCTGAGGCTGCTGCTGTGGTTGGAGCTGGTGCTGAGGAGAGTTGTGGTATGACTGGTGTAAGGGAGAGTTATGGTAACTGGGGCTATATGCCCAGTCATACTGTCTAAACTTCTCCTGGAAGCTATCGGGACCATTGTAAGGCGATCCTAGAAATGGTGACCCATCAGAAATCTCGATGGGGTGGTTTGGTGTGCCGGATGGTGGCATGGATGGGTCGGTGTCCTCATCGACATCCATCTCATTGCCACCCGGGAAGTGGTCTTCTGGTCCAAGTGGGTTAAAACCCACTGGTTCTCCAATGTAGTCATCAGGGTTAAACAGGCCCTGATAGGCAGGTGTTGGGTTATCGAAAGGTGATTGGTGGTTCTAGAGAGGTAGGAATGACTGGTGTGAGTTATGGGGCTCATTTTCTGAATGAGGCCCATAAGAGTGTGGAATGGAAGGTGAGGAGGTAGGATCAGTAAAAGACCTCCAGAAGTTTTCAGTATCCGTGTATCGGTGGTCCGGAGGTGTTCGTCGACTTGATGGCCCGGCCTCGTGGTCATTTGGGGCCACGAATCCTCCTCGTCCTCGTCCTCTCATCCTTGGTGGCATGATTACTACCTGTCAAAAACAAACAAGTGATACAGCAAGTTGTAAATAAGACAAAGTTAGAAATAAAAGCAAAAAAAAAATTTGGAAATTTCCTAAGTTCCTTGTCTAGACTCAAGAATCGAGGTTTGTACAATTATGTAACTGAGATTAAACACAAAAGGCTAGTGTTTAATTCACTCAGAGTTGGCTCTGATACCAACCTGTCACACCCCTAATTTCCACGTGTCACCGGTGGGCCCGGTGGGGAGTATCGTGACGTCGTTGGTATCATCATAGACAAACAACACAATATGATAATGCACAGCGGAAGCAAAAGATAGATTCGTTTCAACTTTAAATAAATGTAATATTAAAATATCACGAGTAGTCGAAACGGATCCACAGGCGGATCGAAAAATAAAATAGGATAATTGTTCAACAGTTTAATTGTCGTCCAAGCTTGCGAGACTTATTGGGACGCTCTAGAAGACAGCCAGCCTATTTCGTATAGTACCTGCACTTAACCTTTTTGGGAAAAATACGTCAGTTTACATTGGTAAATACAATTCAACTGACTCATTTTGAAAAGATTAAAAATTGATTTAAATGCACATGGCATAAAACATTTTTATTAACTTGGGATAATTATTTAATTATAATCTTGTGAACGAATTACATGTTACTTGTGCGTTCAGTAGCCCGGATCTTGTCCGGGTTAAAGATCAATAGACACACCACATAAATGAGTTATACACTGGCAGTGTACGCCTACACCCCGTGCTCTGGTCGTGGCCATCTCGTAAGATGATGCCAAGGATATCCGGGACATGGTCATTAACCCCCCAAAGGCTTTAAGTAAGCAAGACTGTTTAAACGAGCCGACCAAATTATTCAACTAAACACCCAAAGATGTAGGATTTGATGCTCGATCAAGCGGTATACTATATACCGTAACCCAAGCCCGTATAGGGAAAATAAGTCAAAAAGTATTTACCTGCGTATAGTATAAATTCACAAGTAGCAGTGGAGGTAGCTTTTACTGGTTCTTCTTATTCTGGAACAAAAGGTTTATAATAACCTATTAGACTTCTAACGGGTCTTTAATTAAGCCTAAGCCTAGACCGGTTAGTTTTAAGGACGATACGGTTCGCGCGATTAAGCGAAGACCGGATAGAATGTGAATTTGACCCGACAAGTTTGAAGACTTGTATAATATGGGTTTACTAAACACATTCTGGATTTTGAGACAAAAATGATAATGTTTGAACCGTTTCGGTCAATTTATGCAAACTAGTTACATAAACCGAACCGAACGCGAAAAGAGCGTTACGGGCGACCATACTAGTCATATGCAAGTTTCCTGAATTAATATGCTTTAATTATGTTATAATATCAGTAAGATATTTTCTTTTATGCCCGGAACGGATTTAAACTCGATTTATGCCTCGTAGGGGCATTTTGGTCATTTAAAAGGTTATAAAAGAGTTTATTCGTAAATCTGAGTTATGGGTCTGATTTATACAGAAAATATACTTAATTTATTATGTTATAAGAGTAGGGTATGACCCATATGTAAAATATATCATTTAAAACCAAACTATGTACCGTAGGGGCATTTTGGTAATTTTGCAAGGGCCAAAAATGCCAAAATTGGAAATCTGAGTTTATAAACTTATATTTACTGTTAATATATAAAAATATGCTTAACACATCAGTAGGTATAAGTCTTATATGCTTAATAAGGCTATAGTGCGTATTAAACGCTAAAAATGCCGAAAAAGGCGATTTAGAGCCGTTTCCGGGTTTGTACAAGAAAGCTTAGATTTTTATAATTCCAGAAAGCTCAAAATACTTTATTTAATAATTAAAATCAGTAGGAAAAAGTTTGGGGTCAATCGGATTAGTAAAACTCGTTTTATGGCTTAAAAGGGCAAATTCGGTATTTACCGAATTCGGCTTAAAGACCTATGTTATGCTCATCCAAAAATTTAATAAAAATCTTTAAAAATCTCAAAATATTATATAACATCAGTGTATAAAGATTTTGATACCAAAAAGTGGGTTAAAATAGGTTATGCGCTAGTTATGCTATTTATATAACATAAAGCGTGTTATTTACGATATTGAGCATAACCGTTAATCTAGACCTCAAACTGATCTAAAATTTTCGGTGCATGTTTATAAATCAGTAACAAAAGATTCTACTCTTTCATTTTTTCAAAAATCACGTTTTATATTAAAAAGGGCAAAATAGTCATATTTAAGCATAAACCGATAACTTGCATATGAACCGGTTAACCATGGAACCAAGATGCGAAATTCCAGAGGGTTGTACATACATAAAACTTGGTCCAAAATATGCTCTAATGAAGATCTTAACATGCATGTATGGATCAGAACTGAAAGTCAACTAAAAAGTCAATTTATGTGATTTTCGGTTCCGATTCGGGTCTAAACAGGAAATTGTCGAGTTGATCATGAAGAAACATGTTCTTACATTATTTACAAAGTTATTTTGATGATCAAACAGGTTGCATGTAGCCTACATTGCTAGATATGCTTAATTTTCCAAAAACAAGTTCTGTTGACTTTTTAATAAAAGCTTTGACTCGACAATCGACATGCTTAGAGTAGGAATCTGGAAATACCCCTTTGGGGTTTTGTTACCCACATAAATACCAACTTATTGGTACTTTTGATTCGAGATATGACTGAGCATACTTCGTTTTATAGCAAAGTCAAACTATATTTACGACGAATTGACTTTTGATGAATATACTAAGTTAGAACGAATTAGAGGATGATATGAACACTTACAATGATCCTAATAAGGCTTAGAGATCAGTAGGAAAGAGCCTTGGTGTCCAGAAAGCTCCTGGAGAAGTCTTGTGAAGTTTTGAAGTTTCAAGTGTTCTTGGGTTTGTAACAACAAGTGCCTTATATGCAACTTTGGATCAGATTTATGGCTGAATTAGAGTGTTTCTGGTGTTATAAGATGAGTACAAGGGTTTCAGAATGCATGTAATGTGATTGGTGAGCCCCTTGGGTCGAATATAGCTGGCATAAGTCGGTTTAAAGCTGAAACTGGCAGCTGTAAGTTGTTTTCGCGAACTGGGCTCCTGATGCGGCCCGCGTGCCAGATAGGCAAGATCCAAAGCGGGCCGCTTTGGCCTTCTAAACTGAAAATTGTTTAAATGTTTGCAATTCAGCCCCTAGACTTTTGTTACGTGGTTTGAGTTATTTATTTGCACTCTAAACTCTTGAAATCTGCTTTTTATGAATCTTGGGACTTTTATAAACATGGCGAAGTCCTCGGTTCACTTTGCGCTCACCCGAAAAGTCATGAAAATCAATGTTGACGATTTTAACCCCTCGTTTACGGTTTTGGCCATAACTTTCTCATACGATAACGAAACTTCATGAAATTTTTACCACATGTTCTAGTGAGTATATTTTATCATTACAAACCTTCGGATTTGCCAAAGGGTTACTCAGAGGTATACTTTCAACATGTTGACACATTTAGCCCCTGTAGTTTGTAATTCCTCACTTTCTTTCATTTCTCGCTTCGTATGATCCATGATCCATCCGTTTAAGGTTATAAACACCATGTAGGGTTATTTTAGGGCTTATTTATCAATTTTTGACACTTTGGACCCTTATGATCACATAGTTTCATTGTATGTCAACTTTAGTCCCTCTAAAGTATGCCTTCACACCTCCTAAGTCCATGACACGTGTCAACACATTATTGGACGTAAATTTTCGAGGTGTTACAACAGGGATGTCTTCGATCTTTGGCTTTGGCTCGTCTATAGTAACTTGTGCCATATAAATGACACAACCCTTCTGCAGACATTTGGATGCCTTGAGCATGGACACTTGCTCAGGCAGTCCATGCTGAGTATCCCCCTGAATGGTAAGCGATTCCCCAGACGGAGTTTTGACTACCACTTGCTTTCTGTTGCACACAATCAGGGCTTGGTTATGTGATAACCAATCCATACCTATGACTATATCAAAGCCGGCTAGCTTTAAGGGAAGTAAAGACAACGGAAAAGAGTGGTTCCTAATGGATATAACACATCCATCTAAAACAGTTGAGGCGGTCTCTATGGTTCCATCAGCTAATTCCACCTCATACTTCACACTTAAGGCTTTTACAGGCAATTTTAACAACTCACAAAACTTATTATCTACAAAAGACTTATCTGCTCCAGAATCAAACAATACTCTAGCAAAAACATCATTTACGAGAAAAGTACCTGTAATCACATTGTCATCCTGAACAACTTCCTTAGCGTCCATCTTGAAGACCCTTGCGTTGGTCTTTTTCCCATCTTCGGTTTTCTTGGTGTTCCTTGGGCAATTAGACTTAATGTGCCCTTTTTCGTTGCAACCGTAACATGTTGCATCCTTCAGCTTCTTACACTCCAAAGTCTTATGATCCGTAGATTTTCAAATCCCACAGGACCTTGTTTGGGACTGGGATTTCGACTCAAATCGACACTTCCCAAAATGGTTCTTCTTACAAGTTTTACATTTGGGCTTATCCCCCGATTGTTGCCCATCTTTATTAGATCCCGACCCTTTCTTGTGGTCGTCATTTCTTCGGTGTTTCTTACCTGATCTTCGTGAGGTATCGTCCTCATGCTTCCTCTTACTCTCTTCTGAGTTCCTGAGAGCTCTCAACCTGACTACGTCCAAGGTAAGAGATAAAGTTAGATCAGCTGCTGATCTGAAGGTTGCAGGCCTTGATGCCTTAACACTTGCTTTAATCTCTGGGGCTAAACCCCCGATGAAGCGAGCAATTCTCCTAGGTTCTGGGGTTACCAAGTACGGAACCAACCTAGATAGGGTATTGAAAGCGGTGAGGTATGCTTGGAAATCTAAATTCTTCATCACCAACGATAAGAAATCTGATTCGATTCTCTCGACTTCATGCTGCGGACAATAATTATCCTTAATGAGAGCAACGAACTGATCCCATGACAAGTTGTAGAGTGGGATCTTTCCAGCAGCTTGTATGAGAGACTTCCACCACGCCAGTGCTTCTCCCTTGAATGATTGGGATACATATTTCACTACATCCCTTTCAGCACAGCCGCTGATGTCCACAACCGTATCCATTTCGTCCAACCAGGTCATGCAGTCAATCGCTCCCTTCTCCTAAGTGAAGTCCCGGGGTTTACATGAGACGAAGTATTTGTATGTACAGGACTTACCACGCGGTTCCTGTTTATGCTCGACCTTCCTTGACGGGACGCTGTGTTGGTTCGAGGAGTGATGATCATGATCATCCTTCTTGAGCTCATCTTTCTTAGATACATCTTTCTTAGAGGGCGGTTTGCTATCAGTCTCCGAGTGTACTTTGGGTTTGGAATGTGGCGCGGATCGGGTCCTACTTCGGGTCCCGTTTGATTCACTATATTGCCTTTCAATGGCTCTGTTAACAGCATTTTCTACTAATGCTTGTAGCTCCGCTCCAGTTACAAGTATTTTATCATTTTCAGGGTTTTCCACTAGATGACTGTTTAATTCTTCTGACTTGGCCATGTAGTCTTAATTGCTACATAAAGAAAATAAGGACTAAGTCTATTTAGAAGCCTAAACAGTCTTATCGTTCTTGACGATTTATTAACCATGGTAAATAAAAGCCATATTAGTTAATTTACTAAGTAATTTCATTCAAGACTTTTTATTAGTAACTTAATTCTAGAATGAAATAAAATATTGGCACAACAGGCCTAGTCACGTAGACAAATTTCTAAATTATAATTTAGATCTTGTAGAATTTAAGTTTGAATAAAGTAACAATCAATCCTTTTATTGGCAGGGAGTCTATAAACTACGGTTGCCTTTTGTTTTATATGACATTTAGTTGTAGCCCGCAGGTACTATGTCACAATCCCTTATATATAAGAATATAATCTTGGATAATTTATTAAAAAGGGTGACATGTGATTTTGCGGATCACATTAGCCAAGAATGTTAACATATTTGTAGATGTTAACAGAGATTTGAATCTTTTTAACAGGTTCTACCATATTGGCCAGGTCTTTAATTTGACATTCAAGCTAGGTTTTATCTTTTTAAGATTCTTATTATTAAAATGGTAAATTAAAATAATAAATGTTATTTTTCATTTATTCATATATTATATTTATGCATATAATTTAAAAATGAAAAACTTAAATTAACCATTCCAATTTAAAGTTTTAAACTAGTACAAATTTTGCCCTAAACGGGACTTTTACACAAATAACATGCCCGCGCAGGGGCCAACTAACAAAACAAACAGACAAACCCATGCAGGGGTCAAATACGAAGATATGCCCACGCAGGGGCAGAACAGAAATAAATACCCACGCAGGGGTAGAGTACAGAAATAAATGTCCTCGCAGGGACATGATTAATAAACAAACAAACAAAGGATTTAGTGATCCTTCTTGCTCTTACCCTTGATCAAATCCACAACTTTCTTGAACATCCCACGGTTATGTCGACGTTCTTCCCGCAATTCGTGTCGCACTTCTTGTCGCACCTCATTTATCCCTTGAAGGATTTCTTGAAATTGTGGCGGTGACATCACCGGTGTCTGCGGTGGTTGCTGATAGTACGAAGGTTGAGGTGGCTGGTAATGTGGAGGTTGAGGAGGCTGATAGTGCGGAGGTTGAGGAGGCTGCGGTTGCTGATACCCATATGTTGGGTATTCATAGGTCGGGTATCCCGTAGTCCAGGGACCTCCATAAGGACCTTCCGGATGGAGAGCGTTGTAGTTCGCAGCTACCCAGTAGGGATCCTCTGTATAGTTGTAACCTGTGTGGATCGGCTGCTCGTAGGGATTGTACGCTGCCGCGCCAGTGTACGCAGGGATTGGATCTCCAAAACCCTGTGGTGGTTGTGGCGCGACTGGCGCAGTAGTTACTTCCGAGACAGGGGGTGGAGATTCTCCCATCTCTGGTTCTTCGTGCAGTGGCGAGTACCGGCTGCCACTTGAATGTGGAGGGGTGTTGATGCGCACTCCCCCTCGTGCGGACATCCGTGTGTTCGTTCCTCTCCTTCGCCTCGGGGGCGAGGGAGGCTGAACCGGAGGTGGTGGCGGCGGTGGAGTGACCGCGACAAATCGGGAATCCTCGGAAGGATTCTGCTGCTGCTGTGGCTACTGCTGTGGCTGCAGGGGAGAGTTGTGGTAACTGGGAGTAAATGCCCAGTCAATCCGTCTGAACATCTCTTCATAGCTGTCGGGACCATTATAAGGTGATCCCAGGTAAGGTGACCCATCAGAAATCCCGATGGGGTGATTCGGGGTTCCGGATGGTGGCATTACAGGATCGGTATCCTCATCTACATCCATCGGGTTGCCACCAGAAAAGTGGTCTTCGGGTCCAAGTGGGTTAAAACCCACTGGTTCTCCAAGGTATTCATTAGGGTTGAACAGGCCCTGAAAGACCAGTGCTGGGTGGTCAAAAGGTGAGTGGTGTCCTTGAAGAGGAATGTAGGACTGATGGGAGTTGTGGGGCTCATTTTCAGAATGAGGCTCGAAAGAGTGTGGGATGGAAGGGGAGGTACTCAGTGAAACTGAGCGCCTAGCAGGCTAAATGTAGGTCCTTGATGTATTGTAAAATACATCTTTATTCGCGTCTAAGTTTGTCCGGTTTTAGTTAGATTTAGTGTCGTTTTAGATTAGAATGTATTTGCTTTTGATTTGTTTGTGTTTTCAGGTATGTTGAGATGAAAAGGAGCTGAAACGAGTTATATTTCGACAAAGGGAAGTGTCGGGTCAAGAATCGGAGGCTCGTGAGCGAAAACGGAGCGAAAATGCGGTTCTGGAGGTGTTAGGCGGCCCGCATTCACTTACTATAAACCCTAAAGCGGGCCGCATTAACTTAAAAGGGATTTCTGGTATTCAGATGGCTCGCGGCCCGCGTCCACTTATGTTGAAACTCAAAGCGGGCCGCGTGGAAGTGTTATGTCGGCGACAGTCGTGAACAGCATGGAAATTAGGGTTTTCTTGAGTTTAAATAAGGATTATCGATAATCAGCCGAACACATGATCATAATTACGAATTTGGGCAATCTTGGAGGCTGATTAAGAGTCGTTTTGAAGGTCCGGGACTGCGGGAATCATCGGAGATCATCGGGAAGCGTTTGGGATTGAAGTTATCGGGTTACATAATCTTGTTTCTTTGATTCTTATTCGTTTTTCGTGTTTAATGATGAATTCTGTTATTACTTGGATTATGAACGTGTTTTTGAACATGATTATTGGCTAAAAACCTTTACTACCTAGGCTTTGATGAATGTTTAACAAAGATTGGATTTTTATTTGATTTTTAGTATGGTTGTGGATCTTTCTTGAATTGTAAAAGCTTTGGATTTCTACCTTAGTGCATACGTGTGCTTGTGATTATTTTATTATTGTTTATTGCTTCGTTTGAATCTTGGTGACGGTCTTTATCACGGAATAGGTTCAGGCCAGGGTTCTTGATTCTAGGTGACTGTCTATATCACATAATAGGTCATTAATCCTTTAGGGTGAAAATTGCATAAGTAACCTTAGAAGTAATAATCGGTAATCTAATAAAATCAAGTGTGCAGCTAAACTTGTCGCCGTAAAGCTCAAGGTTATTAATAGGTCTAGGTCTCGTTATAAGGTCTTAACTTGCCATTGTCTATTAAGCCAAGATTAGAATCCATTGTCGCTTTAGACGTTCGCGCGGAAAAGTAGAGCGTCTTACATAAGCACTTCCAAGGAACTAGAGGACTGTAAGGATAATCTAGCAAACCGGTAGTTTAACAACCTTTTAGGGATCTTAGCGTGCTCTTGAGAGGGATTAGGGGTCCTTAGATTTCCTTCTAGGTGAGAATTACAAGATCCCGGTTCCACACCACAAAACTATCATTTAGAAATCCAATCCAAGTTAAACAGGAGTCTAGCCTAGGTAGCTTTCATCATCTCTTGAGTTCAGTCGTCGTCCGAGTTCGTATTAGTTCTTTAGCTAATCTAGTTTTCATTATTTGCATTTTTAGGATTTTTAGAAACCCCCCCCCCCAATCAATACACATTTAGTTATGTCGTGTCAGTTTGAGTCTAGATAGAGTCGTTAGCGTAGTCAGTAGAGTCTCTTGGGTTCGATACTCGGACTTCATTAGGCTATACTACACTCGATCGGTACACTTGCCGGTTGTATGTTTTAGGGTTTAGAGAGTCTTAGTTTTATAAATTTAAAACTTAGAGAGTCTAGATTTAGGGTAAATTTAGTTGTTTTTAATTAACCCATTTTCAGCACATCAAGTTTTTGGCGCCGTTGCCGGGGACTCTTTGGCGATTGCGTTAATTACTTTGTTTAGACTTGTTTGACATTATACGTGCTATTTGTTCTTTTGTTTGAGTCGTAGGAGTCTAATTGTCCGTGTCTTTTATTTTTCTTGAGTCTTGTAAATATGTGTGAAATTTGTGGAGGACCTCATTTTACTGTTAAATGCCCCCAATATGAGGGGTCCTCTGCAGATTATTATGCTAACCCTTTTGTGCAGCCACAGCCATATTTTTCGCAGGGGTATTCTTTGCAAGGTTATAATAATCGGCCATATTACAATGATCTGTATCAGCAGCCGCAATGTAACCTGGTTCAGACGAGCGATAGAGGTTTTGAGGATAGTATGAGTAGGATAGAAGGGATGTTCGCTCAGATAATGGCGCAAAATCAGGCTACCCTGAAAAGCATGGCTGAAATTACAGAGATAAGTAAAAAAGGAGTAGAGGAGTTAGTTCGAGAGCGGGGTGAGTTAGAGGAAGACCGAGAAGAGAATACGGGTCAGTTAATAATTGATTTCTCGTGTAGTGATGAAGAGATAGATGCCCAATTGGTTGCATATAAGAGATGGAAGGGAGAAGACCTAGAGGAGGTAGAAGAAGAGTCAGATGAGGAGATCATTCCAGTCACGGAGACGATAATGGACGACGAAGTCCCACCTCCGGTACAGAAGGGTAATATATATGACTTCGGGAGTGACTCTGATGATGAAATAGATGAAGAAGAATGGGAGGCGTATCAGAGGTCGTTAGTAAAGAGAGAAGTTGTGGAAGAAGAAGTGGAATTAGGGGATTCCACTGGCTGGATGTTTGATGAAGTAGGAAAAGAAGAAGTGATGGAGGAGGAAGTAGACTTAGGAGACTCCCTTGGGTTAATGTTTGGTGGAGAGGAAGAAGATGAAGAGTCTGAAATTAAGCTGTCTGGAGAGGATGAGTTGTTAGATTTAGAGTTAGCAGGTTTAAAGGTTGATGGAGAAGAACCTACACCATACGAAGAAACTAAGTGTGGGGATCATCCCGCGAGAGTGGTGGAAGAAGAAGAGCACCACAGCTGGCCCCTGGTGTTAGTACTAAGTGAAACTGAAAAATCAGAAAAACCACGGGAGAAGGCAAAGAAAAGAAGGAAAAAGGATCCGAATGGGAAGAGGATAGAAGGTTGCAGCGAGATGGAGTGGAAGAAGCCGAGCACGCAAGATCATTCTTCTCGTTACATGCCACGCATCCGGTTTCTTCAAGGTAAGTTTAAGTTCTGGTGGTCTGACCCGTATCGAATTTTTAAAATATTTTATAATTCCACCAATATATTTTTGAAAATTTTTGAGGTTTGGGTGGAATTAAACGGGTTGGACAGGGTCCAGGTCAAAGAGAAACCTCCTGATTAAGTTCAAGTGTGGGGAGGTTTCGTAAAGTTTGTACATTGAGTCGTAGTTTGCGTTGTGTCTTTAGTTTAGTGTTTATGTGTTTTTGCGTCGTGTCGTGTTTTGTGCGTGTTTTGTGTGTCGTAAAGGTTTTTGCAGGTACATACTCCTTCATGAAGGCCGAACTCAGCAAACGATTATTGCCCAGGTATGTTACTGTTCAAAACGACTAAATACGGGACTAGGGGCAGTTTGGGAATAAAAAAATATATGTTAAAAACAGCAATCTGCTGTTTCTGTTGTTATGTTACTGCTGTATGCTGTTCAAGCGGCCCGCATCCACTTATGTTCAATCCAAATGCGGGCCGCATGAACTTAATGGAAATCTGAGATTCTTGGACACTCGCGGCCCGCTTTGACTTACCCACATTTCTAATGCGGGCCGCTTGAGTCTGTTATTTCGATAAACAGCAGCTTAGGCCCAAAATTTGCTTCACAAAATCATTCATCCATTCATCCATTTGTCCATAACCACTATTACCAACACCGCATCGTCGTTGCTGGTTCGGGTCATCGTTTACGGGGTTTGTAATTGCAATATACTTTTATATTTTGTACCATGCGTCTAAGTTAGTAGTTTTTGAGTCTTTTTGTGTTTCGAGTCGGTATTGCTTTGGTATTTTGCTTGTTTTTGTTGATGCAGGTTCGAATATGTACCACCCGTACTCAATCTCTATTCGGGTGAATTTGGAGCTGTTGATTGAATTCAAGGAAATTATCAAGCATGTCAGTTAGTGTCAAAGCCGATCGCGAATGAAATGCTATACGATCGAGCTGGATTGGGCGAGAGTTTTGGAGCATAAGCGTTATTAAACCAGCTAAGTCCTTTCCGATTTGCCTTCGGTTTTTATTTCTTATTTATTTTTAGTTTTTTGAGTCGGTTTCCATCTTACATTGAGGGCAATGTAAAGTTTAAGTGTGGGGATGGGAACTATCGTTTAGTGTCTAGTTAGTGTGTTTTGAGTCATAAAAAAATCGAAAAATACAAAAAAATTGAAAAATTGAAAAATCCAAAAAAAAAATTAAAAAAATTAGAAAATGTCTTTTGAAATAAGAAGTTTGCAAAAATAAAACGGAAAATGATAGAAAAGTTGGATTTTTGTTCGGGTTCAAATAATGATAATATGAGAAAAAATAATCGTGCTTGTGTCTAGTTTGGGATATGCGGGTAGGCTCGGTTCGGTTTTAAGTTCCTTTGATATTAAATATACCTAATTGTCGGTCTACTAGTGGGTTCTCATCTAGGGAGAGTGAAGAAATTGAAACCGCTAAAAATAGTATAAGGGATGCCGTTATAAGCTAAGATCTTTAGAGTTTTTTGTCATATCTCGTTGAAAAAGAAAAAAAAATATAAATAAAAAGTGAGCTAGAAACTAAATGAAAGTAACACAGGCCTACGTATTCCGAGTTGGGGATAGCGACTCTACAGCCGGTTTGCCTCTGGGATGTGTGAAATCGATTTGCCGAAAAAAAGTACCGAAACCTATGTAATCTGTGATTGGGGATAGCGACTCTACAGTCGGAATACCGCTGGGTTAGGGAAAGCATCGTCTAGTCTCACGAATGAAAAAAATGAAATTGAAAAAAAAAAAAAAAGAAGAAGCAAGCAAGAAAAAGAAAAAAAAAATGGAAAAATAGATTTGATTTCAAACTCTCTTGATCTTGGTATAAAATGGTTAGGAAATAACCCAGTGGTTGTTCCTTTTGTCCTATAAGCTTGAGGGGGGATTAGGTGGACTTGCGATTCTTAGTGTGAGACCCTAGGTAGATTGACCGAACTTGAACTAAATTGCATGATAAGGGCTTTGAACCGGGTTGGGTTTAAGTGGATCGATATACTTGCAATCGCGGCTAACACGAGTTTCGATTTTAATAAAATAACTTATACCTTTGTCCCGTTCAACTATTTTGACTATGATTCCGTTTGCATAATTCTTTTTCGAGGACGAAAAAAGAGTAAGTGTGGGGATATTTGATGTATTGTAAAATACATCTTTATTCGCGTCTAAGTTTGTCCGGTTTTAGTTAGATTTAGTGTCGTTTTAGATTAGAATGTATTTTCTTTTGATTTGTTTGTGTTTTCAGGTATGTTGAGATGAAAAGGAGCTGAAACGAGTTATATTTTGACAAAGGGAAGTGTCGGGTCAAGAATCGGAGGCTCGTGAGCGAAAACGGAGCGAAAATGCGGTTCTGGAGGTGTTAGGCGGCCCGCATTCACTTACTATAAACCCTAAAGCGGGCCACATTAACTTAAAAGAGATTTCTGGTATTCAGATGGCTCGCGGCCCGCGTCCACTTATGTTGAAACTCAAAGCGGGCCGCGTGGAAGTGTTATGTCGGCGACAGTCGTGAACAGCATGGAAATTAGGGTTTTCTTGAGTTTAAATAAGGATTATCGATAATCAGCCGAACACATGATCATAAGTACGAATTTGGGCAATCTTGGAGGCTGATTAAGAGTCGTTTTGAAGGTCCGGGACTGCGGGAATCATCGGAGATCATCGGGAAGCGTTAGCGTAGTCAGTTTGAGTCTAGATAGAGTCGTTAGCGTAGTCAGTAGAGTCTCTTGGGTTCGATACTCGGACTTCATTAGGCTATACTACACTCGATCGGTACACTTGCCGGTTGTGTGTTTTAGGGTTTAGAGAGTCTTAGTTTTATAAATTTAAAACTTAGAGAGTCTAGATTTAGGGTAAATTTAGTTGTTTTTAATTAACCCATTTTCAGCACATCAGTCCTCCATGGCTCCTGGGGACCCGGGTTGCTGGGATTGGATGGTGTTCACCTATGTGACGGTCCGGCTTCATGGTCATTTGGGGCGACATATGACCCATTTCCTCTGCCTCTTCCCCTCATTCTTGGCGGCATTTTTGTTAACCTGTCAAAAATCAACAAGTGATACAACAAGAAAAATATATAAGACAAAGTTAGAAATAAGACAAAAATTTGGATAATTCCTAAGTTCTTTGTCTAGACTCGAGAATCGAGGAATATGCAATTGTGTAACTGAGATTAAACACAAAAGGCTAGTGTTTAATTCACTCAGAATTGGCTCTGATACCAACCTGTCACACCCCTATTTTCCACGTGTCACCGGTGGGCCCGGTGGGGAGTATCGTGACGTATTTGGTATCATCATAGACAAACCACACAATATAATAATGCACAGCGGAAGCAAAGATAGATTCATTTCAACTTTAATAAAGTGTAATATTAAATATCACAAGTAGTTGAAACGGATCCACAGGCGGATCAAAATAAAATAAGATATTGTTCAACAGATTTATTGTCATCCAAGCTTGTGAGACTTATTGTGGAAGCTCTAGAAGACTGCCAGCCTAGTACGAGTAGTACCTGCACTTAACCTTTTAGGAAAAATACGTCAGTTTACACTGGTAAATACAATTTAATTGACTCATTTTGAAAAGGGTTGAAAATTGATTTGAATGCACGTGGCACAAAACATTTTTATAACTTGGGATAATTATTTAATATAATCATGTGAACGAATTACATGTTACTTGTGCGTTCAGTAGCCCGGATCTTATCCGGGTTAAAGATCAATAGACACACCACATTATAGAGTTATACACTGACGGGTGTACGCCTACACCCCGTGCTCAGGTCGTGCCATCTCGTAAGATGATGCCAAGGATATCCGGGACATGGTCATTAACCCCCCCAAAGGCTTTAAGTGAACAAGACTGTTTAAACGAGCCAATCAAATTATTCAATTAACCACCCAAAGATGTAAGATTTGATGCTCGATCAAGCGGTATTCTATATACCGTAACCCAAGCCCGTATAGGGAAAATAAGTTAAAAGTATTTACCTTTGCAAGTATAAATCACAATTAGCAAGTGAAGGTAGCTTTTACTGGTTCTTCTATTCTGGAACAAAGGTTTATAATAACCTATTAGATTTCTAACGGGTCTTTATTTAAGCCTAAGCTTAGACCGGTTAGTTTTTAAAGAACGATACGGTTCAAACGCACGATTAAGCGAAGACCGGATAGAATGTGGTTTAGACCCGACAAGTTTAAAGACTTGTATAATATGGGTATACCAATCACATTCTGGATTTTGAGATAAAAATGATAAGGTTTGACCCGTTTCGGTCAATTTATGCAAACTAGTTACATAAACCGAACCGAACGCGAAAAGAGCGTCACGGGTAACCGTAAGAGTCATATGCAAGTTTCCTGAACTAATATGCTTTAAATATGTTATAATATCAGTAAGATATTTTCCATCATGCCCAAAACGGATTTAAACACAATTTATGCCTCATAAGGGCGTTTTGGTCATTTAAAAGATTATAAAAGAGTTAAATTAGAAATCTGAGTTATAGGCCTGGTTTATAGAGTAAATATACTTATTTTAACATGTTAAAACAGTAGGGTATGACCCACATGTGAAATTTATCATTTATCACCAAACTATGCACCTTAGGGGTATTTTGGTAATTTTACAAGGGCTAAAAAGGTCAAAACTGGAAACCTGAGTTCAAAAACTTTTGCTTACTGTTATTATATAGAAATATACTAAAAACATCAGTAGGTATCAACCTTATATGTTAAATATGGTTATAGTACATACCATGCGTTAAAAATGCTTAAAAAGGCGATTTGGAGCCATTTCCGGGTTTTTAAAAGAAAGCTGAGATTTTTATAAATTCCAGAGGCTCAAAATATTTTATTTAACAAATAAAATCAGTAGAAAAAGGTTTGAGGTCAAAAGGATTTGTAAAACTCTTTTTATGGCTTAAAAGGGTAAAATCGGAATTTACCGAATTAAACTTAAAGACCTATGTTGTGATAAGCCGAAAATTTATTAAAAATCTTTAAAAATACCAAAATATTATATAACATCAGTGGGTAAAAATTTTGATATCAAAAAGTGAGTTAAAATAGGCTATTCGTTAATTACGCCATTTAATTAACATAAAGCTTTAAAATTACGATAATGAGCATAAGTCTTAATCTGGACCTCAAACTGATATCAAATTTTTGGTGCATGTTTATAAATCAGTAACAAATGTTTCTACTCTTTCACCTTTTCAAAAATCACGTTTTATGGCCAAAAGGGCATAATAGTCAATTTTAAGCATAAATTGGAAACATGCATATGATTCGTATAAGTATTGAACCAAGTTGTACAATCTCAGAGAGTTATACATATATGAAAATTGGTCCAAAATAAGCTCTAAGGCAGATCTCAAACATGCATGAACGGATCAGAACTGAAAGTCAAAGAAAAAGTCAAAATATGCGACTTTCGGTTTCGATACGGGTTTAAACTGAAAATTGTCGAGTTGATCATGTTGGAACAAGTTCTTACATTAATTACCAAGTTATTTTAATGATCAAACAGGTTGCATGTACCCTACATTGCTAAATATGCTTAAATTTGCAAATACACATTCTGTTGACTTTTTGAAACAAGCTTTGACTCGACAATTATCATACTTATAGTGGGAATCTGAAAATACCCTTTTGAGGGTTTGTTACCCACATAAATACCAACTTGTAGGTACTTTCAATTTGAGAAAGGACTGAGCCAATTTTGTTTAATCACGAAGTCAAACTTAATTTACGATGGATTGACTTTCGGTTAATTAACTAAGCTAGAACGGATTTGAGAAGGGTATGAACACTTACAAGAGTCCTAACAAAGCTTAGAGATCACTAGGAAGTTGTCTTGTCGTCCAGAGAGCTCCAGAAGTTGCCTTGTGAAAATTTTGAATGCAAGTGTTCAATGTAGTAAGCTTCAAGATCCTTTTATCTCAATTTTGATCTGATTAGAGGCTGCCACAGAGGTCTAGGAGTGTTATGAGAAGTGGACAAGTGCCCCTAGATGCATGTAAGTTCATTGGTGAGGCCCTGGAGTCGACAACAGCTGGAAACAACTCGCAACAGACCTGTTACTGACATCTGGTCGATTTTCTGATGCTGGGCAGGTCATGCGGCCCGCTTTAGGGTCCAGGCGGGCCGCCTGGCCCTTCTGACTTGCTAAAAACCTTTTAAATGTTGATGTTTTGGTCCTTGGTCCCTTGCTACGTGGTTTTGGCTATATATCTTGCTCATTAGACCCTCAAATCTTAATTTTAAGGACCTTGGGACTTTCATAAATATGGTAAAGTCCTTGGTTAACTTTGTGCTTACCCGAAAAGTCACGAAATTCAACGTTAACGCATTTAACCCTTCGTGCACGGTTTTGATCATAACTTTCTCATACGATAACGAAACTTGATGAGATTTTTACCACATATTCTAGTGAGTATATTTTACCGTTACAAAGCTTCGGGTTTGCCAAAAGATCATTCAGAAGTATACTTTCAACATGTTGACACATTTCGCCCCTGTAGTTTGTAATTCCTCACTTTCTTTCATTTTTCGCTTTGTATGATCCATGATTTAATCGTTTAAGATTTTAAACACCATGTAGGGTTATTGTAGGACCTATTTATCCATTGTTGACACTTTGGACCCTTATATTCACATAGTTTCACTGTTTGTCAACTTTAGTCCCTCTAAAGTATGTTTTCACATATTCAAAGCCTATGACATGTGTCAATACATCATTGGACATAAATTTTCGAGGTGTTACATACTTCTTCAAAAAAACTTTGACCATCAGGAAGATTTAGAGCAATATTGCATTGTATCACACAACCATTTCTAGTTTTTGAACTTTGATGCTTAAAACTTGATGTTGTTTCTTTTGGATTAAAACTTGGATATGAAGAGAATCCACTACTCTTGTTTGAACTTTGATCAGTTTTTTCAGATGAGTCTCCAGCACTAAAAGCAGTTTGAATCTTCGGTCTTCTTTCAATTTCTGGAATACTTCCTTTGTAGTACATTTTCACGTCTTGTTGACTACTTGTATTGTTCATCCTAGCAATCTTCTGATGTTCCAGATGTTGACTTTCTATCTTCTCAATAAACTGAGAAATTGTCAACCCATCATAAACACCAGTGTTCTTCAGAATCATCAAGTAAGTTCCCCACTCCTTTTGTGGTAAAGCATCAGCTAACTTGTCGACCCATTCTTCACGATCTTTGGTTATGCTTAGCATGGACATGGATCGCACTAAGTGGCAATATCGTTCAATTAGCTTCTTTGTATCTTCCCCAGGAAAACTAGTGAATAGATCAAATTCTTTCTTAAGCAGTGCCTTTTTACTCTTAATCATATTCTCACTACCCTCAAACTTGACTTTAAGAGCATCCCAGATTGACTTTGAGGTCTTATCTTGTTGAAGCAAGATAAAGATTTCTTCTTTAATGGCTTGCTGAAGCAAACTTATCATCATCTTTTCAGCTCGGTACATTTCCCGTTCTTGGTCATTAAATTCTGAGATTTATTTTTCAGTTTGCAATTCAGTACGAGGTAGTACATATCTCTTCAGAATACACTCCCATGATCTAAGATGATTGGCTTGAACCCAGTTTTTGAAGCGATCTTTCCATCCGTAATATTCTTCAATGCTCATTAGCTTCGGGGGGTTTTGAGTAGTTCCGGCTTCCTTTTCCAGATTCATGTTTTGAGCAATTGAAGCTGGAACAGTCGGAGATGTCGCAAACGCGTTGTAAAATTCTTCACTCATGATTCGGAAACTTTTTCACAAACAACACTTTCAAGCGAGATACCACTTTCAAGTGAAATATAACATGTTCAAGCGAAAACAACCTGCAAACAACTTCAAGCGAGATAAGTCTTTCAAGAGAAATCACCTGATTTCACTTGAATTTCAAGCGAAATATTAATTTGAAGCGAAATGACCTGTTTCGCTTGAGATGTTTCAAATGGAATACGATTTTCAAGCGAAACCCTCTATTTCAAGCGATATGACTTAGTTCGCTTGAAATGAACACAATTTTTCAAGCGAAAACTGATGGTATGTTCAAGCGGAACAACTTCGAAGATCAATTTTACCCATTTTTAGTCCGAATTTTAATGTGAAACTCTCAAGGATTTGTTAAAATGCACTTTTACACATTCTGAGAAGAAACTGTCAGATTTTAACCGTGAAATCTTGAAATTTTGAAAGAAGGTGTAGAAAAACAGAAATTTTCAAGCTAAATCGTATAGAACTCCTCCTCTTGAGCTCTGATACCAATTGTAGGATCGTGTGTTGACCTGAACGAGTCGTTCAGAGAAGTTCTAATCTGTTTCAGATGCGGAAAATAAGAAACAGACTTCGATACAGCTTGCAAATCACTTTAAACACCTTGTAGATTGATATAACACGGAATACAATCAGCATTCAAACCGGCAGCACTTCGGTATGAATTTTAGGAACTGTTACAAATGAATCCGCTTGAAGCCTATTTATAGACCATGAGGTTTCTCTTGAGAATGACAAAAACCAGTTCAAGCGAAATACCATATGTTGGTTTCGCTTGAAACTGACAATTGTTATTTCAAGCGAAATGGCTTCCTTCATGAGAAATCCCCAAAAACACATCCTATATGCATCTATTTTCTCGAACAACGTGCCCTGATCTAACATATCTAGTACAAGACTCGATACAAGACGAAGTCGACAGATGCATGCACTAACAAAAGATAAACAGTTAATGATCCTGAATCCTAACTTTCTACAAGGGTTTGTCTTTTGATTGTCACAATTGTAAGTGTTAAGGATATAGGATCCTAACTTGGAATCTCTGGTATGATCCTTATTTACTTTAACATTATTCTTGGTTTATCAATGCTACCCTTATTCTTTGGCAACAGGATATATGATCCTAAAATTGTCTCAGTTTTTAAACTTCTTGATTAAAGGATATTTGATCCTTGATCATATCCTAAAATTTTTGACATAAACTGATTTTTATACTTTCATCAATAACTTGTAGACTCTTAAATTGTACAATAACCATTGACAAGTAAATGTAAACTAAATGAACACCAAGATAGCCAAAAGTT
Source organism: Helianthus tuberosus (assembly GCA_030545235.1). Classification (NCBI taxonomy): domain Eukaryota; kingdom Viridiplantae; phylum Streptophyta; class Magnoliopsida; order Asterales; family Asteraceae; genus Helianthus; species Helianthus tuberosus. The sequence continues at coordinate 193,923,102 of CM060412.1, read as the reverse complement.
AAGAGTTTTATTTATTTATCAAAGTTAACCCCTTTAAAGGTAGTCAAAATTGCCTACCCAAACATCTACTAGCAAAACGTGGCCCGTCCGTTTAGGTAGGCAAAGGGTGTCCATATTCATAAGGTTTATTGAGTGCAGGAAATCAAAAGATGAGGGTCATCAAAGGCTTCATCCTCCACAAACAGAAGGACCCATCCACCTTTGCTACCCCCTATTTTCCAAAGGATCAGTGATCCTTAAACCTAAAAACTATTGTTCACCATACAGACCATCATTGTTTAAAACATCATAACCAAAAAACTACCAAACCATAAAAAATGGGCTCCGGCCACGTCTAGAAATTTCCATCATCACCCATTTCTGCAGCCTAAACCTTCGCTGCATCCTCCACCTTCTTCTCGCCACCTTGACCACTGCCTCCAGCCGCTGCATCCTCAGGATCCTTAACTCCACTGCTACTGGCTTCAAGTGCCAACACCTCTTCAGGCTCCTTATCATCCCCAAGTTTAGCCAGCCTCTTGGTCCATCCTTCCAGATCCCACTCAGACCTATCAAAGGCAGGATCAGCAGCCTCCTTTGCCATCTTGAGTTTGATCTTCAGCATCACGACAGCAGCAGAGTGGTTGGCCCCTTCCATGACCTCAATACTCTCCCTTTGGGCTGTCATTTCAGCAACAAGAAGCTCCTTTTGCAGTGCCTTCTGCTCGTTCTCCATCTGGGAGATCTTTTTATCCTTGGCAACTGCAATGGCCTGGAGGTCAAGGCACTTTTGTTCAGCTTCAGCCACATGTTGGTCAATGAGGATCTGGACTTCAGCGAATTTCTGCAATAGAATATTTGAGTATTCAGGAACCTATATCCTCAAAAGAAAAGCGAATTTTAGGATATAAAATCCTTACCTCGGAGACATATTCTTGAACCTGGTGTTCCATCAGAGAAAGGCCTTCAGCGGGTTCAGCAGTCTTCTTCCTTTTGGTTCCTTTACCCCTGGTGCTGACTCCTTTGGTCTCAGGGACGCTTTGGCTTGTAGCCAGCTCCTTTTTAAGAGACCTAGGGGAGGCATATTCCTGGATGTCAGTCACACTGAACCTTTAAGCAGACTTGGAAGATTTTCCAGCACCTACAAACATAATTCACATATAAGTATTCATACCTTATATTCATTTAAACACTTATTTACACATACATATGGATACTTACTTGACATTGTGTAGGAACCGGAGGAGATTTCTTGAGAATCCTTTGCTTTGGCTTGAAATGTTCTTATAGCAGGGTCAAGCTTCCAGAAAGCAGCAATCCTCTCTCTTGTGACAGGAGATTCTTGGATGCTAGAGAATTAGATAGCTGCACAACAAAAACAAAAAGAAGGATTAGTTATCCTTAGCAGAAAAAAAAAAAGAATCCTACCATGGTCCTGGTCCAAGGATCCCATATCCTACCCTGAGTGATCCACTTCTTGGGAAGATGATTCCCATTTGGGATGGAGTCTTTTCTTACAAAGAAGAACTGGTTCCTCCAGTTGGAATTGTTCTTAGTGGTTTTTAGAATTGGATGCACTTGACCAGGTTTGTGCTTAAAAAGAAAACGATGAGAACCGTGGCTGACAAGATTATACAACTGGCTCAACTCAGATAAGCCTATATCAATCCCTTCCTCTTCAATAATATTTTCAGGTGTGTACAAGACTCTCCACACCATCAGCATGGATTGGACGTAGCACAAACCGGTGAGTGTGAAAATGCTTTGGGTTAGGAAAGGGAAAGGATATGTGAAGCTAATCTAGAAAGGGCTTTCAGGAAAAGTGATCCAGACATCAGAAATGTAATCACTCTTCATGGTAGAGTCAAAGGGTCTAAAAATGATTCCTTTTGGAAAGCAATGACGTAACTGATCAATCTCAGGATCGGTAAAGCGACAGAGTTCCATTGAAGGATTTTTAGTTATGCCCTGACTCTTCGGAGGGCTCTCTTTTTTGGGATCCTTAGCAGGGGAGGATTGGAGATTCATCTTTGCCATGGATTAAACGAAGAACAGAGCACCGGAAAAGAAGAAGATTCAGAGAGAAGGAAAGAAGAGATACCTGATGAAGTCTTCGAATGAGGATTTAAAGGGGGAGGGTCTCGAATTTAAATGCAATTTTCATCCTTATATCTAACCCTATTTATAATGATGATTGTTGCAGGAAGTCTTATCGCTGATGTCAGCATCGCAACGGCTATATCTATTAGTAACGGCTAGTCCGAATTAAATTGAAACATGACTATCAAATCAGATATTAACTACTCATGTTTGGGGGAAATTCTTAGGGATAGAATTTCATAGCTTATGGATCACGGATCCTCAAATGCAGCTTGGATCACGGATCCTCAGTTCAGTTTGAATTAAGGATCCTCAGAAGATGTTGCAGGACTAAGGATCCAGGATCATCATTATTATCCTAATACTAACAATTGTTTCCATCATTTTTGAACTTGTTTTGTAGGTGTATTCGAATAGGACTTGGTCCAACTGAGATTCTAGGGGAATATGCTTCGTGATTCTGCATGTGCTTGAACTCTTCGACCGTTATGGTGATCATGGGGAGCTTGCATCTTTTGCGGATAGTTAGTTAGGCTTGTTAATTTCTATTTTTAAATGGGGATACAAGCTTGATTTAGCAATAATTAGCAACACAACTGCACTACACTCGAACTCTCAAGAACTCTTTGCGATTACACACTTTTGCACACTAGTGATCCTTGTACCAAGCTTGTTATCATCTCGATTTGTAAACATTGTTTGTTTAATATAGTCGGTGATCGATAGTTTCTATCACCCGAGGTTTTTTATGCCAGAGAACATTCATTGATCAAGGGCTTTTTCCTCGTATAAATCCTTGTGTTCATCACTCATTTCATATATTTGTTGTTCATAAATTTGTCCAATTAACCAAGCATCATACCTCACAAAATCATATTTGATTGCATTATCCTTGTGTGATTTTTGACCAAAACACACGGGATTTCCACCGAGGTCCCTCAACTTTGCCTCCCAAGTGTCATCGTTCCATGAAGGGCATTCAAAGCCCATGGCCTTGGCCTCATGGGCCATTTTCAGTCTGACTTGGAGGAGAGAGATGACAATGGAGCCCTTAAGGCCTTCCCGATAAGAAGCCATGTCATGTTCGTGCTGAACTTGAGCTGCGTCATATTTGGCTTGAGCTTTTTGGGTAACCTTCTTGAGGGCAGCCTGGTGTTCCTGGGTCATTTCCTTATATTTATCCTTATAGTGTTGTGACTTGGCAGTGGCGATTGCTACTTGGTCTGCGACAGTGGTCTCTGCGTTCTTCAATTTGGCCTCCAACATCTTGTTCAGTCCGTATGTGTCCTCATAAAGGAACACTAGCCGCTCAAGACCCTGCAATCAGATGAACAGGTATCAATATATGTACTTAGAATATATATAATCAGCATATATGTGCAGGATATAAGATAAGGATACCTACCTGATTGAGGAAGCTGGTCAAGAACTTGCTGGATTCTAAGAACACGTGATTCTCGAATGGAAAGACATCGGAGGCAGCAGGGGAATCTGGTTCATTCCTCTTGCGGGAGCTAGAACCACGTGGCTTGGAGGCAGTGGAAATTTTGGGGACAGCGGCGGTCTTGTAGCTGGTGGGTTTCGACGTAACAGTTGGCTTGGGATTCGCTTCTTGCTTGACTTGCACGGGGCCCGAATAGCTATCCAACTCCTCAAGGTCAAAGACTTCTAGGTTTTTGACTGGTGCTGCACAAAGGGAAGAAACACTAAGTCCTTGTATACCACAATTAGTTTAATATATGAGAATAACTTGTAATACCATGCTTACCAGACATATCAGAACTTGATTTTTGGCTTGAGCTTGTGAATAACAAGGAAATGGTTCTTTCACTCTCCGGAAGATGGTAGATCTCCTTAATTCTTCCTTCTGATTCAGCGCTTGGAGGGGCCAATTCCTTAAAATTTGCTACAAAAAGAAAATAAATATATCAGGATGTCAGTTTGAAATACAGTCTCAGGATACGACTGGGGATATTCCTAAAACCCTAAATCCTACAAGAGGTCAACCATTTCCCGGGAAGGTCAACACCCTTGTTAATAGAATCTCTTTTCACGAAAAAGAATTTTTGTCTCCAATCATCCTTGTTTTTGGTAGCTTTGAGGATGAGGGGATCTTTGGATGTGGAAAAGAGGAGAAATCGGCTGGAACCATGGGACCTCAAGCGGTATGCAATCAGAAGATCCTCGATGCACAGGTCAGGCACATGACGAGCTTTAATCTGGTCCAGGGTAACTAAGACTCGCCAAACCATAGGCATGGTTTGGGCATAGCTAAGACCGGTGAGTTCAAAAAAGTGAGAAATGAAGGCTGGGAAAGGATATTGGGGCCCTGTCGAGAAAGGGTAAGCCAAGAAGCATACCCACTCATCGGAATATACGTCCGATCAGACCTCTCGGTCAAAGGGGCGTATAACCGCTCCGGCGGGGAAGGCATCGGAAGCTTTAAGGGCCGCAATATCGGCGTTGTCGAATGAACTGACCTCCGTTTTGGGCTCTTTGAGGAGGTTTTGCTCGTTGAAGCTAGGTACAGAGTCGACCATTTGGGATCTGGTTCGGCTGGCCATGGTGAATTTTTGCAAAGAAAACAGAGAAGAAAGGAGAAGAAAATACCTGAAGATTGCCCGGAGTATTGTTATCATTATGTAGAAAATTTGAGTAGATATAGGCTGGAAATAAGGGGTATTAAGTAAAATTCGCGTGGGAAGTTGTGGTAAATCACTTCAAGCGTCCAATCATCATAACGGCCTTGATCCAAGTGATAAATGTTAGGGATCGATTTTCTAATGTATGGATCACGGATCCTCAAGTGCAGCCAGGATCACGGATCCTCAGTTCAGTTTGAATTAAGGATCCTCAGAAGACGTTGCAGGGTTAAGGATCCAGGATCCTCAGAAGACGTTGCAGGGTTAAGGATCCAGGATCCTCATTATTATCCTTATGCTAATGGTTGTTTCCACTATATTTGAACTTGTTTTGCAGGAGTATTCGCATGGGACTTGGTCTTGCCGAGATTCCGAGGGAATATACCTTCTAATTCCACACGTGCATAGCCTTCGTGAATGTTATGGAGATCATGGGAAGCTAGCATCTTTTGCGGGTTGTTAGTTAGCTAGTTTATTTCTATTTTTATAAGGGGATAACAAGCTTGAATAGATAGAACAATTAGAAAACACACACTACTCGAGAACTCTCTGCAACTTATTGGCGATTACACACTTTTTGCACACTAGTGATCCTTGTAACAAGCTTGTTGTCATCCCGAATTGTATACATTGTTTGTTTAATATAGTTGGTGATTGGTAGTTTCCATCACCCGAGGTTTTTTGTGCCGGGAATCATACATTGATCAAGGGCTTTTTCCTCATATAAATCCTTGTGTCCAACATTCATTTCATTCATACATTTGTCCATTTAACCAAGCATCACACCTCACAAAATCGGATTTGGTTGTATAATCCTTGTGTGATTTTTTACCAAAACAGTTTGGCACCCACCGTGGGGTAATTAGTGCTCCAGTTCTGAGAAATTTTGCTCATTTCATCCATTTCGATTCATTACCTTCAACCACATGGCTTCTCAAGTGAAGAACACTTCAAGCTCCATGCCGGCAATCACCTCTTCATAGGGCATTCCACCTTTGGCACCTGTTTCTTCTGGATTGCTGAAGAATGCTGAGAATGCTGCGAAGAAACAAACCCCCGTTTTCTCAAAACCACCGACTTTTCTTGTTTCTTCTGGCCCTACTAACAGTGATCTTTATTCTTTGATTTTGCAGATAAGGGATTACATGCAGCAGCATGACAAAACTAACGACGGGATCCTTCGAGAGATTGATGACATCAAGAAATTGAAGAGATCAGCGGAGGATCACTCTCCTTTGATGCCGAGATCGCTGAATTTCGACACTCCAGTCATAACTGCCCAGCACTCTACAGCATCAGATGTCCAGTACCAGGGTGTATCATTTGGAATGCGTTATGGATCAACGGCAATGACTCAGGCTCAAGGATCCTACTTTCAGCCTTCAGGATCCTCTCTTCAGCATCAAGGATCCTTCACTAGTTCAGGAGGATACATGGGGACGCAGACGGTACAAGGATCCCACTCTCAGCATCCAGGATCCTCATTTCAGGTTCAAGGATCCTCATCTCAGGGTCAAGGATCCTCATCTCAGGGTCAAGGATCCTCATCTCAGGCTCATGGATCCATGGATTATCCTCCAAGACCCCCAACTTCGGTGCATCAAGGATCCAACGTCTTTCAGGATCAGGGATCCTTAAGAAGTGCAGAACCCAGGAGTTCAGAGATTCATTTGGGAGACTTCATACCTATGCAAACTATTGCCTCATCTGGTTCCTCAATTATACCGGAATCTCGCCAATATGGATTCACATCTGGAATTCCAAACATGAATCCTTCAGGAGGTAACACTTTCAATAATTCTTATAATGCTAATTATCGCTTTATGCAGGATACAGGTATCAATCAAGCTATGGCCAGAGAATTACAAAAGCTCAAGGATATGATATCCAGCATTCCAGGAGTGGTTAAGCCCATTCCTGAAATTCCAGATGGGAGTCACAAGATATCTCGTTTTGCACCACCTATTTGTGATGCAGAGATACCGAAGAGATTTCAAGTACCAACCATGAAGCTATACGATGGCTCAACGGATCTAGAAGATCATGTAGCTCAATACAGAGAAAGGATGGAGATCAATCCCATTCCTGAGAGGTTAAAAGAAGCATGTCTATGCAAGGGTTTCGGATCCACATTGACAGGATCAGCTCTTAAATGGCTGCTAAGTCTTCCCCCTTTATTCTATTACTTCATTTGCTAATCTAGTTAACTTGTTTAATAGCCAATTCCCATGTAGTAGGAAATTTGAACGATTAACTAGTGATCTATATAGGATAACACAAGCTCAAAATGAATCACTTAGAGATTATATCACTAAATTCAGTAGAGAATCCTTAGAGATTCCTAATTTGGATGTTGCTACAGCTGTAGAAGCCTTTAAAATGGGTTTACTTAAGGATTCATTGTTCTATGATGATCTTGTCATGACCCCTTGCAGGAATCTTGATGAAGTAAGAACTAGGGCCCTTAGATTCATCCGGTTAGAGGATGATAAAAGGATCCAAGAAAGACTGGTAGGATCCTCAAAGCAGGAAAAGCAAGGATCCTACTTCAGGAACAACAAGTCCAAATCCTACAACAAGTCTGATAATCAGAACATGCATGCAGTAGAATAGGAAGAGGATGATGAGGATTATCCTCCCATTTCTGAATATTGCTTTTCTGTTGATAATAATGAACTAATCCTTGCAATGTAGAACCTTGGTGAAAAAGCAAGATGGCCCAGAAAGAAAGAGTGATAAGCCAGCTTCAACAAAAAACAAATCCAAATGGTGTGCATATCATGAAGATTTCGGTCATCTTAGTGAAGAATGCATTGCACTCAGAAAGGAGATTGGTTACTTGTTAAGCAAAGGGAATTTGAAGGAGCTGTTTGGAAGAAAAAAGTAGGATCCTGAAAAGATTCTTGAAAGAGCTCCTGCTCCCCCTGCTGATTCACAAATTATCAACTTCATATCTAGTGGATCAAACATATGTAGCACTTCCTTTTCAGCAGCCAAGAGGCATGCCAAAGTGTAGGATTGTTTTGAGACCCAAACGAGTCGTTCAGAAGAGTTCTTATACTATACGAAAGGCAGAAACAGACGTATAGGCTTGAAACAGCTAGAATATCACTTTAATCTTCTTGTATATTGATTTAACAGAGATTACAGTCACAAGAAATACCGGCAGCACTTCGGTACAGGTTACTAGTCTCATTTCAAATGAAAATACATGACACATGTATATAGGCTATGCTAGTCCGCTTGAAACCACACAAACAAGTTCAAGCGGAATCCCCTAAAATCCGATTCAAGCGAAATCAACAATAAACAAACATAAAATCTTGTTTTGTGTGAATCTACATTCTGTTTCATGTGCCATACTTCCATGATGCAATAGATGATATCATTTGTATGATGTCATCATCAATAATGATGATATCATGCTTATTCCGAACTGCAACGAATCCAAGACTCGATATAAGACGAATACGACAGATGTATGCACCAACACAAAGAAACCAAGATGGATAATGGGGATAGACCCATTTGAACCTCGACCCTTACACAGGTGAAAGTTATAACCTTTGATAAGGATGATCGTGTGGATATTCAAGATCCACATCATGATGGTATTGTTATTACTTTATTTATATCTAATCATTTTGTTCGCAGGATCTTGATAGATGGAGGAAGCTCAGTAAACATCATTCAACTTGATGTCCTCAAGAAGATGAACATCCCTGAATCAGATATTATCCCAAGATCATCAGTTCTTGTGGGATTCAGTGGAGAAACCAAGAACACATTGGGGGACATTAAGCTTCCCATTTATATTGAGGGAGTTAATTCTTTTCAAAATTTTATGTTATAGATTTCTTGTCCTGTTGCAATGTTATCCTTGGCAGGCCATGGACACATGACATGAAAGCAGTTCCGTCTACATACCATCAATGTGTGATACTCCCAACTCCATGGGGGGTGGTGAAGATTGAAAGTGCCCAACAAGAAGCCAAGAATTGCTACACTTCGTCAATGAAGCCAGCCTCAAGACCCAGGGAGCAATAGCAATTAAAGCATCCTCCAAGAGATGTCCTGGAGGCAAGAGAACAAGATGTGAAAGATATCCTGAAGGATCCTTAGGATCCTGAATCCAAGGTCTTCATAGGATCCGGGATCCTCAGCAACATCGAACAGGATCTAGTATCCTTCCTCAAGAAGAGAAGAGCTACCTTTTCCTAGAAACATGAAGACATGACAGTTATCTCTAAAGATATTATCACTTATAAGCTGGGCATTGACATGTCGTTCAAACCTATACATCAAAAAAGGTGAAAGTTTGCACCTGAGAGGAATGTCATTATCCTGGAGGAGGTAGATAAGCTACTCAGAGCAGGTATGATTAGAGAGGTTAAGTATCCAAGGTGGTTAGCCAATGTGGTTAGCCAACGGAAAGTGAAGGGTATGTGTCGACTTTACTGATTTAAACAAGGCATGTCCCAAGGATCCTTTCCCATTACATCACATTGACTCCATGGTGGATGCTACCGCGGGTCATGAGTTGTTGACTTTCATGGATGCTCCATCTGGATTTCAATAGATTCAGATGGAACAATCTGATCAAGAGGATACAGCCTTTATGACCCCAACTGGTATCTATTGTTATATTGCTATGCCATTTGGACTAAGAAATGCAGGTGCTACCTACCAAAGGCTAGTGAATATGATGTTTAAAGAACAAATTGGACACACTATGGAAGTCTATATAGATGACATGGTGGTTAAGTCCAAAAGAGTTGAGGATCACCTTAGAGATTTGGAGGAAGCACTTGATATCCTTGACAAATTCAATATGAAATTGAATCCTTCCAAGTGTCACTTTGGTGTCAAAGCAGGCAAGTTCCTAGGTTACATGGTGACCAAAAGAGGCATAGAGGCAAGTCCAGAGCAAATCAAGGCGATTGTGAATATTAAATCTCCTGCCAATGCCAAGGATGTGCAAAGGTTGACAGGGAGGATCGCAGCCTTGAACAGGTTCATCTCAAAGTCATCAGAGAAATGCAAGGCATTCTATAACATCCTGAGAAAGAACAAGAAATTTGAGTGGATTTAAAAGCATGAGAATGCTCCCAAGGCCCTTAAGGATTACCTATCCTCAGCTCCAGCCTTAATGAAACCAGAAAAAAGGGATATATTATCCTTATGTTTGGTAGTCTCTTCTAAGGCAGTAAGTGTATCCTTGTAAAGGATCATGAAGGTACACAACATCCTGTCTATTATGTAAGTAAAAGTTTGCTTGATGCCGAATCCAAGTATTCACATTTAGAAAAACTTATCTTTGCTTTGATTATGGCATCTACTAAATTATGCCATTATTTTGAAACTCATGCTATTATTGTTAAGACTAACTTTCCAATTAAGAATGTTCTCGGGAAACCTGAAATGTCAGGAAGGATGGCCAAATGGGCAGTAAAGCTTAGTGCTTATGATATAAGATATGAATAAAGAACTTCCATTAAATCCCAAGCCTTGGCTGACTTTGTGGCAAATTTCAGTAGTGATCTACAAAGAGAAGCTGAGTTAGAAGTTCAGCAGCTTGAAGAGACCAAGGATCCTTGGACACTCTTCATAGATGGAGCCCCTAATGTCAAGGGAACTGGATTAGGAATACTACTAAAATAGCCACAGGGGGACATAATACCCCACTCAATAGCTTGTGAGTTTCAAACTACCAATAATGAGGCTGAATATGAAGCCTTAATAGCTGGTTTGCAAATTGCCAAGCATATGAGGATCAGGTATCTTGAGGTACATGTAGATTCATTGTTAATTACTAACCACTTTAATGGTTCTTATGCTATTAAAGGTGAAAGGCTAATCAAATATCTAGAGATAGTCAAGAAATTGGCAGACTATTTTGCTTCTTTTAGTTTGACACAGGTACCCAGAGAAGAAAATGCAGAAGCTGATGCATTGGCAAACCTTGGATCATCATTGAAGGTTCCAGAGGATATTAAGATTCCCATCATCCACATTATGGCTCCTGCGATTGAGGATCACACAGCTATGGAAATAGTAGAGGATGTTGCAATCATACCTAGTGATGGTGGACAATCACATTCAGGATTATGGATCCTCCCAATCATGAGATATATACAACATGGAGAGATTCCTACAGGAGAAAACCCCAGAGCTTTCAAAGTCAAGGTATCCCAATTTACAATATTAAATAACATGTTATATAAACGATCTCTTGCAGCTCCATATCTAAGGTGCATTGAGGATCCTAAAACTCAAGAAGTCCTAAAGGATTTTCATGAAGTAGATTGTGGAAACCACACTAGGGGCAGAGCACTGTTCTCAAGGATCCTTAGGACAGGATACTATTGGCCTACTATGAAGAAGGATGCCGTGGATTATGCCAAGAAATGTGATGCTTGTCAGAGACATAGCAATATCCTTCATCAACCAGCAGAGCTCCTGCATCCTATATCCTCTTCTTGGCCATTCATGATATGGGGAATGGATATAGTTGGCAAACTTCCCAAAGCACCAGGAGGAAAAGTGTTTATGCTTGCCATGACTGATTTCTTTTGTAAGTGGATAGAAGCTGAAGCCTTTGCTCAAGTCAGAGAAAAAGAAGGGATATCCTTTATTAAAATAAATATCATTACCAGATTTGGTATCCTTTCTGAAATTGTTTGTGATAATGGATCCCAATTTATTGGGAGTAGAACTACTAACTTTTGTGACAGCTGGGGGATTAAGATGTTAACATCAACACCAGTCCACCCACAAGCTAATGGTCAAGCAGAATCATCTAACAAGATCATCATCAACAACTTGAAGAAAAAGCTTGGATCCAAGAAGGGAAAATGGGCAGAAGAGCTACCTTATGTGCTATGGGCTAATAGGACAACTCCCAAGAATGCTACTGGCCAGATTCCATTTTCCTTAGAGTTTTGAAGCAGAATCAGTGATCCCAACAGAGATAGTGGTTCCTACTGCAAGAACAAGCATCCGTGATCCTGAAGGAAATGCTGAAAACTTGGTTCAAGACTTGGATACCATAGAAGAACTTAGGGATTTGGCAAGGATAAGGTTGGATAGTTATCAACAAAGGATGGTTGGGGCTTATAACAAGAATGTCAGGATCAGAAAGTTTCAAGTTGGTGACATGGTGTTGAGGAAGACATTCCAAAATACCACAAATCCTGCTTATGGCAAGTTAGCACCAAAGTGGGAAGGCCCCTATCTTATTGAAGCTGAAGCAGGAAAGGGAGCATATCGATTGTTTACAATGGAAGGTAATTTGCTACCAAGAGCTTGGAATGTTGTCCATTTGAAGAGATACTTTATGTAGAAGGATCTAGGATCCTTGACTATCTTCATATTTGGTATACATTAAGGATCCTTAGAGGATATATGATCCTCAGTCTGGTAATGATCTGATTCTAATTTATTTGATCCTTCACTTTAATTTATTACAAGGAGAAAGATCCAGGATCCTTTATCCTTTTTTAACTTAGTTTTGAGTTTTGCAGAAGTTGATGCATCCTTGACAAAGGATCATGTATCCAAAGAAGTCTCCTAAGTTTTTTGGTCTTGTCCCCTGTTTTTTGGGCTTATCCCTAGTTTTTTGGGCTTGTCCCCAGTTTAAGGTATCTACTACCTTCGCTAGTAGCGCATGATGATCCTGGTGCATTTCAAGGCAATGGGACCAGTACTCGCTTTAGGGGCTGACAATTTCATTGTACTGGCTGTATTCAGGATCCTAAGTATAATGGTAGATGTACCATACATCCGTTCCTAAGGTTTCTAACGTTTTCACGTTAGCTAAGGTTTTAGAATTTTCATGTCACTAAGTTTGGATAGTCGCCAGTAAGGGCCATACTCCAGTTTACACAAGATCCTTTGGGCTTGTCCCCAGTTTATTGGGCTTGTCCCCAGATTGTTGGGCTTGTCCCCAGACACTAACTCTTCTTTTTGCAGTTGGCTTAGTCCCAAGTTATGTTTTATTTCTGGTTTCTAAAGCTAAACAGTTAAGGATCCTGGATCCTAACTTCGTACAGGGTTTATCTTTTGGTTATCATGATTGTAAGTATTAAGGGTTTAGGATCCTAACTTGGATTCTCTGGTATGATCTTTATTTAACTTAATTTTTAATTTGTCTATGTTACCCTTGGTCTTTGACAACAGGATAAGTGATCCTAAAAGTTATCTCACCTTTGAACTTTTCGATTACAGGATATTTGATCCTTGATCATATCCTAAACTTTTTGGCACAATCTAATATACTTTCATTATTAACTTGTAAATTCAAAAGAAATATTCAATAATCACTGAAAGGTAAATAGACACAGAATGAACAACACAATATAATCCAAAAGATTAAAGTTTTATTTATTTATGAAAAGTTAAACCTGTTTTGGTCAAAAATCACACAATGACAATGTAACCAAATCTGATTTTGTGAGGTGTGATGCTTGATTATATGAACAAATGAATGATCAAAGAATGAATATAATAAACGTTGGATACAAGGATTATATGAGGAAAAAGCCCTTGATCAATGTATGATCTCCGACATAAAAAACCTCGGGTGATGGAAACTACCGATCACCAACTATATTGAATAAACAATGTTTACAAATCGAGATGATAACAAGCTTGGTACAAGGATCACTAGTGTGCAATAAGTGTTTAATCGCCGAGAGTGTTTTTGAGCTTGAGTGTGTTGACGTAAATTTGCTAAGTGTTGCTAACTATCTAACCACAAGCTTGTTATCCCCTTAAAAATAGAAATAAACTAAGCTAACTAATACTCCGTAATTCATGCTAGCTTCCCACGACTTCCATAACGGTCATATCAGCCATGCACGTGCAGAATAATGGAGTATATTCTCCTGGAATCTCGGCAAGACCAAGTCCTACTCGTATACTCCTGCAAAACAAGTTCAAACATAGTGGAAACAATTGTTAGTATAAGGATCATAATGAGGATACCGGATCCTTATTCCTGCAATGTCTTCTGAGGATCCTTAATTCAAATTGAACTGAGGATCCGTGATCCTGGGTGCACTTTAGGATCCGTGATCCATAAGGTATGAAAATCCATCCCTAACAATTGCCCCCAAAATATGAGGAACAAAATATGATTTAATGACTCATATTTTCTGCCTTATCGCTAACGAACTCCTTAACGTAAATATAGTCGTTATACTTGGACTAGCCGTTGCAATCCCGACGTCAGCGACGTGACAACCTGCAAATTTATCATTATAAATCCTTAGTTAGAGATAAGGACCAGGATGTGTTTAAATTCGAGCCATTCACTCCTTTAAATCTTCATCCGGAGAACTATCAGGTATCCTCTCTTCCTCTTTCTCTAATTTCTTCTACTCCGATCCTTCTTTCTCTGAGCATCCATAACGAAGACGATTCTCCAATCCTCACCAGCCAAGGATCCCAAGAATGATAGCCCCTTGAGGAGTCAAGGCATCATCAAAAACTCTTCGGTAGAACTCTGCCATTTTACCGATCCCGAAATCGATCGAATCCGCCATTGCTTCCCGGTGGAGGCTGTCTTCAAACCTTTTGACTCTTCTATGAAGAGTGACAATGTTTTCGAAACCTGGGTTTCTTTTTCGGCCACTCCTTTCTTGATAGGGTTTTCTTACCCTTTCCCTGCTTTTACCCAATCATTCTTTGCACTCACCAGCATGTGCTATATACAGGCCATGCCGATGATGTGGAGAGTCCTGTTTACCCAGGAAAACATCATTGAGCAGGAGGGTATAGAAATAGGAATGTCGGAGTTGGCTGAGTTATACAATCTTGTTAGCCATGGTTCACACCGTTTCTTATTCAAGCACAAACCTGGTCAGCCCCATCCAATCCTTAAGACCACAAAAAATGATACCCATTGGAAAAACCGTTTCTTTTTTGTGAGGAGGGACTCAATCCTACACGGGAAGGATCTCCCCAAAAAGTGGACCACCCATGGTAGGATATAGGATCCTTAGACAAGGATCATAGGAGGACTTTGTTTCTATTAAGGATAACTGATCCTTTTTCCCATTTTTATTGTGCAGCTATCTCAGTTTCTCATCTTCAAAACTCCCCTGCAACAAAAGAAAGACTTGCTGCCTTTTGGAGGCTTGACCCTGCTGTGTGGACATTCTAAGCTAAAACAAAGGATTCAGAAGAAGCATCCTCCTGTTCCTTCACCATGTCAAGTAAGTATCCATACGTATGTATAAATGAATAATTGTTAAAATGAATGAAAAATATGAACACTTATCTGTTGTTTGGCATTTGTAGGCGTTGGAAAATCTTCCAAATCAGCTTCCAGGTTCAGTGTTAGTGACCTTGATGCCTTTGCTTCCTCCAAGTCCATCAAGAAACAACTTACCACCAGTCCCAGCATCACAAATCCTAAGGGTGCCAGCACAAAGGGAAAGGGCGGAAAGAAAAGAAAAGCGTCAGAGTCCCTTGAAGGCCTTCCTCTCATCCAACACCAATTCGAGGAGTACGTCTCCGAGGTAAGGATCCTGGATCCTTAAGTCTGATCTTCTTTTTTGAGGATAACGGATCCTGACCATGTGCTTGTTTTTTGCAGAAATTTGCTGAGATCCATATGCTCCTAGACAGCAATCTGGCTGAGGCTGAACAGAAAAACCTTGAATTCCAGCAAATGTTCTTGGCTAAGGACAAAAAGATCTCCTCCCTTGAGAAGGATCTTAACTTGGCAAAGAAAGAGTTGGTCCTGGCCCAGATCATAGCTCAGCAAGAGAAGCAAGAGGTGATGGAAGGGGCAAAGCTTTCTGCTACAATCGCCATGCTCAAAATTAAGCTTCAAATGGCCAAGGAGGCTGAGGATCCTTCATTCGACAGGTCTGCCTGGGATAAGGAGGCTTGGAAATTGAAGCTGGCGGAGTTGGACGATGAGGAGGAGGCTGAGGAGGTCTTGACATTGGAGGCTGGTAGCAGTGGGCTGAAGGATCTAGCTGAGGAAGCAGCGGGTGGTGGTGATGCAATGAAGGTGTAAGCTGCAACAATGGGCGATGATGGAAATTTCTAGACGTGGCCGGAGCCCATTTTTTCATGGTTTTGTAGTTTTTTTGTTTGATGATGTTTTGAAACAATGTTGGTCTGTAATAACTCTAAACAATAGTTTTTAGGTTTAAAAATCATGGATCCTTGGGACAATAGGTGGGATAATGGGTGGTGGATGGATCCTCTGTTTGGGGGATGAAACCACTGTTATCCTTTCGTCTTTATTTCCCACACTTAGACCTTGTTAATATGGACACCCTTTTCCTACCCCAGCGGACGGGCCACGTTTTGCTGGTAGATGCTTGGGGTAGGCAATTTTGACAACCTTTGAAGGGTTTAACTTTTGGTAAATAAAACTATAATCTTTTGGCTATTTCGTGTTGTTCATTCCATGTTTATTTACCTTTCAGTTATTATTGCATATTGCCTTGAATATACAAGTTGGTAATGAAAGTATAAAAAATAGTTTAAGTCAAAAAAATTAGGATATGATCAAGGATCAAATATCATATAATCAAAAAGTTCAAAAAGTGGCGAAATTTTAGGATCATATATCCTGTTGTCCAAGTATAAGGGTAACATAGATAAATCAAGTATAAAGTTAAGGTAAATAAGGATTATACCAGAGAATCCAAGTTAGTGTTAGGGGAGGATTTTCTAACAATTAGTGATCCTTACTTGTTATCCTAACTAATGATCCTTACTTCTGTGACAGATAGTGATCCTTAGAAGAGCTTTAGGATCAGGATCATGGATCACCTTAAGGATCCTCATACTGACGATTGTTTGTTTATGTGTCGCATTATATTGCAGGAGTAACAAGCTTGACTTGGTCTTGGCAACGTTACTATGGAATATTCCACAGGCATTTCGCACACGTTTGACTGGAAATGGACGTTGTGGAGAACGTGGGAGCTTGGCACAAAAGTCGGATAGTTTGTTATTATAGTTAACTTCTATTTTTAAGGGGTGACGAGCTAGAATTAGAACACTTAGCCAATTTCAGCTACACACACTCTCATACAATCGCACTCTTGAAGCTCTCGACGAACACTTATTAGTTTTCACTCATTTTTATACATTTCACCATAGTTATCCTTGTACCTGGCTCGTTACTATCCGAAGTTGTAAACACTTATTGATTTATTTGAGTTAGGTGATCGGTAGTTTCCATCACCCGGGGTTTTTTGTGCCAGAGATCAACTCTTGATCAAGGGCTTTTTCCCCGTATAAATCCTTGTGTCATTTGTGCAATTTACATTGAAGTGATCCTTATCATTGTTCTACATTTCAAGCATCATTCCCCGTAACAAAAAGTTTGGTTGCATTATCCTCATCAGATTTTTTGACCAAAACAGTTTGGCGCCCACCGTGGGGCAATTGGTGCTTCATTCCTAAGAAATTTTTCTGTTGGTGCTCGTTCCGGTTCATTGCATACAAATACATGGCTTCATCATTGAAGAATACCTCTACTGCAATGTCTGCGGTCAATTCATCTCAGGGCATTCCACCTTTGCCTCCACCACCTTCTGGACCTCAGAAAAATGCCGAGAAGAAACCAACTCCAATTTTCTCCAAACCTCCAACTTCTTCTGCTTCTTATACTCCCACTACTAGTGACATGTTGACTTTGATTTTGCAGATGAAGGATCATATACAGCAACAGGATAAGACCAATGAAAGAATTCTCAAAGAAATCGGAGATCTCAAGAAACAAAAGAAAACGGCAGGGGATCATTCCCCACTGGTGCCCAAATCTTTGAATTTTGATACTCCGGTGATTACCTCTCTGCCATCAGTGGTTCCAGATGTTCAATATGTGGGTGGACCAAAAGGAGTGCACTACGGAACAACAACAGTGACTTAGGCATCGGGTTCCAATTTCCAGCCAGCAGGATCCTATCCTCAGTATATAGGATCCTTCATGAATTCAGGAGGTTACTCAGGAGCGCAGCTGGTTCAAGGATCCTCCTTTGTTCCAGGATCATCCCAGGTTCAAGGATCCTCCATTGTTCCAGGATCATCCCAGGTTCAAGGATCCTCCTTTGTTCCAGGATCAACCTAGGTTCAAAGATCCTCCTTTGTTCCAGGATCCTCCCAGTTTCATGGATCCTTTCAGATGCCAGGATCCTTGAGGAGTTTGCAAACAGGAAGTTCAGATGTCCATCAGGGAGATTTTATTCCAATGCAGACCAATGCTTCTACCGGTCCTTCGATCATTCCAGAGCCCCAACAATATGGATTAACATCCATTCTTCCTAATTTGAATCCGATGGGAGGTAACACTTTTAATAATTCTTATACTACTAACCATGGCCTTATGCAGGATCCAGGTATCAACCACGCCATGGCCAGAGAGTTGCAAAAGTTGAAGGATATGATATCAAGTGTTCCAGGAGGTGCCAAACCTATCCCAGAGATTGCAGATGGAAGCCACAAGATATCTCGTTTTGCACCACCAATCTGTGATGCTGAGATACCCAAGAGGTTCCATGTGCCAACCATGAAGTTGTATGATGGTTCGACGGATCCTGAAGAACACATAGCACAATACAGGGAGAGGATGGAGATCAATCCAATCCCAGAAAGGTTAAAGGAAGCATGCCTGTGCAAAGGATTCGGATCCACTCTTACTGGATCAGCTCTTAAATGGCTGCTAAGTCTTCCTCCTTACTCTATTACTTCATTTGCTAATCTAGTTAATTTGTTTAATAGTCAATTCTCATGCAGTAGGAAATTTGAACGATTAACTAGTGATCTATATAGGATAACCCAGGGTCATAATGAATCATTAAGGGATTACATTACCAAATTCAGTAAAGAATCCTTAGACATTCCCAACTTGGATATAGCCACGGCTGTTGAGGCCTTCAAAATGGGATTGCTTAGGGACTTGTTATTCTTTGATGATCTTGTTATGACACCATGCAGGAACCTAGATGAGGTAAGGACCCGGGCACTTAGGTTCATCCGGCTAGAGGATGACAAAAGGATCCAGGAGAGGTTAGCAGGATCCTCAAAGCAAGAGAAACAAGGATCCTCCTTCAAGAACAACAAGTTTAGATCCTATAACAGATCTGATAACCAGAACGTGCATGCTATTGATCAGGAAGAGGATGATGAGGATTATCCTCCAATCTCTGAATATTGTTTTTCAGTTGATAACTGATGTGCTAAAAGTGGTCTAATTAAACTAACTAATTTTAACCTAAACTAGACACTCTAAGTTTTAAATTTATAACTAAGACTCTATAAACCTAGACCGCACAACCGGCAAGTGTACCGGTCAATGTAGTATAGCCTAAGTAAGTCCGAGTATCGAACCCACGAGACTCTACTGACTACGTTAACTAGACTCTGACTAGATGGACTCTAACCTAACTGTACTTAACTGTTTTGTTGTTTAGGGGGGGGGGGGGGTTACGGAAAAACTAGGAAATCTATATTAAACTAATTAATTAACTAAATTTAGACTAAGACACGAACGGAGACTAAAGGTTGATTCAGATGAGATTAACGACTACCTAGACTTGAATCCAGTTTGGCTGGGCATGGACTTCTAACGGTATTATTGTTGTATGGAGCCGGGATCGTAAAATACTAAACCTTAAGGTATTTCAATGCTAAGACTTCCCGACCCTTCTCAGGAAGAAACCTAGGAAACCCTACAAGGCTGTTGTGACTACCGACTGTTAGACTTCCTCTCAGTCCTCTAACGATTCTAAAAGTGCCCTAATATGACTATCTACCTCTCAGCGCGATAATCTAAGGCAATTCTAGGTTCTGACTTGGTTTACTAGACACAAATGCAATTAGGGAAGTAAGATCGACTTCTCTCAAAACCTATCTTAAATATATACTGCACTGCGACCTAATAACTAACTCGAGCCTCTCAGCGACAAGTTAAGCAGAACACTTGATTTTATTAAATTACCGAATATTACTTCTAAGGTTACTTACGCGATTTCACCCTAAAGGATAAAAGATTTATTATGTGATATAGACACTCACCAAAACCTAAAACCCTAGCTCGACTCTATTCCGTGATAAAGACCGTCACCAAGAATTGAACGAAGCAATAAACCATAATAAAATAACTGTCAAGCATGCATGTGTACCAAATCAGAAATTCTAGAAAACTTTACTTTAAGAAATCAATCCATAATCAAACAATAAAAACCGTTAAAAGATCCAAACTTTAATCAAACTATCATCTTGTCTAGGTAGTTTAGAAAATTAGCCAAGGAACATAGTCTTAAAAACAATCAAACAAAGTCTCAAACAAAAATTCATTGACATAGAATAAAAGAAACTAGAAAATAAAAGAACCCGTAAATTCTTTGACTTCCAAGCTTCCCTCTTTCAATCCCAATAATTCTTTAGCCTTGAACCCTTGCCAAAAATCTCTAAAAATTCGTCCCTGATGCTCTCTCCTTCAATAGTGTGCGGCTGATGTTGTCCTTCGATTGCCACCCAACTGATATTCGAAAAAAATTAAAAATAATGGGGATCCCCCTCGAATTAATGTTCCCTGATCGAATTAATGTTCCCTCTATTGTATTCGTATGACGTGCGGCTGATCCCTTTAACTAAAATAATGCCTTCTGTCCCGAGTAGCCGCCTCCCCAAATCTTATTTTTTTTTTTTGAACGGCCAACAAAATTTTTTATTATAACAAGGCTAACAATGAATTAGCCCACACCAACAGTTACACCAAATGCATACAACCCAAAACATACATCAGATAATAACTACCCAAACTACACACATTTTCTTGCTATATCGAAATTACACCATTCCCCCCACGTTATATCCTTCAAACTCGATCGGCTACCAATCCATACGAATCCCACTTGTTTTATTTCATTCACCATCCTTTCCAATTGTATTTCTTTTTCGTTAAAAATGAGGTTATTCCTGCTCCGCCAAAGTACCCAAATCACCACTTGCATGACCGCATAAATTAATTTTCTCCACTTCATATTGCCTCTAACATATTTGTGCCAATCCAACACATCTCTTGCTCGGAAAGCATAGATGTTTGATATCTTGCACCAACTTGAAACAAAATTCCAAATGTTCTGTGCAACTTCACAACTAACGAAAAGGTGGTCCTCATTTTCTACCTCCTGATTACAAATTCTACATAGAATTTGACCGGACCATGCGTTTCTCCTTGCTAACGCAGCTAAAGTTGGTAATCTACCGAGCGACAGCCTCCACGCCAAGAAGTTTGTCTTTATTGGTACCCAATTATTCCACACAAACTCATTTCTGAGATCAACGAACCTGGAGTTTTGCAGCCAATTTTTTAGCCTTTTTACAGTGAACTGACCTGAATTGTCAAGGTCCCACGTCCACCGGTCCTCGCCGTGACCCAACGCCGCTGAAAACATCAACCGGGACAGGTTTTGGACTGCAGACAATTCATCCGCTGTTGCTGGCTGCCGAACCCAGCTGAAGTCTAAAACCACCAGTCCATTCAGCACTTTTATACGGTCAGCCACCTTTGCATTTTTCGACACTTCTAGATTAAACAATTCCGGGAACCTGTGCTGCAATGTCACTCCTTCTAGCCACCGGTCTTTCCAAAAAACTACCGATTCACCTGCCCCTAGTGTAACCCGAAAGCAGTCTGATAAGCTTAAACCATAATCCAACAAATCCCTGGATATGTTAAACACTTGTTTCCACGGACCCGAAATAGACATCTTCCTCGGTATTGGATTCCAAGATCTCTCGTTATGGTGTATACCCCAAATAACCTTCCGCCACAAACTGTCCGGATCAGTTTTGAACCTCCACCACCACTTAGCGAGCATAGCTAAGTTTGCGTCTTTTAAAGAACCCAACCCAACCCCGCCCAGTTCTTTTGGCGTAATTACATTATCCCAAGCTACCATACTCAACTTCTTTTTTTCAGCTGTAACACCCCACAAAAACTCTCTCCTTAAACGTTCCAGTTGTTCAATGACACCTACTGGAGCTTTAAATAATGAGAAATAATAAGTCGGCAAAGCGTTGAGCACCGACTTTATTAGGGTCAATCTACCACCAAAAGACAACATTTTTGCTTTCCAAAGCGCTAGTCTTTTCTTGAAAACATCAATTACCGGTCGCCAATGTTTTACCAAGTTCATGTTTGCGCCCACTTGAAGCCCCAGGTGTTTGAAGGGGAGGACACCCGCCCTGCAGCCCAATTGATTCGCCATGTTCTGAACGTTATCACTGCTCACATTCACCCCAAAAACGCTGCTTTTAACAAGGTTCACACGGAGACCCGATGCTAAGTAAAAACACCGCAGTATTCTAGTGAGGTTGAACACACATGTTGGTGACCACTTCCCAGTAAAAATTACGTCATCGGCGTACAAGAAGTGTGAGATGTCCGAACCTTGATTGGCAAGCCGAACGCCTTCATAGATACCCATATTGCAAGCCTTCTTCATGACTCCAGTTAGTGCTTCCATAGCAATGATGAACAAAAAAGGAGACAGGGGGTCCCCTTGTCTCAGCCCTCTATAGCACACAAATTCTTGTGTAGGTGACCCGTTAACCAAGACGGAGGCTTTTGCACAAACCACGGTGGCCATAACCCATTTTATGAACCTTGATGGGAACAACATTTGCTCCATAATGGATTCTAAAAACTTCCAATTTAACGAGTCATAGGCTTTTTCCATATCCGCTTTGAAGATAAACCCCTCCCTTCTTTTTGACCTCAACCAGGGGATAAGTTCGTTTAGAATCAACGGCCCGTCTAGAATACTCCTCCCAGCGACAAAAGCCGTTTGCTCCTCCGATATGACCTTGTTTATGACAAGCTTTAGACGATTCGCCAAAGCTTTGGAAATAACCTTATTAATACACCCAATAAGACTTATTGGCCTGTAGTCCCCCATGCCATCCGGATCTTTGCACTTTGGGATAAGAGCAATGAACGAAGATGTACAGCCATTAGAAAATGTTGCATTTGTTGTAAATTCTTCGAAAACTTTTACAAAATCAGCCTGCAAGGACTCCCAACACCGCCTGATAAACCTAAAATTAATCCCATCTGGGCCCGGCGCTTTATCCCCTTCACAATCCCAGACGGCGTTCTTGATTTCCATTAGCGAAAAAGGTGCAATTAGTATCTCCGCATCCATTCCATTGATTTGCTTCAAGTTAGGACATACGAGTCCCGGTCGATCCGGTATGGGTTCCTGAAACTTATTTGCAAAAAACGACCAAATGGAATCCTTTATGAGAGGTGGTGCCGTCTCCCACTCGCCATTGATCACTAGACCATTAATCCTATTAGAGCTCTGGTTTGCGTTGACAATATTGTGGAAATAAGCCGAGTTCTCGTCCCCCTCCATTGCCCATTTCACCCTTGCCCTCTGCTTTAAATCCATCGTCTTAACCCGATCCATTTCCATAATAGCCTTTTTGCATTCAGCTCGAACAGTGAGTTCATCCGGTGACAAGACCCTCTCTTCAGCTTGTACCTCCAAAGCCTCTAGCAATTCCAGTTTCTGTTTATACACCACCTCCTTCTCCATTTTCAACATGTTTACCTGGTCTTTAAGTTTGAACTTTATCCATTTCAGTTTTACCGCCAATCCCAAGTCAGCCGGCCCATAAAAAATGAAACTGTTCAAAGACTGTTTAACAAAATCTAGCATCCCCGGCATCACCAACCAAGAATTAAAAATTCTTGTTGGGCTTGGCCCAAAGTCTTGTACCAGAGTCGATAGAAGGACTGGGCTGTGATCCGAGACCATATTCGATAGTGCCACAAGCGAAGCATTTGGCCATTTTGTTTGAAAATCCCTGCACACCAAAAATCTGTCTAGCTTACTCTTGTGGAGTCCATTATCAGAGTGATAAGTGAACTTTCTGCCCCCCATATGGTACTCAACCAATTCAGCTGTCTCTATAAAGTTATTAAAAAATGCCGCATTTAAAGGTACGAACTCAGAATTCATCCTTTCGTTCGGTTCTCTGACGTCGTTAAAATCCCCTCCAAACACCCACATACCATGTAAAGACTGTTTTAAAGTGACCAGTTCTTCCCACAGTAATCTTCTCTCAACCGGATCATTATAAGCATATACGTTCACCATATTTAACCACTCCCCTGTGTGCTTTAAACTACCTTGTACTAGAATGAATCTTTGGCTTCTAATAACTTCATTACACTCAAAAACTGTCGGATCCCATAGGCTTGCTAACCCCCCTGATCTACCAACTGCATTAACTAGTGCCATATCAAACCGCGATCTACCCCAAATTTTATTAAAAGAAAATTCAGGGATTCCCCCCAATTTCGTCTCCTGGATTGCTAAAAAGTGAACTCCATGTGATGTTTTTAGTCCTCTAATCCAATCGATTTTCCTTTGGTCCCTGACCCCCCTTAAATTAATAGACATGTAATTCATTACAAACCATTCTTTTCACCAGCAATTAAAACGCTAACCTGTTCTTCATAACCTCCCAACTGGAATCCAAGTGAAGATCCAATTGCCACCGTTTCGGTTGTTTCATCTGGCAAACTTTTCATCACTGAATCTCCATCTTGAATATTATCTGTGGCCTCCGGACCTCTGCTGCCAACATAACCTCTTTTATCCCCAGACGCCTGCGGTTCATTATTCCGAGCGCTTGTTATGTTTGGAGCGGTAATTCCTGGTCTCTCTACATCTCCGACAGATGCATCCACTGGTGCCATTTCATTATTAAGGTCAAACGACCTTTCTAGATTCTTTATGTGGGAACGAGTCAGGTCCTCCTGTACCTCTACATTCGGGCTCATCTCTTGTGGGCTTCTGTTTCTCCTAGGTCTCTTTCTTGACTTAGTATTTGGGCCCAGGCCCAAACCAATATTTGTTTCCTGATTCCCAGCCTCCACGTTCCGTTTTGACCCGGTCTCCCCATCCCCATTATTGTGTTGATACCTGCCAGCCGCCACATTTAGATTTTCTCTCTCCTGGTTCCCATGCACCTCGTGCATGGGTGTTGACGGTTCGTTTCCCCAGATGTGATCCTCCGTATTCTCTCCCCCGACTGCGTCGTTTCGAACTTCCCCATCCACCATACCATCGGCCGGAGCAACTGCCGATCCTGACGTCTTCTCCGGTGATGCCCTGCCTGCCTCCGACAGGTCCGAGAACACCATTCTCAAGGATGGGTTCTGTTCTTCTCTAACCCAGACCTTATAATCCTTTTCATTCCATTGTAGATTGATTTCCTCTTCAATGAACTTCCCACTCTCCGTAACTACCCAACACCCACTATCTGAATTGTCATTGTCATTCCAAGAAAACTCCGACGACCCCACCACTCTCCCAAAGCTTCCCCCAATATCATTATACGTTTTTGGAACTTCGTTTTCTAGTTGGACCTCTCATGGGTCGTGATGGGCCTGCCAAGCCCAAATTCTTTTAAGAATCCATCTAAAAAAATCCGTCCAGCATAGTCATACTGTGATGATCAATTATATTTGATTACATATGCTCCAATTTGCGAATCACTTGTTGACTTTTGTTCTAAGATTTAATTCAATATATAATAATAAATAATAATAATAATAATAACATAACAATAGTAATATAGCAACTTCTTGCGTCTGATGTGTGTCTTAGCAACTCAAATTTCATGTGGCAATTTTAATTCAGTCACTGGCGTTCCACTCTACTCATCTGGCTGGTTATTTCCATATTACTCATTTTTGCTTTATTTGCATCAGAACCTGCCAAAACACAAAATAATATAGTATACTACTAAAACTAACTAAAAAGAATAAAAAAACTATACAATAATTATACATTTTACAGGGGACAAATATGTGTATCTTACCCCACATCAAATATCCCCACACTTAACCTTTTTTCGTCCTCGAAAAAGAATTATGCAAAACGGAATCATAGACAAATAACTACTCGGGTCAAAAATATATTTATATTTTATTAAAACCAAAGCTTGCGTTAGCCGCGATTGCGAATATATTTGTCCCCTTAAACCCAAATTCAGTTCTAAGCCCCTTATCATGTGAATTTAGTTTAAGTGCGGTCAATCTACCTAGGGTCTCACACTAGAATCAACGGTCCACCTACTTCCGCCTCAAGCTTATAGAACTAAAGGAACGATCACTGGACCAATTCCCAACCGTCTTATATCAAAGCCAAGAGAATTAAAAATCAATTTTTTTCTTTTTCCATATTTCTTTCTTTGCTTTTCATTCATTTTTTTCTCTTTTTTTTTTCTCGTGAGTCTAGACGATACTTTCTCTAACCAAGAGGTATTCCGGCTGTAGAGTCGCTATCCCCAACCACAGATTACTTAGGTTTCGGTACTTTTAATCGGCAATTCGATTTCACACATCCCAGAGGCATTCCGGCTGTAGAGTCGCTATCCCCAACTCGGATTACATAGACCTGTGTTACTTTCATTTAGTTTCTAGCTCACTTTTTTATTCTATTTTTTTTTCATGACCACAAACTCTAACGGTTTTAACTTATAACGGTGCCCCTTATACTATTATTGGCAGTTTTAGTTTCCCATATCTCGCAGGCGAAAACCCACTAGTAGACCGACAATTAAGGTATATTAGATCAAAGGGACTTAAAACCAAACCCGGGCCTATTCACATATCCCTAACTAGACACAAGCTCGACTTAATTAATCTCATATTATTATTATTTGAACCCGAGCAAAAAATTCATCTTTTCTATCATTTTCCGTATTAATTTTGCAAACTTCTTATTTCAAAAAACATTTTCTGATTTTTTTTAAAAATTTTTTTGGATTTTTGTATTTTTTTTTTTTTATTTTTCATATTTATGACTCAAGACTCTACTAACTAGACACTAAACGATAGTTTCCCATCCCCACACTTAAACTTTACATTGCCCTCAATGTAAGATGGAAACCGACTCAAAAACTAAAAATAAATAAGAAATAAAAAAAACGAAGGGCATAAATGGAAAGGACTTAGCTGGTTAATTATCGCATAAGCTCCAAAACTCTTGTCCAATCCAGCTCGATCGTATAGCATTTTGTTCGCGATCTGCTTTGACACTGACTGACATGCTTGGTAAGTGACTTGAAATTTGATAAGCAGCTCCAAAATCACCCAAATGGAGATTGAGTACGGGTGGTACATATTCAAACCTGCAAAACAAAGACAAGCAAAAACCAAAGCAGTACCAACTCGACACAAAAACTGACTCAAAAAACTACTAACTAAGACTCGATATACAAAAACTACGAATTAAAATACAAACTCTACAAAACCTCCCCACACTTAAATTTAATCAGGAGGCTTCTCTTTGATTTGAACCCGGTCTAGCCCATTTAATTCCACCCGTTCCTCAAAAATATTTAAAAAATTTGTGGTGGAATTATAAAATGATTTTAAAATATTTAATGGGTTAGAACACAAAAATTTGAACTTACCTGGCAGAAGCCGCTGAAACACGATCCCAGGTGTTCTTCTCATAGCCTTCTCCCGTGGTTTTGAACTTTGGCTAGCATTTGCTATCAGTACCACGAGCCAGCTGTGATGTTCTTCCTCTTCCACCACCACTTCTTCTTGTTTGATGTCCGTCATTGGGTTTCCTGCAAGTAAAGCTTCTAAGTACGCAAGGTCCCCCTCCGGATCAAAGGTACATATTTCTTCATCTTCTGGCAAACCCTCTAACTCATCCGCAAATTCTCTCTCCCAAAACAAGTTATCTTCACTTTCCTCATCCTCTTCATCTGACAAATCCCATATTGGTTCGGTGGGATAAGACTCAGCATCAGAAGAATCCAGGTCAATAGGATTACCTGCCATTAAGAGAGTAGAAAGAGCAGAACAAGGTAGAGAGAATAAAAGAAAAGTAACTAAAAAAAAAAAAATAACACAACTATACAAGTAGCACAGATTATGTCAATTAAGTCCAATCAAAGCTAATAAACGCAATCGCCAAGAGTCCCCGGCAACGGCGCCAAAAACTTGATGTGCTAAAAGTGGTCTAATTAAACTAACTAATTTTAACCTAAACTAGACACTCTAAGTTTTAAATTTATAACTAAGAATCTATAAACCTAGACCACACAACCGGCAAGTGTACCGGTCAATGTAGTATAGCCTAAGTAAGTCCGAGTATCGAACCCACGAGACTCTACTGACTACGTTAACTAGACTCTGACTAGACGGACTCTAACCTAACTGTACTTAACTGTTTTGTTGTTTAGGGGGGGGGGGTTTACGGAAAAACTAGGAAATCTATATTAAACTAATTAATTAACTAAATTTAGACTAAGACACGAACGGAGACTAAAGGTTGATTCAGATGAGATTAACGACTACCTAGACTTGAATCCAGTTTGACTGGGCATGGACTTCTAACGGTATTATGTTGTATGGAGCCGGGATCGTAAAATACTAAACCTTAAGGTATTTCAATGCTAAGACTTCCCGACCCTTCTCAGGAAGAAACCTAGGAAACCCTACAAGGCTGTTGTGACTACCGACTGTTAGACTTCCTCTGTAACACCCCGAATTTTCGAACATTAATATTAAAATGATAACAATACTTGAACTATAATATATGATTGTTTACTGAATTAGTGTATATGAAGTTTTCTTTAAAATAATAATAATAATAATAATAATAATACATGTTTATTATTATGTTAAATTATTAAAATTGATTCTATAAGAAACGAATTTTTAATGTAGCAGATATGGTTTTCCAACTTTATTTTTTTTAATGGCCACATGACATAGAGAATTGGTTGCCATAATTATTCACACTTGTGTATTTATGAGTCTGCCATCACAGAGCCAAGATTTGATTAGCCTTCCTATCCTATCTAACATTTGACCTTTTTCCACAATATTTAAGTCTAGTGATAATAACTAATAACCTTTGTATTTATATATATTATTTGTCATTATCATGTTTCCTTGCATTTATTGGATTCCCTAAACAAAGGGTACCTTTATTGTATTGATTATTAATATAATGGAAAAAGAGGGAAAGGATCAATCGATCCAATTGTTTCAATAACTATAATTAGTTTTCAATATAAATAAGTTGAAAGTGAGAGATAATGAGAACCAGTTGGTGAGTGGTGGTCTTCAAGGCTATTGGGGAGACGGGAGGACTCCGTGATCCAGGCGTAAAATAGTTATCTCAGTTTTGTGATCATCGTTTAAGGTACGGACTCTAACAACTTATGTGTACGGATTTAGATTTTTGCAACCTCGTTG
The DNA here is from genome assembly GCA_030545235.1 of Helianthus tuberosus. Taxonomy (NCBI): domain Eukaryota; kingdom Viridiplantae; phylum Streptophyta; class Magnoliopsida; order Asterales; family Asteraceae; genus Helianthus; species Helianthus tuberosus. Next base: position 193,894,101 of record CM060412.1, on the reverse strand, counting down.
TCAGAAATTTAAAGTCGTTTTTATATGCTTTTGTGGTCTTTAAGATTATGTGATATGCTATATGTATATGGATATAGTAATATTGTTTATAGTAAATATGAAATTGACGCCCCAAATTACCGTATATGAAGCACCGAGCTATAGAATATGACGCACCGAATTACCAAATGTGATTATGTGACGCACCGAATGTGATTACGTGACGCACCGAATGTGAACTAACTACGCACCGAACCACCGAATGTGACTCACCGAATGTGGCTAACTCAATGTGTTACGTATATTGGTTGTTATATAGACATAGTTATGGATTTATACGCTTTATAGTTGTTGTCCCACTGAATAAATTTTTACTCAGGCGTGCATATGTCTTTTATGTACGTTAGGTTACAGGGAAATCGAAGAAGACTTGGAAAAAAAAAGACTCGGGAGAATAAAAGACTCACAGGGATTTTCATAAAAAGAATGATTTGTATTGTAAAAATGTATCGTTTTATCATTAATGGATTGACATATTGAATTCTGATTACTGTATAAGTGACACGTCAGCCCAAGCCGGGTTGGGGTGTTACAATTATGGTATCAGAGCTCAGGCTCTTTCCTGTCGAAAAAAAAAAAATCTTTTTTTAAAATTAAAACCTATGGGTAATGATCATTCATCGGGTAATATTTTTCTAAGTCAACTTGTATACTTCACTAAATGTTAATTTTGTAAAACTTTTTATTTCATGAAATTTTAAAATCATTCCTTTAATTCTTATAAAGTTGACTGTATCGTAAATGAATTAAGAATGTTAGTGGTATAGTTGTAAATAGATGCTTTAGTTATACCTATTTGAGTTTCTCAGTTATGTTACTAGTCTCCTAAATTGTGAATTCTTTACGTGTAGAAAAAAAAATTTATTTCAAATGTTGAACAAGTTAGTAGACCTTTGTTAAAAAAAAAAAAAAAAAAAAACTTCCCTAGTTTAAATTCTTGTCATTTGATTTTAAAGACTTTGTCCTTTCTTATTTTGAACTCCCTTGAAACGTTGTTTTGATTTCAATAATGAATTTCTCTTGACCATTGTTTTATGATTAATGACTGATATATGTTATCATGAAATTTCGGGGACGAAATTTTTTTTTAGAGGGGTAGTATTGTAACACCCCGAATTTTCGAACATTAATATTAAAATGATAACAATACTTGAACTATAATATATGATTGTTTACTGAATTAGTGTATATGAAGTTTTCTTTAAAATAATAATAATAATAATAATAATAATAATACATGTTTATTATTATGTTAAATTATTAAAATTGATTCTATAAGAAACGAATTTTTAATGTAGCAGATATGGTTTTCCAACTTTATTTTTTTTAATGGCCACATGACATAGAGAATTGGTTGCCATAATTATTCACACTTGTGTATTTATGAGTCTGCCATCACAGAGCCAAGATTTGATTAGCCTTCCTATCCTATCTAACATTTGACCTTTTTCCACAATATTTAAGTCTAGTGATAATAACTAATAACCTTTGTATTTATATATATTATTTGTCATTATCATGTTTCCTTGCATTTATTGGATTCCCTAAACAAAGGGTACCTTTATTGTATTGATTATTAATATAATGGAAAAAGAGGGGAAGGATCAATCGATCCAATTGTTTCAATAACTATGATTAGTTTTCAATATAAATAAGTTGAAAGTGAGAGACAATGAGAACCAGTTGGTGAGTGGTGGTCTTCAAGGCTATTGGGGAGACGGGAGGACTCCGTGATCCAGGCGTAAAATAGTTATCTCAGTTTTGTGATCATCGTTTAAGGTACGGACTCTAACAACTTATGTGTACGGATTTAGATTTTTGCAACCTCGTTGTCAGAAATTTAAAGTCGTTTTTATATGCTTTTGTGGTCTTTAAGATTATGTGATATGCTATATGTATATGGATATAGTAATATTGTTTATAGTAAATATGAAATTGACGCCCCAAATTACCGTATATGAAGCACCGAGCTATAGAATATGACGCACCGAATTACCAAATGTGATTATGTGACGCACCGAATGTGATTACGTGACGCACCGAATGTGAACTAACTACGCACCGAACCACCGAATGTGACTCACCGAATGTGGCTAACTCAATGTGTTACGTATATTGGTTGTTATATAGACATAGTTATGGATTTATACGCTTTATAGTTGTTGTCCCACTGAGTAAATTTTTACTCAGGCGTGCATATGTCTTTTATGTACGTTAGGTTACAGGGAAATCGAAGAAGACTTGGAAAAAAAAAGACTCGGGAGAATAAAAGACTCACAGGGATTTTCATAAAAAGAATGATTTGTATTGTAAAAATGTATCGTTTTATCATTAATGGATTGACATATTGAATTCTGATTACTGTATAAGTGACACGTCAGCCCAAGCCGGGTTGGGGTGTTACATCCTCTCAGTCCTCTAACGATTCTAAAAGTGCCCTAATATGACTATCTACCTCTCAGCGTGATAATCTAAGGCAATTCTAGGTTCTGACTTGGTTTACTAGACACAAATGCAATTAGGGAAGTAAGATCGACTTCTCTCAAAACCTATCTTAAATATATACTGCACTGCGACCTAATAACTAACTCGAGCCTCTCAGCGACAAGTTAAGCAGAACACTTGATTTTATTAAATTACCGAATATTACTTCTAAGGTTACTTACGCGATTTCACCCTAAAGGATCAAAGATTTATTATGTGATATAGACACTCACCAAAACCTAAAACCCTAGCTCGACTCTATTCCGTGATAAAGACCGTCACCAAGAATCGAACGAAGCAATAAACCATAATAAAATAACTGTCAAGCATGCATGTGTACCAAATCAGAAATTCTAGAAAACTTTACTTTAAGAAATCAATCCATAATCAAACAATAAAAACCGTTAAAAGATCCAAACTTTAATCAAACTATCATCTTGTCTAGGTAGTTTAGAAAATTAGCCAAGGAACATAGTCTTAAAAACAATCAAACAAAGTCTCAAACAAAAATTCATTGACATAGAATAAAAGAAACTAGAAAATAAAAGAACCCGTAAATTCTTTGACTTCCAAGCTTCCCTCTTTCAATCCCAATAATTCTTTAGCCTTGAACCCTTGCCAAAAATCTCTAAAAATTCGTCCCTGATGCTCTCTCCTTCAATAGTGTGCGGCTGATGTTGTCCTTCGATTGCCACCCAACTGATATTCGAAAAAAATTAAAAATAATGGGGATCCCCCTCGAATTAATGTTCCCTGATCGAATTAATGTTCCCTCTATTGTATTCGTATGACGTGCGGCTGATCCCTTTAACTAAAATAATGCCTTCTGTCCCGAGTAGCCGCCTCCCCAAATCTTATTAACTTCGTTTTCTAGTTGGACCTCTCATGGGTCGTGATGGGCCTGCCAAGCCCAAATTCTTTTAAGAATCCATCTAAAAAAATCCGTCCAGCATAGTCATACTGTGATGATCAATTATATTTGATTACATATGCTCCAATTTGCGAATCACTTGTTGACTTTTGTTCTAAGATTTAATTCAATATATAATAATAAATAATAATAATAACAATAGTAATATAGCAACTTCTTGCGTCTGATGTGTGTCTTAGCAGCTCAAATTTCATGTGGCAATTTTAATTCAGTCACTGGCGTTCCACTCTACTCATCTGGCTGGTTATTTCCATATTACTCATTTTTGCTTTATTTGCATCAGAACCTGCCAAAACACAAAATAATATAGTATACTACTAAAACTAACTAAAAAGAATAAAAAAACTATACAATAATTATACATTTTACAGGGGACAAATATGTGTATTTTACCCCACATCAATAACAATGAACTAATCCTTGTGATGCAGAATCTAGGTGATAAAGCCAGATGGCACAGAAAGAATGATAGGCCAGCTGCAACCAAAGATAAATCAAAGTGGTGTGCATACCATGAAGATTTTGGGCATCTTACAGAAGAATGCATTGCACTGAGAAAGGAAATTGGATACTTGTTGAGCAAGGGGCATGTAAAAGAATTGTTGGGTAGAAAAAAGTCAAGGACTCAGGATCCTGAAAGGATCCCTGAGAAAGCTCCGGCCCCTCCAGCAGATGCACAAGTAATCAACTTTATTTCTGGAGGATCAGACATTTGTGGCACATCCTTCTCAGCAGCTAAAAGGCATGCAAAGGAAACTAAAATGGATAATGGAGAAAGACCCGTTCAAACATCAAGTGTCTCCGAAGGAAAAGTCATAACCTTTGATGAGGATGATCGTGTTGATATCCAGGATCCTCATCACGATGGTTTAGTTATTACTCTTTTCATTTCTAACCATTTTGTCCGCAGGATCCTTATAGACGGAGGAAGCTCAGTGAACATTATCCAGCTTGATGTTCTAAAGAAGATGGGTATCCCTGAAACAGATATCATACCAAGATCCTCCGTGCTCGTGGGATTTAGTGGCGAAACTAAGAATACCCTGGGGGACATTAAGCTCCCAATATACATCGAAGGCCTACACTCATATCAAAAATTTTGTGTTATTGACTGTTTATCTTGTTGTAATGTTATCCTTGGCAGGCCCTGGATACACGATATGAAGGCAGTCCTATCTACTTATCATCAATGTGTGAAGCTCCCTAGTCCTTGGGGAATAGTCAAGATTGATAGTGATCAGCAGGAGGCTAAGAATTGCTATACTTCATCGATGAAACCAGCCTCGAAGTCAAGGGAGCAATAGCAATCAAAGTATCCTCCAAAGGATGTCTTGGAGGCAAGAGAACAGGATATAGTAGAAATCCTTATGGATCCTGATGATCCTGAATCTATAGTTTATATAGGATCAGGGATCCTTAACGAAATGAAGGAAGACCTCATATCCTTCCTCAAAAGGAGAAAGACTACCTTTGCATGGAAACACGAAGACATGACAGGTATATCTAAAAATGTAATCACTCACAAACTTGGCATTGATAGGTCCTTCAAACCAATCCATCAAAGGAGAAGGAAATTTGCACCAGAAAGAAATGCCATTATCCAGGAAGAGGTAGAGAAATTGCTCCGGGCAGGTATGATTAGAGAGGTCAAGTATCCAAGATGGTTGGCCAATGTGGTTGTTGTTCAAAAGAAAAATGGAAAGTGGAGGGTATGTGTCCATTTCACCGATTTAAATAAGGCATGTCCCAAGGATCCTTTCCCATTACCCCACATTGACTCCATGGTGGATGCAACTGCGGGTCATGAATTGTTAACTTTTATGGATGCTTCATCTGGATTTCAACAAATCCAAATGGAACCATTCGATCAAGAGGATAAAGCCTTCATGACTCCAACTGGTATATACTGATATATTGCTATGCCATTCGGACTAAGAAATGCAGGTGCAACTTATCAAAGGCTAGTGAATATGATGTTCAAGGATCAGATTGGACAAACTATGGAGGTTTACATAGACGATATGGTGGTAAAATCAATAAAGGCTAAGGATCACCTAAGAGACTTGGAGGAAGCATTCAATATCCTTGATAAATATAATATGAAGCTTAATCCTTCAAAATGTCACTTTGGTGTTAAAGCAGGCAAATTCTTAGGATACATGGTGACAAAGAGAGGCATTGAAGCTAGCCCGGAACAAATTAAAGCAATAGTGAATATCAAATCTCCGACCAACGCTAAGGATGTTCAAAGGTTAACAGGCAGGATAACAGCTTTGAACAGATTCATATCCAAATCCTCAGAGAAGTGCAAAGAATTCTATGATATCCTAAGGAAGAACAAGAAATTTGAGTGGACTGAGAAGCATGAGAATTCCTTAAAAGCTCTTAAAGATTACCTATCCTCAGCCCCGGCCTTGATGAAACTAGAAAAAGGCGATGTGCTATCTTTGTATCTTGCAGTATCCTCAAAAGCAGTAAGTGCGGTCCTTGTTAAGGATCATGAAGGTACACAACATCCTGTCTATTATGTAAGTAAAAGTTTACTTGATGCCGAATCCAGGTATTCACACCTTGAAAAGCTTATTCTTGCATTAATTATGGCATCTACTAAGTGGAGACATTATTTTGAAACTCATGTTATTATTGTTAAAACTAATTTCCCAATTAAGAATGTTCTCAGGAAACCAGAGATGTCAGGAAGGATGGCTAAGTGGGCAGTGAAGCTAAGTGCATATGATATAAGATATGAGCCTAGCACAGCCATCAAATCCCAAGCATTGGCTGACTTTGTGGCTGATTTCAGTTGTGATTTACAAAAAGAAGCTGAGTTAGAAGTCCAGCAGCTAGAGGAGACCAAGGATCCTTGGACACTCTATACTGATGGATCCTCAAATGTCAAAGGCACAGGGCTTGGAATACTACTAAATCTCCACAGGGGGACATAATACCCCACTCTATAGCTTGTGAGTTCCAAACCACTAACAATGAGGCTGAATATGAAGCCTTGATAGCTGGCTTGCAAATTGCTAAGCATATGAGGATCAGGTATCTTGAGGTACATGTAGATTCTTTGTTAATCACTAATCACTTTAATGGATCCTACGCTGTTAAAGGTGAAAAGCTAACCAAATATTTAGAGATAGTCAAAGAATTGGCACTCTCTTTTGTTTCCTTTAGTTTGACACAGGTACCAAGGGAAGAAAATACAGAAGCTGATGCATTGGCCAATTTAGGATCATCCTTGAAGATCCCGGAGGATATCAAGATCCCTATTATCCATATCCTGACCCCGGCTATCGAGGATCATGTGGCCATGGAGATAGGAAAAAATTCTGCAATTATCCCTAGTGGGGATACTCGATCCCATTCAGGATCAGGATCATGGATCCCACCAATCATGAGATACTTACAACATGGGGAGATTCCTACAGGAGAAAACCCTAGGGCTTTCAAAATTAAGCTATCTCAATTCACAATTTTAAATAATATATTGTATAGACGATCTCTTGCAGGACCATACTTGAGATGCATTGAGGATCCTGAAATCCAAGAAGTTTTAAAAGACTTCCATGAAGGAGAATGTGGAAACCACACTGGGGGCAGAGCATTATTCTCAAGGATCCTGAGGACAGGATACTACTGGCCAACCATGAAGAGAGATGCTGTGGAGTATGCTAAGAGATGTGATCCTTGTCAGAGACACAGCAATATCCTTCATCAACCAGCTGAATTTCTGCATCCTATATCCACCTCCTGGCCATTTATGAGATGGGGTATGGATATAGTTGGTAAGCTCCCTAAGGCACCTGGTGGAAAAGTATTCATGCTTGCTATGACTGATTACTTCTCCAAGTGGATAGAGGCTGAAGCTTTTGCCTAAGTCAGAGAAAAGGAAGTTATATCCTTTATTAAAAGAAATATTATAACTAGATTTGGTATTCCTTCCGAAATCATATGTGATAATGGTTCCCAATTCATTGGGGGCAGAACTACTAACTTTTGTGACAGTTGGGGGATTAAGATGATAACATCAACACCAGTCCACCCACAAGCTAATGGTGAAGCAGAATCATCCAACAAGATCATCATCAATAATTTGAAGAAGAAGCTTGGATCCAAGAAAGGGAAATGGGCAGAAGAACTACCTTATGTGCTTTGGGCTGATAGGACAACTCCTAAGAATGCTACTGGTCAAACACCATTCTCTTTGGTATTAGGGGCAGAATCAGTGATCCCTACAGAAATGGTGGTTCCAACTGCTAGAACTAGTACTCGTGATCCTGAAGAAAATGATGAGAACTTGGCTCAAGACCCGGATACTATTGAAGAAATCAGGGATCTGGCTAGGATAAGGATGGCCAGTTATCAACAAAGAATGGCTGGTGCTTACAACAAAAGTGTCAGGATCAGGAAGTTTCAAGTTGGAGATATGGTATTAAGGAAAGCATTTCAGAATACCACCAATTCTGCTGATGAAAAATTGGCTCCAAAATGGGAAGGCCCTTATTTGATTGAAGCTGAAGCAGGAAAGGGGGCATATAGATTGCTAACCATGGAAGGTGATTTGCTACCAAGAGCTTGGAATGTTGTCCACTTGAAGAAATATTTCATGTGAGCAGGATCCTCATAGCACAGACGATCCTTACGTTAGGGATATCCTTAAAGGATCCTTAAAGTATCGGTGATCCTTACTTTGGTAATATCCTAATCTTAAACTATTTCATTTCTTTATTTTCTCATATAAGGATAAGGGTCATGTATCCTTTATCCATCTCTCACGTGATTTTAAGTTTTGAAAGTTCAGGAATCCTTAGCAAAGTATTGGTTATCTGAAGAAGCAATCCGTCCCTTGTGTTTAACCCCAATTATTTGGGCTTGACCCCAGTTCCGCCTGTAGCGCATGATGATCCTGGTATAGTTCAAGGCAGTGGGACCAGTACTCGCTTTAGGGGCTGATAATTCCATTGTACTGGCTATACTTAGGATCCTACGTATAATGGTAGACGTACCATACATCCGTTCCTAAGGTTTCTAACGTTTTCACGTTAGCTAAGGTTTTGACATTTTCATGTCACTAAGTTTGGATAGTCGCCAGTTAGGGCCATACTCCAGTTTACACACGATCCTTGGGCTTGTCCCCAGTTATCCTTGGGCTTGTCCCCAGTTATCCTTGGGCTTGTCCCCAGTTGCTAACTCTTATCTTATATTGGCTTAGTCCCAAGTGTTAGGGCATGAATTTTATGCTAAGGATCATCTATCCTGAGACTAGGCATGGATCACGGATGCTTAATGGCTGATGCAGAGAGTCTAAGGATCCAGAGTCTGAGGATCACGAGTCTGAGGATCACGTGTCTGAGGATCACGAGTCTGAGGATCACGCGTCTGAGGATCACGAGTCTGAGGATCAGGATCCTTAACAGAACTTATGTTTTGCACGTTTTTAATGTGTAAATGCAGGTAATGGACGTAGTGGACCACTTCTCTGCTGGAATCTCGTGGAATATGCTTTTAGGCACGTGCATATTGAAGAGATAACCGTTAGTGGTGGTCATGGGTGACTTCCACCTTTTTCGGGAAGTTAGTTAGTTGATTTTTCTTATCATTTTAAGGGGAAAACGAGCTCAAAAAAGGCATAACTCGTACACACCACAGAAAAAACACTTAACACACGAATTCTCTGCAAACACTTAGCAAAAAACGCACACTTACACTAGAAATTTATTGTATCGAGCTTGTTTTCTTCCGAAGTTGTACAAGGATCACTATTGTTTTTGCAATATAGTTGGTGATCGGTAGTTTCCATCACCCGAGGTTTTTTATGCCGGAGATCTTCTAAAGATCAAGGGATTTTTCCTCGTATAAATCTTGGTGTTCATCGTTGATTTCATATACTTGTCGTTCATACAATTAACCAAGCATCATTCCTCACAAAATCAGATTTGGTTGCATTATCCTTGTGTGATTTTTGACCAAAACAGTTTGGCGCCCACCGTGGAGCAATTGGTGCTTCAATTCTGAGAAATTTTGTTCATTTCATTCATTTCAGTTCATTACCTTCAACCACATGGCTTCTCAGGGAAAACTTCTCCAAGTTCTATGTCGGCGGTCACTTTTTCAGAGGGCATTCCGCCTTTGCATCATCCCCCCCTTTGCATTCCAGAAGAATGCTGAGAATTCTCCGAAAAACACAACCCCCGTTTTCACAAAACCAACTGTTGTTTCTTCCTCTACACTTACTAACAGTGATTTTTATGCTTTGATTGTGCAGATGAAGGATCACATGCAGCAGGTAAAAACTAATGGCAGTATCCTTCGCGAAATTGATAAAATCAGCAGAGGATCACTCCCCTTTGATGTCGAGGTCGCTGAATTTCGACATTCCGGTCATAACTTCCCAGCACTTTGCAGCTCCATATGTCCAATACCAGGGTGCATCAATAGGAATGCATTCTGGATCATCGGTAATGTCTCAGGTTCGAGGATCCTCTTTCCAGCCTTCAGGATCCTCATTTCAGCATCAGGGATTCTTCACCAGTTTAGGAGGATGCATGGGGACGCAGCCAATTCAAGGATCCTCGCAGGTTTAAGGATCCTCTCAGGTTCAAGGATCCTCTCAGGTTCAAGGATCCTCGCAGGTTTAAGGATCCTCTTAGGTTCAAGGATCCTCGCAGGTTTAAGGATCCTCTCAGGTTCAAGGATCCTCGCAGGTTTAAGGATCCTCTCAGGTTCAAGGATCCTCGCAGGTTCAAGGATCCTCTCATGTTCAAGGATCCTCTCAGGTTCAAGGATCCTCTCAGGTTCAGGGATCCTCCTCCCAGGTTCAAGGATCCTCTCAGGTTCAAGGTTCCTCCTTCCAGGTTCAAGGATCTTCATCTCAGGTTTCCAAATCCATGGATTATCCTCCAAGACCTACATTCACAGCACTTCAAGGATCCAACATCTTCCAGGATCAAGGATACTTAAGGAGTGTGCAACCCGGAAGTTCAGATGTTTATCTAGGAGACTTCATACCAATGCAGACCATTGCTTCCTCTGGTCCCTCGGTTATGCCAGAATCCCGCCAACATGGATTCACATCTGGAATTCCAAACTTGAATCATTCAGGAGAGATACCGAAGAGGTTTTAGACACCAAATCTGGTTGCTTGTGCAAGGGCTTTGGATCCACACTTACCGGATCAGCGTTAAAATGGCTGCTAAGTCTTCCTCCTTACTCTATTACTTCATTTGCTATTCTAGTTAATTTGTTTAATAGCCAATTCTCATGCAGTAGGAGATTTGAATGATTAACTAGTGATTTATATAGGGTAACTCAAGGTCATAATGAATCACTTAGAAATTACATAATTAAATTCAGTAAAGAATCCTTAGAAATCCCTAACTTAGATATTGCTACAGCTCTAGAAGCCTTTAAAATGGGCTTGCTTAGGGATTCATTGTTCTATGATGATCTTGTCATGACCCCTTGCAGGAACTTAGATGAGGAAAGAAACGGGGCCCTTAGGTTCATCCGTTTAGAGGATGACAAAAGGATCCACGAGAGATTGTCAGGATCCTCAAAGCAAGACAAATAAGGATCCTATCTCAAGGATAACTGATCCAAGCAATACTCCAAGCATGACAACCAGAATGTGCATGCTGTGGAACAAGAGGAAGATGATGAGGATTATCCTCCTATTTCTGAATATTGTTTTTCTGCTGATAATAATGAACTAATCCTTTATATGCAGAGTTTAGGTGACAAGGTTAGGTGGCCAAGGAAGAATGACAAACCGTCTGCCACCGAAGACGAATCAAAATGGTGTGCTTACCATGGGGATTCTAGTCATCTCACAGATGAGTGCATAGCATTAAGGAAGGAGATATGTTATCTTTTGAGCAACGGATACTTGAAGGAATTGCTTGGAAGGAAAAAGTCAAGGATCAAGTATCGTGAGAAAGTTCCTGAAAAAGCTCCTCCTCCACCATCCGATGCTTGAATCATCCATTTTATCTCCGGAGGTTCTCAGCAGCTAAGAGACTTGCAAAGGAAACAAAGATGGAGAATGGGGGCAAACCTGTTCGGACATCCATCCTTACCCAACAGAAAGTAATATCATATGTTGAGGATAACTGTGCGGACATTCATGATCCTCATCACGACGGCCATGGATACACAATATGAAGGCAGTCCCCCTCAACATATCATCAATGTGTCAAGGTCCCAACTCTATGAGATATGGTAAAGATAGAAAGTGATCAGCAGGAGGCAAAGAACTGTTACACTTCTTCAATGAAGCCAGCCTCCAAGGAGCAAGACATCATGGAGGCAAGAGAGCAAGACGTCAAGGATATTATGTTGAACACAGAGGATCCTGAATCCAAAATTTTTATAGGATCCGGGATCCTAGACAGTATTGAGCAGGATTTAGTATCCTTCTTGGAAAGAAGAAAATCTACCTTCGCTTGGAAACATGAAGATATGACAGGAGAAAGTTTGCACTTGAAAGGAATGCCATTATCCAAGAAGAGGTAGACAAATTGCTCAAGGCAAGTTTGAGTGGACTGATAAGCATGAAGCTGCACTTAAGGTTCTTAAGGATTATCTATCCTCAGCACCATCCCTGATGAAACCAGAAAATGGAGAATCGTTATCCTTATACTTAGCTATTTCAGCTAAAGCAGTAAGTGTGATCCTAGTTAAGGATCATGAAGGCTCTCAACATCCGGTATACTATGTAAGTAAAATTCTACTTGATGCTGAGGCCAGGTATTCTCATTTAGAGAAATTAATTCTTGATTTAATTATGGCTTCTGCTAAACATAGACATTATTTAGAAACTCACACCATTATTGTGTAAACTAACCTTTCTATTAAGAATGTTCCCAGGAAAACTGAAATGGCAGGTAGAATGGCCAAGTGGATAGTCAAGCATTGAGTATGAACCCAGGACTGCCATCAAGTCCCAAGCCTTGGCTGACTTTGTGGCTGATTTCAGTAGTGATCTACAAAGGAAAGCTGAATTAGAAGTTCAACAACTTGAGAAGACCAAGGATCCTTGTACACTCTTCACGGATGGAGCTTCAAATGTTAAAGGAACTTGACAAGGCACACTACTAAAATCTCCACAGGGGGATATTATACCCCAATCCATTGCGTGTGAATTCCAAACCACTAATACTGAGGCAGAGTATGAGGCCTTGATAGCAAGTTTGCAATTAGCTAACAATATGAGGATCAGAAATAGTCAGGAAACTGGCAGATTCTTTTGCTTTTTTCAGTCTACTACAGGTACCCAGGGAAGAAAATGCAGAAGCTGACGCTTTAACTAACCTTGGATCATTCCTAAAGATGCCGGAAGATGTGAAAAATACTCATCACCCATGTTTTAACTCCTGCAATTGAGGATCACGTAGCCATGGAGATAGTGGAGGATTCTACAATCATACCTGGTGATCCTGCACAGTCGAATTCAGGATCCTGGATCCTTCCAATCCTAAGATATATACAACATGGAGAGATCCCTACAGGACAAAATCCTAAAGCTTTCAAAGTCAAGGAGACTGTGGAAACCACACTGGGGGCAGAGCACTATTCTCAAGGATTCTTAGAACAACATACTATAGGCCTACCACGAAGAAGGATGTTGTGGATTATGCAAAGAAGTGTGATGCTTGTCAAAGACACAGTACTATTCTACACCAACCAACATAACATCTGCATCCTAAGAAGAAGCTTTTGCTCAAAGTCAGAAAAAAGGAAATGGCCAGTTATCAACAAAGAATGGCTGGAGCATACAACAAGAATGTCTGGATTAGAAGATTTCAAGTTGGTGATTTTGTGCTAAGAAAAGCATTCCAGAACACTACAAATCCTTCTGATGGCAAGCTAGCACCAAAGTGGGAAGGCCCCTATCTAATTGAAGCTGAATCAGGAAAGGGGGCATATCACTTGTTAACAATGGATGATGATCTCCTACCAAGAGCTTGGAATGCTGTTCATCTCAAAAAATACTTTAAGTAAGAAGGATCAGGGATCCTCAGCGATACCGGTATTCTGATTAAGGATCCAGGATCCTCAAAGGATATATGATTCTACATTTGGTAACACATTACTTTCATTTTCATTTTCATTCATTTTATACTTATTACTTATCATAAGTTAAAGATGTTAATCAGTTAACATCTATTTTCACAAAGTTTAAGCTTTTGCAGAGTTGTTATCATTTTACAGAAGATCAAAGTAGTTGGCCAACTCTCCAAAGTTTTGGGCTTGTCCCCAGTTTGGGCCTGTCCCCAGTTTCGCCAGTAGCGCACGATGATCCTGGTGCAGTTCAAGGCAGTGCGACCAGTACTCGTTTTAGGGGCTGACAATTTCATTGTACTGGCTGTACCCAGGATCCTACGTATAATGGTAGACGTACCATACATCCGTTCCTAAGGTTTCTAACATTTTCACGTTAGCTAAGGTTTCGGCATTTTCATGTCGCTCAAGTTTGGATAGTCGCCAGTGAGGGCCATACTCCAGTTTACATCCGTTTATATGGGCTTGACCCCAGTTTACATCCGTTTATACGGGCTTGACCCCAGTTTACATCTGTTTATATGGGCTTGACCCCAGTTTACATCCGTTTATATGGGCTTGACCCTAGTTTACATCCGTTTATTTGGGCTTGTCCCCAGTTTGTTGGGCTTGTCCCCAGTTACTAACTCTTATCTTATATTGGCTTAGTCCCAAGTTGTATCCTATTTCAGGTTTTTGGAGACAAACGACCAAGGATCCTTGATCCTTACCTTCCATTAAGGTTTGTCTTATGGTTATCCTGTTTATAATGATAAAGGTTAGGATCCTAACTTGGATTCTCAGGTATGATCCTTAACTATTTTGATTTTATTCATTATTCATTTAAATAGCCCTTATACTTTGACAACTGAACTTATGATCCTTAAAATATACTACTTTTCGGAACTTTTCAACTATAGGATATTTGATCCTGGATCATATCCTAAAATTCTTAAACTTAATTTGTTTAACTTTTCTTATTCAAACAAATGTATATCACAACAATTGAAAACTAAAAGGATACATAAGGATAGCAACACGGGAGATAGCCAAAAAGTTAAAGATATTTTATTCACAAAACATTAAACCTTTTAAGGTTGTCAAAATTGCCAACCCACGTTTCTACCAGCAAAACGTGGCCCGTCCACATGGGTTGGCAAAGGGTGTCCATTGTTTACGGGTCTTTGTAGTGCAGAAAATAAAAGACGGAAGGATAACGAGTGGCTTCATCCCCCAAACAGAGGATCCATCCACCACCCATTATCCTGCCTGTTGTTCAAGGATCCATGATTCTTCACCCTAGAAACTACTGTCTAAAGTTATACAAGTTCTGACGATAAGGATCCTTGATCCTAGAAGCTTTACTTTTCATAGTTTGCTTATTCAGCAATAATTTACAAGGATATAGAATCCTAACTTGGATTCTCTGGTATGTTATATTCTAACTTTTTCGAAGCTGTAAGTTGTCTCTTATCCTTTTTGGTTAAGGATCATTGATCCACATTTATATGAACACTTCAAGTTTTCTGTTAAAAGTGTAACATTATCATCAGATTTTTAATAACTTTCCAGTTGTTTGGTGATGATATTTTTGAAAATAGAAAGCATACGTGAAAAATAAAAAGGGAAGAAACAACTATAGATGTAGCTAAAAAAGTTTAATGTTATTACCAATTCATTATGTATCAAAATCATCTGGCCTGGATTTCACCAGCAAAACCGTGGACCATCCACCCAGGCCGGATAAGGCTATCTAACAGTTAAAGTGTCTATGCAGAAATTAAAGTGCAGGAAGGTTAATAGCAAACTGTGTAGAAGGATTCATTCTCCACGAACGGAAGGATCTTCTGATCTATAAAGGCACTTGAGGAGTTATCTCGAACTCTATATTCTGCAATGATGATTATAGCAGGTCTTATCAGTGACGACAGGCAGTGTAACAACTAGTTACCAGCAGCAACGGCTAGTCCGCTTCTGACGGAAATATGACAGCTGTGAATCCTTATCACAACTGCCATATTGGGGGCAATTGTTAGGGCATGAATTTTATGCTAAGGATCATCTATCCTGAGACTAGGCATGGATCACGGATGCTTAATGGCTGATGCAGAGAGTCTGAGGATCCAGAGTCTGAGGATCACGAGTCTGAGGATCACGTGTCTGAGGATCACGAGTCTGAGGATCACGCGTCTGAGGATCACGAGTCTGAGGATCAGGATCCTTAACAGAACTTATGTTTTGCACGTTTTTAATGTGTAAATGCAGGTAATGGACGTAGTGGACCACTTCTCTGCTGGAATCTCGTGGAATATGCTTTTAGGCACGTGCATATTGAAGAGATAGCCGTTAGTGGTGGTCATGGGTGACTTCCACCTTTTTCGGGAAGTTAGTTAGTTGATTTTTCTTATCATTTTAAGGGGAAAACGAGCTCAAAAAAGGCATAACTCGTACACACCACAGAAAAAACACTTAACACACGAATTCTCTGCAAACACTTAGCAAAAAACACACACTTACACTAGAAATTTATTGTATCGAGCTTGTTTTCTTCCGAAGTTGTACAAGGATCACTATTGTTTTTGCAATATAGTTGGTGATCGGTAGTTTCCATCACCCGAGGTTTTTTATGCCGGAGATCTTCTAAAGATCAAGGGCTTTTTCCTCGTATAAATCTCGGTGTTCATCGTTGATTTCATATACTTGTCGTTCATACAATTAACCAAGCATCATTCCTCACAAAATCAGATTTGGTTGCATTATCCTTGTGTGATTTTTGACCAAAACACCAAGTTATGCTCTATTTTCACGTCCTTGAAGATAAGCAACTAGGGATCTTTGATCCTTAATTCTCTCTAAGGTTTATCTTATAGTTATCCTGATTATGGTTAGGATCCTAACTTGGACCCTCAGGTATGATCCTTAACTATTTTTAATTCTATTCATTATTTATTTGAATAACCCTTAAAATTTGACAACTAGACTTGTGATCCTTAAAATATATTGCTTTTTGGGATTCTTTAACTATAGGATATTTGATCGTGGATCATGTCCTAAACATTTTCAATCTGACTTCTTCAAAATTGCTTATTCAATAAGTGTATATCAAAACAATTGAGAATTAAAAAGATAAAAATGATAACAACACAAGATAAGCAACAAAAGATTAAGGTTTTATTTATTAACAAAAGATTAACCCTTAAAAGGTTGTCAAAATTACCTACCCCGAGCATCTACCAGCAATACGTGGCCCGTCCGCTGGGGTAGGTAAAGGGTGTCCATGATAATAGGTTCAAAGTAGTGCAGGAATATAAAGGCGGCAGGATCACAATGGCTTCATCCCCCAAACAGAGGATCCCTCCACCATTTGCAATCCTGCCTATTGTTTGAAGGATCATACATGATCCTTAATCCTAAAAACTATTGTTCAGTACAAACCATTAAATTGTTCAACATCACAACCACAAAAAACTACTACCAAATTTAAAAATTGGGCTCCGGCTATGTCTAGAAGTTTCCATCATCGCCCAATCAAGCAACCTAAACCTTTGCTGCATCACCACCTCCGGCTCCGCTTGCTTCACCACCTTCACCCTTGCCTCCAGCCTTAATTGTCAGGATCTCTTTAGCCTCCTATTCATCATCCAATTCAGCCAGCCTTGCTTTCCAGCCTTCCACATCCTAGGAGCTCTTGTCAAAAGCAGGATCCTCAGCCTCTTGAACCATTTGTAGCTTGGTCTTGTACATGGCTATAGCAGCGGAGACCTTGGCATCCTCTGTGATCTCCTGCTTTTCATAATCAAAGTTGATCAAGAGTGTAGGTGTCTGAGCTTTGGCATCTTTGAGATCTTTTTGGAGGTCAGCAATTTTGAGATCCTTAAGCAATGCGACCTGCTGGAGTTTAGCAATCTTCTTATCCTGATCCTCAACGTGGCTGACATAGTCCTCAATCTCAGCGAATTTCTTCAAAGGGGGTAAAAGATAAGGTCAGAACCAAGTGATCCTCAAATCAGCAGGATATGTAATCAGGATATACAAGCAGAGACAATGATCCTTACCTCATTGAAGTACTCAAGGAATTGGTGGTGGATCAGAGGCAGACCCTGCAGATTCTCAGCCTCGGAGGCCTTCCTCTTCTTGATTCCCTTTCCTTTGAGCAATGCCTTGGGGACTGAAGCTGCCGGGCTGGTAGGAGTCTTTCTTTTGGAGGATCTGACGGTGGTGAGATCGGTGACACTGAACTTCGAAGCGGACTTGGTGGATTTTCCAGCACCTACACAACCAAAACAAGATAAGTATCTTTATTTCACTCATATTTCACTATTTATTTAAATTTTAAACAAAGATACTTACTTGACATCGTGACAGAGCTTGAGGATACCTCCTGAGAGTCTTGGGTTGTGGTCTTAAAAGTTCTTATTTCAGGATCAAGCTTCCAAAAAGCAGCAAGCCTATCCTTGGTTGCAGGTGTTGCGATGATGTGCGAAATAGAGATAGCTGCATAACACAAAACAAAAAGGGGTTAGTGATCCTTATACTAAAACAAGACTATCTGGTGATCCTTCTCAGGATCCTCTGGCCTACCATGGGTGGACCATGTTCTTGGTAGATCCTTTCCGTTTGGAATGGTATCCCTCCTGACAAAAAAGAAGCGACGTTTCCAATTTGTGTCATTCTTGGTGACTTTAAGAAGGGGGTGTTCTCCGCCGGATTTACGTTTGAACAAATAACGATGAGAACCAAAGGTAGTAAGATCATACATCTGTGTCAGCTCTGACATTCCTAAATCAATGCCTTCCTGCTCGATGATCCTCTCCAGAGTATACAAGACCCTCCAAATCATCGGCATAGCTTGGATGTAAGAGATGCCGGTAAGGGAAAAGAAGGATTGTGTAAAGTCTGGGAAAGGATAGGTGTATCCTATGGTGAATGGAGTAGCTGGAAAGGCAACCCATGTTTCTGAAACATAGTCGCTTAGGATAGTGGGATCGAAGCCGGAAAGCAGCGCCAGATTTTGTCTACTTGTGCATCGTTAAAGCAACACCTCTCATTCACTGAGTCTTTGACGATCCTTTGACTCTTCAAGGGGCTATCCTTCTGGTGATCCTTGGCGGGGGAGGACCGGAGCATCATTTTTGAAGTGATGATGGTAAAGTAAGAAAAACAGAGCAAGGAAAAGAAGGAGAGATAAGAGAAGAGATACCTGATAGATCTTTGACCAAGAATTTAAAGGGAGTTTCTTCGAATTTAAATGCATATCGATCCTATCTATATCTCCTATTTATAATCATGATTGTGCAGGGTTGTCACTTCTGTGACGTCATGGTTGCAACGGATAGTTCTACAATAACAGCTATATTTCCGATAGTTAGTTGCGGATAAGATCAGGAAAATATAATTCGCTTATTTAACATTTCACTCCTTATATTTTGGGGGCAATTGTTAGGGGAGGATTTTCTAACAATTAGTGATCCTTACTTGTTATCCTAACTAATGATCCTTACTTCTGTGACAGATAGTGATCCTTAGAAGAGCTTTAGGATCAGGATCATGGATCACCTTAAGGATCCTCATACTGACGATTGTTTGTTTATGTGTCGCATTATATTGCAGGAGTAACAAGCTTGACTTGGTCTTGGCAACGTTACTATGGAATATTCCACGAGCATTTCGCACACGTTTGACTGGAAATGGACGTTGTGGAGAACGTGGGAGCTTGGCACAAAAGTCGGATAGTTTGTTATTATAGTTAACTTCTATTTTTAAGGGGTGACGAGCTAGAATTAGAACACTTAGCCAATTTCAGCTACACACACTCTCATACAATCGCACTCTTGAAGCTCTCGACGAACACTTATTAGTTTTCACTCATTTTTATACATTTCACCATAGTTATCCTTGTACCTGGCTCGTTACTATCCGAAGTTGTAAACACTTATTGATTTATTTGAGTTAGGTGATCGGTAGTTTCCATCACCCGGGGTTTTTTGTGCCGGAGATCAACTCTTGATCAAGGGCTTTTTCCCCGTATAAATCCTTGTGTCATTTGTGCAATTTACATTGAAGTGATCCTTATCATTGTTCTACATTTCAAGCATCATTCCCCGTAACAAAAAGTTTGGTTGCATTATCCTCATTAGATTTTTTGACCAAAACAGTTAGGATCCTATATCCTTAACACTTACTACTATGACCATTAGAGATACAAGCTGATAAAAGTTAGGATCCTGGATCCTTAACTGTTTAGCTTTAGAAACCTAAAACATGAGATAACTTGGGACTAAGTCAATTTGTAAATGAAAGAATTAATGTCTGGGGACAAGCCCAATAAACTGGGGACAAGCCCAAAAACTGGGGACAAGCCCAAAGGATCTTGTGTAAACTGGAGTATGGCCCAAACTAGCGACTATCCCAACTTAGTGACATGAAGATGCCAAAACCTTAACTAACGTGAAAATGTTAGAAACCTTAGGAACGGATGTATGGTACGTCTTGTTTTGGTCAAAAATTCTGTTGAGGATATTGCAACCAAAATCTTTGTTTAGGGGAATGATGCTTAAAGTATATGACAGCAATGAGGATCACTTCAATGTAAAGTGCACAAACAACACAAGGATTTATACGGGGAAAAAGCCCTTGATCAAGAGTTGATCTCCGGCACAAAAAACCCCGGGTGATGGAAACTACCGATCACCAAGCTAAAATAAATGATTAAATGTATACAACTTCGGATAGTAACGAGCTAGGTACAAGGATAACTATGGTGGAATGTGTAAAAAGTGTACGTAATTGCTTGGTATACAAACGAGAGCTTGTATGAGCGTTTGTACGAGTGTGTGTAACTGCAAAATGACTAAGTGTGTTCTACTAGCTCGTTACTCCCTTTTTAAAATAGAAATAACCACCTAAACTAACTATCCGACTTTCGTGCTAAGCCTCCACGTTCTCCATAACGTCTATATTTGGTCAAGCACGTGCAGCATAGTTTAGGAATATTCTCCAAGAATGTCGCCTAGACTTGGTCAAGCCTATTTAACCTGCAAAACAATTACGAAACAGAAGTGAACAATTGTTAGTATGAGGATCCTTAAGGTGATCCATGATCCTGATCTTGGAGTTCTTCCGAGGATCACTATCTGTCACAGAAGTAAGGATCACTAAAGAGGATAACAGTTAAGGATCACGGGTTATTTAGAAATCCACCCCTAACAATTGCCCCCAAAATATAAGGAGTTAAATTGTAAATATGGCGAGTTATATTTTCTTAGTCTTATCCGTAACAAACCAACGAATATATAGCCGTTAATCTTGAATTAGCCGTTGCGATGATGATGTCACTGAAGTGACAATCCTGTAGAATCATGATTATAAATAGAGATGTAGATAGGATCAAATGCATTCAAATTTTCAGAGAAACTCCCTTTATAATCCTCATTCCGAAGACGTTCAGGTATCTCTTTCTCCTCTTTCTTCCTCTCTTACTCTGTTTTTATCTTTCCGTCAAGATGATGCTACGAAGTTCTCCGGCCAAAGATCACAAAAAAGACAGCCCTTTGAAGAGTCAGAAAATCATCAAGGACTCAGCAAATGAAAGGTGTTGTTTCAACGATGCACAAGTAGACAAAATCCGACACTGTTTTCCAGCGAATGCCTTTTTTAGACCCTTTGATCCTACTGCCCTAAGCGACTGTGTTTCAGAAACATGGATCGCATTTCCATCCACTCCATTTGCTATAGGATATACCTATCCTTTCCCAGAATTTACACAATCCTTCTTTTCTCTAACCGGCATCTCTTATAACCAAGCCATGCCAATGATTTGGAGGGTTCTGTATACCCTGGAGAGGATCATTGAACAGGAGGGTGTTGAGTTAGGCATGTCTGAACTGGCGGAGCTGTATGATCTTACTACTCTCGGTTCCCATCGTTACTTGTTCAAACGAAAACCCGGTGCAGAGCATCCCCTTCTTAAGGTCACCAAGAATGACAAAGATTGGAAACGCCGTTTCTTTTTTGTAAGAAGGGATACCATTCCAGACGGAAAGCATTTACCAAGGGAGTGGTCCACCAATGGTAGGCCGGAGGATCCTGAGAAGGATCACCAAGTAGTCTTGTTTTCGTATAAGAATTACTGACCCTTTCTTATCTTGTGATATGCAGCTATCTCTGTTTCACATCTCATCTCAACACCTGCAACCAGAGAAAGACTTGCAGCTTTCTGGGGACTCGATCCTGAAATCAGAACTTTCAAGACAATAACCCAAGATTCTCAGGAGGTATCCTCAGGTTCCGTCACAATGTCAAGTAAGTATCCTTATTTAAAATTTAAATAAATAGTAAATTATGAATTAAGAAAAGGTACTTATCTTATTTTGGTTGTGTAGGTGCTGGAAAGTCTGCTAAACCTGTATCCCAGTTTGACACAGCTGATCTTGACTCTGTTAGACCGAGGAAGAAGAGATCCACCACTAGTCCCAGCATCTCTATACCCAAGGCACCCCTCAAAGGTAAGGCAATCAGGAAAAGAAAGGCCTCCGGAGCTGATGATCTGCAGGGTCTGCCTCTCATTCGTCAACAATTCCTCGAGTACTTCAATGATGTAAGGATCACCAACTCTAGCTAGGTATCCTACCCATATGAGGATCACCTGATCTTGAATTACCTTGTCATTTTCTTTGCAGAAATTTGCCGAGATCGAGGATTACGTGGGGAATGTTGAGGAGCAGGACAAGAAAATTGCTGACCTCCAACAGGCTGCCGTGCTGAAAGACCTTGCCATCGCTGACCTCCGAAAGGAACTCCAAGATGAGAAGACCAAGACAGCCAAACTCCTGATCGACCTTGACTATGAGAAGCATGACCTCATAGAAGGTGCAAAGGTCTCTGCTGCCATCACAATGTACCAGACAAAGCTGAAGATGGCTCAGGAAGCTCAGGATCCTAGCTTTGATAAGGGCAGCTGGGATGTTGAAGGCTGGAAGGCAAGGCTGGCTGATCTTGAGGATGATGAGGAGGAGGCTACTGAGGTCTTGACGATTGAGGCTGGAGACAAGGGTAAAGCTGGTGAGGCAAGTGGAGCTGGAGGTGGTGATGCAGCGAAGGTGTAAGCTGCACAATTGGGCGATGATGGATATACGTGCCAAGGCCGGAGCCCAATTTTTTATGGTTTTTGGTTTTTGTTTGATGGTGTTTTGATGGTGAACAATGGTCTGTAATAACTCTAAACAATAGTTTTTAGAATTAAGGATCATGTAGGATCCTTTGAACAATAGGCAGGATAATAGGTGGTGGATGGATCCTCTGTTTGGGGGATGAAGCCACTCGTTATCCTTCCGCCTTTATTTCCTGCACTTTCAAGACCCGTAAACAATGGACACCCTTTGCCAACCCATGTGGACGGGCCACGTTTTGCTGGTAGAAACGTGGGTTGGCAATTTTGACAACCTTTAAAGGGTTAGCCTTATGTTGATAAATAAAACTTAACCTTTTGACGCTTATCTCGTGTTGTTACCCTTATGTTCTTTTGATTTTCCTTTGTTTACACTTATTGAATAAACGATTTTGAACAGACCAGACTGAAAATATTTAGGATATGATCCATGATCAGATATCCTTAGAGCAATAGGTTTTAAGGATCACAAGTCTAGTTGTCAAATTTTAAGGGTTATTCGAATAAATAATGAATAGAATAAAAGACAATTAAGGATCATACCTAAGGATCCAAGTTAGGATCCTAAGCATAACAAGGATAACTGTAAGATAAACCTTAGGAATAAATAAGGATCAAGGATCCCTAGTTACTTGTCTTCAAAGTCCTGAAATAGATCATAACTTGGGACTAAGCCATTATAGGATAAAAGTTAGCAACTGGGGACAAGCCCAAGGATAACTGGGGACAAGCCCAAGGATAACTGGGGACAAGCCCAAGGATCGTATGTAAACTGGAGTATGGCCCCAACTGGCGACTATCCAAACTTAGTGGCATGAAAATGCCTAAACCTTAGCTAACGTGAAAACGTTAGAAACCTTAGCTAACGTGAAGACGTTAGAAACCTTATGAACGGATGTATGGTACGTCTACCATTATACGTAGGATCCTAAGCATAGCCAGAACAATGGAATTATCAGCCCCTAGAACGAGTACTGGTCCCAAAGCCTTGAACTATACCAGGATCATCGTGCGCTACAGGCGGAACTGGGGTCAAGCCCAAATAACTGGGATTAAACCCAAGGAACAGATTTCTTGTGCTGATCATCAATACTTTGCTAAGGATACCTGGACTTTCAAACTCAAAATGGCATGAGAAATGGATGAAGGATACATGATCCTTATCCTTATATGAGAAAATAAAGGAATGAAATAATTCAAGTTTAGGATATTACCTAAGTAAGGATCACTGATACTTTGAGGATCCTTTAAGGATATCCCTATAGTGAGGATCATCTATACCATGAGGATACTGATCACATGAAATATTTCTTCAAGTGGACAGCATTCCAAGCTCTTGGTAGCAAGTCACCTTCCATGGTTAGCAATCTATATGCCCCCTTTCCTGCTTCAGCTTCAATCAAATAAGGGCCTTCCCATTTTGGTGCCAACTTCCCATCAGCAGGATTGGTAGTATTCTGAAATGCTTTCCTTAACACCATATCTCCAACTTGAAACCTCCTGATCCTGACATTTTTGTTGTAAGCACCAGCCATTCTTTGTTGATAACTGGCCATCCTTATCCTAGCCATATCCCTGATTTCTTCAATAGTATCCAGGTCTTGAGCCAAGTTTTCATCATTTTCCTCAGGATCACGGGTACTTGTTCTAGCAGTAGGAACCACCATTTCTGTTGGGATCACTGATTCTGCCCCAAACACCAAAGAGAATGGTGTTTGACCAGTAGCATTCTTAGGAGTTGTCCTATCAGCCCAAAGCACATAAGGTAATTCTTCTGCCCATTTCCCTTTTTTGGATCCAAGCTTCTTCTTCAAATTGTTGATGATGATCTTATTGGATGATTCTGCCTGACCATTAGCTTGTGGGTGGACTGGTGTTGATGTTATCATCCTAATCCCCCAACTGTCACAAAAGTTAGTGGTTCTGCCCCCAATAAATTGGGAACCATTATCACAAATAATCTCAGAAGGAATTCCAAATCTAGTTATAATATTTCTTTTAATGAAGGATATAACTTCCTTTTCTCTGACTTGGGCAAAAGCTTCAGCCTCTATCCACTTGGAGAAGTAATCAGTCATAGCTAGCATGAATACTTTTCCACCAGGTGCCTTAGGGAGCTTCCCAACTATATCCATACCCCATCTCATAAATGGCCAAGAGGAGGATATATGATGCAATAATTCAGCTGGTTGATGAAGGATATTGCTGTGTCTCTGGCAAGGATCACATCTTCTGGCATACTCCACAGCATCTTTCTTCATAGTTGGCCAGTAGTATCCTGTCCTCAGGATCCTTGAGAATAAAGCCCTGCCCCCAGTGTGATTTCCACAATCTCCTTCATGGAAGTCCTTTAAAACCTCTTGAACTTCAGGATCCTCAATGCATCTCAAGTATGGTCCTGCAAGAGATCGTCTATACAACATATTATTTATAATTGTGAATTGAGATACCTTAGATTTGAAAGCCCTAGGGTTTTCTCCTGTAGGAATCTCTCCATGTTGTAAGTATCTCATAATTGGCGAAATCCATGATCCTGATTCTGAATAGGATTGAGTATCCTCACTAGGGACAACTGCAGAATCATTTCCTATCTCCATAGTCTGGTGATCCTCGATAGCCGGGGTCAGGATATGGATAATAGGAATCTTAATATCCTCTGGGATCTTCAAAGATGATCCTAAGTTAGCCAATGCATCAACTTCTGTATTTTCTTCCCTTGGTACCTGTGACAAACTAAAAGAAACAAAAGAGAGTGCCAAACTTTTGACTCAAGATACCTGATCCCCATATGCTTTGCAATTTGTAAACCAGCAATTAGGGCTTCATATTCAGCCTCATTATTAGTGGTTTGGAATTCACAAGCTATAGAATGGGGTATTATGTCCCCCTGTGACGATTTTAGTAGTATTCCAAGCCCTGTGCCTTTGACATTTGAGGATCCATCAGTATGAAGTATCCAAGGATCCTTGGTCTCTTCAAGCTGCTGGACTTCTAATTCAGCTTCTTCTTGTAAATCACTACTGAAATCAGCCACAAAGTCAGCTAATGCTTGGGATTTGATGGCTGTCCTAGGCTCATATCTTATATCATATGCACTCAGCTTCACTGCCCACTTAGCCATCCTTCCTGACATCTCTGGTTTCCTGAGGACATTCTTAATTGGGAAATTAGTTTTAACAATGATAACATGAGTTTCAAAATAATGTCTTAACTTTGTAGATGCCATAATTAATGCAAGAATAAGCTTTTCAAGGTGTGAGTACCTGGATTCGGCATCAAGTAAACTTTTACTTACATAATAGACAGGATGTTGTGTACCTTGATGATCCTTAACAAGGACCGCACTTACTGCTTTTGAGGATACTGCAAGATACAAGGATAACACATCACCTTTTTCTGGTTTCATCAAAGCCGGAGCCGAGGATAGGTAATCTTTGAGGGCTTTTAAAGCATTTTCATGCTTCTCCGTCCACTCAAATTTCCTGTTCTTCCTTAGGATATCATAGAATTCTTTACACCTCTCGGAGGACTTGGATATAAATCTGTTCAAGGCCGCTATCCTTCCTGTTAGCCTTTGAACATCCTTAGCATTGGCCGGATATTTGATGTTCACTATTGCTTTGATTTGTTCCGGGCTAGCTTCAATGCCTCTCTTTGTCACCATATATCCTAAGAATTTACCTGCTTTAACACCAAAGTGACATTTTGAAGGATTAAGTTTCATGTTATATTTGTCGAGGATATCAAATGCTTCCTCCAAGTCTCTTAGGTGATCCTCAGCTTTTAAGGATTTTACCACCATATCATCTATGTAAACCTCCATAGTTTGTCCAATCTGATCCTTGAACATCATATTCACCAGCCTTTGATATGTTGCACCTGCATTTCTTAGTCCAAACGGCATAGCAATATAGCAGTATATACCAGTTGGAGTCATGAAGGCTGTATCCTCTTGATCGGATGGTTCCATTTGGATTTGTTGGAATCCAGATGAAGCATCCATACAAGTTAACAGTTCATGACCTGCGGTTGCATCCACCATGGAGTCAATGTGGGGTAATGGGAAAGGATCCTTGGGACATGCCTTATTTAAATCAGTAAAATCGACACATACCCTCCACTTTCCATTTTTCTTTTGAACAACAACCACATTGGCCAACCATCTTGGATATTTGACCTTTCTAATCATACCTGCCCGGAGCAATTTCTCTACCTCTTCTTGGATAATGGCATTCCTTTCTGGTGCAAACTTTCTTCTCCTTTGATGGATTGGTTTGAAGGATCTGTCAATGCCGAGTTTGTGAGTGATTACTTCTTTGGATATACCAGTCGTATCCTCATGTTTCCATGCAAAAGTAGTCTTTCTCCTTTTGAGGAAGGATATTAGGTCTTCTTTCATTTCGCCAAGGATCCCTGATCCGATATAGATTTTGGATTCAGGATCATCAGGATCCATGAGGATTTCTGTCACATCCTGCTCTCTTGCCTCCAAGATATCCCTTGGAGGATACTTTGATTGCTATCGTTCCCTTGACTTCGAGGCTGGTTTCATTGATGAAGTGTAGCAATTCTTAGCCTCCTGCTGATCACTATGAATCTTCACTATTCCCCAAGGACTAGGGAGCTTTACACACTGATGGTATGTAGATGGGACTGCTTTCATATCGTGTATCCAGGGCCTGCCAAGGATAACATTACAACAAGATAAACAGTCAATAACACAAAACTTTTGATAAGAGTGTAAGCCTTCAATATATATTGGGAGTTTAATGTCCCCCAGGGTATTCTTGGTTTCGCCACTAAATCCCACGAGCACGGAGGATCTTGGTATGATCTCTGATTCAGGGATACCCATCTTCTTTAGAACACCAAGCTGGATAATGTTCACTGAACTTCCTCCGTCAATAAGGATCCTGCGGACAAAATGGTTAGATATAAAAAGAGTAATAACTAAACCATCGTGATGAGGATCCTGGATGTCTACACGATCCTCTTCATCAAAGGTTATGACTTTTCCTTCAGAGACACTTGATGTTCGAACTGGTCTTTCTCCATTATCCATCTTAGTTTCCTTTGCATGCCTTTTAGCTGCTGAGAAAGATGTGCCACAAATGTCTGATCCTCCGGAAATAAAGTTTATCACTTGTGCATCCGCTGGAGGAGCTGGAGCCTTCTCAGGGATCCTTTCAGGATCCTGAGTCCTTGACTTTTTTCTTCCCAACAACTCCTTTAGATGCCCTTTGCTCAACAAGTATCCAATTTCTTTTCTTAGTGCAATGCATTCTTCTGTGAGGTGCCCAAAATCTTCGTGATATGCACACCACTTTGATTTATCCTTAGTTGCAGCCGGCCTATCATTCTTTCTCGGCCATCTAGCCTTATCACCTAAGTTCTGCATTGCAAGAATTAGTTCATTGTTATCAACACTAAAACAATATTCAGAGATTGGAGGATAATCCTCATCATCCTCTTCTTGATCAACTGAATGCACGTTCTGATTATCAGATCTGTTGTAGGATTTGAATTTGTTGTTCCTGAATGAGGATCCTTGCTTATCCTGCTTTGAGGATCCTGCTAACCTCTCCTGGATCCTCTTGTCATCCTCTAGCCGAATGAACCTAAGTGCTCTGGTTCTTACCTCATCTAAATTCCTGCAAGGTGTCATAACAAGATCATCATAGAAAGGCGAATCCCTAAGCAATCCCATTTTGAAGGCCTCAACAGCCGTAGCTATATCTAAGTTGGGAATGTCTAAGGATTCTTTACTGAATTTGGTAATGTAATCCCTTAATGATTCATTATGACCCTGAGTTATCCTATATAAATCACTAGTTAATCGTTCAAATTTTCTACTGCAAGAAAACTGATTATTAAACAAGTTAACTAGGTTGGCAAATGAGGTAATAGAGTAGGGAGGAAGACTTAGCAGCCACTTGAGAGCTGATCCAGTAAGAGTGGATCCAAATCCTTTGCACAGGCATGCTTCTTTTAACCTTTCTGGGATTGGATTGATCTCCATCCTCTCCCTGTATTGTGCTATGTGTTCTTCAGGATCCGTCGAACCATCATACAGCTTCATTGTTGGCACATGGAACCTCTTGGGTATCTTAGCATCACATATTGGTGGTGCAAAACGAGATATCTTATGGCTCCCATCTGCAATCTCTGGGATAGGTTTGACTACTCCCGGAACATTTGATATCATATCCTTTAGCTTTTGCAACTCTCTGGCCATGGCATGATTGATACCTGGATCCTGCATAAGACCATGGTTAGTAGTATGAGAATTATTAAAAGCGTTACCTCCCATTGGATTCAAGTTAGGAAGAATGGATGTTAATCCATATTGTTGGGACTCTGGAATGATCGAGGGACCAGTAGAAGCATTGGTTTGCATTGGAATAAAATCTCCCTGATGGATATCTGAACCTCCTGTTTGCAAATTCCTCAAGGATCCTGGCACCTGGAAGAATCCTTGAAACTGGGACGATCCTGGAACGAAGGAGGATCCTTGAACTTGGGACGATCCTGGAACGAAGGAGGATCCTTGAACCTGGGATGATCCTGGAACGAAGGAGGATCCTTGAACCTGGGATAATCCTGGAACGAAGGAGGATCCTTGAACCTGGGATGATCCTGGAACGAAGGAGGATCCTTGAACCTGGGATGATCCTGGAACGAAGGAGGATCCTTGAACCTGCTGCATTCCCGAGTATCCACCTGAACTCGTGAGGGATCCCATATGCTGAGGATAGGATCCCGATGGCTGGAAATATGAACCCGATGCTTGAGTCATTGTTGTTGTTCCGTAGTGTACTCCTTTCGGTCCACCTACATATTGGATGTCTGGAAACACCGATGGCTGAGAAGTAATCACCGGAGTGTCAAAATTCAAGGATTTTGGCATCAGTGGGGAATGATCATCTGTCATTGTCTTTTGTTTCTTGAGATCTCCGATTTCTTTGAGAATCCTCTCATTGGTCTTATCCTGTTGCCGTATCTGATCCTTCATCTGCAAAATCAAAGTAAACATATCACTAGTAGTAGGAGTGTAAGAAGCAGAAGAAGTTGGAGGTTTTGAGAAAATGGGAGTTGGTTTCTTCGGAGCATTCTCAGCATTTTTCTGGGGTCCAGAAGGTGGTGGAGGCAAAGAAGAAACGCCCTCTGAAGAACTGAGTGAAGGCATCAAATTTGAAGCATTCTTTGCTGAGGAGGCCATCTGCTTGACTGTAGTGAACCAAGATGAATACAGGAACACGGATCTTTCTAAGGACGAAGCACCAATTGCCCCACGGTGGGCGCCAAACTGTTTTGGTCAAAAATTCTGTTGAGGATATTGCAACCAAAATCTTTGTTTAGGGGAATGATGCTTAAAGTATATGACAGCAATGAGGATCACTTCAATGTAAAGTGCACAAACAACACAAGGATTTATACGGGGAAAAAGCCCTTGATCAAGAGTTGATCTCCGGCACAAAAAACCCCGGGTGATGGAAACTACCGATCACCAAGCTAAAATAAATGATTAAATGTATACAACTTCGGATAGTAACGAGCTAGGTACAAGGATAACTATGGTGGAATGTGTAAAAAGTGTACGTAATTGCTTGGTATACAAACGAGAGCTTGTATGAGCGTTTGTACGAGTGTGTGTAACTGCAAAATGACTAAGTGTGTTCTACTAGCTCGTTACTCCCTTTTTAAAATAGAAATAACCACCTAAACTAACTATCCGACTTTCGTGCTAAGCCTCCACGTTCTCCATAACGTCTATATTTGGTCAAGCACGTGCAGCATAGTTTAGGAATATTCTCCAAGAATGTCGCCTAGACTTGGTCAAGCCTATTTAACCTGCAAAACAATTACGAAACAGAAGTGAACAATTGTTAGTATGAGGATCCTTAAGGTGATCCATGATCCTGATCTTGGAGTTCTTCCGAGGATCACTATCTGTCACAGAAGTAAGGATCACTAAAGAGGATAACAGTAAGGATCACGGGTTATTTAGAAATCCACCCCTAACACGTCTACCTTTATATTTAGGATCCTGAATACAGCTAGTACAATGAAATTGTCAGCCCCTAAAGCGGGTACTGGTCCCATTGCCTTTAACTGCACCAGGATAATCGTGCGCTACTGGCGAAGGTAGTTGTTAGGGGAGGATTTTCAAAATCCTAAGGATCACGGATCCTTAGGTGCTACCAGGATCAAGGATCCTCAATTCTGTTTGAATTAAGGATCCTCAGCAGGTGTCGCAGGATCAGGATCTAGGATCACTGTTGTTATCCTACTACTAACAATTGTCTACCTTGTATGTAAACTTGTTTTGCAGGAACGAGAGCATGGACCATGTCTTACAGAAGTTACCGGAGTATATTCCTTCAATATTCCGCACGTGCTTCACCATAATGAACGTTATGGAGATCGTGGGGAGAGTGCACAAATTGCGGATAGTTACTTAGACTAGTTATTTTCTAATTTAAAAATGGGGATGACAAGCTTGATAGGACACTTAGCTAATTTTGTCATACACACACACTCGTAACAGCTCTCAGTCAGCTCTCAAGCAATACTTGGTGATTTCATACACATTTTTGCACATTACACACTAGTGATCCTTGTAACAAGCTTGTTATCATCCCGAATTGTAAAATTACTTTTGTTTAATCTTAGTTGGTGATCGGTAGTTTCCATCACCCGAGGTTTTTTGTGCCGGAGATCAACTCTTGATCAAGGGCTTTTTCCTCGTATAAATCTTTGTGTCACTTGTTCATTACATTTTTGAGTGATCTTTAATATTGTCCATTGATTCAAGCATCACACCTCACAACAGAAAGTTTGGTTGCATTATCTTTGCTTGATTTTTTACCAAAACAGTTTGGCGCCCACCGTGGGTCAATTGGAGCTTCGTTCTTGAGAAATTATTGTTCTTGTGATCATTTCGGTTCATTACAACCAAGAAGATGGCTTCTTCAGCAAAGAAGACATCAAGCTCTATGCCGACAATCAGTTCTTCACAGGGCGTTCCTCCTTTGCCTCCACCACCTTCTGGATCCCAGAAGAATGCTGAAAATGCTGCGAAGAGACAAACCCCCATTTTACCAAAACCACCAACTTCTTCTGTTTACTCTAATCCTACTACTAATGATCTTTTTACTCTGATTTTGCAGATGATAGATCGCATGTAAGAGCAGGACAAAACCAATGAAAGGATCCTCCAGGAGATTGGTGATATCAAGAAACAGAAGAAATCAGTGAAGGATCACTCTCCTCTGATACCAAGGTCATTGAATTTTGACACTCCAGTTGTAACTACCCTACAATCGGCAGTTCCAGACATCCAGTATCAAAGTGGTCCATTAGAAAGGCGTTATGGAACAGGAACTATGAGTCAAGCATTTGGCTCTCACTTCCAGCCTCAAGGATCCTGTTTTCAACCATTGGGATCCTCTTTTCAGCATCAGGGATCCTTCGTCAGCTCAGGAGGATATTTGGGAATGCACACGGTTCAAGGATCCTCCCAGGTCCATGGATCCTCCCAGGTTCAAGGATCCTCCCAGGTCCAAGGATCCTCTCAGGTTCAAGGATCCTCTCAGCCCCAAGGATCCTTTCAGGTTCAAGGATCCTCTCAGCATCAAGGATCCAACATCTTTCAGGATCAACGATTCTTAAGAAGTATGCAGCCTCCAAGCTCGGATGTTCATCAAGGAGACTTCATACCAATGCAGACCATTGTTTCCTCTGGTCCTTCAATCATACCGGGATCCCGTCAATATGGATTCACATGTGCAATTCCAAACTTGAATCCCATGGGAGGTAACACTTTTAACAATTCATATAACACTAACCATGGATCTATGCAGGATACAGGTATCAATCAAGCTATGGCTAGAGAGTTACAGAAACTTAAGGATATGATATCCAGCGTACCAGGAGTGGTTAAACCCATTACTGAAATTACAGATGGTAGCCATAGGATATCTCACTTTGCACCACCTATTTGTGATGCTAAGATACCCAAAAGGTTCCAGATACCAACTATGAAGCTATATGATGGTTCAACGGATCCAGAGGAACATGTAGCTCAATACAGGGAGAGGATGGAGATCAATCCAATTCCTGAGAGGTTAAAAGAAGCATGTCTATGCAAGGGTTTTGGATCCACATTCACAGGATCTGCTCTTAAATGGCTGCTAAGTCTTCCCCCTTACTCTATTACTTCATTTGCTAATCTAGTTAATCTATTTAATAGTCAATTCTCTTGTAGTAGAAAATTTGAACAATTAACTAGTGACCTATATAGGGTAACACAAGGTCAAAATGAATCACTTAGGGATTACATCACTAAGTTTAGTAAAGAATCCTTAGATATCCCTAATCTAGATATAGCTACGGCTGTGGAAGCCTTTAAAATGGGTTTGCTTAGGGATTCATTATTCTATGATGATCTTGTTATGACCCCATGCAGGAATCTTGATGAAGTAAGAACCATGGCCCTTAGATTCATCTGATTAGAGGATGATAAAAGGATCCAGGAGAGATTGTTAGGATCCTCAAAGCCGGAAAAGCAAGGATCCTACTTCAAGAATAACAAGTTTAAGTCCTACAACAAGTCTGACAACCAGAATGTGCATGCAGTAGAGCAAGAAGAGGATGATGAGGATTATCCTCCAATTTCTGAATACTGTTTTTCTGTTGATAACAATGAGCTAATTCTTGCAATGCAGAATCTAGGTGAGAAAGCTAGGTGTCCAAGAAAAAGTGACAAACCAGCTGCTACAAAAGACAAATCCAAATGGTGTGCATATCACAAGGATTTCAGGCATCTCACTGAAGAGTGTATTGCACTTAGAAAAGAAATTGGTTACTTGTTAAGTAAGGGGCACTTGAAGGAGCTCTTGGGAAGAAAGAAGTCAAGGATCCAAGATCCTGAAAGGATCCTGGAGAAGGCTCCTGGTCCTCCAGCAGATGCACAAGTTATAAACTATATATCCGGTGGATCAGACATTTGTGGTACTTCCTTTTCAGTAGCTAAAAGACATGCCAAGGAAACCAAGATGGATAATGGAGACAGACCCATCCGGACCTCCACTGTCACCAAGGATAAGATTATAACTTTTGATGAGGATGATCGTGTTGATGTCCAGGATCCTCATCATGATGGTCTCGTTATTACTCTATTTATTTCTACCCATTTTGTTTGCAGGATCCTGATAGATGGAGGAAGCTCAGTAAACATCATTCAGCTTGATGTCCTCAAGAAGATGAACATTCCTGAATCAGACATTGTCCGAAGATCCTCAGTTCTTGTGGGATTCCGCGGAGAGACAAGAATACATTGGGGGACATCAAACTCCCGATCTATATCGAAGGACTCCATTCTAATGAAAAATTTTGTGTTATAGATTGCTTATCTTGTTGTAATGTTATCCTTGGCATGCCATGGATACATGACATAAAGGCAGTCCCATCTACCTACCATCAGTGCGTGAAGCTTCCTAGTCCATGGGGGGTGGTAAAAATTGAAAGTGACCAGCAAGAAGCTAAGAATTGCTACACATCATCAATGAAACCAGCCTCTAGACCAAGGGATCAATAGCAATTAAAGCATTCTCCAAGAGATGTCTTGGAGGCAAGAGAATAGGATGTGAAGGAAATCCTTATGGATCCTCATGATCCTGAATCCATAGTCTTCATAGGATCAGGGATCCTTAGCAGCATTGAACAGGATCTTGTATCCTTCCTTAAGAGGAGGAAAACTACCTTTGCCTTGAAGCATGAGGACATGACAGGTATATCTAAAGATATAATTACTCATAAGCTTGGCATTGACAGGTCATTCAAGCCTATACATCAGTAGAGGAGGAAGTTTGCACCTGAAAGGAATGCTACTATCCAGGAAGAGGTAGATAAACTACTTCGGGCAGGTATGATAAGAGAGGTTAAGTATCCAAGGTGGTTAGCCAATGTGGTTGTTGTTCAAAAGAAAAATGGAAAATGGAGGGTATGTGTCGATTTTACTGATTTAAACAAGGCATGTCCCAAGGATCCTTTCCCATTACCCCACATTGACTCCATGGTGGATGCTACCGCGGGTCATGAGTTGTTGACTTTTATGGATGCTTTATCTGGATTTCAACAAATTCAGATGGAACCATCTGATCAAGAGGATACAGCCTTTATGACACCAACTGGTATATATTGTGTTGGAAGTCTAGTGTGAATGAAAGTCTCAAGTTGGTAATACACATTGTCCCACATCGGTGTGGGAACGAAAAGATGGGCTATTTATAAGGTGAAACCTTAATGAAGCCTTTGAAGTCTTATGACATGTTTTACCACAAGTCCTACCCGCGCGCGCAGGGGGGGTGCAAAAATGGAACCATGATTAGTTGAACTCGCGTATGCCCGCACGTCCTGCGGACACGAATGCAGTTCCGAAAACCCGGGTCCGCGTGGAGCGGTTTTTTGCACTATTGACTTTTAATTTTTGAAACTGAAATGAATAAATGAGATCATTATTTCGTTTTCAAATCCTAACAGCTGTAGTCATGATTATCAGTCAGTTTCGTAACCGATATACACTAATGACCATTATATGGTCTTTTATTTGCTGATTTCGGCTATGGGTTCTGGCCCTATAAATCTAGGACTAGGCTGATCAGTTGAAACACACAGAAAACAACTTCTCTTCTCTCTATCTCAGTTTCTGCAACACAGCTTCTTGTTCTTTTCAGGCAAGTGATCAAGTCCGGCAGTGCGCGGTGCTGCTTCGAACCGGCGTACCCTGGGAACAGACGACGAATCTGTTTAAGGGAATTGTGTTAAACACAAACCCGGTTCAATCGTTTACTGTTTCTTTTCTACTTCTAATTGCAACTTGTTCTAACCACTGTTCTGATCAGTGGTTCTGTTCAACTTGCCACTGTTTCAAACCGACAGTGTTTTCTGATCAGTAGTTAGACTAATCAGTGGTTAAACTGATCAGTAGTTAACCTCAACAGTGGTTAGACTGATCAGTAGTTAACCTCATCAGTGGTTAGACTGATCAGTGCTTAAACTGATCAGTAGTTAACCTCATCAGTGGTTTGACTGATCAGTGCTTAAACTGATCAGTAGTTTAACAAACTGATCAGTGGTTTCTGATCAGTGGTTTTCAAACAGTGGTTATTTTCTAACAAACTTAAACAGATTTTTACTGATAGTTCTTGTTCTTGTTCTTTTCAGAATGGAAACCCCTGTGACCACTGCTGTTTCTACAGTCGTGACTGCTGTCATGACTTCCGCTGTTGCTGTAACAACTGGTCTGGTTGCACCGCTGCCTAATGCGGTTTCGCATGCTGAGAAACCAAAGAAATTCAATGGTGTGAATTTCAAACAGTGGTAGCAAAAGATGTTCTTTTATCTGACCACGCTGAATCTGGCAAGGTTCTTGACTGAACCTAAACCCCATGTTGATGAAGGGGAAATGGATGCTCAAACTGTGAGCGCGATGCATGCTTGGAATCATTCGGATTTCCTGTGCCGCAACTTTATCTTGAATGGTTTTGTGGACACATTATATAATGTGTATTGCAAAGCCTAGACTGCCAAGGAATTATGGGAGTCGTTGGATCGCAAATACAAAACAGAAGATGCGGGCACTAAGAAATTCGTGGTGGCAAAGTTCTTGGACTTTAAAACGATAGACTCAAAAACTGTCATGAGCCAAGTCCAAGAATTGCAGGTTATCCTTCATGATATTCATGCGGAAGTAATGATGCTCAGCGAGACATTCCAAGTTGCTGCTATGATCGAAAAACTGCCACCAAGTTGGGTTGATTTCAAGAACTATCTCAAGCATAAGCGAAAGGAGATGACCATTTCTTGTTGTTCGTCTTCGGATTGAAGAAGATAACAAAGTGGCCCTAAAAAAGGTTGATGGTCCTGAAACTGTGAAGGCCAATCTTGTTGAACATGGGCAATCTTCGAAGGGAAAAAACAATGGAAAGGGCGGAAAGAAAAGTCATGGGAAACGCTCCAACCTTGGTCCTAAGGGGGGAGTTGGGAAAAAGAAGTTCCTTGGAACTTGTTACAATTGTCAAAAACAAGGCCACAAGGCTAGCGAATGCAAGTTTCCCAAGAAGAAGGAAAATGCTCAACAAGTGAACATGGTAGATGAAGTCGATAAGCTTGTTGCCATGGTCACGGACCTCTCGATTTTGGTCACGGAAGTGAATATAGTTGGGCAAAATAACAAGGATTGGTGGGTCGATACGGGGGCTACCCGACATGTGTGCTTTGACAAAAGCCTTTTCAACACCTTCAAGGAGGTGACTAATGGAGAAAAGGTTTTCATGGGAAATTCTGCCACGGCAAAAATAAAAGGCGAGGGTAACGTTGTTTTGAAGATGACTTCTGGAAAAGAACTCACATTGTCCAATGTGTTGTATGTTCCAGAAATTCGTAAGAACCTTGTTTCGGGGTGGCAATTGAACAAGTTTGGGTTCAAAATGGTGATTGAGTCGGATAAGGTCGTGTTGACCAAAAATGATGTGTATGTTGGTAAGGGCTATGCCCTAAATGGAATGTTTAAACTCAATGTAATTGTCGTGAATGCAATGAAAGAAAACGCTACTAGTTCTACTTACTTGATTGAGTCTTCTAATCTTTGGCATGGTAGACTAGGTCACGTAAATTATAATTCCATTCGTCGTTTAATCAAACTTGATTGCATACCAACATTCGATATCGACTCAATTAATAAATGTGAAACTTGCGTAGAAGCAAAACAAACGAAATCGTCATTCAAAAAGGTGGAACGAAACACCGAACCCCTCGAGATGATCCACACTGATGTGTGTGATCTAAAAGCAATTCCTACTCATGGTGGGAACAAGTACTTCATCTCGTTTATTGATGATAGTACAAGGTATTGCTATGTGTACTTACTTAAGAGTAAAGACGAGACTGTTGACAAGTTTATCTTGTTCAAAGCCGAAGTTGAGAATCAACTAAATCGGAAAATCAAAATCGTAAGGAGCGATCGAGGAGGTGAATATGTTTCACCTTTTATTGACGTATGTGCAAAAAGTGGAATCATCCACGAACTCACAGCTCCTTACTCCCCCCAATCAAATGGCATAGCGGAACGGAAAAATCGTACCTTGAAAGAAATGATGAATGCCATGATGATAAGTTCTGGTGTAAACCAAAACATGTGGGGGGGAAGCAATCTTATCGGCAAAT
This sequence comes from Helianthus tuberosus, assembly GCA_030545235.1. NCBI lineage: Eukaryota > Viridiplantae > Streptophyta > Magnoliopsida > Asterales > Asteraceae > Helianthus > Helianthus tuberosus. The sequence goes on along the minus strand of CM060412.1, from coordinate 193,856,212 downwards.
TATGTGTTGAACATGATACCCAATAAGAAAAAGAATGTAACGCTTTACGAATTATGGACGGGAAAGAAAGCACCATATAAAACCTTGAAAGTATGGGGGTGTTTAGCTAAGGTGGTGGTCACACCACCTAAGCGGCTACTAATAGGTCCCAAAACGGTGGATTGTGTATTTATAGGATACACCCGTCCTTATGGTCCTTATCGTTTTATTGTGCATGATTCCAAGAACCCTGGAATATGCAAAGGCACCATAATCGAATCTAAAGATGCATCATGGTTTGAACATGTTCCCATGCTTAGATAAAAGTGAACCGAGTTCTTCTAGACTAGTTGAGGAAATTGTTCCCGAGGGTGTAATTGAAAACGATGAACCTCGAGAACAATCTAAGAATGAGGAAGTTGAAATCAGGAAAAGTAAATGTCAAAGGACTGAAAAATCCTTTGGTCCTGAGTTTCTTACCTATATGGTAGAAGATGAACCTCAAACGTACCAACAAGCGGTACATTCCTCAGAAGGACCTCAGTGGAGGGAGGCAATCAAAAGTGAGATAGACTCTATCTTACAGAACCATACTTGGGAACTAGTGGATCTTCCTCAAGGATGTAAACCACTAGGATATCGATGGATCTTCAAGAAGAAGATGAAACCAGATGGAACCATCGATAAATACAAAGCAAGGTTGGTGATCAAAGGATATAAACAGCGAGAAGGTTTAGATTACTTTGATACATATTCGCCAGTTACGCGAATAACATCCATCAGGTTGGTGCTTGCCATTGCCGCCATTAGAAATTTGGAAGTTCATCAAATGGATGTGAAAACAGCTTTCTTGAATGGAATTCTAGAGGAAGAAATCTACATGGAGCAACCCGAAGGCTTCACAGCTATTGGGCAAGAAAAGAAAGTGTGTAAACTTGTGAAATCCTTGTATGGATTGAAACAAGCTCCAAAACAATGGCATCAAAAGTTTGATCATGTCATGCTTGATGCTGGGTTCAAAATCAATGAATGTGATAAGTGTGTGTATGTGAAGGACACATCCGATGGATATGTCATTTTGTGTCTATATGTAGATGATATGCTCATTGCTGGAAGTGATGACAAAATCATAAAATCTACAAAGAACATGCTAAAAGCAAGATTTGACATGAAAGACATGGGTCTTGCCGATGTGATTTTGGGGGTTAAAATCACACGAACCCAAGGTGGACTTGTTTTAAGTCAATCCCACTATGTGGACAAAATTCTTGAGAAGTTCAATGCAAATGACTCTAATGAAGCTAGAACTCCACTTGACACAAGTCAACATCTAGCCAAGAATTGAGGTGAACCTGTAAACCAGTTGGAATACTCAAGAATTATTGGTAGCTTGATGTATCTTATGAGTTGTACTAGACCAGACATAGCATTTGCTGTAAGCAAGCTAAGTAGATACACAAGCAACCCAAGTTCAATGCATTGGAACTGTATAACTCGGTTGCTTCGCTACTTAAGATACACTCGGGAATTCGGGTTGCATTATAACAGATATCCAGCAGTTATAGAAGGACACTGCGATGCAAATTGGATATCTGACACGAATGATTCCAGAGCAACAAGTGGGTATGTATTCACACTTGGAGGTGCAGCGATATCGTGGAAATCATCAAAACAAACGGTTATTGCTAGATCCACGATGGAATCAGAGTTCATCGCTTTAGATAAAGCAGGTGAAGAGGCAGAATGGCTACGTCAATTTGTTGAGGATATACCAAGATGGCCTAAGCCGGCAACGGCCATTTGTATACATTGTGATAGCCAATCGGCACTTGGCAGAGCTCGTAGCACAATGTATAATGGTAGGAACAGACATATCAGACGTAGACATAATACGATACGACAACTAATCTCTACAGGAATTATCACTGTTGACTACGTGAGGTCAAAGGATAATATTGCGAATCCGCTGACAAAAGGCCTAAGTAGAGAGTTAGTACAGAAGTCGTCCATGGGAATGGGACTGAAGCCCTTGAAAAATGAAGTTCATATGATGGAAACCTAACTCAATAGACTGGAGATCCCAAGAATTGAGTTCAATAGGAAAACCTAATTGTATGAATAAGCGAGGTCACTGTGGGGGGATAACCCTACGCATTTAATAAGGTAGTCTATTATAAAGATTAATAAACTTCCTAGTCCATTCCTAAAAGTGACAAGTGTGAGGCTAAGCCTATGGCTTTTAATGATTCGACTAAGGTAAACATAGTGAATCACCTATGTGAGAGAGAAGTGGGGTCGCTTCCAAGGGTATTGTTGGGGCACAATACCTAATGGCTCTCGCAGAACCAGGCGTCATGTTCATGACCATAACGAACATAACTATAAGGACTTGACTTTGTCAGGGAGAGTCTTGTGTGAAGTGCATTGTCGTCTACAAAAACGGCAGACGAGTTCAAAGACATCGAGTTCTACTCAGAGCTAGTGGGCTAAGTGCATTTCATGAGCGAAGGTTCAAAGGGTAACACCTACCTATCGTATGTAAAACTCAACTGCTGAAATGTAATAAGGAATTATGTTGTTTCTGAGATCGACCTCCATTCATGTGGGGGATTGTTGGAAGTCTAGTGTGTAGGATCGGTTTCTGATCCGAACGAGTCGGTTAGAAGAGTTTTTCACCAAAACAAGAGGCGGAAACAAGTGTTTCGGCGTAATTCAGCGCGTATTCACCTTTAACTGTTGTTTATATTGATATGCAATCGATTACAGACCTGACAACACTTCGGCAGCACTTCGTGGCTAACCGGAAGACAATCACCTAGAACTATCTGTGATTTCGCTCATTTGACACTATATATAGTACAAGTGATTTCGCTTATGTGTACACTGACACATAAGCGATACCCCACAAGACCATATGAGCGGAATCATGTGTTGACTAAAGAGCGGAATCATCATTGACACATGAGCGATATCACCAACTTTAAACATAACCGAAATCAGAAATATATGTATGTTAAATGCCTTTGTCTTCTTGTGAAATGATGTCATGGTGATGTCATCTTGATGATGTCATCATGACATCATGCTTTAACATCTCCGCAACGAACCCGATCTTCACAACGAACCCGAGACTCGACATAAGACGTAGTTGACAGACGTAGTGCACCAACAAACTCCCCCTCGGATGTTGACGGAGTCTTCAGTGTCGAGTCTTTTCAATCTTCAGTCTTTATCAGTCTTTGGTCTTCCTTCACTCTAACTTTCTCTTGTATTCTTCAGGATCAGCAGCTGGCTCTAGTAACTTTAAACTCTCTTTCTCTAACAGACTCCCCCTCAACTTGTGCTGGGATCGTAGTCTGGCTTTCACAGGTTCAGGTATCGTAACCTGACTCACCTGCATATTCTCTACCCAAAAGTAAGTTTCATAAAAAAACAAGATATAACAAATTTAGAAACTTTGCTAATCCCTTGAAGATACAACCCTGAATAGAAAGATTTATCATGTCAAATCTTGATGAACCACTTGAATATATATCATTTTCATTTCAAACTAACTTTCCCAAACCTGTTCGTCATGTTCAGCACTCGGAATTTTGAAAATCAGCTTTTCAACATCAGTTGTCTAAAATCTTTTTGAATTTTTCAAAATTTAAGCTAAAACACACTGAAAATCTTTTTGGATTTTTGAAAAAAAACATAAATGAAATGCAGTAAAGAAATATTTACATACAATATTTTTGTGAGTTTGCGTAAGAGGATCATATCAGTTTATGAGACAAATCACCAACACCGTTAAGCTTCATTTCATTTTAAGTTCTAAACAATTCACTTAGATTGTCAGTATACTGATCCACTTAAATTTTCACACAAAGTTCAATTGATCCAAGATACAAGGTTAATGTTTTAAGCTCTTGAACTTATTCGTGTGTCCCACTACTTGAATATACTCCCGTATCCAGATCCCAATATTCAGTCTTACAGGTGAGTATACCACAGATGATATCTGTCAGGGGAATAAATTATAGTACGAGGGCCGTGAGAGCTCAGGTCGATCTTTCGATACGCAGAGAGATGACGGCTTCGACTTTTGGTGGGTCCCCTTTAGAGGATCTTTTGCATTACAACAGCAGCGACTATCAATTTTATTGTTTCATCAGCTTGCTGAGGGCGATGCTATGTTTCAAGCATTTGCAGAAAGCATTATCCGGGGACTAGGTCAGAAATTTCTTTCAGCAGAAGTCCCGGGATAATACCCCAGATATCACTGAGCATAAAGACCTAGTATCTCAGAATAAGGGACCTTTCAAACAAGATTTCAGGGGTTACCTATATATCCAAGTTTGTGTTAACCCACAGAACAAGCAAGTTTGAAATTTATGTTTATATCTCGTCACAATTTACTAAATGTGTAAAAACCTACTGACATATCATCAGTGAGACCGTTTATCACTATTTAACTTTCCATTTCTTTAGCATGTTGTGATCGTCCACTGATGTACTATCATTTCCTCTTTTATACAACAAAACTCATTTTTCTTTTATCATGTTTTTGGCTTTTTCAAATTTTCAAATGTTTTTGGATTTTCTAAAATTTTTACTCCCCCTAAAATGCAAACACATTTTAGGAAATTTGAAAATAAACTGTACAAAAAAATGACAACCGATATCGAATCACTTCAAATCGCCATCCACTTGGCATAAACAATCAGAACTCCCCCTCACAACAAACTATTTTCCCATTGATTTCAAAACACTTAAGTTTGTTTTAATCAAATGGTTTTTCCGGAAAATAAGTTTGAGTTTACCAATTGTAGATTAGGGGTTTCATCACATTGTTTCTCAATCATTTGTAGAAAATCAGATACAATTTAATGTCCCTGATTTACCACTTGTAAGTCGAAATCACTTTCGTGAATTTCTCAAGAAATGTGCCGATTCCTGCTCCACTTAAACCAACCTGGGAGCTCCGGCAAGTCCGGTTTTTACTCAAACATAACGTCCACCCAAGCCTCACCAGCCTTGGGTGACTTTGGTGGCAAACATCTGTCCCACCAACATTTTGATTTATAAAATTCTTGAGCACCTTTTACCTTTCTATCAACCATCTTACCGAAAATATGTTTGACTTTCCCATTGAAAGCCTTCTCAACATCAAATTCTCCCTTATCAGCAAAGAATTGATTTGAGATCTCTACCTTCCCAACTTTCGACTTCCAATTTTCCTTTGACAATGAAGGAAAATTTTCATTGTTCACCTCAAGAACGGAATTCACAATCTTTTTCTCAACAAATGACTCCTCTGATTTTATGGAATCAGATTCATTGTCAGAACTACTTTTAGATTTTACAATCCATTTTTGTTTGGTTAAATCACCTCTTCTTTTGTAAAATCGTTTTGAACTCTCACCTTTTTCAAAAATAGAATTATCAAACACTTTCGATTTTTCAGTTGATTGTTTCTTCTCAAAGACAAGTTTTTCTTTTAGTTTTGAGTTAGAAGTAACTTCCTGTTTTGTGTTGTTGGACTGTTGACAATTCCAAGCAATATGCCCAACCTTTTGGCATTTGAAGCAAGTTCTTCTATCAACTCTTTGAGCAAACTTCTTCACATTCCTCTTTATCTCAGCAAGAAACTCTTGATTCGACTGCTTCCAGAACGGTTTCTTCTGCTCATCTTCACAACTTCCACCTGCAACAAATTTTGTTTTTAGTTTATAAGTTTTCTGATTTTTATAATTTTCTGAAGAATTGAAACCCAGACCTTGTTTTTTGAAATTACGATTGTGGTTTGGTTTCTTTTGATAACCTGAACCATAACTGTAACCCTTTTTCTTGTTCAATCTCTGTTGAACTCTTGAAGTGTACTTTTTAGGTTTTTCAGCAAGATTTAAATCTTTTATTTCAGAAATATTAATTTCTGTTAATTTGAAAACCTGTTTGATCATTTCAGTTTTGACACTTCTTATTGGAAATTCCTCATCAGAATATAATTTGTCTGAATCATTCAAAGTATAAGCCACTTTGATTGATCCGTCATTCAAATTAGATTTTGATAACAGGAATTCTCTATTGTAAACCCTATTAACCGGTAAACTCGGACTCTTTGCTGACGAACTCGGACTTTTAGACTTAGACTCCGACTTTGCCTCTTCATCCGTATCTAACACCTGATCGACAACTTTCTTTACTAACTCAGACTCATGATCAGTGTCAGACGCTGTGAATGTAACATCAATATTGTCTGGTAATTCATCAATGATTTCAGACTTTAACTTGATGTTTAGAGCCTTGTCTACTCGTTCCTCATTTGGCTTTCTGGGAGAATAAGTTTCATGGATCGGGGGCGGACATCTGTTATACTTGACACTTGGTTTCTTACCAGTATCAGTATCTTTAGTCTTTTTGTCCATGAACGCTTCAAGACCTGCAACAGTAGGATAAACACGATCAATCAAATAATCACAAGTAGTATAACTCAACAATAATCGTTTAATCCTTTCACTCTCAATCTTCTCAAGTTCCACTTCTTTCTTTAGCTTTGCACAATCTTCGATGTACTCATTAATAACACTTTGCTTCGTCATTAATGTTCCACTCATCTTTTCATTTGCTTTCTCAATTTCAGCATTCGTTCTTTTCAACCCATCAACTGTCCTATTCAGTACATCGTATGACTCTTTCACATACTTCACATCAGACAGTAAATCTTCCTTAATCTTCTCTAAATCAGCAATCTTTTTATCTTTTTCTTCACAAACTTTGCAAGACTCTGAACACTTCAAGCATGGTTTTTCAACTTCAACCATTTTTTCAACTACCTTTTCAACCTCGACGATCTTTTCTACTTCAACAAGTTTTTCAATCATTGGTTCTTCAGATTCTATTTTAGCTTTCTGTCCCTCAGTTTCCTTTGTTGAACTTTCTTCAACTTCTGCTTTGTCAGTTTCTACTTTTGCTTTTTCCTGAATATCCAACTCATGCTCCTCAATCTTCTGAATAAATTTTGCTAGTTTCATATTTTCCTTTTTTCTCATTTGTTTTACAATCAACAGATAATTTCCCCATTTTTGCTGTGGTAATGCATTAGCAAGTTTATCAATCCATTCATCATCATCTTTCTTAATTTTCAATTTTTCCATTTCCACGACTAAATGACAATATCTATCAATGGTCATCGTTGTTGTTTCATGGTCAAAAGCTACAAACATGTCAAATGACTTCTTCAACAATTCCTTTTCCATGTTTCAATAATTTGCAAATACTTCGGGAAACACCTGACAAGTACCGATGACTATTCTGAGCGGACTGAAAGTTGACACACTGAGCGAACTGCTATGACCCGAATCGAAATCAAACAACTTGACCCTTTGAAATCTTTGAACTTCAAATCGTACGAACTGACAGAAACTACGACTCAAACCACTTGACCTGACTGACAAACGTACTGATAAAACCGTGCGAACCGACTAAAACTTCAAACCTGAACCTGACTTGAACTCAAACGACCTGATGGATTCAATATGTACTAATTTGGACACTGACAACAACAACTATTGATTTTTTATAAATCCACCAACTATTAATACAAATGATTATATGAGAACAATATTGACCGATTTTTTTTTAAAATGTGCAACAATCATCACAAACTAACACACTTTAGATGGGCTTATACAAACAAAAACTAACACATTAGATGGGCTTATACAAACATATTGAGCTGCAACTATGGACTAATTACATGGAATGTGTAAACAAACTATTATGTAAAAAAAAATACAATTCAACACACATACTATCAATATAGAACGGCACCTATTATCAAAACAAGAATTATACTAACTAATCATATGCAAACTAGATATGGTCAAACAATTTTGTCGACAAAATCACATGTCACAAACAAATCTAATTGGACCGTAAATCTTCACATACAATTCAAAGATCAAGACATGACAACAGCTTTAATCCTGCCAACACTTATCAACTCACATGTGACCAACACTATACACTTTAACCGATGATAGTATTCAAAAAATGTAATGGATTATCAACAATTAACTGTTTCACACGCAAAAATCTGAGACAATCACATGTAAATGACCACTTTACTTAATCACCATATACCAATTTTAACTGCCGACAACTGTTGATGACAATCAATGATTTCTGACACACTAATACTTTGAATCACATGCAATACTGATTAAACTGACAACATGTAAAACGACAATTTTTAAATTGCTGACAAAATAGTATCACAAGAGCAATGAACAATCACGTGAATCAACAGTGTCACAAAAGCGATACCACTGAAATGTCACAAGAGCGGAATCAAATTGTTCAAAAGAGCGGAATCAGCTGAAAGATGACCGTAAGAGCGAAATCACAAATAAACCTGCTGATGTCACTTTTTGTACGAAACCATAAAAGCGAACCGTCAAAAAATCTAAGATCTAAGTCGTTTTTAATTCTGAAAATCACAAGGATTTGTTACTTCATAATTCCGAGCAATATGTGAAAAACTGAACCAATTTTGACCGTAAAAAAATTTGTTTTTCGAAAAAGAAAGGTGTAGAAACAGAATCCTCAGCTGAATTATGTAAAACTCTTCTTCACTGGCTCTGATACCAATTGTAGGATCGGTTTCTGATCCGAACGAGTCGGTTAGAAGAGTTTTTCACCAAAACAAGAGGCGGAAACAAGTGTTTCGGCGTAATTCAGCGCGTATTCACCTTTAACTGTTGTTTATATTGATATGCAATCGATTACAGACCTGACAACACTTCGGCAGCACTTCGTGGCTAACCGGAAGACAATCACCTAGAACTATCTGTGATTTCGCTCATTTGACACTATATATAGTACAAGTGATTTCGCTTATGTGTACACTGACACATAAGCGATACCCCACAAGACCATATGAGCGGAATCATGTGTTGACTAAAGAGCGGAATCATCATTGACACATGAGCGATATCACCAACTTTAAACATAACCGAAATCAGAAATATATGTATGTTAAATGCCTTTGTCTTCTTGTGAAATGATGTCATGGTGATGTCATCTTGATGATGTCATCATGACATCATGCTTTAACATCTCCGCAACGAACCCGATCTTCGCAACGAACCCGAGACTCGACATAAGACGTAGTTGACAGACGTAGTGCACCAACATAGTGTGAATGAAAGTCTCAAGTTGGTAATACACATTGTCCCACATCGGTGTGGGAACGAAAAGATGGGCTATTTATAAGGTGAAACCTTAATGAAGCCTTTGAAGTCTTATGACATGTTTTACCACAAGTCCTACCCGCGCGCGCAGGGGGGGTGCAAAAATGGAACCGTGATTAGTTGAACTCGCGTATGCCCGCACGTCCTGCGGACACGAATGCAGTTCCGAAAACCCGGGTCCGCGTGGAGCGGTTTTTTGCACTCTTGACTTTTAGTTTTTGAAACTGAAATGAATAAATGAGATCATTATTTCATTTTCAAATCCTAACAGCTGTATTCATGATTATCAGTCAGTTTCGTAACCGATATACACTAATGACCATTATATGGTCTTTTATTTGCTGATTTCGGTTATGGGTTCTGGCACTATAAATCTAGGACTAGGCTGATCAGTTGAAACACACAGAAAACAACTTCTCTTCTCTCTATCTCAGTTTCTGCAACACAGCTTCTTGTTCTTTTCAGGCAAGTGATCAAGTCCGGCAGTGCGCGGTGCTGCTTCGAACCGGCGTACCCTGGGAACAGACGACGAATCTGTTTAAGGGAATTGTGTTAAACACAAACCCGGTTCAATCGTTTACTGTTTCTTTTCTACTTCTAATTGCAACTTGTTCTAACCACTGTTCTGATCAGTGGTTCTGTTCAACTTGCCACTGTTTCAAACCGACAGTGTTTTCTGATCAGTAGTTAGACTGATCAGTGGTTAAACTGATCAGTAGTTAACCTCAACAGTGGTTAGACTGATCAGTAGTTAACCTCATCAGTGGTTAGACTGATCAGTGCTTAAACTGATCAGTAGTTAACCTCATCAGTGGTTTGACTGATCAGTGCTTAAACTGATCAGTAGTTTAACAAACTGATCAGTGGTTTCTGATCAGTGGTTTTCAAACAGTGGTTATTTTCTAACATATTGTTATATTGCTATGCCATTTGGACTAAGGAATGCAGGTGCTACATATCAAAGACTAGTCAATATGATGTTCAAGGAACAAATTGGACACGCTATGGAAGTATATATAGATGACATGGTGGTTAAGTCCAAGAAGGCTGAGGATCACCTTAGAGACTTGGAGGAAGCATTCAATATCCTCGATAAATTTAATATGAAACTAAATCCTTCCAAGTGTCACTTTGGTGTTAAAGCAGGTAAATTCCTAGGCTATATGGTGACAAAAAGAGGCATTGAAGCAAGTCCAGAGCAAATCAAGGCTATTGTGAATATCAAATCTCCTGCCAATGCCAAGGATCTGCAAAGATTGACAGGCAGGATCACAGCCTTGAACAGGTTCATATCCAAATCCTCAGAAAAATGCAAGGAATTCTATGACATTTTGAGGAAGAACAACAAATTTGAATGGACTGAAAAGCATTAAAATGCTCTCAAAGCTCTTAAGGATTACATATCCTCAGTCCCTGCCTTGATGAAACCAGAAAGAGGGGATATATTATCCTTGTATTTAGCAGTATCCTCTAAAGTAGTAAGTGCGGTCCTTGTTAAGGATCATGAAGGTACACAATATCCTGTCTATTATGCAAGTAAGAGTTTGCTTGATGCTGAATCCAGGTATTCACATTTAGAAAAACTTATACTTGCATTAATTATGGCATCTACTAAATTAAGACATTATTTTGAAACTCATGCCATTATTGTTAAAACTAATTTTCCGATTAAGAACGTTCTCAGGAAACCTGAAATGTCAGGAAGGATGGCTAAGTGGGCAGTGAAGCTTAGTGCATATGATATAAGATACGAACCAAGGACTGCCATCAAATCCCAAGCCTTAGCTAACTTTGTGGCAGATTTTAGTAGTGACTTTCAAAAGGAAGCTGAGCTGGAAGTCCAACAGCTTGAAGAAACTAAGGATCCTTGGATACTCTTCACTGATGGAGCTTCTAATGTCAAAGGAACAGGGCTTGGAATACTACTAAAATCGCCACAGGGGGACATAATACTCCACTCCATAGCTTGTGAATTTCAAACTACCAACAATGAGGCTGAATATGAAGCCTTGATAGCTGGTTTGCAAATTGCTAAGCGTATGAGGATCAGGTATCTTGAGGTACATGTAGACTTATTGTTAATTACTAATCACTTTAATGGATCCTATGCTGTTAAAGGTGAAAGACTAATCAAATATTTAGAGATAGTCAAAGAATTGGCACTCTCTTTTGTTTCCTTTAGTTTGACACAGGTACCAAGGGAAGAGAATGCAGAGGCTGATGCATTAGCCAATCTAGGATCATCTTTGAAGATCCCGGAGGATATCAGGATCCCTATTATCCACATCCTGACCCCTGCTATCGAGGATCATGTAGCCATGGAGATAGGAGAGGATTCTGCAATCATCCCTAGCAATGATACTCAGTCTCATTCAGGATCATGGATCCTCCTAATCGTGAGATACATACAACATGGAGAGATTCCTACAGGAGAAACCCCCAAGGCTTTCAAAATCAAGGTATCTCAATTCACAATATTGAATAACATGTTATATAAATGATCTCTTGCGGGACTATATCTAAGATGCATTGAGGATCCTGAAATCCAAGAAGTCCTAAAGGATTTCCATGAAGGAGATTGTGGAAACCACACTGGGGGCAGGGCATTATTCTCCAGGATCCTGACGACATGATACTATTGGCCTACTATGAAGAAGGATGCTGTGGAATATGCCAAGAAGTGTGATTCTTGTCAGAGACATAGTAATATCCTTCACCAACCAGCAGAACTTTTGCATCCTATATCCTCTTCTTGGCCATTTATGAGATGGGGAATAGATATAGTTGGTAAGCTTCCTAAGGCACCTGGTGGAAAAGTATTCATGCTTGCTATGACTGATTACTTCTCCAAGTGGATAGAGGCTGAAGCCTTTGCTCAAGTCAAAGAAAAGGAAGTGATATCCTTTATTAAGAGAAACATTATTACTAGATTTGGTATTCCTTCTGAAATTGTTTGTGATAATGGATCCCAATTTATTGGGAATAGAACTACTAACTTTTGTGATAGCTGGGGGATTAAGATGATAACATCAACACCAGTCCACCCACAAGCTAATGGCCAGGCAGAATCATCCAACAAGATCATCATCAACAATTTGAAGAAAAAGCTTGGATCCAAGAAAGGGAAATGGGCAGAAGAACTACCTTATGTACTTTGGGCTGATAGGACAACTCCCAATAATGCTACTGGCCAAACTCCATTCTCTTTGGTATTTGGAGCAGAATCAGCGATCCCTACAGAGATGGTGGTTCCTACTGCAAGAACAAGCATTCGTGATCCTGAAGAAAATGCTGAAAACTTGGTTCAAGACTTGGATACTATAGAAGAACTCAGGGATTTGGCAAGGATAAGGATGGCCAGTTATCAACAAAGGATGGCTGGAGCCTACAACAAGAATGTCAGGATTAGGAAATTCAAAGTTGGTGATATGGTATTAAGGAAAGCATTTCAGAATACCACCAATCCTGCTGATGGGAAGTTAGCACCAAAGTGGGAAGGCCCCTATTTGATTGAAGTTGAAACAGGAAAGGGGGCATATCGATTGCTAACAATGGAAGGTGATTTGCTACCAAGAGCTTGGAATGCTGTCCACTTGAAGAAATACTTCATGTGTTAAGGATCCATGATCCTTAGCCACTTTCATAACAAGTATCCTTGAAGGATCCTTAGAAGATAGGTGATCCTCATCCTGGTAATGATCTAATCTCAATCTATTTCATTCTTTAATTATCCTATATACAAGGATAAGGATCCTGGATCCTTTATCCTCCTTTCACTTGATTCTGAGTTTTGCAGAAGGTTTAGGTATCCTTAACAAAGGATTGAGTATCCATAGAAGTATCCAGTTATTTGGGCTTGATCCCAGTTATTTGGGCTTGACCCCAGTTATTTGGGCTTGACCCCAGTTATATGGAGCCTGTCCCCAGTATCGCCAGCAGCGCACGATGATCCTGGTACAGTTCATGGCAATGGGACCAGTACTCGCTTTAGGGGCTGACAATTTCATTGTACTAGCTGTATCCGGGATCCTACGTATAATGGTAGACGTACCATACATCCGTTCCTAAGGTTTCTAACGTTTTCACGTTAGCTAAGGTTTTGGCATTTTCATGTCACTAAGTTTGGATAGTCGCCAGTGAGGGCCATACTCCAGTTTACACAAGATCCTTTGGGCTTGTCCCTAGTTATCCTTTGGGCTTGTCCCTAGTTATCCTTTGGGTTTGTCCCCAGTTATCCTTTGGGCTTGTCCCCAGTTATCCTTTGGGCTTGTCACCAGTTATCCTTTGGGCTTGTCCCCAGTATATTGGGCTTGTCCCCAGAATTATTGGGCTTGTCCCCAGTTACTAACTCTTCTCTTATATTTGGCTTAGTCCCAAGTTATGTTCTGTTTCGAGGTTTTGAAGTTAAACAACCAAGGATCCTTGACCCTCACCTTTTACTAAGGTTTGTCTTTCGGTTATCGTGATTATGAATGTTAAAGGGTTAGGATCCTAACTTGGATTCTCAGGTATGATCCTTAATCATTTAGATTTTATTCATTATTCATATAAGTGACCCTTATCCTTTGACAACAGAACTAGTGATCCTTAAGTTGCATAACTTTTCTGAATTTGTAGACTATAGGATATTTGATACTTAATCATATCCTAAAAACTTTTGAACATGATTTGTTAAACTTTTCTTCTTTACTTAATAAATTCAAACAAAGTATATGACAACAGTTGAAAAATAAAGAATTCATAAGGATAACAACACGGGAAATAGCCAAAAAGTTAAAGGTTTTATTTATCCATAGTTAACCCTTCGAAGGTTGTCAAAATTACCTACCCTAAGCATCTACCAGCAATATGTGGCCCGTCCGCTGGGGTAGGTAAAGGGTGTCCATTGCTAATAGGTCTTTGAAGTGAAGGAAATAGAAGATGGCAGGATAACAAGTCGCTTTATCCCCCAAACAGAGGATCCCTCCACCACCTATTATCCTACCTATTGTCTTAGGATCCATGATCCATAACCCTAGAAACTATTGTTCAAAATACAACCCAACATTGTTTAAAACACCATAACCAAAAAACTTTCAAATCCTAAAAAAATGGGCTCCGACCACGTCTAGAAATATCCATCATCTCCCATTTCAGCAGCTCACACCTTGGCTGCATCACCACCAGCATCATCACCGCCAGCTTGATCCTTACCGCTGCCACTCGCTTCGATTGCCAAGACCTCGGTAGCCTCCTCTTCATCCTCCAGCTCTGCCAGCTTTGCTTTCCAGCACTCCTTGTCCCAAGTGGTCCGATCGAAGTCAGGATCCTCGGCCTCCTGAGCCATTTGCAGCTTGATTTTGTACATAGTGATGGCGGCAGAGATTTTAGCATCCTCCAGCAGTTCAGCTTTTTCATGGTCAGCATCTATCTGAGCCATGACCACCTGCTTCTTCGCCAGATTAAGGTCCTTTTCAAGGGAGGAGATGTTCTGATCCTTGTCCAAGAAGAACTTTTGGAACTCCCGGTGCTTTTGTTCCGCCTCCTCAACATATGCATCAAACAGCATTTCAACCTCAGCAAATTTTTGCAAAGAAAACAAGGTTAAGTTCAGGATCATGTGATCCTCAAATGGGCAGGATAATCAAGTATAGTAAGTGATCCTTACATCAGCAAAGTACTCTTGGAACTGGTGGCGGATTAGGGGTAAGCCTTCAATATTGTCAGCCTCGGAGGCCTTTCTTTTCTTTCCCCCCTTGGAGGTGGTAGGCCTTGGAACCACAGCACTTGGGCTAGCAGCCGTCTTCTTCTTCCCAGACCTGGGACCAACAATAGTAAGATCGGTGACACTGAAGCGGGAAGCAGACCTTGAGGATTTTCCAGCATCTATCCATATAAATCAAAAGATAAATATTCTTGTTTTATCTATGTTTTAACATTTAGTTACATACAAACATGGATACTTACTTGACATTGTGACAGAGCCTGAGGATACTTCTTGAGAATCCTTGGTACTTGCTTGGAATGATCTTTTAGCAGGATCAAGACTCCGAAAAGCGTCAAGCCTTTCCTTCGTTGCAGGTGATGTAATGATGTGTGAAACAGAAATAGCTGCAAAATAGAAACAAAAGGGTTAGTGATCCTCAGCGGAGACAGGGTATCCTATGATCCTTCTATAAGGATCCTCTATCCTACCATGAGTGGCCCATGTTCTGGGGAGATCCTTCCCATTAGGGATGGAATCCCTCCTGACGAAGAAAAAACATTGTTTCCACTTGTTATCGTTCTTGGTGGTTTTCAAGATTGGATGTGGTTCACCGGGTTTATGTTTGAATAGAAAGCGGTGTGAACCATGGCTTACAAGGTTGTATAGTTCAGATAACTCTGACATTCCCAACTTAATATCCTCTTGCTCAGTGATCCTCTCAAGTGTAAATAGAACCCTCCACATCATTGGCATAGCCTGGATGTAGGATATGCCGGTGAGGGAGAAGAAAGATTGGGTAAAATCAGGAAAAGGGTAGGAGTATCCTATCGAGAAAGGGGTAACTGGAAATGAAACCCAGGTTTCAGAGACAAAATCACTCCGAACGGTAGGGTCAAAGGGTTTAAAAACAGTGCTCGCCGGGAAGCAATGACGGATCCTGTCGATCTCAGGATCGGTGATGTATTGCAAAATACATCTTTATTCGCGTCTAGGTTTATTTGGTTTTAGTTAGTTTTAGTGTCGGTTTTAGTATAGAATGTACATACTTTTGATTACTTTGTGTTTTTCAGGTACTTGGAGGTGAAAGGAAGCGGAAACGAGTAAAATCTGGACAGGAAGAAGTTTGGACGGAAATCGAGGAGCTCGGGAGTGGAACGAAGCGAAAAAGTCAGTTCTGAAGGTTCCAGGCGGCCCGCATTCACTTAACATAAACCCTAAAGCGGGCCGAATCAACTTAAAGGATATTTCTGGTATTCATATGGCTCGCGGCCCGCTTTCACTTGACTCAAACCTAATGCGGGCCGCATGAGAGCTGTGTTTCGCAAACCGACGTATCTGCATGAAGAATTAGGGTTTTATGAAGTTATATAAGATCATGATCGTGGACATTCGGGAGAATCATCAACATTACGAATTAGAGACTTCTGATCGAAGTTTAAAGGCTGTTCTAGAGGTGTTGGAGCATTCGGGATTGCTAGGAATCATCGTTAAAGCATAGGAGCACACGGGATTAGAGTTCACGGGTTTTACAATCTTGTTTCTCTCGTTTTCGTTTGTTACTTGTTACTTGATGATGAATTCTGTTTTGATCTTGCTTGATACTTTGTTTTTGAACATGATTATTGGCTAAATTCTCGTACTACCTAGGCTATGATGAATGTTTAACAAAGATTGGATTTTTATTTGATTTTTAGTATGGTTGTGGATCTTTCTTGAATTGTAAAAGCTTTGGATTTCTACCTTGGTGCATACGTGTGCTTCTGATTATTTTATTATTGTTTATTGCTTCGTTTGAATCTTGGTGACGGTCTTTATCACGGAATAGGTTCAGGCTAGGGTTCTTGATTCTAGGTGACTGTCTATATCACATAATAGATCATTAATCCTTTAGGGTGAAAATCGAGTAAGTAACCTTAGAAGTAATATTCGGTAATTTAATAAAATCAAGTGTGCAGCTAAACTTGTCGCCGTAAAGCTCGAGGATATTAATAGGTCTAGGTCTCGTTATAAGGTCTTAACTTGCCATTGTCTATTAAACCAAGTTTAGAATCCATAGTCGCTTTAGACGTTCGCGCGGAAAAGTAGAGCGTCTTACATAGGCACTTTCAAGGAACTAGAGGACTGTAAGGATAATCTAGAAAACCGGTAGTTTAACAACCTTTTAGGGATCTTAGCGTGCTCTTGAGAGGGATTAGGGGTCCTTAGATTTCCTTCTAGGTGAGAATTACAAGATCCCGGTTCCACACCACATAACTATCATTTAGAAATCCAATCCAAGTTAAGCAGGAGTCTAGCCTAGGTAGCTTTCATCATCTCTTGAGTTCAGTCGTCGTCCGAGTTCGTATTAGTTCTTTAGCTAATCTAGTTTTCATTATTTGCATTCTTAGGATTTTTAGAAAACCCCCCCCCCCAATCAATACACATTTAGTTATGTCGTGTCAGTTTGAGTCTAGATAGAGTCGTTATCGTAGTCAGTAGAGTCTCTTGGGTTCGATACTCGGACTTCCTTAGGCTATACTACACTCGATCGGTACACTTGCCGGTTGTGTGTTTTAGGGTTTAGAGAGTCTTAGTCTTATAAATTTAAAACTTAGAGAGTCTAGATTTAGGGTAATTTTAGTTGTTTTAGTTGACCCATTTTCAGCACACCAAGTTTTTGGCGCCGTTGCCGGGGACTCTTGGCGATTGCGTTGACTACTTTGTTTGGACTTGTTTGACTATTTACGTGCTATTTGTTTTCGTTGAGTCGTAGGAGTCTAAAAAATTTTAAAAATCAAAAAAATATTTGCTTTAGTGTCTTGTCTAGTTTAGTGAGTCTTTGTTAGAGTCTTTTCGTTGTTCGTAGTTGGTGGATGCCCCATACGCGCTCGCAGGGACCGCCGCCACCTTTGTTTAGAGTCGAGTCGTCGGTTTCGTCTTCTGAGTCTTCTTCAGTTCCACATTCCACCCCCACCTTCGATTTCACACCCCACGTTTCACCACACGTTTCCCCACCACCCTCCCGTTCACGTTCGCCTAGTCCTCCACCCGTCATGGCGAACCGCACCGTTTACCAGCAGGCTACCACCGGTTTCACCGGTGTTACATCACCCATCACTCTTCCCGCTGTTCCGAACGAGAGGTCCTGGCAGATTCCTTCGTACATCATGACAGCCATTACCAATTCTGGCCAGTTTCATGGACGTGATGACGAGGATGCACCCGCCCACATAAATCGCATCACTCGTCTTTGCGGCACTTATTCCATCGAGGGTGTCAGTTTAGATGCTAGGTACCTCCAGGTTTTCCCGTTTTCACTCGCTGGACGTGCAGCCGTCTGGTCCGATTCTCAGCCCGCAGGCACTTTTACTACTTGGGCTGGTCTTCGCGATGCTTTCTTAGCAAAATACTTCCCGCCAGCGAAGGCATCTCGCCTTCGTGATCAGATACACTCCTTCCGTATGGAGCATGATGAGCCATATCACTTAGCTTGGGAGCGTTTCCTGACGCTTCTTTCTCGTTGTTCGCAGCACAGGCTGTCAGATTGGGCATTGGTTGAGAAGTTCTACAATGGACTTACTCCTGAGATTAGAGCGCGATTCGATACTTCAGCAGGAGGTCAGCTTATGGGAAAGAATACGGTGACTGAGTGCAATGATTTGTTTGAGAGCTTTGCACATTCTGATGTGGACTACAGCACTGCCAGCAGGACTTCCATTCCTGTTCATACCACCTCGGCCGGTCGAGGTGGGAACCAAGTTAGCTTGGATTCATCGGTAGCTGCTGTAGTCGAGAGAGTGAAGAGAGAGATGAGGGAGGAGATGACGCATGAGTTGAATGAGATTAGGAAGAAGGTTGATAGGTGTGAGCTGTGTAGAGGAGGGC
Organism: Helianthus tuberosus; assembly: GCA_030545235.1. Taxonomy (NCBI): domain Eukaryota; kingdom Viridiplantae; phylum Streptophyta; class Magnoliopsida; order Asterales; family Asteraceae; genus Helianthus; species Helianthus tuberosus. The sequence goes on along the minus strand of CM060412.1, from coordinate 193,837,447 downwards.
ACGATACGCTTGAGTGTCCTACACTTACGTTAGAGCAGGTTGAGTACATAGCGGGCCAGTCTAGGGGTCAGTTCGGTAGTAATAATAGTTTTAACCCTGGCTGGCAGAAGAGTGGTGGTAGTAGTTTTCGCCCTTCTGGCAATCCTCCTGGTTTCTCATCTGGTCAGTATCAAAGTAGGGGGCCAGGTATTTATACGAGTAGTGGTTCAGGTTCGAGTGGTCAGTTCGCGAGTGGAGGGTCGAATCAGGAGAGTCAGGGTAGTGGAAAGGCCCCAGAGAGTAGTATGAGTAGGATAGAGGAGATGTTAGCTCAGATGATGACACAGCAGACGACATTCATGCAGAATCAAGATCAAATTAATAAGAATCATGAACTTCAGCTGAAGAATCAACAATCCGCACTGTTAGATCTCCAAAGGACAGTAGGTGACATTGCTAAGAAGTTGCAAGAGCGTCCACCGGGTCAGTTTTCGGGAAATACTTTCACGAATCCCGCGAATCATACTGTGAATGCCATCACGACCCGCAGTGGAAAGAGTCTAGGAGAGGTTGTGAGAGAGAGATTCGAGGAAGAAGAAGATGATTATGTAGATGAAGTGATTGAGTTGGAGGCGCCAGGCAAGGTGCAACATAGGTTAGACCCAGCAAGTACCGCACACGCCGAGGAGCCTCAGGTAGAGAAGAAAGTAGAGAAGCAGCCGAAGAAGGCTAGGCCAGCACCACGAGTGATTGATATTTCTCGTCTTCCATTTCCTGCACGTGCTAGGCAGCAGTTATATGCGAGTGAGTATGAGAAATTCTTAGAGATGTTCACCCAGCTTAAGGTGAATCTTCCGTTCATAGACGCTTTGAGATCCATGCCTAAATACGTTAAGTTCCTTAAGGATTTTCTAAAGCGTAAGGATAAAGTAGGTGAGGGTGCTAGTATTCCAGTGAGTGGAGAGTGTTCTGCGGTACTTTTAAATAAACTTCCTGAGAAACTCACTGATCCGGGCGTGTTTACGATTCCTTGTTTGTTTTGGGGTGGTGTTGAAAACCTCGCGTTGGCGGACCTTGGTGCTAGTATTAATTTGATGCCATATTCATTTTATGAAAAGCTAGGCCTTGGTGACTTGAAGCTAACTAGGATGACTCTCTCGTTAGCGGATAAAACGGTTAAGTATCCTAGGGGGATAGTGGAGAATTTGTTGGTGAAGGTGGATAAGTTTGTGTTTCCGGCCGATTTTGTAGTGCTAGATATGGAGGCCGATGAGAGAGTTCCTTTGATTTTAGGGCGACCGTTCTTAAACACGGCTAAAGCGCTTATAGATGTCTTTTTAGGCACAATCACATTAAGAGCGGAGGATGAGTCGGTAGTGTTTAAGGTGAATAGTGCGAGAGGAGCGAGTGCGAGAGTGGAGGCGATAGAGTCGATAAAAGAGAGTGAGAAGGTTGTGAATGATGAGAAGAAGGTAGTGAGTAAGCCGACTCTAGCGGAGATGATAAAACCCAAGTGTGGGGATCCGCCGGATAGGAGGATTGAGGAGTTGGAAGAAAGAGTGGCGAGATTAGAGTCCAAGGTAGAGGCACTGAGTAAGGCTCAGTGTGGGGATAAGCATCGAGATGATACATTCAGATTTAAACCGCCCGACGAAGAGTCGAGAGAGTATGAGGGAGTTAGGAGAGATGCGGGCGAGGTTAGGAGTGATGGTGCTATAGCCCGTAGGGTGCGGGCGATGTTAGAAGGTGAGGCCCGCGTATTTGATCAGCCGTGAGTGTGGGTAGTCGTGACCCACTTGTAGAGTTTGTACATTGAGTCGTAGTTTGCATCGTGTTTTTTGTTTAGTGTTTTTGTGTTTTAGTGTAGTTCGCGTCGTTATGTGTTTTAGCGTCCATAGTGTGTCGTAAAAGTTTTTTGCAGGTACACACCACTTTACGAAGTCCGAACACAGCAAACGAGTATTGCCCAGGTAAGTTTTCTGTTCAAAACGACAAAATACGGGGGCAGGGGCATTTTGGGTATTAAAAAGATTTAAAAAACAGCAATCTGCTGTTTCTGTCAACTGTTTGCTGCTGTTTGCTGTCCAGGCGGCCCGCATTCAATTATATCCACTTCGAAAGCGGGCCGCTTTGACTTAAAGATCTTTTGAAACATTTGGACACTCGCGGCCCGCATTCACTAACCCTTACACCTAAAGCGGGCCGCGTGGGTCTGTTATTTCGATGAACAGCAGTTTTGGCCCAACTTTGTTTCACAAATCATAATCTCTTAATCCATTCATTCATTAAACCATCATTTTCATCACCACTGTTCCATATCACCATTGCTGATTCGGGTTGTCGTATACGGGGTTTGTAATTGCATTATACTTTTATATTTTGTACCATGTGTCTAAGTTAGTAGTTTTTGAGTCTTTTTATGTTTCGAGTCGGTATTGCTTTGGTATTTTGCTTGTTTTTGTTGATGCAGGTTCGAATATGTACCACCCGTACTCAATCTCCATTCGGGTGAATTTGGAGCTGTTGATCAGATTCACGGCATTTATCAAGCATGCTAGTTAGTGTCAAAGCCGATCGCGAATGAAATGCTATACGATCGAGCTGGATTGGACGAGAGATTGGAGCTTACATATTATAAAACCAGCTAAGTCCTTTCTGATTTGCCCTTGTGTTCCTTGTGTTTTTTTTTTTTTTTTTTATTTCTTATTTATTTTTAGTTTTTGAGTCGGTTTCCATCTTACATTGAGGGCAATGTAAAGTTTAAGTGTGGGGATGGGAACTATCGTTTAGTGTCTAGTTAGTGAGTCTTGAGTCAAAAAAATCGAAAAATACAAAAAAATTAAAAAATTGAAAAATAAAAAAAATTAAAAAATCAGAAAATGTCTTTTGAAATAAGAAGTTTGCAAAATAAAAACGGAAAATGATAGAAAAGTTGGATTTTTGTTCGGGTTCAAATAATAATAATATGAGATTAAAATAATCGTGCTTGTGTCTAGTTTGGGATATGCGGGTAGGCTCGGTTCGGTTCTGGGTTCCTTTGATTTTAATATACCTAATTGTCGGTCTACTAGTGGGTTTTCATCTAGGGAGAGTGAAGAAACTGAAACCGCCGATAATAGTATAAGGGATGCCGTTATAAGTTAAGATCATTAGAGTTTTTTGTCATATCTCGTTGAAAAAGAAAAAAATATATAAAATAAAAAGTGAGCTAGAAACTAAATGAAAGTAACACAGGCCTACGTATTCCGAGTTGGGGATAGCGACTCTACAGCCGGTTTGCCTCTGGGATGTGTGAAATCGATTTGCCGAATAAAAGTACCGAAACCTATGTAATCTGTGATTGGGGATAGCGACTCTACAGTCGGAATACCGCTAGGTTAGGGAAAGCATTGTCTAGTCTCACGAATGAAAAAAAATGAAATTGAAAAAAGAAAAAAAAAAGAGAAAAAGCAAGCAAAGAAAAAGAAAAAAAAATGGAAAAATAGATTTGATTTCAAACTCTCTTGATCTTGGTATAAAACGGTTAGGAAATAACCCAGTGGTTGTTCCTTTTGTCCTATAAGCTTGAGGGGGGATTAGGTGGACTTGCGATTCTTAGTGTGAGACCCTAGGTAGATTGACTGAACTTGAACTAAATTGCATGATAAGGTCTTGGAACCGAGTTGGGTTTAAGTGGATCAAAATACTTGCAATCGCGGCTAACATGAGTTACGGTTTTAATAAAATAACTATAAGCTTTGTCTCGAACGACTATCCTGACTATGATTCCGTTTGCATAATTCTTTTTCGGGGACGAAAAAAGAGTAAGTGTGGGGATATTTGATGTATTGCAAAATACATCTTTATTCGCGTCTAGGTTTATTCGGTTTTAGTTAGTTTTAGTGTCGGTTTTAGTATAGAATGTACATACTTTTGATTACTTTGTGTTTTTCAGGTACTTGGAGCTGAAAGGAAGCGGAAACGAGTAAAATCTGGACAGGAAGAAGTTTGGACGGAAATCGAGGAGCTCGGGAGTGGAACGAAGCGAAAAAGTCAGTTCTGAAGGTTCCAGGCGGCCCGCATTCACTTAACATAAACCCTAAAGCGGGCCGCATCAACTTAAAGGATATTTCTGGTATTCATATGGCTCGCGGCCCGCTTTCACTTGACTCAAACCTAATGCGGGCCGCATGAGAGCTGTGTTTCGCAAACCGACGTATCTGCATGAAGAATTAGGGTTTTATGAAGTTATATAAGATCATGATCGTGGACATTCGGGAGAATCATCAACATTACGAATTAGAGACTTCTGATCGAAGTTTAAAGGCTGTTCTAGAGGTGTTGGAGCATTCGGGATTGCTAGGAATCATCGTTAAAGCTGTAGGTCCGGCTAGGGGAGGATCTAGTCGCCTAATCCTTGTGTACAAACCAACCCGGTTGTGCGGAATCCAACCGAGATAGCAAACCGAGATAGAACACGCAATAACACAACACTCCAAGTTCACCGATTAACACCTCTGTATTAATACGTATGAAGAGTTCGGTTACAAGCTCAATGTTTACAAATCAGTTCTGTAAACTCTCTCTAACAGTGTGTGTGTGTTTTCTGCTCTGAGTGTTCTAAGTGTCTCACTCTGTGTCTAACTATCGAAGTGAACACAACACACGGGTATTTATACCCAAACAAGCATGTCTGGTCGAAGGATCATGCAGACCGGTCGAAAGATCATCTTTCGACCAGGAACAGCTCGAAAGATCCATAAGTACCACGAAAGATGGGATCTTTCGTGGTCCATCTATCGAATGACATCTTTCGAGCAGGTCATCGAAGGATATAAGTGATCCTTCGATGACACATCCTTCGAACCAAACAAATTACAAACATAATGTTGACTGTTTGGCCAAGTCAAACCAGGAGGATGGTTGACTTGGTCAAACTTACAAGACTAACAAGACATCGTTTTACATTGTGACCGAATACAGACAAAGTGCAGACATAAGTGCACCAACAAACTCCCCCTTGGCTGTAGCTTTGTCTGGCTTATCAACAATCAGCTGTTGCTTTGTCTCGATCTTCATTCTTGTAAGTTCTCGTGTCTTCAAGTCTTTGACTTCTTTTCAAGTCTTCAATGTCGGAGGATCTTTAAAGTCTTCACGTCTTGAAAGCAGAAAGTGTACCAACAAACTCCCCGTTTCGTGTTGGAAGTGTGTTGACAAACTCCCCCTTAACATAAGCTCCCCCTTGAGTTATGCTCGTGAAAGTCTTGTTCTTTATGAAGTGAGATCCTTGTGGTGTTGATGATGGTCAGCGGCAACTCGATCATTTTCATCACTTGAGTGCCTTCACGTTGTGTCTTCATTCCGAAGCTGGTCATCGACCATGTTCTTCTTGCCTTTAGAATCTGCACATGCAAGAAATCTAAACGCGTAATGAGAACAACTGCTTGGAATATCATAAGCAAACGACACACATGTGACCATTGTTCAAACAAACACCGTCCGACAGTTTGAAAGTTTAAAATAGTTTATCAATTTTAGTCTTTAACTTTCAAAACTTGCAAATTTCGACCGTTTAAGAAGATTTAGTCATTTTCGGTTTTCGTTCAGGTTTCAGGTAACGAAGACTCGAGCTCCAACATCGTACGATCGAAAATAAGATAGAAATAAAATCTTTTTGGTATTTATAAAGTTTATATTAAAACACGCCTAAAATCTTTTTGGTATTTTTGAATATTTCAAATGTAAATACTGAAAGCAGTAAATAAATATATACAAAGATGCAGAAACTGAAAGCATTAAATAAATATTTACAGACATTCTTTTTGCGAGTTTCGAGGGTAAGAGAATCATATCAGTGTACGGTCATGCCAAAACGCTCTTGTTGTTCAGTTAGTTAACATTAAGATAAGCGTCCTATAACAATTATCAGTATTGTTGTCCACATAAACTCAACTTATCATTTGTAATCATGGCGAGGGGATACGTTAAGGTATGATTTATACTTACCGACCGGTGTTCATCCACATCACGACACATTCCCGTATCAAGGTATGCACGAGGGTTCATCTTACCGGTGAGTATACCGATTATCATCTGTTTGACCGTATATGATGTGAGATTCTCACTTATTTTGATTTGAAAACAAGCCCTATGTGATATAATCACTTATTGATGAGGAACTTGATTTTCGATGCATGAGGGCACAGGAGCAAGTCCGTGAACAGGTCAGTACTTTCGTACAGCAGAGAGACGAACTTGACTCCCGGAAAGAATTTGTGATATAAAATCACTTATTTTGTTTGGGACATGTGATTGTTTATCACTTATTGAGGTCGTATGCAATATGTACACGTATGTATAGTATCATGGAAGATCTAGACTTGCGTCCCCGTTATTTTTCGGTAAAAGATACAACCATGATACCCAGATGATAAGCAGCATAAAGACCGAATATCTCAGAACCTCGGCAATCTCTCAAACGAAATTTCGGTACTAAGACCATATGCCAATGAGTGGTTCCCACCCAGTCTTCAGTCGATTTAAGTTTATATCACCCTGCACACTTTAAAATGATTGTGAGCCTACCGATACATCTTATATAGAGCTGCTTATCGTTTTTCATTTAAGGTTTAAAGAGGTTTGGACAGACCACTGATGTACTATCATTTTCTCTTTTGCTCGCCATGCTCGCCAGGAAACTCATTTTTGCTTTTCTATTGTTTTTGTGTTTAAGAAATTTTTCAATGTTTTTGGATTTTCAAATTTTGGATTTACTCCCCCTAAAATCAATAAACTAAGACAAATTTAAAACACAAAGGTATTTACAAAAATGATTTTCCGATGTTGGTTTTACTCTTGCTTGACCTTAATGCCGTTTACCAATAATAAGTAGTCAAATCTTGATTTGTCAAAAGCTTTGGTAAAAAGGTCGGCACGTTGGTCATCGGTGTGGACGTAAGCAACATCGATTAGCCTTTTCTCAAAGCAATCACGTATGAAGTGATACTTAATTTCGATGTGCTTAGTCTTTGAATGCTGCACAGGATTTCTAGTGATCTGTAATGCAGCAGAATTATCAACGTAAATAGGAGTAGTTAGGAATTCAAAACCGTAATCACGCATTTGTTGTTGTATCCACAGGACTTGGGAGCAACAACTTGAGGCAGCAATGTATTCAGCTTCGCATGTTGATGTAGCGACGCACGTTTGCTTCTTGCACTGCCATGTGACTAGGCGATTTCCCAAAAACTGACATCCAGCCGTTGTGGATTTGCCGTCGATTTTGCATCCGCCAAAATCAGAATCACTGAATGCGATCAAGTCAAAGTTATTATCCCTAGGGTACCACAGACCGGTGTCAGGGTAACCCTTCAAATAACGAAAAATCCTTTTTACAGCTGCAAGATGTGAGGCCTTCGGGTTCACTTGATATCTGGCAAGCAGGCACGTTGGGTACATTATATCTGGTCTTGATGCTGTGAGGTACATAAGAGATCCGATCATCGCGCGGTAGTGTGAGGGACTAACATCTTGACCCTTCAAGTCTGGAGTAATTCCGTGATTTTGTGGCAATGGGGTACCTATGGGCGTTGCATCAGACATCTGGAACCGGCTCAAGATGTCACCAACATATTTAGTCTGATGGATGAATATCCCAGACTCAGTTTGTTGTACTTGTAGGCCCAAAAAGAAGGTCATTTCCCCCATAGCACTCATCTCGAATTTATCCTGCATCACACGCTCGAAATCCCTACACAAAACATCATTAGTAGAACCAAAAATAATATCGTCAACGTATACCTGTACCAGTAGAAGATCTCCATCTTGTTCTTTGATGAAGAGAGTACAATCGATAAGACCTCTGCGAAAACCGTTCTCCAGCAAATAATTAGATAAGGTTGCGTACCAAGCTCGCGGTGCTTGATGAAGACCATAGAGAGCTTTGTTGAGCAACCAAACCCGATCGGGATGGATAGGATCTTCAAAACCTGGAGGCTGTTCGACGTACACCTCTTCTTCCACCACACCATGTAAGAATGCACTCTTCACGTCCATCTGGTATACCTTGAAACCTTTGAATGAGGCATAAGCCAGAAAGATCCGAATTGCTTCTAGACGCGCAACAGGTGCATAGACTTCGTTGTAGTCTATCCCTTCAATCTGACGAAAACCTTGAACGACTAATCGTGCTTTGTTCCGAATAACAATCCCACGGTCATCCTTCTTGCATTTAAACACCCAACGGGTACCAATCTTCTTGTAACCAGCAGGTTTCTCTACGAGTTTCCAGACACCAAGCTTCTGGAATTGCTGCAGTTCTTCCTGCATCGCTTCAACCCATGAGCTATCTTTCAATGCATCTTTCCAAGTTCTTGGTTCTTCCTGTGAGACATAACACGCGAAAGACCAATCATTCTGTTGACCAGATTCTCGGATAGTTGCATACAAGCCTGCATTGTTGTTGTTTCGCAACATGTTTCTTGTTTGAACGCCACTTTGTACATTTCCGATGATGTTTTGTTGAGGATGGGTATTGTGAATCCGTGTTTCTGGATTATCTTGAACTGGAATATTTGTACCCAGATTGTTGAGATTGAGATCAACAATCAATTCAAGTCCCGGAATTGACGAAGAGGATGATGCAGTAGCTTCAGCTGTTCGAGGGACATCCACTGGAGGTGTACCTTCTGAAGTACCAAGTACTGCTGATGGAGCTTCTTGATCTGCATCGAGAAATTCATCATCCTCTGAAGATTCGTTCAATTCGGTAGCATCTTGAAAATCCTCATTATCGAGAGCATTATTGTTCACTGAAGATGGTTCTTGATTGACTATAATGGGACGAACCAACGGTGAATCTGTTGCATTGTCGCTCTCGAAAAACATCCTTGCCGCAGCATTTTCTTCAACGGCTTCAACATTGATCGAATTGAAAAAGTCATCGTACTCAAACATCCAAGGCTGACCAGGATTTCTAACTGGTAAAGTGTGCCTCTGTACTCTGACTTCAGACCATTCCTCAACCCTTTTAGTCTCTAGATTCCAGACTCTTAAGTTTGGGGTGGAATACCCAAGAAAGTATCCCTCGATTGATCTTGCCCCAAACTTTCCATTAGGATCGATCATTGTGCAAGGAGCTCCAAACGGTTCAAGATAAGACAAGTCTGGTTTCCGTTTGTTGATAAGCTCAAAGCAGGTCTTGTTGTGCCTTTTGACTGTAAGGACTCGGTTCAACGTATAGCAAGCAGAGGACACAGCTTCAGTCCAGAATGGAATGGGCAGCTGCGACTCTACCAACATAGTCCTAGCAGTCTCGATCAATGTGCGGTTCTTACGTTCAGCGACGCCATTCTGTTGAGGAGTGTAAGCTGCACTAAATTCGTGAAGAATGCCTTTTGAAGTGCAAAACTCTGCCATGGCATGATTTTTGAATTCAGTACCATTGTCGCTGCGTATCCGCCTAACCTTCAAGTTGTAAAGATTCTCAATCTGAATGATCAAGTTTTTGATAATACCGAAGGTTTCACTCTTGTGTGCCATGAACGCCACCCAAGAAAATCTTGAATAATCATCAGTAATCACGAGGCAATATTGATCATTCCTAATGCTTTTGTGCTTGACAGGACCGAACAAATCCATGTGCAAACGTTCAAGAGGAACAGCCACCGTGTTGACTTTCTTTGCCGGGTGTCGCTTCTTCGTTTGTTTTCCTTTCTGGCACGAAACACAGACGTCTTGAAGATGGAAATTTTTGAGAGGAACACCATTCACCAATTCATTTGATACCAAATGATTCATTTTGCGTAAGTGAATGTGACCCATTCGTCTGTGCCAAGAGATTGTGTCTTTTTCTGTGGCTTTAGAAACGAAACATGTTGCTTGTGCAGACGTTGTGATAGCTTGGCTCATATCAAGGACATACAGATCATTTATCCTTGGAGCCGACAAGAGAATCCATTCTTTTGGAATTTTGAAGCCGGGTTTCAGCACATAACATCCATTAGCATCAAAGTGTACTGAGAACTGCTTGTCACAAATTTGAGAAACACTAAGAAGATTGTGATCAAGTTGTTGCACAAAGTTGATCTTGTCAAAGCTAACAACCCCGTTGGAAATCATTCCTTCACCAGTTATATATCCGCCCTTATCTCCAGCAAAAGCAACATAACCTCCTCTAATAGATTTGACGTCGTAGAGAAGCTTCATGTCGCCTGTCATGTGCCTGGATGCCCCACTATCAACAATCCAATGACTACTGATAGTTCCTCCTGGAACACCCTGCACATAAACTCAATCGATTAGTTGGAGATGGGGACCCAAGCCATTGTGGTCTTGGGTCTTCCATTTTTATCAACAACAATAACTTCCACCTTTTGATGATTCGGAAATTGTGATGGTCCCCCTGATTCAGTAACCGTTTTTGGTTTCCAAGTCTGTTTTGTTATACCAGTTTGATTGTTTGAAGCTTTTGAAAACTTTGAGTTATCTGGTTTAACTGAAACAGATGGTTTGTGAACCACATCGGTTGTAATTGCCTTTTCAATTTTCTTGACCTGTTGGCGTTTCTGTTTCTTTTCCCTTTCTCTTATGAGTCGGGGATCTTGTTTTACAGAAACAGATCGCTTGCGGTCAATGTGGTCACGGGGAACATCAACTATGCCTTTTTGTTTATGAAGATACGGGCAATTGCGAATGACATGCCCAATTGTTCCACATTCAAAACATGATCTTCGTTCAACAAACCCCGAAGTATCATGTGGTCGTCTTGCCGATGATGAACTTTGTGATCCCGAGGTACTAGGTTTTGAACAACTTTGTTCATTCCTTTTCATCACAGTTGCTTTTTGGACAAAATCTAAATTAGATTGATTTTCAAACTTTGTAATTTTGTCCGTTCCCTTAGATTTCACAAAGTTCACATTCTTCTTCTTCTTCTGATTCGGCTTCTTTTCAGTTTGAGTCGGTGCCTTACCATTTGTTTTGGTATGGTTTTGCTGTTTTGGCACTGTTGGTAATTTCTTGTTCCCAAACTGTTTTCTAACTTCAGCCTTTGGGATAGGAGGACACTGTGTGACTGTAACATGTGGTCCTGTCTTTCCCAAAAACTTACTTGTAGAATTTTCAAAGACTTTACTAATTAAAGATTGATTAACATTTTTAATAGGAAAATCTTTGTCTGAATAGATTTTATCATCACCAACAAGAGTGTACAGCAAATCCACACCCTCCGACTCTTTTGCTGATGTGGACTCGGTTGGAACAGTCTTAGCAGGTTTTGTGGGAGGATCACATAGGATATGATTCTCAAGAGGTATGTCCTCTTCTTTGATCACTGCATCAGACTTTTCCGAATCAGTATCATCAGACTCATCATCAGAAGAATCAACATCCTCAACCACAACTGGAGGATCCTGATTCTGTTCAGCAGTTACAAATGTATCTGCTGACACATCTGAGTCTGACGATACTTCTTTCTTGTATCCGAGCCCTGCTGCAAATTCCTCAACGTCCAAAGGAACAGATGGCTCAAAGTGAGTCCTATACTCCTCATCAGGCAAAGCGTCAAAATTGTTTCTCACGGGTGGTGGACATTTCTTATAACCTATGCATGTGACATCCCGTTTCTCTTTCTGAACATCAATGATGTGATCCAACACATAGCTAGAACTCAAATAACTGTCTAACTTGAGTCGGATCGCCTCACTTTCTGTTTTAACACAAGCCATTTCTTTTTGCATAACCTCAAGACGAGTGATATACAAATTAATATCCGTTTGTTTTCTGGAAACCATTTTAGTTAACTCTGTTTTATCTTTCTTCAATGTTTCAATCATTGATTTATATCCTTTTTCATGGTTTTCATAAAACATGTTGACTTCAGTGCACTTTGAAAGATCCACTGTTAATTTCTGATTGTGAATGAATGTCACATCATATTTCTCTTGCAAAGCCTTGTGTTTGCTTTGCAATTCACACCACCTATCATTCACAGAAACATGTTTGTCTTGCAATTCAAACAAACTAGCTTGTAAAGCATCGTGTTTGCCTTGCAACTCAGACATGTTTGCTTCCAACTCAGCACATCTAACATGCAAACTATCACAGTTATTACAGTTAACAGAAGTGGGTTCGTCGACACATACCTGACTTGATGAACTGTCGACATTCGCCATAAAGGCTGAATGGAGAGAAGACGAAGAATAAGCAGCTTGGTCCACCAAAATAGATCTTCTTTGAATTCCTGCTACAGCTTCATCCAAAAGCTCATCAATATTTGCATCATCGACTGACGCACTTGTTGTGTCATCCACTTGATCATTGCCCGAAGTTGAGGATTCTTCATCCGAGCTTCCACTATAACCGGAAGAGTCTTCATCCTCAGAAGATACATCACCATTGGTGGAAGATTCTCCACCACTGGCGTGTTTAAGATCATTAACCACTTCAGCAAAACAAGCGGTTCCATCTGGTGCATCGTTTCCCAACTGGATTGACCAATCACAGCCTTCATCTACCTGAACCACTAGTGCCTGATTGGCATTTGATGGTCCTGCCTGAGTCTGATTGTTGACAGGCACCAATGTGCGAACATTGTTCCTGTTCTGGTTCTGTTGGTTGCCTTGACCTCTGAAGGGATTCTGGTTCCCATGTTGAGATGGCCTTGTACATTCACGCTTGAAATGGCCACGTTCACCACAGTTGAAGCATTTAACAGCTTGTTTATCGAACCCATACTTGGTGTCTTTCTTGCTTTCCAAGCTGGTTCGGCCCGTTCTCTCCATGAAATCCTTTGCTCGCCTAACAGCACTGGCAAAGGCCCACTTAATATCCATCATTTCCATCTCTTCCTTGTCTATCTGCTGATAGTCTTCTTGAGTCAGATTAATGTTGCCAATCTGACCTTCTACTAAACCACAGTATGCGCTCACCACAGTGTTTAGCAGCTCCATGTGTTCCTTTGCTACTTCCACACTAACTTTAGAAAAGCTTGAGGTGTCGAGCCGTACTGTATTTGGCTTTGATTGCTGACCAGCAGATGATGTACTTCCATAGCTTGCTTGCTGTTGAGGAGGAAGAGGATTCCCGTACATGTCTGTTGGTACGGTAGATTGAACAGGAGGAGGAGGAAGTGGATTCCCATACATATCTGTTGTTGGTAAAGGATTTCCGAACATATCAGTTGGTCTGAGAGGTCGTTGGCTAAGTTGTTGCTGTTGAGGAACTGGTTCTAGCAGATTTCCATACATGTCTGTCTTTGGAGGAACCGGCACTTGGATAGTATTGCCATACATATCTGTGCTAGTCACAAAGGCTGTTTGAATTGGAGCATGCGAAGAAGGTTTTGTAGAAGTGCTAGAGGTTCCAAAATACATTTCAGGATTTTGAGGCACGGGAATTCTTTTTGCCTTCAGAGTCTCTTCCTGATTCTTGTTTTCTAGAATTTGAACGAAGTCGTTGAAGCTCGTTGTGGCTAAAGTACCATTGTACTTCATGATTTCCAAGAACGTATTCCACTGAGGCGGCAACGCATCTGCAAACCTTTTCACAATCTCTACAGGAGTTGTAGCTACCCCAAAGTTTGTCAATTCAGTCAACAAGTGATTAAATCGACTTGTCAAATCACCCAACGACTCATTTTCCATACAAGTAAAACCATCAAACTCTTTCCTTAGCAGTTCTTTCCTCAGTTGACGTGTCGCTTCATTTCCCACGCCCCTTGTTTTCAACGCGTCCCACAACCTTTTTGTAGTCTTATAACTGACGAACTGATGATAGATATCTTTACTTAAGGCCTGAGTGAGAATGGCGTAGGCCTTCTTTTCTAGATCATAGACTTTCTTCTGATCTTCCGAGAGATCTCCAAACGTAGCAGCAGATGATGCGGCAACCTCTATTGTTTGATCGAAATCTGTGATGAACCGCAACCACAATTCTGTATTTTGACCAAGAACGTATGTATGAAATCTATCAATCCATCCTGGATATTCATATAAATGCATCAACTTTGGAGGTCTATTCAAACTTCCAGTTTCGCTTTCGCTTAAAAGAATGCTTTGAACACTTGGAACTTGATTTGATACAAATGCCCATTGACCGGTAGAAATTGCATTAGCTTGTGTAGATACCGGTGCGGAAGATGACGGAGTGCCAAAATACATATCTGTATTTACCAAAGTATTCCACCTTGGATTCATTTTTTTTTTTTTTAATCAGCCGAAAGATACCTGTCGAAAGACACTTGAAAAACACAAACTGTTAAGCACAAACAGACTGATGATCGAAAGATCCACACCTGTTCGAAGGATCAACAGGGTTCGAAAGATCTCTGTTGAGTTTCGAGCAATGTTTTCGAAGGATTCTCCAACCGAAGGATCCTTATCCTTCGAAAAAGTACTGTAGACCGAAAGATATACACGAAAGATGACCTCGAAAGACTCCCCAGTCGAAGGATCCTAGTCTTTCGAAAATGAGCAGTGGACCGAAAGATATATGTTTCGAAAATATTCCTTGGACCGAAAGATAAATCTCACACTTCGAAGGATGCTCGAAGGATGACTATCTGTCGAACCTCCTTTGGTCGAAAGATGATCTTTCGACTTCGAAGGATATCTTTCGAACTAGCTCTGACACAGTTGACAAACAAGACAGTTTGGTGAAAAGTTGACGGGTTGGTGAGAACTTTCAGCAGAAAGTATGTTCAGACCATATCTTTCAGGTCTGAATATGCAGGCTTTCACCAACCAGGTAATGATCCCAATATTTTAATCAAAACACACTTTTCAATGCACAAACACCTTGAAGTTCAAAAATTTTAAGATCAAATGTGTAATATTATGAAGAACACAATGAAGAACAATCCAGAAATATTTAAATTTCCAGCAAACCGACAACTATCCAAAACCCGTTTTTACTTGAAACTTCACTAAAAACCCATTTTTAACATGTGACAATGAAATGTGACAAGGTTTTTATACGAACAATCAGCAAAAACAGCAATATTTCCAGAAAAATATGAACTTTAAAACCCGAGAAACACCCGAAAACACTCGGTTTTAACAAGGAGAAGAGCCAAGGCTCTGATACCACTTGTAGGTCCGGCTAGGGGAGGATCTAGTCGCCTAATCCTTGTGTACAAACCAACCCGGTTGTGCGGAATCCAACCGAGATAGCAAACCGAGATAGAACACGCAATAACACAACACTCCAAGTTCACCGATTAACACCTCTGTATTAATACGTATGAAGAGTTCGGTTACAAGCTCAATGTTTACAAATCAGTTCTGTAAACTCTCTCTAACAGTGTGTGTGTGTTTTCTGCTCTGAGTGTTCTAAGTGTCTCACTCTGTGTCTAACTATCGAAGTGAACACAACACACGGGTATTTATACCCAAACAAGCATGTCTGGTCGAAGGATCATGCAGACCGGTCGAAAGATCATCTTTCGACCAGGAACAGCTCGAAAGATCCATAAGTACCACGAAAGATGGGATCTTTCGTGGTCCATCTATCGAATGACATCTTTCGAGCAGGTCATCGAAGGATATAAGTGATCCTTCGATGACACATCCTTCGAACCAAACAAATTACAAACATAATGTTGACTGTTTGGCCAAGTCAAACCAGGAGGATGGTTGACTTGGTCAAACTTACAAGACTAACAAGACATCGTTTTACATTGTGACCGAATACAGACAAAGTGCAGACATAAGTGCACCAACAAAAGCATAGGAGCACACGGGATTAGAGTTCACGGGTTTTACAATCTTGTTTCTCTCGTTTTCGTTTGTTACTTGTTACTTGATGATGAATTCCGTTTTGATCTTGCTTGATACTTTGTTTTTGAACATGATTATTGGCTAAATTCTCGTACTACCTAGGCTATGATGAATGTTTAACAAAGATTGGATTTTTATTTGATTTTTAGTATGGTTGTGGATCTTTCTTGAATTGTAAAAGCTTTGGATTTCTACCTTGGTGCATACGTGTGCTTGTGATTATTTTATTATTGTTTATTGCTTCGTTTGAATCTTGGTGACGGTCTTTATCACGGAATAGGTTCAGGCTAGGGTTCTTGATTCTAGGTGACTGTCTATATCACATAATAGATCATTAATCCTTTAGGGTGAAAATCGAGTAAGTAACCTTAGAAGTAATATTCGGTAATTTAATAAAATCAAGTGTGCAGCTAAACTTGTCGCCGTAAAGCTCGAGGATATTAATAGGTCTAGGTCTCGTTATAAGGTCTTAACTTGCCATTGTCTATTAAACCAAGTTTAGAATCCATAGTCGCTTTAGACGTTCGCGCGGAAAAGTAGAGCGTCTTACATAGGCACTTTCAAGGAACTAGAGGACTGTAAGGATAATCTAGAAAACCGGTAGTTTAACAACCTTTTAGGGATCTTAGCGTGCTCTTGAGAGGGATTAGGGGTCCTTAGATTTCCTTCTAGGTGAGAATTACAAGATCCCGGTTCCACACCACATAACTATCATTTAGAAATCCAATCCAAGTTAAGCAGGAGTCTAGCCTAGGTAGCTTTCATCATCTCTTGAGTTCAGTCGTCGTCCGAGTTCGTATTAGTTCTTTAGCTAATCTAGTTTTCATTATTTGCATTCTTAGGATTTTTAGAAACCCCCCCCCCCAATCAATACACATTTAGTTATGTCGTGTCAGTTTGAGTCTAGATAGAGTCGTTATCGTAGTCAGTAGAGTCTCTTGGGTTCGATACTCGGACTTCCTTAGGCTATACTACACTCGATCGGTACACTTGCCGGTTGTGTGTTTTAGGGTTTAGAGAGTCTTAGTCTTATAAATTTAAAACTTAGAGAGTCTAGATTTAGGGTAATTTTAGTTGTTTTAGTTGACCCATTTTCAGCACACCAATCGGTAAAGTAGCAACGTTCCTTCGGAGAGTCTATAATGATCCCTTGGCTTTTTAAAGGACTGTCTTTTCGATGATCCTTAGCAGGGGATGATCTTAGCTTCATTGTGATTCGAAAATTTTGAAGAAAAAAGAAACAGAGTAAGAAAGAGAAGAGGAAGAGGATAGAGAAGTACCTGCTTGATCTTCAAATGTGGATTTAAAGGGAGTCTCGCTCGAATTTAAATGCACATTGACCCTTATCTCTATCTTCAATTTATAATCATGATTCTGCAGGAATGTCGCTTCAATGACGTGTGATCGGTAATGGCTAGTCAGATTATAACGGCTATATATCCGTTGGTTTGTTACGGATAAGATCAAGAAAATATAACTCGACAATTTACATTATACTCCTTATATTTTGGGGGCAATTGTTAGGGTAGGATTTTCTAAATCCTAAGGATCACGGATCCTTAAGTGCTACCAGGATCAAGGATCCTCAATTCTGTTTGAATTAAGGATCCTCAGCAGGTGTCGCAGGATCAGGATCTAGGATCACTGTTGTTATCCTACTACTAACAATTGTCTACCTTGTACGTAAACTTTTTTTGCAGGAACGAGAGCATGGACCAAGTCTTACCGAAGTTCCCGGGGTATATTCCTTCAATATTCCGCATGTGCTTGACCATTGTGAATGTTATAGAGATCGTGGGGAGAGTGCACAAATTGCGGATAGTTAGTTAGACTAGTTATTTTCTAATTTAAAAATGGGGATGACAAGATTGATAGGACACTTAGCTAATTTTGGCATATACACACACTCGTAACAGCTCTCAGTCAGCTCTCAAGCAATACTTGGAGATTTCATACACATTTTTGCACATTACACACTAGTGATCCTTGTAACAAGCTTGTTATCATCCCGAGTTGTAAACTTACTTTTGTTTAATCTTAGTTGGTGATCGGTAGTTTCCATCACCCGAGGTTTTTTGTGCTGGAGATCAACTCTTGATCAAGGGCTTTTTCCTCGTATAAATCTTTATGTCACTTGTTCATTACATTTAGTGATCCTTAATATTGTCCATTGATTCAAGCATCACACCTCACAACAGAAAGTTTGGTTGAATTATATTTGCTTGATTTTTGACCAAAACAGTAGTAGATACCTTAAACTGGGGACAAGCCCAAAAACTGGGGATAAACCCAAAAAACTTAGGAAACTTCTGTGGATACTTGATCCTTCATGAAGGATGTATGAACTTCTGCAAAACTCAGAACTTTAATGAAAAAGGATAAAGGATCTTGGATCCTTCTCCTTGTAATTAAACAAATGAAAGGATAAAGTAAATTAGAATCAAATCATTACCAGAATGAGGATCATATATCCTCTGAGGATCCTTAATGTATACCGGATATGAGGGTTATTAAGTATCCTGGATCCTTCTTACATGAAGTATCTTTTCAAATGGACAGCATTCCAAGCTCTTGGTAGCAGATCACCTTCCATTGTTAATAATCGATATGCCCCCTTTCCTGCCTCAGCTTCAATAAGATAGGGGCCTTCCCACTTTGGTGCTAACTTGCCATCAGCAGGATTTGTGGTATTTTGGAATGTTTTCCTCAATACCATATCACTAACTTGAAACTTTCTGATCCTGACATTCTTGTTACAGGCTCCAGCCATCCTTTGTTGGTAGCTAGCCAATCTTATCCTTGCCAAATCCCTGAGTTCTTTTACGGTATCCAAGTCTTGAACCAGGTTTTCAGCATTTCCTTCAGGATCACGAATGCTTGTTCTAGCAGTAGGAACCACCATTTCTGTAGGGATCACTGATTCAGCTCCAAACACTAAGGAGAATGGAGTCTGACCAGTGGCATTCTTGGGAGTTGTCCTATCAGCCCATAACACATAAGGTAATTCTTCTACCCATTTCCCTTTCTTGGATCCAAGCTTTTTCTTCAAGTTGTTGATGATGATCTTGTTGGATGATTCTGCTTGACCATTAGCTTATGGATGGAATACCAAATCTAGTAATAATGTTTCTTTTAATAAAGGATATCACTTCTTTTTCTCTGACTTGAGCAAAGGCTTCAGCCTCTATCCACTTGGAAAAGTAATCAGTCATAGCAAGCATAAACACTTTTCCTCCTGGTGCCTTGGGAAGTTTGCCAACTATATCCATTCCCCATCTCATGAATGGCCAAGAAGAGGATATGGGATGCAGGTGCTCTGCTGGTTGATGAAGGATATTACTATGTCTTTGACAAGCATCACATCTTTTGTCATAATCCACAGCATCCTTCATCATAGTAGGCCAGTAGTATCGTGTTCTATGGATCCTTGAGAACAATGCTCTGCCCCCAGTGTGGTTTCCACAATCTTCTGCATTAAAATCCTTTAGGACTTCTTGGATTTCAGGATCCTCTATGCATCTTAGATATGGACCTGCAAGAGATCGTTTATATAACATGTTATTTAATATTGTAAATTGAGATACCTTGACTTTGAAAGCTCTAGGATTTTCTCCTGTAGGGATCTCTCCATGTTGTATGTATCTCATGATTGGAAGGATCCATGATCCTGAGTGTGATTGTGCACCATCACTAGATAAGATTGCAGAATCCTCTACTATCTCCATAGTTATGTGATCCTCAATAGCAGGAGCCAAGATGTGGATGATGGGAATTTTGATATCCTCTGGAATCTTCAATGATGATCCAAGGTTGGCCAAAGCATCATCTTCTGCATTCTCTTCCCTAGGTACCTGTGTCAAACTAAAAGAAGCAAAAGAGTCTGCCAATTTCTTAACTATTTATAGATATTTGATTAGCCTTTCACCTTTAACAGCATAAGAACCATTAAAGTGGTTAGTAATTAATAATGAATCTACATGTACCTCAAGATACCTGATCCTTATATGCTTAGCAATTTGCTAACCAGCTATTAAGGCTTCATATTCAGCCTCATTATTAGTAGTTTGAAACTCACAAGCAATGGAGTGGGGTATTATGTCCCCCTGTGGCGATTTTAGTAGTATGCCTAGTCCAGTTCCTTTGACATTAGATGCTCCATCTGTGAAGAGTATCCAAGGATCCTTAGTCCCTTCCAGCTGTTGAACTTCTAATTTAGCTTCCCTTTGTAGATCACTACTGAAATCTGACACAAAGTCAGACAAGGCTTGGGATTTAATGGCAGTTCTTGGCTCATATCTTATATCATAGGCACTAAGCTTTATTGCCCATTTAGCCATCCTTCCTGACATTTCAGGTTTCCTGAGAACATTCTTAATTGGAAAGTTAGTTTTAACAATAATAGCATGAGTCTCAAAATAATGGCGTAGTTTAGTAGATGCCATAATTAAAGCAAGGAAAAGTTTTTCTAGATGAGAATACCTGGATTCAGCATCAAGCAAACTCTTACTTACATAATATACAGGATGTTGTGTACCTTAGTCATCCTTAACAAGGACTGCACTTACTGCCTTCGAAGATGCTGCCAAATATAAGGATAATATATCCCCTTTTCTGGTTTCATTAAGGCTGGAGCTGAGGATAGGTAATCCTTAAGGGCCTTGAGAGCATTTTCATGCTTTTCCGTCCACTCAAATTTCTTATTTTTCTCTAAATGTCCTAGAATTCTTTGCATTTCTCTGATGATTTTGAGATGAACTTGTTCAAGGCTGCGATCCTCCCTGTCAATCTTTGCACATCCTTAGCATTGGCAGGAGACTTGATGTTCACAATTGCCTTGATTTGCTCTGGACTTGCCTCTATGCCTCTTTTTGTCACCATATACCCTAGAAACTTGCCAGCTTTTACACCAAAGTGGCACTTTGAAGGATTTAATTTCATATTGAATTTGTCAAGGATATTTAATGCTTCCTCCAAATCTCCAAGGTGATCCTCAGCTTTCTTGGACTTAGCCACCATGTTATCTATCTAGACTTCCATTGTGCGCCCAATTTGTTCTTTGAACATCATATTCACTAGCCTTTGGTATGTAGAACCTGCATTTCTTAGTCCAAATGGCATAGCAATATAACAATGATACCAGTAGGGGTCATAAAGGATGTATCCTCTTGATCAGATGGTTCCATCTGAATTTGTTGGAATCCAGATGAAGCATCTATAAAAGTTAACCACTCATGACCCGCTGTAGCATCCACCATGGAGTCAATGTGGGGTAATGGGAAAGGATCCTTGGGACATGCCTTATTTAGATCAGTGAAATCGACACATACCCTCCACTTTCCATTTTTCTTTTGAACAACAACCACATTGGCTAACCATCTTGGATACTTAACTTCTCTAATCATACCTGCCCTGAGCAGTTTATCTACCTCTTCCTGGATAATGGCATTCCTTTCAGGTGCAAACTTTCTCCTTTTTTGATGTATGGGTTTGAATGACCTATCAATGCCAAGTTCATGAGTAATAATATCTTAAGAAATACCTGTCATGTCCTCATGTTTCCAGGAAAAGGTAGCTTTTCTTCTCTTTAGAAAGGATACTAGATCCTACTCAATGTTATTGAGGATCCCAGATCCTATAAAAAATTTGGATTCAGGATCCTGAGGATCCAGCAGGATATCCTTCATATCTTGTTCTCTTGCCTCCAAGACTTCTCTTGGAGGATACTTTAATTGCTATTGCTCTCTGGGTCTTGAGGCTAGCTTCATTGATGAAGTATAACAGTTTTTAGCTTCTTGTTGGTCACTTTCAATTTTCACCACACCCCAAGGAGTAGGAAGTTTGACACATTGATGATATGTAGATGGAACTGCCTTCATGTCGTGTATCCATGGCCTGCCAAGGATAACATTGCAACAGGATAAGCAATAAATAACACAAAATTTTTGAAAAGAATTAACTCTCTCTATGTATATTAGAAGTTTGATGTCCCCCAATGTATTCTTGGTTTCTCCACTGAATCCCACAAGAACTGATGATCTTGGGATAATTTCTGATTCAGGAATGTTCATCTTTTTGAGGACATCAAGCTGAATGATGTTTACTGAGCTTCCCCCATCTATGAGAATCCTGCGAACAAAATGGTTAGATATAAATAAAGTAATAACAAGACCATCGTGAAGAGGATCCTGAATATCAACACGATCATCCTCATCAAAGGATATAACTTTCTCCTGTGTAAGGATCGATGTTCGAATGGGTCTGTCCCCATTATCCATCTTCATCTCTTTGGCATGCCTCTTGGCTGCTGAAAAGGAAGTGCCACATATATCTGATCCTCCAGATATAAAGTTGATAATTTATGCATCGGCAGGAGGAGCAGGAGCTCTTTCAAGATCCTGGATCCTTGAATTTTTTCTCCCCAACAACTCCTTCAAATATCCTTTGCTCAACAAGTAACCAATCTCTTTTCTGAGTGCTATGCATTCATCAGTGAGATGACCAAAATCTTCATGATAGGCACACTACTTGGATTTATCCTTAGTAGCAGCTGGCTTATCATAATTTCTAGGCCATCTAGCTTTTTCACCTAAATTATGCATGGAAAGGATTAGTTCATTGTTATTAACAACAAAACAATAATCAGAAATGGATGGGTAATCCTCATCATCCTCTTCTTGTTCCACTGCATACACATTTTGACTATTGTTTTGGTCAAAAATTCTGTTGAGGATATTGCAACCAAAATCTTTGTTTAGGGGAATGATGCTTAAAGTATATGACAGCAATGAGGATCACTTCAATGTAAAGTGCACAAACAACACAAGGGTTTATACGGGGAAAAAGCCCTTGATCAAGAGTTGATCTCCGGCACAAAAAACCCCGGGTGATGGAAACTACCGATCACCAAGCTAAAATAAATGATTAAATGTATACAACTTCGGATAGTAACGAGCTAGGTACAAGGATAACTATGGTGGAATGTATAAAAAGTGTACGTAATTGCTTGGTATACAAACGAGAGCTTGTATGAGCGTTTGTACGAGTGTGTGTAACTGCAAAATGACTAAGTGTGTTATAATAGCTCGTTACTATCTTTTTAAAGTAGAAATAACCACCTAAACTAACTATCCGACTTTCGTGCTAAGCCTCCACGTTCTCCATAACGTCTATATTTGGTCAAGCACGTGCAGCATAGTTTAGGAATATTCTCCAAGAATGTCGCCTAGACTTGGTCAAGCCTATTTAACCTGCAAAACAATTACGAAACAGAAGTGAACAATTGTTAGTATGAAGATCCTTAAGGTGATCCATGATCCTGATCTTGGAGTTCTTCTGAGGATCACTATCTGTCACAGAAGTAAGGATCACTAAAGAGGATAACAATTAAGGATCACGGGTTATTTAGAAATCCACCCCTAACAATTGCCCCCAAAATATAAGGAGTTAAATTGTAAATATGGCGAGTTATATTTTCTTAGTCTTATCCGTAACAAACCAACGAATATATAGCCGTTAATCTTGAATTAGCCGTTGCGATGATGATGTCACTGAAGTGACAATCCTGCAGAATCATGATTATAAATAGAGATGTAGATAGGATCAAATGCATTCAAATTTTCAGAGAAACTCCCTTTATAATCCTCATTCCGAAGACGTTCAGGTATCTCTTTCTCCTCTTTCTTCCTCTCTTACTCTGTTTTTATCTTTCCGTCAAGATGATGCTACGAAGTTCTCCGGCCAAAGATCACAAAAAAGACAGCCCTTTGAAGAGTCAGAAAATCATCAAGGACTCAGCAAATGAAAGGTGTTGTTTCAACGATGCACAAGTAGACAAAATCCGACACTGTTTTCCAGCGAATGCCTTTTTTAGACCCTTTGATCCTACTGCCCTAAGCGACTGTGTTTCAGAAACATGGATCGCATTTCCATCCACTCCATTTGCTATAGGATATACCTATCCTTTCCCAGAATTTACACATTCCTTCTTTTCTCTAACCGGCATCTCTTATAACCAAGCCATGCCAATGATTTGGAGGGTTCTGTATACCCTGGAGAGGATCATTGAACAGGAGGGTGTTGAGTTAGGCATGTCTGAACTGGCGGAGCTGTATGATCTTACTACTTTCGGTTCCCATCGTTACTTGTTCAAACGAAAACCCGGTGCAGAGCATCCCCTTCTTAAGGTCACCAAGAATGACAAAGATTGGAAACGCCGTTTCTTTTTTGTAAGAAGGGATACCATTCCAGACGGAAAGCATTTACCAAGGGAGTGGTCCACCAATGGTAGGCCGGAGGATCCTGAGAAGGATCACCAAGTAGTCTTGTTTTCGTATAAGAATTACTGACCCTTTCTTATCTTGTGATATGCAGCTATCTCTGTTTCACATCTCATCTCAACACCTGCAACCAGAGAAAGACTTGCAGCTTTCTGGGGACTCGATCCTGAAATCAGAACTTTCAAGACAATAACCCAAGATTCTCAGGAGGTATCCTCAGGTTCCGTCACAATGTCAAGTAAGTATCCTTATTTAAAATTTAAATAAATAGTAAATTATGAATTAAGAAAAGGTACTTATCTTATTTTGGTTGTGTAGGTGCTGGAAAGTCTGCTAAACCTGTATCCCAGTTTGACACAGCTGATCTTGACTCTGTTAGACCGAGGAAGAAGAGATCCACCACTAGTCCCAGCATCTCTATACCCAAGGCACCCCTTAAAGGAAAGGCAATCAGGAAAAGAAAGGCCTCCGGAGCTGATGATCTGCAGGGTCTGCCTCTCATTCGCCACCAATTCCTCGAATACTTCAATGATGTAAGGATCACCAACTCTAGCTAGGTATCCTACCCATATGAGGATCACCTGATCTTGAATTACCTTGTCCTTTTCTTTGCAGAAATTTGCCGAGATCGAGGATTACGTGGGGAATGTTGAGGAGCAGGACAAGAAAATTGCTGACCTCCAACAGGCTGCCGTGCTGAAAGACCTTGCCATCGCTGACCTCCGAAAGGAACTCCAAGATGAGAAGACCAAGACAGCCAAACTCCTGATCGACCTTGACTATGAGAAGCATGACCTCATAGAAGGTGCAAAGGTCTCTGCTGCCATCACAATGTACCAGACAAAGCTGAAGATGGCTCAGGAAGCTCAGGATCCTAGCTTTGATAAGGGCAGCTGGGATGTTGAAGGCTGGAAGGCAAGGCTGGCTGATCTTGAGGATGATGAGGATGAGGCTACTGAGGTCTTGACGATTGAGGCTGGAGACAAGGGTAAAGCTGGTGAGGCAAGTGGAGCTGGAGGTGGTGATGCAGTGAAGGTGTAAGCTGCACAATTGGGCGATGATGGATATACGTGCCAAGGCCGGAGCCCAATTTTTTATGGTTTTTGGTTTTTGTTTGATGGTGTTTTGATGGTGAACAATGGTCTGTAATAACTCTAAACAATAGTTTTTAGAATTAAGGATCATGTAGGATCCTTTGAACAATAGGCAGGATAATAGGTGGTGGATGGATCCTCTGTTTGGGGGATGAAGCCACTCGTTATCCTTCCGCCTTTATTTCCTGCACTTTCAAGACCCGTAAACAATGGACACCCTTTGCCAACCCATGTGGACGGGCCACGTTTTGCTGGTAGAAACGTGGGTTGGCAATTTTGACAACCTTTAAAGGGTTAGCCTTATGTTGATAAATAAAACTTAACCTTTTGACGCTTATCTCGTGTTGTTACCCTTATGTTCTTTTGATTTTCCTTTGTTTACACTTATTGAATAAACGATTTTGAACAGACCAGACTGAAAATATTTAGGATATGATCCATGATCAGATATCCTTAGAGCAATAGGTTTTAAGGATCACAAGTCTAGTTTTCAAATTTTAAGGGTTATTCGAATAAATAATGAATAGAATAAAAGACAATTAAGGATCATACCTGAGGATCCAAGTTAGGATCCTAAGCATAACAAGGATAACTGTAAGATAAACCTTAGGAATAAATAAGGATCAAGGATCCCTAGTTACTTGTCTTCAAAGACCTGAAATAGATCATAACTTGGGACTAAGCCATTATAGGATAAAAGTTAGCAATTGGGGACAAGCCCAAGGATAACTGGGGACAAGCCCAAGGATAACTGGGGACAAGCCCAAGGATAACTGGGGACAAGCCCAAGGATAACTGGGGACAAGCCCAAGGATAACTGGGGACAAGCCCAAGGATAACTGGGGACAAGCCCAAGGATCGTATATAAACTGGAGTATGGCCCCAACTGGCGACTATCCAAACTTAGTGGCATGAAAATGCCTAAACCTTAGCTAACGTGAAAACGTTAGAAACCTTAGCTAACGTGAAGACGTTAGAAACCTTATGAACGGATGTATGGTACGTCTACCATTATACGTAGGATCCTAAGCATAGCCAGAACAATGGAATTATCATCCCCTAGAATGAGTACTGGTCCCAAAGCCTTGAACTATACCAGGATCATCGTGCGCTACAGGCGGAACTGGGGTCAAGCCCAAATAACTGGGATTAAACCCAAGGAACAGATTGCTTGTGCTGATCATCAATACTTTGCTAAGGATACCTGGACTTTCAAACTCAAAATGGCATGAGAAATGGATGAAGGATACATGATCCTTATCCTTATATGAGAAAATAAAGGAATGAAATAATTCAAGTTTAGGATATTACCTAAGTAAGGATCACTGATACTTTGAGGATCCTTTAAGGATATCCCTATAGTGAGGATCATCTATACCATGAGGATCCCGATCACATGAAATATTTCTTCAAGTGGACAGCATTCCAAGCTCTTGGTAGCAAGTCACCTTCCATGGTTAACAATCTATATGCCCCCTTTCCTGCTTCAGCTTCAATCAAATAAGGGCCTTCCCATTTTGGAGCCAACTTCCCATCAGCAGGATTGGTGGTATTCTGAAATGCTTTCCTTAACACCATATCTCCAACTTGAAACCTCCTGATCCTGACATTTTTGTTGTAAGCACCAGCCATTCTTTGTTGATAACTGGCCATCCTTATCCTAGCCATATCCCTGATTTCTTCAATAGTATCCAGGTCTTGAGCCAAGTTTTCATCATTTTCCTCAGGATCACGGGTACTTGTTCTAGCAGTAGGAACCACCATTTCTGTTGGGATCACTGATTCTGCCCCAAACACCAAAGAGAATGGTGTTTGACCAGTAGCATTCTTAGGAGTTGTCCTATCAGCCCAAAGCACATAAGGTAATTCTTCTGCCCATTTCCCTTTTTTGGATCCAAGCTTCTTCTTCAAATTGTTGATGATGATCTTATTGGATGATTCTGCCTGACCATTAGCTTGTGGGTGGACTGGTGTTGATGTTATCATCCTAATCCCCCAACTGTCACAAAAGTTAGTGGTTCTGCCCCCAATAAATTGGGAACCATTATCACAAATAATCTCAGAAGGAATTCCAAATCTAGTTATAATATTTCTTTTAATGAAGGATATAACTTCCTTTTCTCTGACTTGGGCAAAAGCTTCAGCCTCTATCCACTTGGAGAAGTAATCAGTCATAGCTAGCATGAATACTTTTCCACCAGGTGCCTTAGGGAGCTTCCCAACTATATCCATACCCCATCTCATAAATGGCCAAGAGGAGGATATAGGATGCAATAATTCAGCTGGTTAATGAAGGATATTGTTGTGTCTCTGGCAAGGATCACATCTTCTGGCATACTCCACAGCATCTTTCTTCATAGTTGGCCAGTAGTATCCTGTCCTCAGGATCCTTGAGAATAAAGCCCTGCCCCCAGTGTGATTTCCACAATCTCCTTCATGGAAGTCCTTTAAAACCTCTTGAACTTCAGGATCCTCAATGCATCTCAAGTATGGTCCTGCAAGAGATCGTCTATACAACATATTATTTATAATTGTGAATTGAGATACCTTAGATTTGAAAGCCCTAGGGTTTTCTCCTGTAGGAATCTCTCCATGTTGTAAGTATCTCATAATTGGCGAAATCCATGATCCTGATTCTGAATAGGATTGAGTATCCTCACTAGGGACAACTGCAGAATCATTTCCTATCTCCATAGTCTGGTGATCCTCGATAGCCGGGGTCAGGATATGGATAATAGGAATCTTAATATCCTCTGGGATCTTCAAATATGATCCTAAGTTAGCCAATGCATCAGCTTCTGTATTTTCTTCCCTTGGTACCTGTGACAAACTAAAAGAAACAAAAGAGAGTGCCAAACTTTTGACTATCTCCAAATATTTGGTTAGTTTTTCACCTTTAACAGCATAGGATCCATTAAAGTGGTTTGTAATCAACAAAGAATCTACGTGTACCTCAAGATACCTGATCCCCATATGCTTTGCAATTTGTAAACCAGCAATTAGGGCTTCATATTCAGCCTCATTATTAGTGGTTTGGAATTCACAAGCTATAGAATGGGGTATTATGTCCCCCTGTGGCGATTTTAGTAGTATTCCAAGCCCTGTGCCTTTGACATTTGAGGATCCATCAGTATGAAGTATCCAAGGATCCTTGGTCTCTTCAAGCTGCTGGACTTCTAATTCAGCTTCTTCTTGTAAATCACTACTGAAATCAGCCACAAAGTCAGCTAATGCTTGGGATTTGATGGCTGTCCTAGGCTCATATCTTATATCATATGCACTCAGCTTCACTGCCCACTTAGCCATCCTTCCTGACATCTCTGGTTTCCTGAGGACATTCTTAATTGGGAAATTAGTTTTAACAATGATAACATGAGTTTCAAAATAATGTCTTAACTTTGTAGATGCCATAATTAATGCAAGAATAAGCTTTTCAAGGTGTGAGTACCTGGATTCGGCATCAAGTAAACTTTTACTTACATAATAGACAGGATGTTGTGTACCTTGATGATCCTTAACAAGGACCGCACTTACTGCTTTTGAGGATACTGCAAGATACAAGGATAACACATCACCTTTTTCTGGTTTCATCAAAGCCGGAGCCGAGGATAGGTAATCTTTGAGGGCTTTTAAAGCATTTTCATGCTTCTCCGTCCACTCAAATTTCCTGTTCTTCCTTAGGATATCATAGAATTCTTTACACCTCTTGGAGGACTTGGATATAAATCTGTTCAAGGCCGCTATCCTTCCTGTTAGCCTTTGAACATCCTTAGCATTGGCCGGAGATTTGATGTTCACTATTGCTTTGATTTGTTCCGGGCTAGCTTCAATGCCTCTCTTTGTCACCATATATCCTAAGAATTTACCTTCTTTAACACCAAAGTGACATTTTGAAGGATTAAGTTTCATGTTATATTTGTCAAGGATATCAAATGCTTCCTCCAAGTCTCTTAGGTGATCCTCAACTTTTAAGGATTTTACCACCATATCATCTATGTAAACCTCCATAGTTTGTCCAATCTGACCCTTGAACATCATATTCACCAGCCTTTGATATGTTGCACCTGCATTTCTTAGTCCAAACGGCATAGCAATATAGCAGTATATACCAGTTGGAGTCATGAAGGCTGTATCCTCTTGATCGGATGGTTCCATTTGGATTTGTTGGAATCCAGATGAAGCATCCATAAAAGTTAACAGTTCATGACCTGCGGTTGCATCCACCATGGAGTCAATGTGGGGTAATGGGAAAGGATCCTTGGGACATGCCTTATTTAAATCAGTAAAATCGACACATACCCTCCACTTTCCATTTTTCTTTTGAACAACAACCACATTGGCCAACCATCTTGGATATTTGACCTCTCTAATCATACCTGCCCGGAGCAATTTCTCTACCTGTTCTTGGATAATGGCATTCCTTTCTGGTGCAAACTTTCTTCTCCTTTGATGGATTGGTTTGAAGGATCTGTCAATGCCGAGTTTGTGAGTGATTACTTCTTTGGATATACCAGTCATATCCTCATGTTTCCATGCAAAAGTAGTCTTTCTCCTTTTGAGGAAGGATATTAGGTCTTCTTTCATTTCGCCAAGGATCCCTGATCCGATATAGATTTTGGATTCAGGATCATCAGGATCCATGAGGATTTCTGTCACATCCTGCTCTCTTGCCTCCAAGATATCCCTTGGAGGATACTTTGATTGCTATTGTTCCCTTGACTTCGAGGCTGGTTTCATTGATGAAGTGTAGCAATTCTTAGCCTCCTGCTGATCACTATCAATCTTCACTATTCCCCAAGGACTAGGGAGCTTTACACACTGATGGTATGTAGATGGGACTGCTTTCATATCGTGTATCCAGGGCCTGCCAAGGATAACATTACAACAAGATAAACAGTCAATAACACAAAACTTTTGATAAGAGTGTAAGCCTTCAATATATATTGGGAGTTTAATGTCCCCCAGGGTATTCTTGGTTTCGCCACTAAATCCCACGAGCACGGAGGATCTTGGTATGATCTCTGATTCAGGGATACCCATCTTCGTTAGAACATCAAGCTGGATAATGTTCACTGAACTTCCTCCGTCAATAAGGATCCTGCGGACAAAATGGTTAGATATAAAAAGAGTAATAACTAAACCATCGTGATGAGGATCCTGGATGTCTACACGATCCTCTTCATCAAAGGTTATGACTTTTCCTTCAGAGACACTTGATGTTCGAACTGGTCTTTCTCCATTATCCATCTTAGTTTCCTTTGCATGCCTTTTAGCTGCTGAGAAAGATGTGCCACAAATGTCTGATCCTCCGGAAATAAAGTTTATCACTTGTGCATCCGCTGGAGGAGCTGGAGCCTTCTCAGGGATCCTTTCAGGATCCTGAGTCCTTGACTTTTTTCTTCCCAACAACTCCTTTAGATGCCCTTTGCTCAACAAGTATCCAATTTCTTTTCTTAGTGCAATGCATTCTTCTGTGAGGTGCCCAAAATCTTCGTGATATGCACACCACTTTGATTTATCCTTAGTTGCAGCCGGCCTATCATTCTTTCTCGGCCATCTAGCCTTATCACCTAAGTTCTGCATTGCAAGAATTAGTTCATTGTTATCAACACTAAAACAATATTCAGAGATTGGAGGATAATCCTCATCATCCTCTTCTTGATCAACTGAATGCACGTTCTGATTATCAGATCTGTTGTAGGATTTGAATTTGTTGTTCCTGAATGAGGATCCTTGCTTATCCTGCTTTGAGGATCCTGCTAACCTCTCCTGGATCCTCTTGTCATCCTCTAGCCGAATGAACCTAAGTGCTCTGGTTCTTACCTCATCTAAATTCCTGCAAGGTGTCCTAACAAGATCATCATAGAAAGGCGAATCCCTAAGCAATCCCATTTTGAAGGCCTCAACAGCCGTAGCTATATCTAAGTTGGGAATGTCTAAGGATTCTTTACTGAATTTGGTAATGTAATCCCTTAATGATTCATTATGACCCTGAGTTATCCTATATAAATCACTAGTTAATCGTTCAAATTTTCTACTGCAAGAAAACTGATTATTAAACAAGTTAACTAGGTTGGCAAATGAGGTAATAGAGTAGGGAGGAAGACTTAGCAGCCACTTGAGAGCTGATCCAGTAAGAGTGGATCCAAATCCTTTGCACAGGCATGCTTCTTTTAACCTTTCTGGGATTGGATTGATCTCCATCCTCTCCCTGTATTGTGCTATGTGTTCTTCAGGATCCGTCGAACCATCATACAGCTTCATTGTTGGCACATGGAACCTCTTGGGTATCTCAGCATCACATATTGGTGGTGCAAAACGAGATATCTTATGGCTCCCATCTGCAATCTCTGGGATAGGTTTGACTACTCCCAGAACACTTGATATCATATCCTTTAGCTTTTGCAACTCTCTGGCCATGGCATGATTGATACCTGGATCCTGCATAAGACCATGGTTAGTAGTATGAGAATTATTAAAAGCGTTACCTCCCATTGGATTCAAGTTAGGAAGAATGGATGTTAATCCATATTGTTGGGACTCTGGAATGATCGAGGGACCAGTAGAAGCATTGGTTTGCATTGGAATAAAATCTCCCTGATGGATATCTGAACCTCCTGTTTGCAAATTCCTCAAGGATCCTGGCACCTGGAAGAATCCTTGAAACTGGGACGATCCTGGAACGAAGGAGGATCCTTGAAATCCTGGAACGAAGGAGGATCCTTGAACCTGGAACGAAGGAGGATCCTTGAACCTGGGATGATCCTGGAACGAAGGAGGATCCTTGAACCTGGGATGATCCTGGAACGAAGGAGGATCCTTGAACCAGGGATGATCCTGGATCGAAGGAGGATCCTTGAACCTGGGATGATCCTGGAACGAAGGAGGATCCTTGAACCTGGGATGATCCTGGAACGAAGGAGGATCCTTGAACCTGGGATGATCCTGGAACGAAGGAGGATCCTTGAACCTGGGATGATCCTGGAACAAAGGAGGATCCTTGAACCTGCTGCATTCCCGAGTATCCACCTGAACTCGTGAGGGATCCCATATGCTGAGGATAGGATCCCGATGGCTGGAAATATGAACCCGATGCTTGAGTCATTGTTGTTGTTCCGTAGTGTACTCCTTTCGGTCCACCTACATATTGGATGTCTGGAAACACCGATGGCTGAGAAGTAATCACCGGAGTGTCAAAATTCAAGGATTTTGGCATCAGTGGGGAATGATCATCTGTCATTGTCTTTTGTTTCTTGAGATCTCCGATTTCTTTGAGAATCCTCTCATTGGTCTTATCCTGTTGCCGTATCTGATCCATCATCTGCAAAATCAAAGTAAACATATCACTAGTAGTAGGAGTGTAAGAAGCAGAAGAAGTTGGAGGTTTTGAGAAAATGGGAGTTGGTTTCTTCGGAGCATTCTCAGCATTTTTCTGGGGTCCAGAAGGTGGTGGAGGCAAAGAAGAAACGCCCTCTGAAGAACTGAGTGAAGGCATCAAATTTGAAGCATTCTTTGCTGAGGAGGCCATCTGCTTGACTGTAGTGAACCAAAATGAATACAGGAACACGGATCTCTCTAAGGACGAAGCACCAATTGCCCCACGGTGGGCGCCAAACTGTTTTGGTCAAAAATTCTGTTGAGGATATTGCAACCAAAATCTTTGTTTAGGGGAATGATGCTTAAAGTATATGACAGCAATGAGGATCACTTCAATGTAAAGTGCACAAACAACACAAGGGTTTATACGGGGAAAAAGCCCTTGATCAAGAGTTGATCTCCGGCACAAAAAACCCCGGGTGATGGAAACTACCGATCACCAAGCTAAAATAAATGATTAAATGTATACAACTTCGGATAGTAACGAGCTAGGTACAAGGATAACTATGGTGGAATGTGTAAAAAGTGTATATAATTGCTTGGTATACAAACGAGAGCTTGTATGAGCGTTTGTACGAGTGTGTGTAACTACAAAATGACTAAGTGTGTTCTACTAGCTCGTTACTCCCTTTTTAAAGTAGAAATAACCACCTAAACTAACTATCCGACTTTCGTGCTAAGCCTCCACGTTCTCCATAACGTCTATATTTGGTCAAGCACGTGCAGCATAGTTTAGGAATATTCTCCAAGAATGTCGCCTAGACTTGGTCAAGCCTATTTAACCTGCAAAACAATTACGAAACAGAAGTGAACAATTGTTAGTATAAAGATCCTTAAGGTGATCCATGATCCTGATCTTGGAGTTCTTCTGAGGATCACTATCTGTCACAGAAGTAAGGATCACTAAAGAGGATAACAATTAAGGATCACGGGTTATTTAGAAATCCACCCCTAACAACTATCAAACTTGTTGTAAGGTTTGGATTTGTTGTTCTTGTAATAGGATCCTTGTTTTTCCTGCTTTGAGGATCCTGATAGTCTCTCCTGGATCCTTTTATCATCCTCTAGTCGGATGAATCTAAGGGCCCGGGTTCTTACTTCATCAAGGTTCCTGCAAGGGGTCATGACAAGATCATCATAGAATTGTGAATCCTTAAGTAAACCCATTTTGAAGGCTTCTACAGCCGTAGCAATATCCAAATTAGGAATCTCTAAGGATTCTCTACTGAATTTAGTGATATAATCTCTAAGTGATTCATTTTGACCCTGTGTTACCCTATAAAGATCACTAGTTAATCGTTCAAATCTCCTACTACATGAGAATTGGCTATTAAACAAATTAACTAGATTAGCAAATGAAGTAATAGAGAATGGAGGAAGACTTAGCAGCCATTTAAGAGCTGGTCCTGTTAGTGTGGATCCAAAACCCTTGCACAGGCATGCTTCTTTTAACCTCTCAGGAATAGGGTTGATCTCCATTCTCTCCCTGTATTGAGCTATATGCTCTTCCGGATCAGTTGTACCATCGCGGAGCTTCATGCTTGGTATTTGAAATCTCTTTGGTATCTCTGCATCACAAATAGGTGGTGCAAAGTGAGATATCTTGTGGCTTAACCACCCCTGGAACGCTGGATATCATATCCTTGAGTTTCTGCAATTCCCTAGCCATAGCTTGGTTGATACCTGTATCTTGCACAAAGCCATGGTTAGTGTTATAGGAATTATTTAAAGTGTTACCTCCTGAAGTATTCGGGTTTGGAATTCCTGATGTGAATCCATATTGGCGAGACTCTGGTAGGATTGAGGGACCAGATGAAGCTGTAGTTTGCATAGGTATGAAGTCTCCCAAATGAATCTCTGAACTTTTGGGTTCTGCACTTCTTAAGGATCCTTGGTCTTGAAAGATATTGGACCCTTGATACATCGAGATTGGGGGTCTTGGAGGATAATCCATGGATCCGTAAAGCTGAGATGAGGGTCCTTGAACCTGAGAGGATCCTTGGACCTGAGAGGAGGATCCTTGAACCTGAGAGGAACCTTGAACCTGAGAGGATCCTTGGACCTGAGAGGAGGATCCTTGAACCTGAGAGGATCCTTGAACCTGAGAGGATCCTTTGATTTGCTGCACTCCAACATATCCTCCTGATCTGAAGAAGGATCCTTGAGGCTGAAGAGAGGATCATGTAGGTTGAAAGTATGACTCTTGTGCCTATGTCATTGCCAATGATCCAAAGCGTGTATTTCATGATCCACCCTGGTATTGAATGTCTGATGCTGTAGAATGCTGGGCAGTTATAGCTGGAGAATCAAAGTTCAATGATTTAGGTATCAATGGAGAGTGATCCTCCGCTGATCTCTTTAATTTCTTGATTTCATTATTTCTAGAAGGATCCTGTCGTTAGTTTTGTCCTGATACTGCTTGTAATCCTTCATCTGCAAAATAAAAGAATAAAGATCATTGTTAGTAGGACCGGAAGAAGCAGTAGTAGTCGGTTTCGAGAAAACAGAGGTTTGTTTCATTGGAGCATTCTCAGCATTCTTCTGGGATCCAAAAGGTGCAGGAGGCAAAGGTGGAATGCCCTGTGAGGTTGTGAACGCCGGCATGGAGCTTGAGGTATTTTTTCCGTGAGAAGCCATGTGATCAAAGGTAATGAACAGAAATGAACGAAATGAATGAAGATTTCAAAAATCACCAATTGCGCCACGGTGGGCGCCAAACTGTTTTGGTCAAAAATCACACAATGACAATGTAACCAAATCTGATTTTGTGAGGTGTGATGCTTGATTATATGAACAAATGAATGATCAAAGAATGAATATAATGAACGTGGGACACAAGGATTTATACGAGGAAAAAAACCCTTGATTAATGTATGATCTCCGACATAAAAAACCTCGGGTGATGGAAAATACCGATCACCAACTATATTTAACAAACAATGTATACAAATCGGGATAATAACAAGCTTGGTACAATGATCACTACAGTGCAATAAGTGTTTAATCGCCGAGAGTGTTTTTGAGCTTGAGTGTGTTGACGTAAATTTGCTAAGTGTTGCTAACTATCTAACCACAAGCTTGTTATCCCCTTAAAAATAGAAATAAACTAAGCTAACTAATACTTTGCAATTCATGCTAGCCTTCCACGACTTCCATAACGGTCATATCAGCCATGCACGTGCAGAATAATGGAGCATATTCTCCTGGAATCTCGGCAAGACCAAGTCCCACTCGTATACTCCTGCAAAACAAGTTCAAACATAGTGGAAACAATTGTTAGTATAACGATCATAATGAGGATACCGGATCCTTATTCCTGCAATGTCTTCTGAGGATCCTTAATTCAAATTGAACTGAGGATCCATGATCCTGGCTGCACTTTAGGATCCGTGATCCATAAGGTATGAAAATCCATCCCTAACAAAACTGTTAGGATCTGAGTTTGATTGATTGTGTTTTTGTTAAACAAAATGGTAATGAATGTGATTAAGTTGCAGCGGAATAATATGAAATAACTTTCACACACAATCAAACAAGAGAACAATTCTAAGCAAACATGTATGACAATGAATCGAATGATTAAATTTATTTCAAGCACTGATTACACTTGCATGTAAGCAAAAGTCTCCCCCTCAGCTCGAGCTCAATAGATTTGCTTGTACAGGAATGACGAAGGATGGAAAGAGCCAATGGAACAGTACAGAGTACTATCCTATTTATAGGCACAAGCAAACCACTGAAGCATCTTTGCTGACGTCACCATGAAAGTGACATTTAACAACTAACAAACTCTAAACACTGTTCTACTTCAACTACTGCTAGCTAACCACTGACTTATTACAATAAACAAAAAGAAAACAACTGATTCTTCATTCCATTGCTTCATCCCAAGCAGGGCTTTGGTCTTCAGCAGTGCTTGAACTAAGGCAGTAGTTTGATGAGCAGCTCTTTGTCTTAAACACTTCTTTAGTCTTCATCGGTTGTTGTAACCAGCAGTGGATATGTAAAACAGTACTTTAGAGATCAGCAGTTGTTTAAACCACAATCAAGGGGAAAGGCTGATGCTAACAACTGCTTATTCTGGATCCACTGCTTTGATCTGGTTTTGGCTTTAATCAACTGTTCCTCTAGTAGGGTTCAATCCCAACAATCTCCCCCTGGAACAGATGATGCCAAAACCCTTCATTATTCTTGGATATTTATTGTCTCATCAAAAGTTCCCTGACTTGTCCTTTAAATTGTAACTCGAAATCCATGGAACTTGTATCATCCTCATCCCTGCACAATTCAAGCTCAAGAAGATCTTGTAAATCTTTGACATCCATGCTTAGTGCTTGATCTCTTGAAATGTGCTTTACTTTCCCATCAGATCTGAGCAATGTCAATCCATGGGTCTGTTTGTTAGACTTCCACTTTAGCATTTTTGAATTTGATGGGTTTCTGGGGAGAGGCTTATTTGCAGATGAATTTGGAGATTGTGGCCTGGTTATAATGTTTTGAGCAGTAATTGGATCAGATTTTTCTGCTATCATCTGCTTGATCCCTACTTTTATGAGATACTTTCCTTCTGCTATATCTTCTGTTGTTTCTGCATCCATTTTCTTTTGTCTCCTTCTTTGATAAAGGATGGCAGCAGGTGGAGCAGTGGATCTCCTGATTTGTAGCTTTTATTGCTTAGCTGGAACCACTGCTTCAGGGTAAACAGGCTTTTGAGGAACATTTGGATTTTTCTTTCTCAATACTTCCAGCTTTTTGTAGGATGCCAACACCTTATCCTCAGGCCACCTTGTCACTTGGTTCCTTGACCCAAAATCTGTTGTTATTAACTCTTCTTTCATTCTCTTCAACTTCAGAGCTCTTTCAGGTACATTCTTTTTTGTAATTTGCCCAGACAGGTGGAGTTTGTTTCACCTTATCTTTAATCATTTTGTGAATTCTCTCCAACCCTTCTTCCAGCTCCTTGACAGACCATTCTTTGTACATGGATTTTTCTCCTTTGTACTTCTTATACTTCATGATATGGTCAAGGTAGTCTTTCCTTAAACTTTCATCTCCTCTTTCAGACAACTATTGACACAAGTTTTTTGCAAACAGTTCCAAAGTCCTGACTTGTGTGAGCAAGTACTGAAAGTTCCTTTGGATTTCTTTGTCAGTTTTACCTTGTGTGTTTCTGTTTGAGATATCTTCTGCCTGTTGTGCTTTTAACTTCAAATATTCTTCAATATTGTTAGGCCTTGGATACCCCTAAAGAGATGGTAAGTTTCTTTTGTCTGGATCATCTTCAGCATAGAATGATATTATCTCTTCTCTTACAGCAGGAAGTTCAAGAGGGAATTGAACACTTGCTGATACCATGGCAGTTCTTGAAGTAGAGACTTAAACAGATGATAATGGAACAGGGTTTGGTATAGTGACAAGGGGAAGAGGTTGTGATGTTGTTGTTGGTGGTGAAGGATCATCATCTTCCATTATTACCCTTCTCCTTTTTGGTTTAGGAGAGGCTGGAAATGGATTTGTGGGATCAGTGGATGTGATTGAGGTGGTTGGTGGTTGGCTAACAGCTGTTGAAACAACTGGTGTTTCAACCACTGTTGCCATTATAACTACTGATGTGTCAGTAGAACTTTTCTGCTTTTTAGCAGGTGGTGATTGAGTGGGTGGTGTTGTAATTGATGTGGTAGTGATTGAGTTGGTGGGAGCAGGTGTTTGAGTGGTGTGTGTTGAAGTGGCAGTTGTTTGGTTAAAATCTGCTTAAACCACTGAAGTATCAACAGCAGTCGATACAACAGGTGTCTCAACATCTGTTGGCTTTGAAGGATTGTGAGGAGAACTTTTAGGTGGTGATTTTGGAGTGTGTTTGGTGGCTTTGGAAGGTGTGGATTTGGGTAGCCTTACATGTTTAGCAGGCCTTCTTTGTGGCTTAGGAATATCTGGTCTATCCCTGAGCTTTGAAGTACCCTAAGCTTCCTTTACCATCAAATCTTCCTTCTCCTTTTTAAACCTTGATGCACCTTTTGCTTCCATATCCCTTTTCATCCTTGCTTTTTCTTCAGCTAAGGCATTTAAGGATTCATCAATCTTCTTAGACCCATCTGGCTTTGGGATGTTTGCAAGCATACTTGAAGTAACATCAGGTTCAATGTATAATCCATCATCATATCCCTTTTTCTTTAACTCCTTCAACTTTTCCCCCTTTTTGGCATCAGCTGGAGGAGCTTTATCAAGAAAGAAGATAGTAGGAGGAGCAGTGCCAGTGGTTTGTAATAAGTGAGCCTTTATTGCTTTGATGTCAGCTTGTGTGTCTTTATATCTTGCATCCATAGCATTTATGATCTCTTTGATGTGAATTTCATGTTGTAAATCAGCATGCTCTCTTTGTTTGTGGAGCAGTGGTTGAAACAGCTCCCAAAGAGTATCAGGGGATGGAGCAGTGGATGCAGATGAAGCAGGTGCAGGTGCAGCAGTGGGTGTTGCCTTTTGACCTTGTAACAACTGTTGCAGTAGAGACTTAATGTCTGCAACAGATGTTTCAATCTTGTCAACCCTCTCCGTCAATTCCTTATATTTAAAACCATCACCTAAGTTAATGGGATCATCTGATTTCCCACCAGCAGTGGTTGTATCAGTAGGTGACTTAGGGAATGTATCCCAAAAGTCATCCACTGATGCCCCTTGTTCTTGGTACTGGGGACTTCTTCCTTCATTTGTGGACACTTTGAACAGCTCACCAGTGGTTAAAGTAAACACACTAGTGGTTGCCCTAGTTGTCTCTAAAGAAATTGCCTTCAAGGGAGTCTTATTGATAGAACAACTGACCCAATGTAGACCTGTGGGTCCAACATTAGTAGTTGCTGCTCCACTTGAACTACTGACAGGAATTACGGTAATTCCTGCAGTGTAACCTCCTCATTTGTTGCTGGGATAGCAGAGGTATAAGCATCAGACCCAGTCACTTGTGGGAGTGTACTCTCAGTGATAGGTGATTGAGAGGAACTGGTTTGTGTCTGAGCTATAGAAACTACATGCAACAAGGGTATCATGGATTGTGGTAATGTGAGGGGTGAAGTCATGGATGTAGAAAGAGACAAGTCCTTGGGATCAGGACTGAGGAAGATGGATCCAATTGAACCCAGAGCTTCATATTGTGGGGTCCTTATGCTTACAACCTGTTCCTTTTGTGAGGAAGCAGGTGGAGTTTGAGGCAATGGTGGAGATCTTTCCAACTGCTGTGAGGAAGTAGCAGCAGTGGTTATTGGTGACGTTTGTGTTGTCACTGGCAGTTGCTCTGGGATCTCATCTTCTAGAGTTACCTTTTTAATGGGTTTGGGGGGCTTTTTAGATGATTTCTTTTTGGTCTTTTTGGTGATTGCAGGTGTGGGTTGTACAGCAGTAGTGGAGCTACTGTGTTCACCTAGAGCAGTGGGCTCAGCAGCAGATACCTGAGGAGCAGTGGTAGCTGCTAAAG
The DNA here is from genome assembly GCA_030545235.1 of Helianthus tuberosus. Classification (NCBI taxonomy): domain Eukaryota; kingdom Viridiplantae; phylum Streptophyta; class Magnoliopsida; order Asterales; family Asteraceae; genus Helianthus; species Helianthus tuberosus. The sequence continues at coordinate 193,797,501 of CM060412.1, read as the reverse complement.
TCTACTCAGGCACCTCTGCTTGTGTTTTGGAAGGTTTTAACATTCTTGTGAATGTTTCATCTGATTTCCCACCAGCAGTGGTTGTATCAGTAGGTGACTTAGGGAATGTATCCCAAAAGTCATCCACTGATGCCCCTTGTTCTTGGTACTGGGGACTTCTTCCTTCATTTGTGGACACTTTGAACAGCTCACCAGTGGTTAAAGTAAAAACACTAGTGGTTGCCCTAGTTGTCTCTAAAGAAATTGCCTTCAAGGGAGTCTTATTGATAGAACAACTGACCCAATGTAGACCTGTGGGTCCAACACTAGTAGTTGCGGCTCCACTTGAACTACTGACAGGAATTACGGTAATTCCTGCAGTGTAACCTCCTCATTTGTTGCTGGGATAGCAGAGGTATAAGCATCAGACCCAGTCACTTGTGGGAGTGTACTCTCAGTGATAGGTGATTGAGAGGAACTGGTTTGTGTCTGAGCTATAGAAACTACATGCAACAAGGGTATCATGGATTGTGGTAATGTGAGGGGTGAAGTCATGGATGTAGAAAGAGACAAGTCCTTGGGATCAGGACTGAGGAAGATGGATCCAATTGAACCCAGAGCTTCATATTGTGGGGTCCTTATGCTTACAACCTGTTCCTTTTGTGAGGAAGCAGGTGGAGTTTGAGGCAATGGTGGAGATCTTTCCAACTGCTGTGAGGAAGTAGCAGCAGTGGTTATTGGTGACGTTTGTGTTGTCACTGGCAGTTGCTCTGGGATCTCATCTTCTAGAGTTGCCTTTTTAATGGGTTTGGGGGGCTTTTTAGATGATTTCTTTTTGGTCTTTTTGGTGATTGCAGGTGTGGGTTGTACAGCAGTAGTGGAGCTACTGTGTTCACCTAGAGCAGTGGGCTCAGCAGCAGATACCTAAGGAACAGTGGTAGCTGCTAAAGTTTACTCAGGCACCTCTGCTTGTGTTTTGGAAGGTTTTAACATTCTTGTGAATGTTTCAGCAGTTAAACTGTTTATGTGAACAGGAATACCCTCAATCAGTACATGGGCATTGTCCTTTGAAAACTTTTTATTAAAATAGTAACTCAAAAACCTTGGAAATAATAGAAAAGCCTTTTTATCAACATTTTTGACCAAATCATTGAAGATTTCCAGGGAATAATTATAATTTTCTCCTTGTAAAATAGCATAACCCAGATATTGAATCTTCAATGGGATTTCATTGAAGGCAGTGGTTTTGTTTGAAACACACATATGGAGGGTATGAAATAAAAACTTAGTAGCAGATGGAAAACTACCCTTTTGCAAAGTATCTTTTTTCATTTCTTCTTCATACCCTCTTTCAATGAAATCTCTTTGGTACTCTGTTTTAGGGAAAGAACTTTTACCTTCCAAATCGTTGAGTTCAAAAACTTCAGAGATGGTTTGGGGTGTGATAGAGAATTTGATACCCCTTATTGATGAAGTGATAGTGATAACCTTTTTGTCCACCGTTTCTATGGATGCATTTTTCCAAAACTCCCTTTGAGTTGTCAAGTAGACGGTTGCATTACAGGTGAGAAAAGTTTTGTACTTTGTAGAAGAGAGTGTGTCGATGATTGAATCAAAGGTGTTGATGTCATTGGGTTTTTCGAGTATACCCAAATAATTGTGTGAGGATTTGAATGGAATTTCAAGCGCGGCTGATTCTTTTGGTGCGGTTTTACTGACCTTTTTCACCATGATTGAATCGGAGATGACGAAGATGAAATGAAGATGATGGAAGTTATGAGAGAATTTGGATGAGAAACTACTTTGAGAAAGGAATTTTGAATTCGATTTGACAGTGAAAACCCTGTTAGGGGGTTTTGATCAAGGTTTTATAGAAGAAAAAGTGAATGCTGACGTGGAAGCGGTTACAAAGATCTGACCGTCAAAACACTGACCACGTGCAACCTCTGATGAAAGGATGAATGGTTTATGGAAGGCAAATACTAGTGGTTTACAAAGGGAAGTGAAAACAGTGGGTGACTTTAACTATCAGTGGACAGCTGGTGTCAGTGGTTTAAAGCACTGAAGTTTGACAACAGTACTTACCAATGAAAATAGGAAACAGAAGTTGACTGTCAGTAGTAGATAATTTTTAACAAACAGATGTTTGAACCAAAACAGTGGTTATGGCAGACTTTTAAGGATTTATGAAAAATTTCCATTTTAGCTATTTTTAAGGATGATATTCTAATTTTTTGAAAACATTTTAATGCTTTTATTCATTGAAAAACAGGATTTTGCCATTTATTCCATGTTCAGCATGCCAATCCTCGAGATCAACCTTTCAAAGGTGGATGTATCTAATGCCCTTGTTAGCACATCTGCCAGTTGATCTTGAGTTGGTACATGATGCAAAGAAATCAGACCTTTTTCATAGCAATCCCTCACAAAGTGATGTCTGATGTTGATGTGCTTGGTGGTTGAATGAGAAACTGGATTTTTGATGATATTTTCTGCTGCTTGACTGTCCAGCATTAGTGGTGTTTTCAAAGCAGTGATACCAAAATCCAGCAACTGCTTTTGAAGCCACAGGAGTTGGGCTGTACAGCTTGCAGCAACAATGTATTCAGCTTCAGTAGTGGATGTTGAAACAGCTGCTTGCTTTTTGCTTTGCCATAAAACAAAGCAGTCGCCTAGAAACTGGCACCCTCCTGAAGTGGACTTCCTTGTGGTGTTACATCCAACAAAGTCACTGTCTGAAAATCCTAAAAGCTTGATATTCCCATTAGTTGGATACCAGATACCAAGTATGGGAGCACTTTTTATGTATCTGAATATCCTTTTTACAACAATAAGGTTGGATTTTCTAGGGGCTGATTGACTTCTTGCACAAACACATGTTGCAAACATGATGTCTGACCTAGATGCAGTTAGGTACAATAAAGACCCAATCATGCTTCTATAAAGTGTTTGGTCAATCAGCTCATCCTTTTCATCAGACATGACTAGCTTATTTGTTGCCATGGGTGTGCTGCATGGTTTACAATCATTCATATCAAATTTGTTTAAGAGTTCTTTAGCATATTTGCTTTGATGAATGAAAGTTCCATTTTGCATTTGCTGAACTTAGAGACCAAGAAAGCATTGCAGCTCACCCATTGCACTCATCTCAAACTCAGCTGTCATGAGTTGTCTAAACTCTTCACATATTTTATTACATGTGCTTCCAAAAATGATGTCATCCACATAAATTTGGACAATCATCAAATCCTTCCCTCTCCATTTTAAAAATAATGGTTTATCAATGGTACCTCTTTTGAAACCATTTGAGAGTAGAAAGTTGGAAAGAGTTTCATACCAGGCTCTAGGTGCTTGTTTCAGGCCATACAAGGCTTTGTTTAGCCTGTAGACATGATCTGGATAAAATGGATCCTCAAAACCTGGAGGTTGACAAACATACACCTCTTCTTGAATGGTACCATAGAGGAAAGAACTTTTGATATCCATTTGAAACACCTTCATGTTGTGGTTGACAGCAAAGGCCAAGAACAGTCTTATAGCTTCCAATCTAGCTGCAGCAGCAAATGTTTCATCATAGTCGATCCCCTCTTCCTGTTTGTACCCTTGAACCACGAGCCATGCTTTATTCTTAACAACAATACCCCTTTCATCTGTTTTATTTTTGAAGACCCACTTTGTGCCTATGGGACTTACATCCTTTGGCAGTGGTACAAGTTCCCATACTTGTTGTCTCTTGAATTGTTGGAGCTCCTCTTGCATAGCTTCTACCCAACTGTTGTCTTTTAAAGCATCGTGATACTTGGCAGGTTGATGGAGTGATAGAAAACCAGCAAAGAGGCAAATGTTTTGGGTTTGGCTTCTTGTGAGCACCCCTTCATTTATGTTACCAATGATCTGATTAGGTGGATGAGATCTCAAGAAGATTAAATCTCCTTGGTATGGTATGATGGCATTTGTTGGTGAATGCTGCAGATGTGGATCATCTGAGCTAACAGCGGTTGGGGACTTTGAGGACCCAACATCTGTTTAAAATGGAGGTGGAGGTATTGGTGTTAGTGGTGTAACACTGGATGGACTTTTATCCACTAATGGCAGATTTTGACCATCAGTGGTTTTGGATGTAGAAGCAGAGGTTGAAAGGCTACTTTGGTCAACAACTATTGAGGTAGCAGTGGTTGGACTTTGACATCTGTTTTGAACACCTGATGTCTTAATGGAGGATTTGAAATTTTTGTTGTGGAATCACAACTTCATACCCATATTCTTGTGGAGATGATTGAGATGGACCTGCACTGTTAGTCTTGACAGCAGTATTTTCAAAAGTAATTTTTCAAGATCAAACAAATCTACAGGATTTGCAGGGATTTTCATTGATGAAAGTTTATTGAACTTAACATTCAAAGTCTCTTCCACTGTTTTAGTCCTGGTGTTGAACACCTTGTAGGCCTTAGCAGTGGTTGAGTATCCCAAGTGGTATCCACTGTCTACTTTGGCTGCAAATTTTGAGATGGAATCTTTTAAGTTTAAAATGAAACATGGACAGCCAAATACTTTGAAGTATGAGATCAGTGGTTTGATTTTATTCAGAATTTCATAAGCAGATTTTTCATGCCCGGGGTTTATTAAAACTCTGTTCTGGACATAGCAAGTAGTGTTTACTGCCTCTGCCCAGAAAGTCAAGGGCAAACCTGAATCAGCAAGCATGGTCTTGGCTGCTTCAATCAGTGTCCTATTCTTTCTTTCAACTACCCCATTCTTCTCTGGTGTCCTTGGGATGTTGTACTGCCTTACAATCCCTTTCTTCACACAGAAGGCATCCAACTCCTTATTTTTGAATTATGTGCCATTGTCACTCCTGAAGACTTTTACTGGAAGGTCAAATTGCTTTTCAACCTGTGTAACAAAGTCTTGCAAAATGCCTGCAGTCTCATCTTTGGAATGTAAGAAGTAAGTCCATGTAAACCTAGAAAAGTCATCAACCATAACTAAACTATATCTCTTCTTTGTGAGACTCATGACTTGAACTGGGCCAAACAGATCCATGTGCAGCATTTGCAGACACTTGGTTGTTTTGGACTCTTCAATGGACTTAAAAGAGCTTTTATGTTGTTTTCCTTTTAGGCAGGAAACACAATGCTCAGAACATGAAAACAATTTTTGTGGAAGACCTCTTACAAGGCCATTTTTTGAAATTGCAGTGATTGTCTTGAGATTTGTGTGCCCCAATCTTCTGTGCCATAGTTCTGTCTCTTTGTTAGAGGCAGCTGAGAACAGACAGGCATCAGTTCTGGGGTTCTCTTTTGACATATCAACCACATAAACATTGCCACCTCTTTGAGCAACAAGTTTTGTTTTTCCAGTTTTTATTATTTCATCAATCTTTTTAACCATTTCTGGTCCAACAATCTTTTGTGAAGAATGACCCAAACCCTTTGTCACTCATTTGTGAGACATTAAGAAGGTTGAATTTTAGATTGTCTATTAGATTGACTTTTTCAAACTTAACATTCCCAGACTCTACAGTACCAGAACCTAACACCTTCCCTTTGCTATTATTACCAAAAGATATATCACCCCCTCCATGAGTTTTGAAGTCTTTGAGAAGGGCTTTACATCCTGTCATGTGCCTGGAGCCTCCACTATCTACATACCATAAACTATCTAAGCATGTAGAAGCTCCCTGCACATCAAGTAAATAATTAGTTCAAGGGGGTCTCCAAAGCCAAGATGGCTTTGGATGGGGTCTCAACATTGTCCGTGTTAAGTTCAGGTGGGTGGACAGATGTTAGCTCAGGGGTTTGGTTAATTTTTGAAGCATTTTTCTCTAACCACTATTGAGGGTCTTGCCCTATCATCTGTTGGTACCCAAAGGGATTCCTATTCACTCTTGGTTTAGAAGGCCTTTTGTAAGCCTCATAAACATGTGGGACCCTAGGGTATGGTGGTTGACCTTTACCTCTTCGGTATTGGTTAGCAGGGGGTGCATCAGTCACTTAAACATCTCTTTTAGTAGAGGTTAAGTTCAGCTGTTTGGTAACAGCTGTTTGGACTGGCACAAACAGTGGTTGGTTTTTGGTGAACTTGACAGATGAACTTGATGAAATTGATAAACTCAAAGGTGTTTTAGCAAGGTACTCTTCCTTTTTTACCTCAAAAGATTTTAAGTACACACACTTTTCAGTGGGATGGTTGGATTTACCACAGATGGTGCAGCTCTCAGATGGTGTAATGGTACTTGTTTAGTTGATATCATAAGCTTTCAAGTGAAAAAAATCTTTGGTCAAGTGATTTTTCTTTTCACAGAAATCACAAAACAATTTTTAATCGTTTCCTTTTTTCTTTGCAGATTCCTTAGCAACAGAGTTTTGAACTACTGTTGGGATGTCCTTAAGAGGAATCACCTTTGCCTTGGGAGCCTTGACACCATCAGTGGTTGTGAAGTCCATTGGTTTAAAATTTTCAAGGATGTCACACTCATCAGACCAAGTGGGTTTAAATTGATATTTTTCAAGTTCCTCAAAAGTAGAGGATCCCACTGGTCTCTCAAGTGTGATCTTGTTACCAAGTTTATCAGTGATTTTCACTTCTTGGCCATCCTTGTTTGTGGGAATGAATTCAGTGGTTTCATCAGTGGTTTGAACATATTTTTCAAAAGCAGTGTTTTCATCATCATGTTTTCTATACCCCACACCAAATTTGACATTGCTTTTAATTTGTTTTTCAAGCATGACCTCATAACCTTTGCAGGATTCCACCCATTTTTCACAAGTGATCTGGGTGGTTTCCAACTCCTTTTTACAAACTTGATATTTTTCTATCGTAGTTTGAAGTTGGTCCTTGGTTATGCTCTACTCTTCTTTGAGGTTGTAGATTTCACCATCTTTTTCAGCCAATTTGTTTTTCAATTCTTTTAAAGTTTTCTCAAATTGAACTTCAGAGGTTAACAATCTATCAACAAGGTTTTCATTCACCTCTTTAATGTTAGCAAATGCAATAATGCATTTGTCTGAACACAAGTTTTGAAGGACTTGAGGTGATACCTTGCTTGCAGCCATCATTACACAATCACATTCAGTCTCCTTCTCATCAGCTATCTTCTCTTCCTCTTCACCATGCTTCTTCTCCTCTTCTTCAGACCAGGGACTGATCAGTGGTTCCAACAGGGGATTTGAACTTTCTTTCAACAGTATTTCCTCAGCAACAACATTAATCACTGCTTCAGCAACTTCATCCACTGTTTCAGCACTTGAATGTCCCTCTTTAGCATCCAGCCCTTCTGGTATTGTCTCTAATGCTGCAAAACAAAATTCATCACTAGTAACAACATCATTAGCATATAGAGCAAAATTTTCATCTCCTAATTCATCAGGTAAGTTGCTCCAGTCAACAAAGTCTTGGGTGAAGAAGCTTTGCTGTTCTGGTTGAACCACTGTTGGTGCAGCTTGTTGAGGTGCAACTTGTTGCACCTGAACCTGAGGAGTAGGGGCTTGGACATACTGGATTTGGGGCACAGTGGTTTGAACATAATGTACAGGAACAGGGGTTGCAGCATAGTGAGCAGTGTTAACATGGGCTGCAGGGGTATATTAGGCATAATGCACAGTGCTTTGGTTTTGTGGTCTAGGGTTTGAGCTAGGATGAGTAATAATTGGACCAGCAGTTTGAATCCTACATTCCCTAGCAAAATGACCAAGCCTATTGCACTTATAGCACTTAATTTTTGACTTATCCAACCCCACTTTTAAATTTCCATGTAACCCTGGGAATTTTCTCCCTGTCCTTTTATAGAATTTGCTTGTTCTTACACTAAGCAAAGCCAATTGATGCAAAATGTCCATCTCTTCAAGATCAGTTGGATCAAAGTGCTGTAAGTCATTGAGTTCAAAGCACAAATTATCAGAGTTCTGGCTTTCTCCATTTGCTGTGAAAGCAAAGTTGGATGAATGAGGATCAGAGTTGAAATTTGCACCAGCAGTTATGTCAATAAAGTGATCATAACTCTGATTCTCACTGCTGCCAGACTCTTCCTGGCCCAAAAGAGCTGTGTTGTCAAATGAGTAGTCATCTGCAACTTTGCCAGACTCTGGAAACTTTTTTTTTTCTGTTTTAACTCTCTTTCATAGGTCAGGAGTCTACCATGAAGTTGGGTCAGTGTCAGATCTTTGAACCCAACTGAATTTCTGGTCACAAAGGAAATTGTATCCCATTTTTCAGGTAGTGATCTAAGGAACCTGCTATTTTGTGTTGAGTTAGCAAATTCAACAATAACAAGTTTTAGCTCACTAATGAGACAACTGAATTGTTCAAATTGCTGTGTTAGTGTTTCTCCCTTAACGTGACAAAAGGTTTCATACTGTTGGTTTAAAATTTCCCTGTTATTTTCAATCACTTCTTCAGTTCCCCCAAACTGTTCCATCAATGCAACCCACAATTCCTTGGCACTGTTACAGTGTAACAGCCCAGCATAAATCTCATTAGGTAGTGCAGAAGCAACGATGCTGAATGCCTTGGCATCTAATTCAATTTTCTGAAATTCTTGGTCCCTATAGTTCTCAATTTTCTTAGGAACAAAGACCTTGATATCCTCAGCACTCGGCACCATTGGAACATGTGGTCCAAAGATAACCGACTTCCAACATCCGGTATTTTGTTGAGCAAGGATGTGTCCCATCCTTCTCTGCCAGATGTTGTACTCATTTCGTTTCAACATGGTGGTGTGAAGAGTGAACCGATGCTATTGTTAACATCTTGTGATTGTGACGTCATCCTGGTTGTTTTACAGGTATTGATTAATCAACTTTTAATGTGATTAAACCTTACTCTGTTTTTCAACAAAACAAGCAAACAATTCAAAGTATCAACGATTTCAAGCTGAACTTTTATGTCAAATTGATTGTTAGATCGAATTTGACTGTCCTAAGCTCTTATACCAATTGTTAGGATCTGAGTTTGATTGATTGTGTTTTTGTTAAACTAAATGGTAATGAATGTGATTAAGTTGCAGCGGAATAATATGAAATAACTTTCACACACAATCAAACAAGAGAACAATTCTAAGCAAACATGTATGACAACGAATCAAATGATTAAATTTATTTCAATCACTGATTACACTTGCATGTAAGCAAAAGTCTCCCCCTCAGCTCGAGCTCAATAGATTTTCTTGTGTAGGAATGACGAAGGATGGAAAGAGCCAATGGAACAGTACAGAGTACTGTCCTATTTATAGGCACAAGCAAACCACTGAAGCATCTTTGCTGACGTCACCATGAAAGTGGCATTTAACAACTAACAAACTCTAAACACTGTTCTACTTAAACTACTGCTAGGTAACCCTTGACTTATTACAATAAACAAAAAGAAAACAACTGATTCTTTATACCACTGCTTCATCCCAAGCAGGGCTTTGGTCTTCAGTAGTGCTTGAACTAAGGCAGTAGTTTGATGAGCAGCTCTTTGTCTTGAATAGTTCTTTAGTCTTCATCAGTTGTTGTAACCAGCAGTGGATATGTAAAACAGTACTTTAACGATCAGCAGTTGTTTAAACCACAATCAAGGGGAAAGGCTGATGCTAAGAACTGCTTATTCTGGATCCACTGCTCTGATCCGGTTTTGGCTTTAATCAACTGTTCCTCTAGTAGGGCTCAATCCCAACAAAAACCCTTCAAAGGTTGTCAAAATTACCTACCCCAAGCATCTACCAGCAATACGTGGCCCGTCCGCTGGTGTAGGTAAAGGGTGTCCATATTAACAAAGTCTAAGTGCAGGAAATAAAAGGCGAGGGGCATCAAAGGCTTCATCCTCCACAAACAGAAGGACCCATCCACCTTTGTTACCCCCTATTGTTCGAAGCATCAGTGATCCTTAAACCTAAATACTATTGTTCAAGTACAGACCAGCCATTGTTTAAAATACCAACAAACCATTAAACCATAAAAAATGGGCTCCGGTCTCGTCTAGATAAATCCATCATCGTCCATTGTTGCAGCTTAAACCTTCGCTGCATCATCACCGCCAGCTACCTCTTCCACCGGATCCTTTACCCCACTGCTACCAGCCTCAATTGCCAAGACCTCCTCAGCTTCCTCTTCATCATCCAGCTCCGCCAGCCTATGCTTCCAAGCCTCCTGATTCCAGGCAGACCTGTCGAAGTTAGGATCCTCAGCTTCCTTGGCCATTTGCAGCTTGATTTTGAGCATGGCGATTGTAGCAGAGAACTTTGCCCCTTCCATCACCTCTTCCTTCTCCTGCTGAGCTGTAATTTGGGCCAGGACCAACTCCTTCTTTACCAGGTTGATGTCAGTCTCAAGGGAATAAATTTTCTTGTCTTTGGCCAGGAACATCTTCTGGAAGTCCAGGCTCTTCTGCTCAGCCTCTTCGAGATGGTGATCTAGCAGCATTTAGATCTCAGCGAATTTCTGTAAAAAAGAAAGTATGTGTCAGGATTCGTTATCCTCAGGAAGGGAAGATTCATACTTAAGGATACAGGATCCTTACCTCAGAGACATACTCCTCGAACTGTTGTTGGATCAGAGGGAGGCCTTCAGTAGGCTCATAGGTCTTTCTTTTCTTGGCACCCTTGCCCCGTGTGCTCATGCCTTTAGGGTTCGGAACGCTGGGACTGGCAGCTAGTTATTTCTTGATAGACTTGGAGGAGGCAAATGCATCAAGGTCACTGACGCTGAACCTGGAAGCTGATTTTGAGGATTTTCCAGCGCCTACAAATGCTAAACACAGATAAGAACCGGAAGATACTTCTTGTGAATCCTTTTCCTTGATTTGAAATGTCCTAACAGCAGGATCAAGCCTCCAGAAAGCAGCAAGTATTTCTTTTGTTGCAGGGGTTTCTTGAATGTGAGAAAGCAAGATAGTTGCACAATAGAAACAAAAAGATAAGATCAGTTATCCTTAACAGAAAAAGAATCCTACTTTGGTCTTGGTCTAAGGATCCCATATCCTACCATGGGTGGACCATTTTATGGGGAGATCTTTCCCATCTGGAATAGAGTCCCTCCTTACAAAAAAGAATTGGTTTCTCCAATGGGTATCATTTTTGGTGGTTTTGAGGATTGGATGAGGCTGACTGGGTTTATGCTTGAACAAGAAACGATGGAAACCGTGGCTAACAAGGTTATATAACTGACCTAGCTCAGAAACCCCTATTTCAACACCCTCCTGCTTGATGATGTTTTCCATGGTATAAAGAACTCTCCACATCATGGGCATGGCCTGTATGTAGCACATACCCGTGAGTGTGAAGAAGGATTGAGTAAGAGCAGGGAAGGGATAAGAAAACCCTATCAGAAAAGGGGTGGCTGGAAAAGTGACCCAAGTATCAGAAAAACAGTCACTCTTCATTGAAGAGTCAAAGGATCTAAAGACGGTTTCAGCCGGAAAACAATGACGAATCCGATCAATCTCAGGATCGGTAAAACGGCAGAGTTCTAGCGAAGGATTTTTGGTGACACCTTGGCTTTTTAGGGGGCTGTTCTTCTTCGGATCCTTGGCAGTGGAGGATCGTAGCTTCATCTCGGCTTTAAGATTTTGGTTAAACAGAAAATTGGAAGAAGAAATCTTAGAGAGAAGGATTAGAGAGATACCTGTTCGATCTCTGGCTGAAGATTTAAAGGAGTGAAATGCTCGAATTTAAATGCGTCTTGATCCTTATCTCTAACTCTGAATTTATAATGATAATTCTGCAGGTAGTCTTATCGCTGACGTCACGACTACAACTGCTAGTCCGATTACAACGGCAAGTTTTTCGCTAACGAAGTTGTTCCGGATCAAATAGAAAATATGATTCATCTAGTTACAATTAATTCCTTATATTTTGGGGGCAATTGTTATGGATGGATTTTCTAATGTATGGATCACGGATCCTCAAGTGCAGCCAGGATCACGGATCCTCAGTTCAATTTGAATTAAGGATCCTTAGAAGACGTTGCAGGTTTAAGGATCCAGGATCCTCATTATGATTCTTATGCTAACGGTTGTTTCCACTATATTTGAACTTGTTTTACAGGAGTATTCGCATGGGACTTGGTCTTGCCGAGATTCCAGGGGAATATACCTTCTAATTCCACACGTGCATAGCCTTCGTGAACGTTATGGAGATCGTGGGAAGCTAGCATCTTGTGCGGGTTGTTAGTTAGCTAGTTTATTTCTATTTTTATAAGGCGATAACAAGCTTGAATAGATAGAACAATTAGAAAACCCACACTGCTCGAGAACTCTCTGCAACTTATTGGCGATTACACACTTTTTGCACACTAGTGATCCTTGTAACAAGCTTGTTGTCATCCCGAATGGTATACATTGTTTGTTTAATATATTTGGTGATCGGTAGTTTCCATCACCCGAGATTTTTTGTGCCAGCGATCATATATTGATCAAGGGATTTTTCCTCGTATAAATCCTTGTGTCCAACATTCATTTCATTCATACATTTGTCCATTTAACCAAGCATCACACCTCACAAAATCGGATTTGGTTGTATAATCCTTGTGTGATTTTTGACCAAAACAATAAACTCTAAAATATATCCGTTTGAATTTAGAATTCCAACTGATATATTTTGGGGACAATTGTTATGGGTGGTTTTCTAAACATATATCCTGAATTATATCCTGACTATAATACTTATGTTTGTGACCAGGATACCGGATCAGGATATTGGTAACATCCTGATACAGTATCTTGGTAGTAACTAATTGTTCACGTGCAGATTAGCATGGCATGCCTATAACGTTCAAGTGGACTGCTTCTCCTAGAGACTCGGGCTATTCGGTTGAAAAGAACACGTTGAAGCCGGAAGAAGAGGACTTCAACGTCTAGGAAGGAATATTCCAAACATCTCGGTTTTATAGGATAGTTTGTTATCTTTATTTTACTATATAAAGGAATGTACGGATCGATAGACACACATAATTTTTTCACACACTTCTACTCTCTACAAGCTGCAATCACTCACAATCACCAACACTCACACTCGAAATTCATTGTAACACTTAGCTGATCCGTATCATATCCTGCACTGTATCCTGAAATTTAAAGTAATAAGAAGAACAAGGCAGCTGCGATTGTCAGCTCCCGAGGTTTTGTGCCGGCGATCTAGATTGATCAAGGGCTTTCCTCATACATCTCGTGTCACTCTTTACTTTTCTGCTCATTGTTTGATTGTTGATATAGCTCAGTATCCTGAGCTATATCCTGAAAACTGTTTTTATTAGCAACATAATCAGAATATTTTCAACACACATTGTTGGCACACTACCTCACTTAACTAATTTGATCACTAAATTGCTTCAGTAATTTTTGACCAAAACAACTTCCAACTATCTTGACATCTTTTTTGCTCTTCTCCTACAAGGTATACATTCGGGTTTTACGTGTTCCCCGGCAGTAGCAACTACTCCGGCTGTTGTACCCTGAAAAGAAAACGAGTTCTCAGTGGAGACTCGCAATTTGTTTTAAGGGACCCGTGTTCCCACGATCGTCAGCCAAAACAGATTTTGTTTTCTTGTAACTTGATTATTTCAGTTTTATTTATACTTGAAATTTACAACTTTCTTCTTATTCCCGTATTGTAATTGTTTAAATAAATTGTTTCTTTTATTTTGAACGAATGGTTCCCACAAGTTAGTCACTTTTCAAGAAGACTTCCTTTAATAAGAAGCATTTGGAATTTGATCGAGGTTTTAAGATCTTAGGCCATATGGTATGGGGGATGGCCTTGGACCGTCGAGCCCCATCCAGGCCCGGCCACACCGCCCCCTTGTGGGTCGTCGCGTCCTCATCGTCCTCCTGTTGCCGCTGTTGACGGGCCACTTTTTGCAGGATTTTCGGATTTGTAAATTGAAGAAGAAATGAGTTTGTTCGTTCGAGTTGATTACTGCCGATGTGTTGAGTATCTGAGATCTACATCTCACAGAAAGGATTTGATTGTTAAGCTCAACATAAACTTGCAGATTCTGTGGAGAAGATGAAAGAAAACAGGAAGAAGACAGTTCTCTTGTATGTTGTTTACATTTAGGCTTTAAGATGGGTTTTGCGCCTAATAAATTAAGCCCAACATAAAACTGACTTTTTGAAAATAATTATTTTCTTTAAAAATAATAACCATTTATCCCCATTTCAAACCAAATCAACCCAATATCTCTCACTATTTTTTAAAAGTTATGTAGAGTTTTTTTTAAGTTATGTAATGTTTTTTTTAACTTATTTAATGTTTTATTTTATAATTTATGTAATGTTTAAAAAATGTTGAATTTTTATAAAAAAAAAACAAAAAAAATAAAGGAGGGAGGGCCATCCTCCTTGCGAGGTGACATAGAGGACCATCCTTAGCCTTACACCCTAGTCATAGTTGTTATATGATCAACTACAATGAATGGACCAAAAGCAATCAGAAAGAAGAGAATAAGTTATAGCATAGGGACTAGAAGTGTAATATGGTGTTCTATATAAACACCATTCTCATGTAACCCTAAATACAATTTTTCACAATCTAACACAAGTCTCTATTGTTCTCTATACCAATTGACACGGTATCAGAGCAGTGTTTCTGATTCATGAACACTTTTTTCATCATCTATAATCTATCTCAGCAAATCCATCCTCAAACCAGAGAAACCCAAAACCAAAATCAAACTCCAAAAATCCGATCAAACAAAAAAAAATCCAGTTTCCATTGTCGTTGCCCTACCACTACCGCACAACGTCTTTTGCCTCCATGAAACCCTAGCCACCGCCGCTACAAACTACAACCCAAACCCTAGCCACCACATTTGATTTAGGCGGATTTGTTGAAGTTTTGGGCGGATTTGTTGAAGTTGTTTATCAGCTAGCAAAGTTCTGGGCGGATTTGCTGAAGTTTTGGGCGAACTTATTCATCAGCTAGTGCTCTTATCGTTTCCACAAGCTAGCGGATTTGTTATAGGCTACCTCAAATCTTGAACGAGAGTTCAAGTTTCCTGGTGTATTTGATAAATACACCGGTAAGATAACGTCTTTTCCCAGCATTGTCATTCTAGCGTTTGTAGGTTACCGGTGTATTTAGGCGACCTTAAGATAACTTATTTACGTTTTCTGGCGGTTTTAATAATCCCGGCAGCTTTAAACCTCGAATGTGAGTTCAAGTGTCCAACGTATCTAAGAAATACGTCTGGTTAGTTAATTTGTCCGGTACCGTTATTAGGTTGGTTTGATTATAGACAGCGTATTTATTTAAAAAAAATTGTTGAAACATTTTGCAAATGGGAAATCACCAGGTCTATGAGTTGTTGAAAGACTATCCTTCAACAAGTGGGTAAGCCTATTTAACAATGTTGAAAAGTGGTGATCAAATCAACTCTTGGATTTTTTTATTGTGGAGCTACTGATACGATGACGTTTGAGCCATCGGACTTTGTCTCTACAAAGAAACCAAACAGAACCCACATCAAAACTGCAAATGGTGAAAATGCTTTTGTAAAGGGAGGAGGAACTTTCGAAATATCTCCCAATCTGAAATTGGCAACTTGTTTATATGTTCCCTCGTTAACACACAAATTGTTATTAGTACGTCATGTTAAAAAGGAACTCAACTGTACAGTTCTAAAAACATCCTCATTTTTGTATCTTATAGGACATCAGAACTGGAAAGATAATTGGGTGTGGCACTGAACGACAGGGCTTATAATATGTGGATGAGGTGACTCAGTCAGAGACTGCGATGCTTGCTCACGGAACAAAGAGTAGAGAATCATGGCTTTGGCATATGAGACTAGGGCATCATTTTGACTGGGTATATACATTTTTTACTCCCTGAACTCTTCTCGTCAAATAGTACATTAAACTGTGAAACATGTGTCTTAGCCAAAAGTCATAAAAAACCATTCAAACTAAGTAACACTAAGGTCAGTGAAGCTTTTTCACTAATACATTAAGATGTTTGGGGTCCAGCTGAAACTAATGGAGGTCAAAATTTTTGATTTTTCCTATTATTTTTCGATGACTGTACCCGGATGACATGGGTGTATTTTTTAAAACACAAATCTGAAGTCTTTGAAAAAATTCAAATTGTTTTACACCATGGTTCAAACTCGATTCAAAACCAACATTCAGATCATATGATCTGATAATGGAGGGGTGTACGTTAATAGGTCAATGAAACAATTTATTCAACATAGGGGAATGATTCACCAAACCACTTGCCCAAAACACCTACAACAGAATGGTGTAGTTGAGCGGAAAAATGGCATTCTGTTGGAAATGGCCCGAGCCCTTATTCTTGAATCCAAAGTACCTAAATCCTTTTGGTCCGAAGCAATAAACACAGTTATGTATCTCCTTAACCGTTTACCAACCAAAGCCCTTGACCTAAAACTCCCCTCGATACCTTATCCACATTTACCGAACTCCCTCCACCTCTTACCTAACCACCTCGAGTCTAGGGGTGTATAGCTTTTCCCCATATACTCAAAACCGAACGATCCAAACTTAACCCATGTGCTGAGAAATGTGTATTTGTTGGTTATAGGGTGAATCAGAAAGGATACCGATGTTATAACCCGTTACGACATCATGTGATTACCACTATCCATTGTGACTTCCTTGAAACAGAATATTACTATCAGATCCATCTCACTTGTCAGGGGGGGATAGAGCATGAGGACTCACTGAGTTGGTTGAAGTGGATCCCATCCGCGAGTGAAGACGAGTCATCTTATACACCCACACATACTAAGGAGTCAACAAAGCCTATCGAAAGTGTCACCTAAGAATCATCCAGGCTGGTATTCGAGGTAAGTGATTCTCCTAACCTTGAAAATATGCCCGAATCCGATCCAGTTATCACTAACAATCATGAAAGTCCAGTTTTCACTAACAATCATGAAGGTCACGAGACAATGGAACAGGTGGAGACTGCTGAACAGAACAACGCAGCCCAAGGAGAGGTCGAATCAAATGAACAACATGATGGAGGCTCTGGAGCAACACCGGGATGTACGTTTTACACCTAGAGCCAACAAAGGGGTTCCTCTAAAACGGTACTCCCCAGAAAGGGAAACCAAGAATTCAAGATATTCTATAGCTAATATGGTTGACGAGAACTTAGCTAATAGCGCGAAAGCATTTGTTACCTCTTTATATTCTGAACAAATACCAAGTTTCGTAAAAGAAACCTAGGGTAAAAAGAACTGGAGAGAAGCAATGGAAATGGAAATGCATGCTCTTTTTAAAAACAACACATGGGAGAAGCAATGGAAATGGAAATGCATGCTCAATTACAAACCAGATGGTTCCATTGGATGATACAAAGCTCGGTTCTAATACAAGGATCCGACGAGTTTGACGGAGCTTCGGTCCAGATTCGACGTGTTCGGTGCGTTTATTACGACTGAGAAAGGAGAAGAAACAGAATACGACACCGAGCAGTCAATTTCAATCTGGTCTCTATTGATTATTCAATGTTTACAGCACCACGAGACCAGTTGGACAGCATGTCCCCTCTGGGAACCAAAAGCTTGTCCAAATGGGAACCCCATGCCCCTATTTATAGACAAGCACACATGTGTCCATCCGATCGGATTGCCATCTGATCGGATTGACCTTTACAATATCAAAACCTGTCCAACTTTTCTCTATTCTATACAATATTCAACACACGCTCTATCTAACTATTCGCACAGTGGCAGACGTACGAAATACGCACTAACAGATTTCCCCTCGGATGTCACTGTCGAATCGTCTTTAAAACTTTGAGTACCTTGAGCCGTGTTTGAATATTCTGTAATCTTCAAACTTTTCTGCAACTTCAATCAGGTATCTTGAAATTTGACTATCCAAATTCCCCCTCGATTGATGATTTGGGTTTGTTTTTTCCAACGTAAAGCACGAATTCCCCCTGGAATGAATCTTCAGGTCTTTTGCACAGTTTACGACTCTCCTCTAATTTGCTAAACTGCAACCTTCACGAACAATCACCAACTTGAAACTTATCAATGCAGCATCCTCTGTTTCAACCTTAACCGCATCCGAGCTCAGTTTTTGATATCACAAGTAAGCACCACGATCTTCGCATTCCGCCTGCTCGATCTAAGAATGTACAAAAACTCAACCGACAATTGATAGAACTTCAAATACCCCACTGGTTAACTTCAAATCCGTGATTCCCCCTGAAGATCTGATATCCCATTTACCGTGTTCCATGTTAACACACTGTAAGAATGACAGATCTATGTAAACGATATTCTCAGCAAATCTTCATCGGAAAACAAATCATCTGGTAATGTAATCCGATTTCTGAACCATTCGTCCACAATAAGATTCATCTCCTCGGATAATCTAGATCTCAGAAGCTTTCACCCACGATCACTCTCTATCACACCCCGAAATTATCAGAGCATTGGCGTGACTGGACTGGTATCTTCATTGCACAGCGGAAGCATATAAGCTAAGTCTTTTAGAAAATGAACGCCACTAAGTACTCGACTCCACATGGTTCTCCTATTCCAACCGTTCCATTGTTTCTGTAAGGTAACCTGAGAAAGAAACATGCGAAGAAGTCAACATAAAGTTGAGCGAGTTCATAGTTTGTTTGTAAAAGATTTGAAATAAATCTTTTTGAATAACCGGTTTTTGATGTATTGTTGAGAAAACGAATTTAAAATCATTTTCTTGTCATGTTATACAGAAACTTTGTATTTGTAACGCGTTATGTATGTAAACTCTTGTATTTGTAAAGGTTGTATAACCGTTAATCAAGTATTTCTATATGTATCATGTATAAATCAAGTATTTTTGTGTACACCACGTACTCATGTATAAATCAAGTATTCTTGTGGTATGAATCTTGTATAAATAAGGTGTTCTTGTATGTATTAGGGTTGTTAATGGGTTGCATAGCCATTAACATGTGACACGACATAGGAAGCAACCAAACCTTAGGCATTTTCTAGTTGGCATATTCTGAGACACAAAAGCACTGCTTGGTACTCGTTCTCACCAAGAGTGAGGCTGCCCGACACCCGTTAGATCTAACCTTTTGTTCTGCGGTCTAGGTATATTGTTGATTAATGGTGCTTATGGTACCTTATTCGTGACACGATTTCTCGTATCATTTCTCATATCACTTCTTGTATCATTTCTCGTATCATTCTTTAAAACGCATCATACTTGGTACTCGTTCTCACCAAGAGTGCTTCTTGTTTTTGTATCATACCATTTGTAAACATTGTAACATTTGTATCTTGTAAACTCTTGTATTTGTATTTTCCCGTAGTTTAGAAAACTAGAATTCGTGTGTATGCATATTTCGAAAAATACGCTTGTTTGAAAAACCGGTATAAAACATAAGCTTTTCGTAAACCATTTGTGTCAGTTAAAACTTGCTTGTAAAATGGTTTAGAAATATGTAATTCTTGTATGCTTTGCAAAAAGTGCATGTCTTTCCACCCCAAAAACATTTAGAAAAATGTAAATCCGTAAAAAGGTGGGGTTATGAACTCACCTGAATATTCCTGTGCAAAGCTAGATATATGCGACTTCGTGATGTCGTTTCCAAGACGTGACTCGCTAGCGTGCATTCTACAATATTCCTAACACGGAATATCTTATAAGTTTCTAATTAATGTGGTAACAAATCTTCGTGTTACCGAGCTCTACCGAATCGTTAATTGAACGATTTAACGGTACTTGTTATCTTAATGAAATCGATGTAGTTATACTTGCTAAGTTTTGTCTATTGTCTGTGATAACTAATAAGTCTTTGAAAAGACTTAATTCTCGAGAGATTATAAATATTTATATAGAAATACATAAATATATTGTTAAAAGCGCGTTAGTCGTCTCGAGATGTCGTACGTGTATGTATCGAGTGTTTTATGAAAAGAATATATAATACACTCGTATTATATATCGTATGCCGTTGAGGTGTTTGAAATAAATACAAAAGCTTATATTTATTTTACGAAAGGATTCATCGAGTCGTTGCATGTTTAAAATAAATATATACTATATTTTTTTTATAAAACAATTCGTATTGTTTGATACTCGAAATAAATATACCGACTATATTTATTTTTATAAAAAGAATTGTCAAAGTTTCAAAGTTTAAAATAAATATAAATACTATATTTATTGTTGTAAATTACTTTCTGAATCGTCGTTTTCGTAAATTGTGAAGTGTTGTCGAAAGTAATTATATACTTGTATTTCCAAAATATCATTGACTCCGAAAGTTGTTTTATAATAACACGCGTCTTATTTACGGATTTTCTCGAAAAACGGGCAGAGTTTCCTCTGTTTTTGGACGGCCCTGACAACTAAAGTGTCGTTAATTTGTCAAAATTCAATCAAGATTCAAACGTAATATATTTACTTTGTCTAATATATCAAGATGTAAACTATATTCACGTTGGTTCGAGCTCGTTCACGTAACGTTAACACTAAAAATAACAAAATAAACGTAACGTTAATTTTTACCAAATCTCTCGGGTCGAACCGCGGACTGAGTTGACCTGGTCTGAGTTGACCGAGTCAGCTCTCGTTGACTGAGTTGAGCCGAGTCGACTCACTGAGTTGACCGAGTCAACTCAAACCGCTTCTGCCACAACAAATCTGACCGCACCGGACCCGATCTGAGCTGAACCCGAACCACACCAGGTCTGACCCATTGACCCGAGTTGACTGAGTTGACTCGGTTTGACCGAGTCAAACCGAGTTGAACCGAGTCGAGCCGAACCGCACTAAAACTGAAGCTAACCGTGTCGGACCCGAACCAAAGCCGTTGTTGACTTTGTTTGACCCCTTTGACCAGCGTTGACCAAGTTTTGCCCAGGTTTGTCTGAAACTAAACGAGCCGAGACCCGAGCCGTAACATAACCCGAGTAGCCAAATCACCCAAGTCTGAATCGAAAGCAAACCGAACCCGAAATAGAACCTGAGGACGAGGCTGAACCTGCTGAACCGAGGCTGTGACCCGAACCAAAATCATCATCTTCATCGCTGAGCATCATCATCATCGAAAAACCGTCGGTCAGAAACAAAGACCGTCAGATAATTGAACCGACCACCGGATAACAGAACCGACCGGCGGTCCGAGACTCTGACCGCCGGTTCTCTATCTCTCTCGGTCTCTCTCTTTCGGTCTCTCTCTCTCTCTCGTCTTTCTCTATAGCGCCGCCGCACCACCACCGGTTAGTGGTGGTGGTGGTGCGATTATTAATCGAAGAAGAAAAAGGAGCAGGGGGGTGTGTGCTTGGTGGTTATCGGGTTGCAGGGGAACCAAGAAGGGGGGGTTGTCTCGCCGGAAAGGGCCACCACCGTCGTGTAAGGCGGCTCCGCCGCCGCATCAGTTCGCCGGAGAGAGAGAGGGAGAACGAGATGTGTGTGTTGGTCTGTGCTTGTAGAATGTCTGCATAATGGGAAATAAGAGACCATAAAGTCTCTTATATATATACACAGGTCTAGTTTGTGGGTTTTGGGCTTGCGCCCAAGGCCCACAAGCCCATCTCGTGTGTAAGGGGGCCCGTAATTCTCTACAAGACCCGTTTTTAAAATCCAAACTCCTCGCAATGCCATAAATTATAAGTTTTGGTCTAAAGATAATTAAAATTATGTATGTAGTCGTTGTCGCGTCCTGATCGTCGGTGCGTTACTGTTTTCGCGTTCTTCTTCTCGTTTGCGTGTTGTGTCGAACGGAAGCACTATAAATTCGGGAAACTAAATTATAAGTATAAAATATTCATATAAATTCGTGATTGTCGGCATTGTCACTATTTTGTACGATTTGATTCGTTATCGCTTGCTATTCAACAGGTTTCTCCGTAAACCACCGTTCGCGCACTGCAAAGTCGGATAGACGTTCCTTGGCACTCCAAGGGCCTAATTAAGTTAATTTGCGCTGTACACACTATCTATTATTGCGTTAATCACCTGTTAATCACGTAATTAGGAGCCGTAAATCACCGGTTGTCACACTCTTAGACCTCTGAAGCATTCGTCCACGATCAGATATCAACACCTCGGATCATCTTGATCTCGGAAGCTTACACCCACGATCAGATTCACATTCACCCTGACAATCTGAAGTCGAAACTACCCGAATACTGTTGAAGTGCCATGAATTTCAAAAATGCCGGAATTTCAACATACGACAGTGAAAAAAAAAGTTTATTCCCCCTCATTTTTGCAAATTCTAACGTCTCTATCACTGAATTCCCCCTCAAACTGAGTAATTCAGTCCTCTTTTATCTGTGAAAAACTCGACTATGCCGAAAATATGACAATTTTCCTCAAAATGTGAGTTTTTCATCGTTGCGGATTTTACGTTTTGGCCCATAAATAGTCAGATAACCTGAATGATAAACATTCTGCACCATTATCATAACTACCCCACTAATTTCCACAATCCGTGATCGCATCATCAAATCTGTACACTGAAGCCCCAGACGGTGTCCCCGAACAACCCAACTTGGTCGTTAAAAACCCAAAAAAAATTGTCAATCACCAAATGTTTTTTTTTAGGCATTTGGTCATCTGGTTGAATGTCAAGTGTCGGATGGTCATCCGATCGGATTGCCATTCGATTGAAAAGCAGGGTGGGAAGACTTGTGTTTGTGGATCTGATGGTCATCCGATCGGATTGCCATCCGATCGGATTTACCATTCGATTGAAAACAACTTAACATTCAAACACCCCATAGTGACATGGATCGGATGGTCATCCGATTGGATTGCCATCCGATCGGATTGTCATCCGATTGAAAGCATCTTCAATAAACCTTCAAGTATGATGGTGATATGGATCGGATGGTCATCCGATCGGATTGCCATCCGATCGGATTGTCGTCCAATTGGATATGTTCTAACAGCTCAAGAACACTCCAAATCATGTTTTTCGATCCAGAATCTTTATTTGTGTGAATTTCATGATGAAACTTCACAGGATTGTGCGCGAATCAATTCCGAACAGAATGATGTCTTCAAATCCAAAATCCATCCGTGAATTAACCTTTATTTTGATGATTTTCTCTGTTTAACGTCAAAACTCTCGTTTAACCCAAAATTGATGAGCTTTGGGTGATTTAACCGATTGTTAGATCGACTAAATCGGTACCGTAGCTCTGATACCACTTCTAATACGAGGATCCGGCGAGACCTTTACAATATCAAAACCTGTCCAACTTTTCTCTTTTCTATACAATATTCAACACACGCTCTATCTAACTATTCGCACAGTGGCAGACGTACGAAATATGGACTAACACTCGGCTCGTAGCCCTGTTTGAGTCGATCAGAAGAATTCGTATCCAAATCAAGAGGCGGAAACTAATGACTTGGTGCAATTTCAGCAGAATTCACTTTAAACTGTTGTAGTATTGATAGTTGAACGTTTACAAACTCTGACAACATTTCGGCAGCACTTCGTGGCTCACCGGAAGAGAACACCCTAAAAACTATACCTGATTTTGCTTTAAGGACCTATATATATGTGACATGATTTCGCTCTTATGTACATGACACATGAGCGAAATCAGTCATGATCACATAAGCGAAATTAGATCTTGACAGACACATGAGCGAAACCTAGCACTATGACACATAAGCGAAATCTATTCTATCACATGTTTCTTGGATTTCGTGCCATGTTTAATCCTATACAACACAAGACTCGAACTAAGACGTAGTCGACAGAAGTAGTGCACCAACAAACTCCCCCTCGGATGTTGACGGAGTCTTCAGTGTCGAGTCTTCGATTATCAACCTACAGTCTTTATCAGTCTTTGTGCTTCTCTTTGAAATGTCTGACGCTGTAAGTATCCTCAATCACTTATCTTCTCTTCTCTTTTTCATCTCCAATATACTCCTTCCTTTAAGTATCTTCAGACTCCCCCTTTTGATATGCTTGGATCGCAGCCTGGCATGTTGAAATCACACAATCCTCAGTTATCGGAACCTGGCACTCTATCTTCAGGTTCAAGATCGAAACCTGGCTACACCTGCACATCCTCTACCCAAAAATAAATTTTCTGATGACTACTCGTAGAGCAAATTTTAAAATGATTCAACATATATAGTCTGTGATGAACCACTTGCAGAAATATCATTTTCATTTTCAAACAACTTCAAAACAAACACTTCCCCAAACCTGTTCGTCATGTTTAGCACTTGGAATTTTGAAAATCAGCTTTTCAATATCAGTTGTCAAAAATCTTTTTGGATTTTTCAAAAAAATTATGCTAAAACACACTTAAGATCTTTTTGGATTTTGAATGTAATGAAAAGCAGTAGAGAAATATTTACAGACACTATTTTTGTGAGTTTGTGTAAGAGGATCATATCAGTTTATGAGATAAATCACCAACACCGTTAAGCTTTAAACATTTTCAGTTCTAAACGATTCACTTAGATTGTCAGTATACTGATCCATTTAAATTCTCACACAAAGTTCAAATGCTTCGAGATACGAGATTAATGTTTTAAGAACTTAAGCTTATTCGCATGTCCCACCACTTGAATATACTCCTGTATCCAGATCCCAATATCCAGTCTTACAGGTGAATATACCTAGATGATATCTGTAAAGGGTTAAATGTGAGGGCCGTGAGAGCTCAGGTCGATCTTTCGATACGCAGAGAGATGACGGCTTCGACTTTTGGTGTGTCCCCTTTAGAGGATCTTTTGTTTCAACAGCCATGATTAGCATTTTTCAATGTTTCATCATTTTTTAGCTAAGGGTGGTGCTATTTTTCAAGCTTTGCAGAAAGTATTATGCGGGGACTAGGTCAGAAATTTCTTTCAGCAAAAGTCCCGGGATAATACCCCAGATATCACTGAGTATAAAGACCTAGTATCTCAGAAAGAGGAACCTTTCAAACAAGATTTCGGGGGTTACCCATATATCCGAGAGATGTTTCTCCAGGATATAAGCAAGTTTGAATTTGGTTTATATCTCGTCACAATCCACTAAATGTGCAAAAACCTACTGGCACATCATCAGTGAGACCGTTTATCACATTTTAACTTTCTATTTCTTTAGCATGTTGTGATAGTCCACTGATGTACTATCATTTCCTCTTTTATACAACAAAACTCATTTTTGATTTTATCATGTTTTTTACTTTTTCAAATTTTCAAATGTTTTTGGATTTTCTAAAATAATTTTCTACTCCCCCTAAAATATAAACACATTTTAGGAAATTTGAAAACAAAAACTTTGAATTGACAACCGATATCAAATCGCTTCAATTCGCCATCCACTTGGCATAAACAATTAGAACTCCCCCTCACAACAAACCATTTTCTCATTAAGATTTCAAAACACTTAACTTTGTTTTAATCAAAATGATTTTTCCGGAAAATAAGTTTGTTTTTACCACTTGTAAAGTTGGGGATGTGGTTCATCATTTTTTCTTCAACCACTTGTAGAAAATCAAGTACAAATTAATGTCCCTGATTTACCACTTGTACGAAAAACATAATCAAATACAAAGAATAATGCCGATTCCTGATCCACGATTACCAACTTGGGATCTCCAGCAAGTCCAGAGACTTACTGTTCGTAGTATGTACCCTCCCAGTCACAAACCAGGGATGGTTCAACTTTATCTTTCTGCATCTTCTTCTCGTAAAACTCTTTAACCCCTTTGACTTTTCGATCAATCATTTTTCCAAAAATGTGTTTCACAGTGGGGTTAAAGGCCTTTTCAACATCAAAAACCTTTTTTTCATCGTAAAATTGGTTTGATATCTCAACTTTACCAATTTTCTTTTTAAAATTTTCAGCCTTCAATGGTGGAAAATGAACATCATCCATTAGAGAAACTGAAGTTTTCAATTTTAACTCAACCTGTGGCTCCTCTGATTTTATGGAATCAGATTCATCACCCGAAGATAGCTCCTCTGATTTTGACCTATCAGAATCATCGCTAGAACTATCAAGCGATTTCTTAACAACCCATTTCTGAGTGTCAAGATTTGCTTTCTTCTTGTAAAATCTGTTTGAACTTTCACCAATTTCAAAAATTGAATCTTTGAACAGTTTTGATCTATCAATTGGTGATTCAAAATCAATCACTTTTTCTTTTAGTTTACGAAAAACTCCCTGTTTTGATGATATTGCCTTAGAACAATCTCTGGAAATATGTCCAACAGTGTTGCATTGGAAACAGGTTCTCGTATCTTTCATCTGATCAGCAAATTTCATCTCTTCTTGCTTCTTAGCAAGGAACTCACTGTTTGACTGTCTCCAGAATTTTTCTTTTTCTTCCTCATCTCTTGAAGTACCTGAAACAAATATCATTTTTGCTTTAAAATCACGAACATATTTTTCATTTTTCTGTTTTTCTGTTGGAATAATTCCAAGACCTTTCTTTTTGAAATTACGGTTAGGGTTTGATTTCTTGTGAAAAACAGAACCAGAACTGTAACCTTTTTTCTTGTTTAATCTTTTTTGTACTCTTGAGGTGTATTTTTAGGTTTATCAGTAAGATTTACATCTTTTATTTCAGAAATATTAATTTCTGTAAGTTTGAAAACCTTTTTTATCATCTCAGTTTTAACACCTCTTATTGGAAATTCCTCATCAGAATATAATTTGTCGGAATCATTCAATGTATATGCAACTTTGAATGTTTCGTCACTCAAATTAGATTTTGATAACAAGAATTCTTTGTTGTAAACCCTTTTAACCGAAGACTTTTGACTGTTGACTGTCGAACTCGAACTTTCAGAACCAGACTTTGACTCTGACTCTAACTTTGACTCTGAGTTTGACTCCAACTTTGAATCCTCAGTTTCATCTTTATCCAACACCTGATCGACGACTTTCTTTATTAACTCTGACTCATGATCAGTGTCAGATGATGTAAACGTGACATCTATATTTTCTGGCAAATTGATTGAGGACTCCGACTCCCACTGTAAATTTGTTGCTTTTTCGACTCTTTCCTGATTTGGATTCCTGGGCAAATATCCATTTTCTAACGGGGGTGGACATTTGTTATAACCAACATCTTGTTTCTTACCAGAATCCTTCTTGTCAGTCTTTTTCTTTGTGTCGCTTTTCTTTTTATTTTTCTTGTCTGGAGTCTTTTCTTCAGTCACCTTTCCATTATCATTCTTTTCTTCAGTTACTTCATCTTCTTCAAATTCCTTCATGCCTTCAACAGTTGGATAAATCATGTCAATGACATAAGAAGTACATGAGTAACTTTTCAACAAACGGTTTACTCTTTCAGTCTCAATTCTTTGCAGTTCCAGCTTTTGTTCAAGCACAGCACACTTCTCAATGTAGTTGTTCACTACTTTCTGCTTCGTCATAAAAGCACCCTGAAGTGTCTTCATAGCTGTAGCTTGTTCTTCACTTGTTTGATTATACTGGTTCATTGCTTTGTTCAGCACATCATAAGATTCCTTCAAACTATTCAAGTTATAGATCAGTGTACTGTTCTGCTTCTTCACAGCTTCACAGTTTTCACACTTCACTGGAATCTTCTTTGCATCAACTTTTTCATCAACTTTAAACTTTGCAACTTCAACCTTTACTTTCCTTTTGATCACTGGAATTTCTTCGTCATCACTGCTCACTGGAGTCTTAACCTCTTTCTTCTTCTTTTTAACTTTTTCATCTTAACTGTCACTTTCAGCAATTAGTTTCATATCAGCTTCGAATTTTCTCTCCCAATACTCACGATCATCATCACTATCTTCTTCAATTTTTGCAACAAAAGCTGTGTAAGCTGTGGCTTGATCAGGAATATATTTATCCCAAGTAAAATTCTCCCAGCTAAAACCCTCGGGTAGTTTTTCATCATGTTGATCTATTATCAATGCACTACCATCAGCTCTCTTTGAAGTATCTTGATTAACCGCACAAGCTCTCTTTCCAGAGTCTTCAATAATGGGCATTCCATGTGCAGTTTGTGCTTGATGTTGATGTTGTTGAGACGGTAGTTGTGCAACTTGATGGTAAATGGCTTTTCGGTAATAATCATTGTTGTTATTGAAAGGATTTTGAGCTCCACTTGCTTTTCGATTGGTGCACTCCCTCTTGAAGTGACCTTTCTCCCTGCAACGAAAACAAGTGAATTTAGATTTGTCAAAACCTAAAGTAGAAACATTAGCCTCACGAAGATCATCTCTCCCCGTGATCTTCTTGAATTTCTCAGCTCTCCTTAACACGCTTGCCAAACACCATTTTATATCCATTAGTTCCATATCTTCAGCATCGATCTGGTCATAATCTTCCTTTGTTAGCATTGGATTCCCGATACGACCTGCAACAAAACAACTGTAAGATTCTAAAATCATTCCTAATAGAGACATGTGATTTTTAGCAACTTCTTCAGAATAATCTTGATCATTGTCAAGATTTAAAACAATATTACACTGAAGTTTTCTCCCATTTTTTGTTGTTGAAATATTTGGATCGAAAGACGGAAATGATGTGAAACTTGTTTTGCTATTTGATCCTGATGATGAACTTTCAGAAGAATTCTTGGCATTGTAAGCAGTTTCTATTTTTGGAGATAAATTTGTAGGCTTCTCATTCACCCCTGCTTTGTAATACAACCCAATATCTTGTTCACCATCGAAGTCTTTCATTCTAATAATCTTTCTTTGCTCCATTTCTTGAGCTTCCAACTTCTCAATGAACTTGCTTAATGTCAAACTGCTAAAGCCTTTCTTGTTTCTAAGCATCATGATATATGTGCCCCACGTCTCGTGTGGCAATGCATCAGCAAGATTTTCTATCAACTCTTCATTGTCTTTCTCGATGCTCAATCTCTTCATGTTTGCTAGCAAATTGCAGTATCTTTCAATAATCTGTCTTGTGCTTTCATTCTTCAAACCACGAAACAAATCGAACTCTTTCTTCAGAAGTGACTTCTTGTTCTTTATCATTTCTTGACTTCCAACAAACTTTGATCTTAAAGTTTTCCAAATCGAGTATGAAGTTCCATTGTGTTGTAATAACACTAAGATGTCTTCTTTCATAGCTTGTTGTAGAAGACTTAGCATCATTTTCTCATCTTTGTATTTCTTTCTAGCATCGGCGCTTAGATCTTTAATCGGAACCACTTCTTCATCATCATTCGTTGGTCGAATGTATTTTGTTTTAACACATTCCCATGCATCAAGATAGTTAGCTTGCACCCAATTCTCAAAACGACCTTCCCAACCTTTATATTCTTCAATGTTCAAGAGTTTAGGCGGCTTTTGCATCGTTCCTGTTTCGTTTTCCAGCATCGTATTTTGTGCAAGAGAAATCGGGGTAACGGGAGTAGCAAATGCATTATAGAATTCCTCGTCCATGTTGTCCTTAAAAGCGAAATCACTGATAATGTTCACAAAAGAGAAACCTCTTAAATTGTTCACAAGAGCGAAATCAAATTGTTCCTTGGAGCGAAAGCCTATGTGTCACTAAAAACGAAATCACAAGTGTTTCTTGGAGCGAAATCAGATGAACAATGACCGAATAAGCGAAATCATGTGTGAACTAAGAGCGAAATCAACTGATGACATCATCATTTTCACTAGTCCATATGAGCGAAATCTTGAAAATCTTAAGTTCTAGGTCGATTTTAGCTTTGAAATTTTTAAGGATTTATTAATGCATGATTCCGAGTGCTGTGTGTGAATTTGAGCTGGTTTTACCGTAAAAATTTTAAAAATTTTGAAGAAAATGTAGAAAATCAGAATGAATGCAGCTGAAATGGCAAGAACTCTTCCTCCTAGGCTCTGATACCAATTGTAGGATCGTATTCGGCCCTGTTTGAGTCGATCAGAAGAATTCGTATCCAAATCAAGAGGCGGAAACTAATGACTTGGTGCAATTTCAGCAGAATTCACTTTAAACTGTTGTAGTATTGATAGTTGAACGTTTACAAACTCTGACAACATTTCGGCAGCACTTCGTGGCTCACCGGAAGAGAACACCCTAAAAACTATACCTGATTTCGCTTTAAGGACCTATATATATGTGACATGATTTCGCTCTTATGTACATGACACATGAGCGAAATCAGTCATGATCACATAAGCGAAATTAGATCTTGACAGACACATGAGCGAAACCTAGCACTATGACACATAAGCGAAATCTATTCTATCACATGTTTCTTGGATTTCGTGCCATGTTTAATCCTATACAACACAAGACTCGAACTAAGACGTAGTCGACAGACGTAGTGCACCAACAATTTCTCCATGGAGACCTAACAGAATAAGTCTACATGGAAGCACCTCCAGGTTTTTCAGGGAATTTTAAAGAAAGGGAAGTATGTCAGTTGAAAAAAGTCTTTATACGGGCTAAAACAATCTCCTCGGGCATGGTTTAGAAAGTTCACTTTAGCCATGTAAGAATACGAGTATAACCAAAGTATTGTTGAGCATACTATGTTCCTTAAGAGAAGATACAGCCTTAAAACTTGCTTGATCATATATGTAGATGACATGATCATTACTGGAAATGATGTAGAACAAATAGCACGACTGAAAAAAGAATCTTTTCTCAAAGTTTGAAATGAAAGATTTAGGGAATCTCAAGTACTTCCTTGGATAGAAGTTCTCAGGTATAAACGAGGGATCTTCATCTGCCAAAAGAAGTATGTCCTTGATCTCTTAGCAGAAACCGGGTTGATTGATTGTAAACCAGTAGATACTCCAATGGTGGTGAACCACAAACTTCACATGGAACTTAATGGAGAGCTTGCAGACAAACAAAGGTATCAAGGGCACGTGGGCAAGTTAATATATCTTTCTCACACTCTCCTTGATATAGCTTATGCTGTTGGAGTGGTATGTCTGTTCATGCACCAACCACAAGTTGCCCACAAGTTGTTCAAACCAAATGGGCATTTAAAAGTTGAGCTCTACACTGGTGCAGACTGGGCAGAGATAAAGGAAACCAAAGGTCAACATCATGATATTTTTCCTTGGTCGTGTAACACCTCAGAAATTTGTGTCAAATTATTTAATGACACGTGTCCAATCAGCTCTCAAATTATGCCACATTGTTGTATGAGAGGGACCAATTTTGTAAAATTGTGGAAGGGTGATTGTGGAGGCACCATTTATGTCAACATGCCATTTTATGACCGCAAGGCTTAATGCCTTACGGACCGTAAGGTAAATAAATAATTGTTGCTGGTAAGCGGTTATGGACCGTAAGCCATTAGTGCTTACGGACCGTAAGCCAATTCAAAACCATGGGCGCGCAAAGGCTTACGGACCGTAAGCCTGAGGCCCTTATGGTCCATAAGACAGGTAACTAGCAGATTTTGTTTGGAGGCCAAGGCATTCTGCCCTTGTGCCACCTTTCTCGTATTCTTTTCACTTCTACTCAATCTTGACACCTCATACCACACCTGTGATGATCTTAAAACATCCCTAACACTTAGCAAGATCCTACATAACCTTTGCAAGTATAAATAGCAACCTTGGTTGAACACTTTTCTTTGCTCATTCATCTTCTCTACTACTCTTGGAGTTGCTTCTGATCTATAGAGTCCCCCATACCGAGTTCTTATTCATCTTGGATCACTAGTAAGTGTTCCTTCTCAGTTCATTTCATTTATAGGCTAAGTATTTAGACGAAAGTCAAGTAAGTTGACTTTTGCTTTGACTTTTCGGTTAAGACCATTATGGCCCAGCCATTGTTCGAATCGAACATGGCTACGTTATCGTAATTTGGTAGGCGATAATCCCCTAAGAGGGCACCTCCTGAGGATCACGTTAAGTTAGTCAAATAACGGGTCAAAGTTATGTTTAATTAAAAGTCAAAACACAGTTTTTCGGAAAAATAAAAAATGTTTAAACACATATTTTTGACACTATATCAGTTGGTAAATAATATTAGAACATGTCTAAGCATGTTGAACCCGTCTTTTCCAGTTTATAGCTTGGTTCGCAACCAAAAGTCAAGCAGTTTAACGTCTGCTTTGACTTTCGATTCTGACCCGAATTAGCCATGTTAGCTACTGATTTAAAGTTGCATTATGATCATATTTATGTATAGGATAACCCTCTGAGGTTATACTATTTGATCATAATCAGTTGTTGGGTTTATTGCAAGTTCATGTATTATGCCATAACTTTGACCAAAATGCCCTTATGAGCATAAATTGATTTTAAACCATAATGTGCATACAATATGGAATACCTACTGATATAGTAATGTAATAATAATGTTTTGGCATAATAAACTTGTTAATGACTCACCCGATCATCTGATACCGCCTATGCGCATACGGTTGACTTATGTAACTTAGCTATATAAAGCCGACACGTGTTTTACATCAATAAAAAATAACATAATGAATAGAGATACTGATGTTCAACCGGTTCAAATCGTCACGGTAGCAAAACTGTACAAGCACTCGCTATGGCTTACGGCATCACGAAATACTCTATTGCGAATGTCATACTGTCACGTCAAGAACATCATAAAAACAAATACATTAATGGTACCTTTAGATGGTAGTTTTTTGGTTCCGTACGGTAAAAAAAATCAACTATATTTGAACCGTTGGGATAAAAATTTTATCAGATCGTAGATAAAATAAGCACGTCCTAAATGTATATTGGGGAAAAAAGGAAAACAACGTCACATTACAATTATTGAATAAAAAGTAAAGAGAAATTCACAACATGATTTAGAGTAAAATTTATATCAGGACGTAGATAAAAATAAGCATATCGTAATGGCGTACATAAAATTTTATCTTATATTAAAAATTATAGGCAAAAAACAAAATAAACTTCAGTGGTTGGTTGTATGACACACTTATTAAAGTTCAATGGTAGAAACATATATGGGCTATTGAAAAAGGAAGTATTAAGCTTTAGGAATTATGATAACTTTCTTAAAGTTAAGGGTAGAAATGTAAAGATACGGTTACGAACATAGTAGATGTAGTAATATTTATAATGGTTTTATTAAAAAATTGTATAATGTAACTCAGACAATAAAGTCATATCTACATTGGTCAACAGCCATAAAAACGAATATCGATACTGGTTCCATAACACTGATATCGGTACCGATGTTGGTATGTACTGGCTCAGTTTGTCACTGTACCACTATTTCAAATACAACTCTGTTTTAAATAAAATTTATATAGCAATGATGAGGAAAAAATTTAAGGCAGACACGTATATAGTTTATATAAAAAAACTAACGAATGAGGCTATAAGGAAAAAAAAAGTTAAAACTATAGGTTAAAATTATATGTTATTTATAATATAAAGTTTCTATTTGAAATATAAAAATAATAATTAAAGAAAGTCAAAATAAGTTTTAATTAAAAGCTAAAACTGTTCATGAATCTTGCAATGGTTATATATATATATATATATATATATATATATATATATATATATAGGAATAAGTTAAAATGAGAACCACCTCGAGTTGTAAGAACCAGCGAGAACCACCCCCGCGGGGGGCCGTTGACCACGAAATTTTTTTTACACCTAGATCCGTATATTTTAACACGGGGGGTAAATTTTGGGTTCAAACGGCGCGCCCGAGGGGTAGTTTTTTACGCCCAAAGTTTGGTAAAAAAAAAAAGAAAAATTAAAAAAATTAAAAAAACCTAAACTTTGGGCGTAAAAAACTACCCCCTCGGGCGCGCCGTTTGAACCCAAAATTTACCCCCCGTGTTAAAATATACGGATCTAGGTGTAAAAAAAATTTCGTGGTCAACGGCCCCCCGCGGGGGTGGTTCTCACTGGTTCTTACAACTCGAGGTGGTTCTCATTTTAACCTTCCCCTATATATATATAGGTAAAGAGTACGATACAAATTACCTTATGGTACATTATATACACGAACATAATAGCCATACACGTGTCCTGATTGGTTTTTTCATATATAAGGTTAAATGAGACAATCAATTCAATCATCTGAGGGTAAATTCGTCTCTTCATTCAATTAGCGAGCGAGAAGTTCGTTACACTAATATCCCGGTATTTATCATTCGAATCAATTTCAAATTTTTCATAATTCTCAATTTCCAGTTATCGTTCTTCTGTGTTAGGGTTTTATTCAGTTGTTTTTTTTATTTCGATGGATCCACAGAGCAGCACTGGACGTGCAAATGTTGATGTTCAAGAAAGTCGACCTATCGGTGATCATGCTCAATTATCTGCATATCAGAGAGTTTCTATTGAGGATGTTTTAAATCCGCCATCTGCAAATTCGAATCCAATTGCAAGTTCAAGTGCTCTAAACGATTGTTTTAATGGTAATTATGTTAATTCAGATAACTAAAATGTTCGTATACCTGTTTTTTGTGTAATCGCTCCTCTGATTTTACATTGTTGTAACTGTTTTTGTAGTTTGAATGTTGAGTATATTTTGGACATGAAAGCAACATGTACAAATTCGCATGTTATTAGTCTTTCAATTCGCATTTGATGTTTTTTTCCTTAAGTATTTCGCATGCTATGGTATATTAAATCGCATAGATAAATCAATTTAATCAAAATCATCAATTTCGCATGTTTTTTTCATAGATTTCGCATGTTTTTGATTTTTATGATTTGATTCATTTAGATGAAAGGGTTTACACTCCGGAGGTTCAATCATCAGCTGCACCTGTGGTTGGAATGCAATTTATCTCTATTGAACAAGCATATGCGTTTTACCAATCATATGCTAAGTTAGCTGGTTTTTCTATTCGGAAAGGTGGTGAAGTACACAGTGGTGGTATAATCAAAACTAAATATTTTGTTTGTTCTAAAGAGGGACATAAGCCACTGTGTATTGACGATCATTCGAAGTCAAAAAAGCAATTCAAAACAAGGAACAGGGGGACTATTAGAAATGGATGCAAAGCTCAACTTATGATTTGCACTGTGGATGGTAGATTATATACAGTAAAGAGATTTGTTGATGGTCATAATCATAAGTTTGTTTGTCAAGATGATATTCACATGCTGCCAGCTTACAGACAATTGTCAGATGTCCAGGAGGAGTTGGTTTGGGAACTAGGCACTTTAAACCTTGGTCCTGTCAAAGCTTTCCATATAATGAGGAAACGTTATGGTGGTTTTGAGAACGTTGGTGCCACGGTTGATGATTGCAAAAAGTTTAGGAAGCGAATTAACAGCTATATAGGAGAATATGAAGCTGACATGGTGATCAATAGGATGACTGACAAAAATCAGTATTTAGCTGATTATCCGTTTGAATATTCTGTTGATGATGGCAAACGTTTAACTGGTTTGTTCTGGGCTGATGGTTTATGCAAGCTTAACTATATGGAATTTGGGGATGTGATATCCTTTGATGCAACTGATGCGTGCGAAGTGTTATATATATTAGGTGTATATTTTAAGCCCTTTTGAACACTTATTTTAGCCAAGTTTTAAATTTATAAAACACGATATTTTACTAACACTAAACACACATATGGGCAAGTGCACCCATCGTTGAGCGTAGTATAGTGTTGGTAAGATACCGAGGTCGTCCAAGGACACAAGAGCTTTTAGTACCGGTTTATCCTCAACGTCTAATCAAATCAAAAGTTTTAGAAAAATGTTTTAAACTAAGAAAAATAAAAACTAACTAAAATGCTGAAAATAAAAATAAAATAAAAACAGATAGACAAGATGAATCACTTGGTTCCGACTCGTATCTAGTATAACCTTTGATTATTTCCGCACTTTTGCACATAATTAAGAGATTATCTTAGTTATTGTAGTAGGCCCCTCTTTTGAAGGTGACGTTACCCTCACCCCAGTAGTCTGAGTCAGCAAGGATACAGTCCTAAAATGGTGGATTATTGGAAGATAATTAATTAAGTTATTAGTGCAGTATTGTGGTAGGCCCCGCTTTTGGCGGTGACGTTACCCTCGGCTAAGTAGTCTGAGTCAGCAGGGATACAGTCCTAAATAGCCGGGTTATAGTATTAATAGTAGTTAACTTATGAGGAGATCAAAGAGTTTGGACCCCCGCCATCCAATACCGTGAAGTATTGAAGGAGGTCCTACTAAATTTGACCCAGGTCCATTGCAGGACCTCTAAACGCTGAACAATGGCAAGACCTTTACCAAACCGTTCCCTTAACCCCCGACCAGGTAGCCAACATACCTCCATATAGACCGTGGAGATATGAATGGTGAAAATCCTTTATTTTATATAGACAATAAAATAATGCCAAGACACCACGGACAAACGATAAGGAAAGATCACCTTCAACATAAGTAACTAGTTATTAAAGTCATTAATACAAAACCAAATAAAAAGTGCAAAAGATTAGAAATAAAAATTATTATACTAGACACTTTGTCTTCACCAAGTGATGTAAGAGACTTAGGCAAACATGGCCTTGATTGTCAAGAACTCTTACGATCAATCTTGGATCCCGAGACGACTCACACACACTCTATGATGGACAATGGATGATGGTGGTGGATGATGGTGTTGTGATGGTGGTGGATGGTGGATGAAGTGTGAGAGAGGTGGAGTGTCAAGGAATGAGTTGCAATGAATCCAAGCACTCCTATTTATAGGCTGAACAGAGAGCTGGGCACGGCCCCGTGCCCGTCTGACACTCTCTCTCCTCATTAATTGTAATTCGCAATTACAATAAATGCGCCTGCTGTACTTTCGACACGGCCCCGTGTCCGCTGGGCACGCCCCGTGGTGGGCAATAGAAGCTTCTATAGGTTTGTCTTTTCTGCTGCTTCTTGGGCACGGCCCCGTGCTGGCTGAGCACGGGGCGTGTTCAGCCTTCTGTCTTCTCTATTTTGCTTTGGAAGGTGCCGTTGAGGGGTTGGGCAGTCCACTAATGTTCCTTTTCTTGTATTTATGTTGGTTTTAGCTGTCTTTTTGCTTCTTTTGCGTTTTTGAGCTCATTTAATCCTGAAAATGCAAAAGGAAGACAAAAACACTCTTTTTCCAATATTAGTACTAAAAAAGGGTTAGTTTTAGGCCTCATTTGATGTAATTTATACGTTGCATTTTAAACACATCAGCAACTTTCAAGCCAAACAGGTTAGTGTTTGAAGACAAACATGTTTTTTTTTTAATATTTTCGCATGTTATATGTCTTCATGAGCTGTTATATCGCATGTGTAAAATTGGTGTTGATTATATCGCATTTATACTTTTGTTTTCGCATGTGGTTTTTTGTAATTCGCATGTTTTCAGCGTATTTTCGCATGTGTTGTGCAGGTACAAGATGGTGTTTGTCCCGTTCACTGGCATTGACAACCACTGTCGAAATGTAACATTTGGAGCTGGGTTGTTGGCATCGGAGAGCATTGAATCATATAAATGGCTTCTGAATTCATTTTTAAAGTCATTTGGTCAGCAGCCAAAGGTTGTAGTGACTGATCAAGACCCTTCTATGAAACAGGCTATTGAGGAGGTTTTCCCTGTCAGCAGACACAGATTGTGCATGTGGCACATAATGAAAAAAGTGGCAGATAAGGTATAGTATGCTATATTTTCTTCTGTTAGTGTTATTTTTTTGTATATTATATATTTTTGTTATAGTTGATATAAAAAGCATTTATTGTCATAGGTTGGACACGAGTTGTGCAATAACGATGAGTTTAAAAGGAGGATGTGCGACATTGTATGGACTGATTCGATTCAGCCCGAAGAATTCGAGAGACAGTCAAAGTTGGTGATGATTGAGTTTGGTCTCACAGAGAACAAATGGATCAATGATATGTTTGTGATGAGATCCATGTGGATTCCGGCTTTTTACCGACACGAGCCAATGTCGGGACTCATGAGAACAACCTCAAGATCAGAGAGTGAGAACCATTTTTTCTGCCAGGTGTCTAATTCACAACTCACTCTCGTAGAGTTTATGAATCATTTCGACGGTGCAATGGATGTCCAACGTTTTAATCATAGAAAGAATGATCATATTTCAAGATATACTGAGCCTGCTGATTTGACCGGAACTTCTTTGGAAGAAGATGCTGCTAAGAGATTCACCAGGACTATATTCTTTGATCAGCAAATAGAGATTTGTGGTACAATTTCTGAATGTCTGCCGATGGACACCAAAGTAGAGGGTCCACAGATCAGGATAATGTTGAAGGACTTTAAAGCCCATGGAAATGGTTTATTGGAGGTATTATAGCATATTTATTTCACACATGCGATTTGTTGATAACATATATGCGAATTTCTTTTTTTTTCAGAATTATCATCTTGCAATATGCGATTTTGTTTTTTATCATGCGATTTTCAAAATTTTATTGATTTGCATGATTTTTTAGGCATGCGAAATTGTTATGTTATACATGCGATTTTAACTGTTACTATATATATATATATATATATATATATATATATATATATATATATATATATATATATATATGGTTTTTCCTAGGTGTGGTTCAAGAATTTTGAAGATGATGTAACTGCACAGTGTAGTTGTTTGCGTTTTGAGCAGTATGGGCTGCTATGCGAACACATTTATTTTCTTTTCAAGATGTTTGGTGCTAAAGAAATACCAAACAAATATGTTATGAAGAGATGGACGAAGGATGTTGTTCCGAATGAGTTAAATGTGAAGTACAATCTAAATGTGGGTGGCAAGGATGTGCAACACAAGGCTAAACGGATTGCTCGTGAAATCATCCACACAGGGGAGTATTTGGTTGGTAATTTGATTTCCGACCTTGATCAACTTGTTTTAGTCAGGGATCAAATGATGCAGCTAAAGAGAGAGTTGATCAGTGTCGAATAACCAAGCAACTTGATCCAAAATTTGACCGATTTTCAAAGTTGATTGGTTATCAACAACCAGTAACTAATGCTTCTCCTACTGTCCGTGTGCCGGATGGTATAAGAAACAAAGGTCGCGGCTCGCATAAAAGGATTAAATCTAAGAAAGAACAAATGATAAGCCGCATGGGGAAAAGGTCAAGGACATGTAGCGTATGTAATGAAAAAGGTCATGACATTCAGACTTGCGAGGAGCTGAAAGCCAAACTACAAGGTAAACAGCAAAAAAAGAAGAAGAAGGGTATCCAGATCGAAAATGTTGCTAGAGACAAAGACAATGAGGTTGAAGATGATGAAGAGGAAGATGCGTTTGAAGATTACAGTAGTGATGATGGATCTAAAGAAGAAGATCAGTGGGAGGAGGTTTCGGAAGATGATGAGGATGAGTAGTTTTTTTCTAAATAGATATGCGAATTTATACGAAACACTTGCGATTTTTTATATTCATCTGTTTATATCAGTTTTCATGCGATTATAGTTTTTAAACATGCGATTTTATAATCATCAGTGTATATAAATTTTTACATGCGATTTCACTTTTATTACATGCGATTTGTTAGTTATCTTGTTTTTTGTTATGTGACAATGATGGCTATATCATTCATGCGATTTAATATTAAGAGATAACATAATATGTACAAAAAACATGTACCCAAAATATAATAATAGTTATTGCCTAACACAGCCATTACCACAAAAACGATTAAAAATAGTTTTTTAGTTACATGGAGTAAATATTTTGTCACGTTCATAAGAGCTGAACTCCATCTTCTCCTTCACAGTGTTCAGAGCATCTGTCAGGAAAGAGAAGGCCAAGTCATCAGCTTGAGATTGCTCTTTTATGTGATCCAAAGCTCTGTCTCTGAAGGTTGATGGTGGTTCTTGAAGTAGCTTTTCCCATACTTCTTGATTTTTCTTGATTTGTTCAAGAATTTTTCCCTGCACATCAAGAATCAGATGAGAAGAGGTGACATCAGTGCTTAATTCTGTCAACGTGCGAGTTGACAATAGCAATTTTTGATTGCAATGTTTTTGATTTTTTCTATATCTTTAGATGCCATTTTTGTTGGTCTGTGTTTTTGTGTGTGTATTTCTTTGTCTTCTATGTCTTAATATGGAAGGTAGTTATATCTAGGTTTTTTATATTAATATAGTGAAATTATTATATAGGTAAGGTGGTAAGTTCTCTAGTATTTATTGTAAAATTGATCATTACATGTCAAATTACAGTCACATCGGTCATAAATTAAGTATTTTTTATATATAATACTACTATTTTTAGTTTTTAAGATTCGTATTTTGTTTTTTTTAGTTATTTATTTATTTATTTATTATATATTTTTTTTTGCATTTTTAGGAGAAAGCAATTTTTAATTGTTTTGCACTGTTTTTATTCGAAATCGCATATGAATGGATACAAATTCGCACACTATATAAAATCTCAAAGAATTCTTAACACTTTACTGAAATCGCACTGCTTTATCATGAATTCGCACACTATATGAAATTTTAAGGAATACTTAACTTTTTACCTAAATCGCATGTACATTGTTATGAATTCGCACACTATATGAAATTTGGAAGAATTTTTTTTAATTAAAATCGCATTTGCATTGTCCATGAATTCGCACATGATATCACAACCTTCATCATCTTCTTGATTAATTGTTATAATTTCGATTTATAAATTCATGAGAAGTTCACAAACGTGTCCATCGATTTGTGTTAGTTCAGAATTTCTAAATTCATCAGAATTTCATTTTTCACAGAAGGATTTGGTGAATAGGAATCGATCGATTTTTGATTAATTGTTATAATTTCGATTTCAGTTTTGATTTTAGAATCTTACGTTATGATTTTGAGGTTTTTGTTTGCTGATTATCAAGTGTTTTGATCTCGCATTTGACGATTTTAACCTTGGCGGTTTCTTTTTATTAATTTTAATTTGATAAATTTAATAGTAAAACACGCTGTCTAAATGAGATGATCTGACGGTTGTGAATGAAGCGTACATAATGTACGATTAGGTTATTTGTATGATAACCGGCCTATATATATATATATATATATATATATATATATATATATATATATATATATAGTGGAGGGTTCAAATGAGAAGAAATTCTTTGTAAGAAGAAAAAAGAAGAAATTTCAACCAATAGGAATGTTTCATTAGACTTCATTTAATACTTGTACTTAATGTAACTAAAAGGGTATATTAGTGAACTTACATACATCATTAACTGGTAGTTTCATATTTAATAACTAACTATATTAAATTTGTAACTTATTTTTAAGATATATATTTACAACAAAAAATAAAAATAAAAATTCATTTAAAGTGTAGGATAAATACGAGGCGTGTAGGATAAATTACGAGTTGTGTATGATAAATTTCAATATGTGTAGGATAAATTTCGAAATGTGTAGGATAACTTTGGATGTGTGTAGGCAAAAATATTTAGTGTGGATGATTATAGTCTTAATGACTAATTAATTAGTCAAACATAATAATAAATGAGATGAGAAAAAAAACTATTTAATGTTTTACAATTATACCCTTTTATTCTTTTTCTTCTCAATAAAATTTTATTCTCAAATAAACCTTCCCCCTATATATATATATATATATATATATATAGGGAGAAGATCATGCGAGAACCACCTCTTATTGCGAGAACCGCGAGAAGCAATGTGAACACAACCAAAAATGCCTAAAAATAGCTAAAAATCACACAAAATTTTTTTTTTAATATTTTTTATATAAAAATCGCTACTTTTCGAAGCAAAAAAAAAATTACAATTTATTATTATTTTTTTTTTAAATTTTGGCCACTAAAAGTAGCGATTTGAGCATAAAAAGTATTTAAAAAATAATAATTTTTAGATTTTTTTTAGATTTTTTTAGGTTTTTTAGGGGTTTAGTTTTTAGCATTTTAGCTTTGGGGGGGGGGGGGTTAGGTTTTTTTTTAGGTTTTAGTTTTTAGCATTTTGCTTGGGGGGGTTAGGTTTTTTTTTTTTTTGGGGGGGGGGGGGGGGTGGGGGTTAGGTTTTTTTAGGTTTTTTAGCTATTTTAGGTTGTGTTCACATTGGTTCTCGCCGTTCTCGCAATAAATGGAGTTCTCGCATGAGCCCCTCCCTATATATATATATATATATATATATATATATTTATATAGGACAAAGATCCGTTCGGAACCACCTCTTATTGCGAGAACCGCAAGAACCAATGTGAACGCAACCAAAAATGCCTAAAAATAGCTAAAAATCACACAAAAATTTTTTTTTTTTTTAATATTTTTTATAACAAAATCGCTACTTTTCGTAGCAAAAAAAAAACAAAAAATTTTAAAATTTTTTTTTTTAAAAAAAAATTTTTTTTTTTGCTTTTAAAAGTAGCGATTTTAACATAAAAAATATTAAAAAAATCAAAAAAAAAATTTTAGATTTTTTTTAGATTTTTTTTAGGTTTTTTGGGGGTTTAGTTTTTAGCCTTTTAGCTTTGGGGGGGAGGGGGGGTTTAGGTTTTTGGGGGGTGGGGGAGGGGGGTTTAGGTTTTTGGGGTGGGGTGGGGGGGGGGGGTTAGGTTTTTTTTAGGTTTTTTGGGGGGTTTAGTTTTTAGCATTTAGCTTGGGGGGGGGTTAGGTTTTTTTTTTGGGGGGGGGGGGGGGGTGGGGTTAGGTTTTTTTTTTTAGGGGGGGGGGGGTGGGGGGGTTTAGGTTTTTTTGGGGGGGGGGGGGGTGGGGGTTAGGTTTTTTTAGCTATTTTAGGTTGTGTTCACATTGGTTCTCGCGGTTCTCGCAATAAAGGTGGTTCTCGCATGAACCTTACCCTATATATATATATAATGTTTTGTATGAAAGAAGGGTGTTTAATCCTCTGTTTATAAAAAAAATATGTTGTATTAAACTTACAAGTTGTTTAAATAAGTAAAGGAATATTGGATTTTAATAATGCCAACTATTTGTCGTTGGCCGTCAATAGCCCAAACTTTAAAAATAACCACTAATAGTCCCAACTATTACCATATTGGCCTCCAATGAACCCTGACTAACAGAACCTTAACGACGTTAGTCCCTGGCCGCCGGAAAAACATTTTTGACCGGGAAACTCATTTTTGGCCGGAAAACTCAACATTTTTATTCCAAACCTCTTTGTAACCCTATCACAGACCTTTAGGAACCCTCTTTTTAGTAAAAGCCTCAATTATTGAAGTTGCCGGAAAACTCCTTTTTCGCCGAAAAACTCAACTTTTTGGCCGGAAAACTCAACATTTTCATCCCAACCCTCTTTGTAACCTCAGATCGGACCTTTAGAAACCGTTTTTCTTGCCAAAAACGGTTTTCCAGTGACCGGAGACTAGCGGCGTTAGGGTTCTGTTAGTCAAGGTCTATTGGTGGCCAATATGCCAATAGTTAGGACTCCCAGTGGTTACTTTTGAAGTTGAAACTGTTGGCGGCAAACGACGAATAGTTGTGATTATTAAAATTCAATATTCCATAAGTAAAAATGAATTCAAACTTCTTCCCGTTGCGTATTTATCAAAACAGGTACCAACCAATTGCTCGCACACCTGAAACGTCGAAAATCCCGGGTGTAACACCCAGCCAGCTCACTTCTTAATGTCCCATAGCCCAAAATATAATGATAACGAACACCCCAAATTAATTTTTTTTTATGGTAACTATTAATAATTTTTTTTTTTTTTGTTACCATAAGTAACCTCGACGGAATTTGTGGTACTTATTTTCTTATTAATTTGTAGATTCTTAATCGATGTTGAGATTTGAGTCAATGTTTATATATAAAAACTGGATATTTAAGGGTTTATATTTTTATAAACCCTTTTACCAATATCTTTCCACTTTTAACTTATGCATTATACTGGGTATGGTTGGTTGGTTGGTTTTAACTTATGCATTACAAAGACAATGAAGCATAAGAAGCTCATAACTTATACTATACGGCACACACGTTTATTATAAGTGGGGAAACATGGATATGGTTAGGAGTGTGCAAAATTATCCGTAACCGAGAAAAACCAAACTCCAAACCATATTCACAACCAAAAAAAGAAACCAAAATCTTTTTCAAAACCGTATAGTATCCAAATGTTATTCGGTGTTTGGTTCGGTTATCAGTACCACAAATCTTGCTTATTTGAATAAACGAACCAAATTCAATTGCGTACACCAAATTATAACTATAACTGCTTTAGTCGTTCAATCGTTTATAGATTTAGTTGGTTGAATTAGGTTTGAATAGACACATTTCTATAGCCGAGTAAACACCTTTAGCTATTAGTTGCATAAAACATCAACACGAACTTCTATTAATACGAATTTTATAGCATGCACCTTCTTTTGAGTGAATATATGCTGATTGTGTTTAGTTTATTGAATAAGTATTAAAAATTCATCATAAAAGCTATAATCGATTAT
Organism: Helianthus tuberosus; assembly: GCA_030545235.1. Classification (NCBI taxonomy): domain Eukaryota; kingdom Viridiplantae; phylum Streptophyta; class Magnoliopsida; order Asterales; family Asteraceae; genus Helianthus; species Helianthus tuberosus. The sequence continues at coordinate 193,753,329 of CM060412.1, read as the reverse complement.
ATTTATCTATTAATTTTAGTTGTTAATTACAAGTGGACTTATATTCAAACATCAAGGAGTGTTTTTTCTTTTCACACCTTGGTCAAATAATGTTATTATATTTGAAAATAAAATATTTTATTTTTCAATTGTTTATTTGTTAATTGTTTATTTGTTAATGTCGATCTTCCCTCTTCCTTTCATATCAAACCCACCTTCCCATATTTATGGTATTAATTTATATCGATAACTCTAATTCTGAAACCTAAATCACACATTCGTTAAACATCACACCAAATGGTATTAACTTATATCGATAACTCTAACTCTAAACCTAAATCACACATTCGTTAAACACATTGTAAAAATCTTATTTAGAGAGAAGAAAAACAAAATTAAGAAGTCTTGGAAGAATGAAGAAAATATTATAAATTATAGCATATATCCATCACGTACCAAGTAAAATATTCATGCACAATGTAATTTGTTTTCTCTTGTTATTTAGGGTTATTGGATTTTAATAATCCTATGTTTCACAAGTTGGCCGATAATAATCCCAACTTTAAAAATTTCCTACAATAATCCCAACTTGTAAAAGTTTGGCCGCCATTGATCCTTTTCTAACATAGATGCACTTAAATCAATTAAGGAGTTTCTAGGTGTAATTAAATCTATTGAGGAGACCAAATTCTTATATGTTTGAAAATGATCAATGACGGTAAAACTTTTACAAGTTGGGATTATTGGAGAGAATTTTTAAAGTTGAAATTATTATCGGTCAACTGATGAAACTTAGGATTATTAAAATCCAATAACCCTGTTATTTATTATAAAAAGATTATATAAATATATAAGAAGTTTCTTGTAAATACTTCAATTGTTCGAATATCAAAAGACTATAAGTTAAGTTGACCCTAACTTCTCATAGCTTACTCCCATATATACACATACCATCTAAACTCCTCACACCCCACATCACCGGAAAACCTTCCTCTCCAGCTAAAAATGAATTACAGCGGCTCCTCACCAACTTTCTCAGCTACATTCGAACGTTCCGCCAGCATCGATCCCACGAAGCACGTAAGCTACGCTCCCGAGCCAACAGCTCCAACCGTCTCATCTGTTCTTAACGGACACTCCGAACCTCAGTTGTCCGCAACTAGTCAGCACTGGGTGCCTCCGGTACAGTCAGATGTGCGTCCAATAATGAAGTCAACTAATCAAATTAGCGATCGCGGGTTGAGTTCAACCAGTTTCGGTGGTCAAGCACCAGGGCTTTCAGGTGCTGTGCACAATATCATGTCTGTGCATGAAGTCACCAGCAAGGTTGCTAGTGAAGCAAAAGCGCCCACAATGACCGGTGTTGCGGAACGAGAACGGAGTAACAAGGGAGAATCCGATGAAGCTGAGGCGGATAATGATAATCAACAGGACCTTGACCTTGTCGGGGTTAGTATGGTTGGAAAGAAGTTCAAGCCGGTTAACCCGGAGGCATACGATGTGGAGGATGATGATGAATATTAGATGACCCATCTTCCTGATTTTAATTTGGGTTATTTGTTTGGTTTAAATGCGAGATCAAAAGAAAATTCAAATTTGTATTTCCGTTAATTGAATATCTTCCATGAATGGGTTTTAAGTTTTAAATATGTTTAATTGTTTGACACAGAAAATTGTTGTTTTTGTAAACGTTTGAATAATAATTTTTATGGGAACGATTCTGACATGTTATACGAGTCATATGATATGTAAGTAGTGTCAACGTAGAATGCTGTATCTGATATTAACACATGAGGGGATGCACGAATAATCGGGATAAGGTTTCGGGGCTATATATAATGCGGGTTGTGATGGCTGGTGGTTTTTTTGTTACCGTAATCGAAGCTCATTTCTTATGCATTACAATGACATTGAAGCTCATAACTTACTCTGTAGGGGCCTGCATTATTATCCGTAATCGAAAAACACCTAAATCCGAAACCGTATCAAAAAAATAAACCGAAATCATTGTGGATTATTCTGTTCAGTTCCTAACCTAAGCCGAATTGTTTATTCGGTTTTCGGTTTGCTTATCAGCTCCACAAATCTTGCTTATCCAATCAGGTAAAACAAATAATAATCGGTTTAATCATTTATTGGTTTAATCGGTTGAAGTTGAATTCGGTTCGGTTAGACACATTTCTATCATTTATTGGTTTAATTGGTTGAAATTGAATTCGGTTCGGTTGGACACATTTCTAGTTCTGATTGGTTCCGTTATCGGTTAGGCCCGAAAAAAGTTTCTAAATCCAATAAACGGATATCCGGATATCCGAACCAGTGAACATCCCTAGATATAGTTGGGGAGAGAAATAAGGCCCTAGGCATGTATATACGCAGTTCTTTACTTCAAATTGGTTATCTATTGGACGATGTCCGTCTGACGACCACAATCAAAGTTTGATTCAGTAATGTGCTTTTAGACTTCTTAGTTGTTTATTTTCCCACTCATAAGGGCTTTATAGAAATTGATCTTGTGGTAAATTTTGTCAGGTCGGATCATAATGAGAAACAAACATGCAAAGGAAAGAGATGAAGAAGTTTGAAGGTTGCACCGCCATTGGACTGTGCATATGTGCATTGGCTTGCCAAAGATTTGGAAAGAATTCTTGGCCATGTTCCCACAAAACCTCGTAAAGCCACGAGACCATTACATCGAATACATGCGGATGGTTAGATCTGGACCTCGCACATTTGTTCTATTAACAATAACGGTTGAATTCTGTTTTAGGTGTACATTCATCATGACATGTAGAATTCTGTTTTCTAAAGTTCAAATACTGTTTTTTTCTTATTACTGAAAAATGGAATAGTATTTTTTATTTATTTATTTTTTTTTTTTGCAGCCACTCATTTTGACTTGAAATGAACTTAATCACTCAGTTTTGGGCTAGTTAGTTGCGGACTTTGGTTCACTTTTTTTCAACAAGATTTGCATTTTAGTTTTTCAGATTAGGGCCGGCAATTTCTTGACACAACACAACACAATACAATACGAATCCATTACAAAATATACGGGCTAGTGACTAGTCTAAAGTCTAAATGGGTTCGGGTTAGTCTTGTGTCAACTATGTGAACACGTTTAGCTAAACGGGTCAACACCAGGTTGTGTTGACCCAGTTGTCTGCAACAAACACCTTGCTGTAGAAACCATCCAATGACAACATGATGTTATTTTTGTTGTCTGCAACAAACACCTTGCTGCGTGATTGATCCAATTCCCCAGTTTGCAGAAACCATCCAATGACAACATGATGTTATTTTTGTTGGGCATTACGTCTAACAACTTCACTGCATTCTTCCATTCACCAATCTTCACGTCCTTCATTGCCCTCATCACTTCGCTATAGGGCCTGTATGGATGTCCAAGATCGGACCACACAGACCAGCCCCCTCTGTGACCTTTTTATTTCTTGGTTTTCTATATCACAAAACTATTGTTTGTTGATTATGTTGGTTTCTTGATGTTCGCAGGATACGGGTCATGTGGTTTATTTGTGTCATATATGTGGGTTGCCTTTTCCAAACCAACATCCAAGTGCAAAACACTAGCATGCCCACAATATGTGGAACCATCTATGGTTAAATTGATCGGTTTAGAATTGGTTTGTAAGATCCCAAGATGACAAGTCAAGATGATATGGTCAAATATGGAGGCGCGGGACCCGCTTCGTAGCCAAGTCATGTTTCCCAGTGAGAAGAGGCTAAAAATTAATAGAGGCTGGGGTGAGGGGAGGATAGGGGTCAAGAAACTCAAGGAACCTGTTGCTGGAAAACTTTCAAGTTAGTGATAAAATCAGGCAGGAGATCATTTCTGATTCAGGTGGTGTCAGTGAAAACATCAAGCACGGAAATTGATAAAACCGTTTCAGTTTTAAATGAAAATGTGGATCTTGGTGCACCAAGTGAACAGATTCGTGAAGTTGTCAAGGAACCTGTTGCGGTTTCGACCGAAAAAAAAAGTATCTTGAAGCACCTGAATTAGAGAAAAGGCTCAAGAGAACAGGTTCGAGAAAAATTTGATAAAACTGTTGCAGTTTTGATTGAAAAGGAGGATCTTGGGGGACCCCAGTCTGAGAAAAACAATCAATCGATCACACCCAAGAAGTTGTAGGAAAGCCTGAATGAACCTGACCCAGTTTTGACTGAAAAAGAGGATCTTGGTGCATCTAAATCCATTGTTGAAGAAGCTGATTCAGTTTTGAGTGAAAGAAATGCTCAAAACATCAAGTTATACAACAAAAAGTCAACAACAGCCATATTCTTGTTGATGATATTAGTACTTAAACAGTTAAAGATAAAACATTACATGAAGACCCATTTTCAATTAGTTTGTTTATATGTATAGGTTTGTTTCAGTGCTCTCTACAGCTCCAACTGATGCCGAAACCATACAATGGACTGAAAAGTCAAAAGTCAACTCTGGGAAGTCAAATGCAGCAACATCTGACATTTTCTAGCCTGCATCATTTATGACACTAGTGGCACCAGAAAGCAAAGATAATAATAAAGTTCTTACGAAGTGCAAGATTCACAAGAGCAACCAATTTCTGAAGCTTCACAAGCCGGTAATTCCCAACGTTGACCAATGTCAACAATGCATCTGAAGGAAGAGAAATAAAGAAGCGATGGAAAACGTTACAACTTGGAGCATTGGGAAATAGTCTACACCTTTAAAGAACCTGCTCGGTGATGCCAGCTCACCAAGTGGCAAACAATCCGAGCCTGTGGTTCAAAAATATGAAGCTATGGTCTACCTTTCGGTTAATGATGACGTGCGTGTTGTCGCCACCCAAGCCGATTTACTTACCATGCTAAATAGATAAATAGGGTGCCACCACACCTTTATGACCCGTATATCAAAAGGACATTATGTCTATTGTAATTTGATTATTATTTGAAATATGACATAGGGAAGGTTTTCCACAGGTAGAAGAAGGGTACTTTGTTGATGATACGCATTGCCGGTTCTTGAAATAATTGGAAGACTTTAAGATTCTTTTTCTACAGCAGTGAAAGTTAGAATACTTTTAATTAATAATGTTTTCATAATTGTCGTTGATATAATGCAAGTTTTGTAAATTTGTTGCAGTGAGATGCCACTGTTGAAATCATCTATGAGAGGCACTTGAATCAAGTAATCAGTGTTAAAACATCATCGTGCAAGAATATTAATGGACATGGTGAAATAAAGTAATATAATAACCATTAAACTATAAAGTGGTGTTTGTATGAGTGTTTTAAACAATTAAACCGGTTTGTGTCTTGACAATACATAATATTCAAGTACTGGTTTCTTTGAGTCTTGAACTATGTTTATGTCTTGATCGTAGGTCAATCGGGAATGGGTGGATATCTAAATGGGCATTAGGAGAAATAAATTTCAATGGGCAGTCATCTTTCAAAAATTAAGCAGGTCAATTCAAGTCAACCGTAAAAAATTAGAAGTCAAATGCTTGTGGTCAATGGTCAAGTTTATTGGAGTTATTGTGTCAAAGTTTGCTATGAAAATGGTAAAGGGAGAAGCAGGTTAATGAGTTATCCGAAAGTCAAAAATGGACAAGGGATGAGGGACTCTGATCTTGACAGTCAATTATAGAACATATCTGAATTTAATGGTTTGGCTTTGGTCAAAGCTTCTAAAAGCGGGGCTAAAGTCAACCAATGTCATACTATCAATTAGATATGGTTGATTGTTGCTGAAGCTTTAAAAGTAGAGGTTGCAATCAAAAGTCAACACTTGACGGATGAGAAGTCAATGCAGGAAAACACTACATATCAACATGAATTAATAAGTCAAAATTGGAAGTCCACTACGTTCAAATATGCAAGTATAACGAAAATTGTTTTTCGTCTAGGGTACAAGTTGTGAAGCAGAAGGTACAATAGACAATGCACTGGAAATATGCGGGTTAATTTGATATCTTCTATTTAGACAGCATACTTTAACTTAAAATGCTATGTTTTCAAATTTCAAGTGGTGACTTTTTGGTCAAACTGGCCGGTCAGATTTTGATGCCATAGCGTGATAAACATTGGGCTTGTAATCAGACTTTATTAAAGAGAAATTTGCAAATTATATAGAGATCCCTTAAATAAATCAGCATGGTGCAATTATGGATGGGCTAAGCAAGTTTAAGTATGGAAATTGGCATGGTATTATGTCGCTGGGGTGCAAAACGAAATAAAACATATGAATAATTGGAATGAGGCCCATAAACTTTTGGGGTTTTATATCAATAAATGGTCCACATGCAAGTGAAATTGGATATGCAGTAATTGGATATATATTTTGGGCTGAGAGGGGTTGGATTGCAGAGTCGTCTCTGAGAATTCACGTACCCTGTTCAAGCTTGAAAAAATGTGCCCTTTCATAATGTTTTATTAGTATTTTTTTTTAAATAAATCAAATTAGTATTGGGCTCAATAAACTTAATGCCTAGTGGGCTAAATTCTAAACCATAAAAAATGATTTGTAAATGAGCCTATATTAGAATTGGTATTTGTTTGTTTACTATTTAAAAAAAATAACATATGTATATATCGGAGTTTTTTTAAATCGCGTGCCCCTCGAAATCACGGGCCTTGTGCAGAGGTCCTCCCCGCACACCATCATAGCCGCCCATGTTGAATTGTGTAAACAATTACATTTAGATTTCAAATCCATATGCTTCTACTAAAAATAAATAGTGGGTCAAGATAGATAACTCAAATGAAACAACGGGTTAGCATGTATCATTTTAAAACACATAACTTAAATGGGTTCAAATGAGCCATCGCCGCCTCCACGTTATTGTGGCCACTAGCCGCCCTAAAACTGTTTATGGTTGGTGCACCTATTTTTATTTTATTTTCCTGAAAAGAAAGCTAGTTTTGATACGACCATACTTCTTTAAACTGGTGGTTCTGACTCATACTCATTTTCACTCAATCCTGTTCTGTTGAGAATCCTATGTGACCCAACACGACCCAACCACCGCTTTGCTGGGCATTATTCAAACCCTTCATCCGTTTTTCAGACACTAAGATCTTCAACTCTTCCATCTTCTATCCAAATTAACGTCTATACTTTGAGGCACTTAAATCTAAATTTGATGCCTTTTTTTTTACAAAATCGAAGTTCACTATCAATATAAACAAGTAAATAAAGAACTACAGAAGCATCAACAAGACAAGACATTCATTTATACAAACAAACTAAGTTATATGCAAAAAAAAAGTCAAACTCAATCAACCCAGCTTGTTTAAACCTCAATGAAAAATGACCCGTTTGAACACGAAATACAACCAAAAGTACCTGCAACTTAGCCTCCTTTTCATATTTGTGTATCTGTTTTTGAGATACATGACTGAGAATGTGTAGCAGCCTTCCTGAGAGTCTTTAACTTTCCTGAATCCACATGGCCAACCTGTAAATATCACATAGATGTTGTCACCAACTTAAAACACCACTTGATAAATCATAATAAATATTTATAACATATCAAGCTTACTACAGCCAGATTCAGATTCAGCTGAGTCCTGAAATCCTTAATCTCTACACATCCTAGTACAAGGGTTTAGTAGTAATTAGTATAAAGTATGGCGGTTACATGGCGGTTATAAAGTTCAGGGGCTAATTGTGACACTTCAGAAGTTAGTAACCACCACCCCTAAGGGTTGCGACACCCTTGGAGACACACCCATTCGCAAATGGCAGCCATACAAGGATCAAAGGGACGTATCTCTTCATCGAATGGACGCACCTATTCACATTCAATTACAGCCACAAGATTACAAGACACACCCGTTCACGAAGGGACGCGTCTATTCACTCGTACCCTTAGAAAACTATAAATAGGGATAATTAGATTCACTTGTAATTGTTCATATCATTCATTACATTCAAAAACACTATCATTGTATTCGATTGCAAGTTATATGAAAGTTCAGTTTTTTCATTCGCGATCTAGAGATCAAAGATCATTCTGGGCAACAATTGGTATCAGCGCATCAGGCTCTAAGGCATCGCAGGGAATTCGCGATCAGGTTTTATTATTCTTTCTCAATTCGCAAGTTAGTTTATTTTCGGTTCAGGGTCGAACCAGGGGTTAGGAATCTAGGGGTTTGATTCCGGGGTTTAGTGCGAATTAGATTGATTGTTTATTACGCGTTGGGTTATACGCGGGGGTTAAGGATTAGAGGTTTATTAAAACCAAGAAGGATAAAGTTTTGAAAGTGAAGATTGTTCGGTCAGAAGACATGTCAGGAACAACCGAACCAAATTCACAAATTATAATTCAAAAGGATGGAAGTTCTCTTTCCCAATTCCAGTGTCCTATTCTGAAAGCAACAAACTATACGGTTTGGGCAATTCGCATCAAAACGATTTTAGAAGCGAATGGACTTTGGGAAATGATTGAACCGGCAGAAAATACGCAAACGGATGTTAAGAAAGATAAGGCAACAATTTCTTATCTGTTCCAAGCAATACCCGAGGATGTTGTATTGCAAGTTGCAAGTTGTAAAACTGTAAAGGAAATTTGGGAAAATCTCAAGACAAGACACGGTGGTGTTGATCGGGTACAGAAGGCTCGTTGGCATACACTTTTATCAGAATTCGAGTTAATGCAAATGAGGGAAGATGACACGATAGACTCCTTCCCCGCAAAGATAAACAGTGTAGTTACCCGGGCAAGCGAATTAGGGACAACACTGAGTCAACCGACTCTGGTACGCAAACTCCTAAATGCAGTGCCAGATAAGTTTACTCATATTGTCGCCTCGATGGAACAATACTCCGATCTAGAAACAATGACACTAGAAGAAGCGGTCGGACGGTTAAAAACGTTCGAAGAAAGACTTAAGCAAAAGAAAGGAAGCCCAGGAGAAAGTCAAGACAAGTTAATGTTTACACATCACGACAACAACTCAGGAAGAGGAAGACAGTTTGGAAACCGCGGGCGTGGCAGGTTCAACCAACCGCGTGGAAACTGGCGAGACAATAAAGACAGGCAAAGCACTAAGAACGAAGGATCTTCGTATAGACCCAGAGGTGGAAGGTCTAAGAATTGGAGGAATTTTGGAAGAAACCAAACAGACACAAGTAAAATCCAGTGCTTCAAGTGTCAGAAGTATGGACACTTCAAGAAAGACTGTCCTAAGAAAGATGTTGTACAAGAACATTCAAATCTCGTCGAGGAAGATGAAGCACCCGTATTGCTAATGGCAATACAAGAAGAAAACGTTACTCAAGAAAGGGTTCTACTAAATGAAGAACGCATAGAACCAGCAAGATACGCCACAGAAGATGACAGTCTATGGTACTTAGACAACGGGGCCAGCAACCACATGACAGGAGTGCGAAGTCACTTCAGAGAATTAGATGAAAAGGTGACGGGGCAAGTTCGGTTCGGAGACGGGTCGCACGTAGAAATTAAAGGCATAGGTTCAATACTGCTGGAATGTCTGAACCAAGAACAAAAGATTGTTTCTCAAGTATACTACATTCCAAGTCTGAAAAGCAACATATTGAGCCTCGGACAACTCACAGAAATCGGTTGGAAAGTAGTAATGGATGGAGACATACTAACAGTCCGCGACAGAAACAGAAAGTTGCTAATGCGAGTCAGGAGAATGAGGAACAGGTTGTATAAAGTAAAATTGAAGATTGGAAAGCCAATCTGCCTGCTCTCAAATACAGAAGATTTAGCATGGTTATGGCACGCAAGGTTAGGCCATTTACACTTCGATGCTATTAAGGAAATGACTCGAAAGTACTTGGTACATGGAGTTCCTCAAATAAGTCATGCCAATCAAGTATGTGACGCATGCTTATTAGGAAAACATACTAGGACACCATTTCCAAATCAGGCAAAATTCAGATCTTTAAGACCTTTGGATTTAGTCTATGGAGATTTGTATGGTCCTATATCCCCACCAACACATGTTGGGAAGAAGTATATATTTCTACTTGTAGATGACTGTACTCGCTACATGTGGGCATATCTACTAACTTCCAAGGATCAAGCATTCGAAACTTTCAAGCAGTTCAAAGAAAAGGTGGAGACAGAAACTCGAACCAAGTTAAAAATGCTAAGGACGGACAGAGGAGGAGAATTCACGTCGGCTGAATTCAACAAGTATTGCAAGGACAATGGCATAGCGAGACAGCTTACAGCGCCATATTCCCCACAGCAAAACGGAGTAGTGGAAAGAAGAAACAGGACGATGTTGTCAACTACTCGAAGTATGTTAAAGGCAATGAACATGCCACAAAATTTCTGGGGAGAAGCAATAAGACATACGTTATATTTACTAAACCGGATTCCGACAAAGGCTTTGGTAAACAAGACCCCGTATGAAACTTTAAAAGGAAGAAAGCCGAATCTGGAACACTTAAAGGTTTTTGGCTGCACAGCATACGCTAAGGTATTACGACTTCAACAAAAGAAGTTAGATGATAGAAGTGCACCTATGGTTTACCTTGGAATAGAAGAAGGATCAAAGGCATACAGATTATATGATCCGGCAAAGAACAAGATATGTGTCAGTAGAGATGTAAAGTTCATGGAAGGTCAACCATGGAACTGGAATAGTTATATGGAAATGGTAGATTCAGGGAATCCCGAATGGACAAACTTTGTCATTCAAGAAGATGACAACCCACCAGAGTTAGAAGAAAATGAACCAAGTAGTCCTGGTAGTAGCGGGCCACATGTAACGCCCGGCTCTTTTGTACTTTCCATTTATAGATAGTTTTGTTCGTATTTCTATTTTTGGAAACTTTGTATTCTTGTAATCATTCTCTCTTTGTAACCGTTGTAAAATCCGAGATTTGGATCATGAATGAAACTCGCATTTTGTCAATTACATGTTACACATACTTTATATATGCTCATATGTCCAATTTCGTGGAACAATTGATACTTATTCGTAATTCTTGGAAACTATGTGCTAAACTTGTAAATACATGAAACATATGCATAATACGTGCTTTGAACGTAAACGACACTTGATTATGATACTTTTACACTCAATTATACTTGGTTCATACTCCTCATACTTGAATTTATCTTAAAGTATGCATTGGTGGCAAGAATAGTCCCTAAAGGTTCTAAAAACATCAAAATAAACAAGTCTGGGGGCTAAAGTGTAAATTTTGAAACTTTATGCCTAATAAGCAAGCCCGGGCGGCCCGCTTCAGCTTTCCTGATACCTCAGGCGGGCCGCATGGCCTTCATATTCGCAAAAAACAAGCACAGCTGCTGATCTACGCGATTATGGCACGAAATCCAACCTTTAAACACTCCCCAATCACCATTTAGCCACCTCTAAGCACCTCCAATCACACTCAAACTCTTCCACTATAAATATACACCTTCTCCTCACCATTTTACACTTTCACAACTCAAATCATCTCACAATTTCACTCTCTAAATCTGTTGCAAACTCAGAATTCGGGCAGATTCATACTCTTGCACTAAAGTGAGTATAACTTGCTCATTTCTTAACGAAATCACTTGATTCTTCTTCCTACTTGCTTGGATAATCATGGGGTTCGATTCCTTGACTTCTCCTTGGAGAAATCAGACCTGGAAATGCTCCAAAATCGTCCACAAACTTTCTGTTTTGTTTTATGTTCTTCAAAAGTTTGTTTAAACTCATCCAACTAGTGTCTAACACATCTCGTACCTATGTCCCAATGCTTACAACCTCTCTTATGGTTGGTTAGGCTTAAAAACAAGGTTGAGACACTATAAATCAGAGGTTAAAACCTCAAATATTTTCTGTTTTGTTTAGGGTGTTTAACCCACAAATCATGTTCAAGCTTATGTCTTGATGTAGAGTGATTATGGAACAACTTGGGTTGTTCCAACATAAAATCCTCACATGATTTGATGATTTCTCTTAGTATAGCTTGTTATATTATTGTACCTACCTTAGTTCTTGACCATCCTTGGTTGTTTTTACATCAAGTGTAGTGGTGAACATACAAGGGGTCCCTAAACGGAAGCTTGTCTTCCTACCCCATACATGACTTCCATGATAACTCGAGGTGCCTAAATGGAGATTTAATCTCCTACCTCCTACTTGAAACATTGGACCTAATAATATACTTAACCTAAATACGTATATACACCCATTCGAACCTTTAATGTTAAACTTGTGTTTATCTGTTAAAGTAAGTAGAATATCATCTAAAGACCTAGAACATCAAGTATGATTCTAATGGGCGTATTACCCATGAAAACATTATAACCCTAGTGGTTACATAGTGTCATACAAGGGTTACTAAGTTAAAAAGATGATTATTTTTCCGTAACATATTTTATTCCACTTTATGCTATGTTAACTCCGAATCCATAATCTTCCGTTAAACGCCAAACTCATACACTTTGTTCCTTTGTGTAGAAGGACAAGGTGCTCCAACTTAGCTAATCCATCCACCAACTCACTCGCGGGATTTCAAGTAGGAAAGCTTGCAAACACCGTGAGTATACTCGTATTCCCCTTTTTACTTTTATCACATTTGGGGTGTAAACATGTTTACCTATCAACAAACTTACACATGAACATTTTGCTTAAACACATGAACATTCCTATAACATGCTTGTATACGTGATTGCTTGATACTTTAAACTTGGGTGAAACTTATGTGTAGAACTTATCATTAACTTCGTACGAGCCAAACCGTGACGTATGTAGCGCTATAGGATTAACGACCCGCCGCCCGTAACTTGTGGTTATGTCATGAGCATATTGCGTTTTCTTGGTTTGATATGTTAGACACATGCCATATTTATTGTTTATCTTGAATCACATGCTTGCTATGAGGAATTGTTTAAAACTTATCTTTTGCTATGTACGTATCAAACTTGTATACTCGCCTTTGCTTTTGCATTGAATTGTATTTTAAACATGTTACAGGTTGATGATGAAGATGCTACGAAATGAAGTAGCGTTGATGCCTAGATACACATTTAGACGTTTAGGTTTAATATGTTGTATCAATTTTGATTATGTTGTTATGTACTTCTTTTGAACTTGTTGTTATTTGAATTTATGAAATGTTGACAATTTGAAGTTATGGAATGAAATGAGAATTATTTAAATATTGTCACAAATAGTGTTATGATGTCTCGAGCAATCTTCACACTTCGTCTCATCCCGATGTTTCCGCCATTGGTTGGGGTGTGACAGATTGGTATCAGAGCCATAACTATAGGGAATTAGGAAAATTGCTATGCTTTTGCCCTAGTCTATAGTTTTAGGAACTTTGTCTCTTATTTGTTGTTTAAAACATTTGTACTCTACCTTACATGCTTCCTAGCTACACTTCTTGTTGTTAAATTTACATGCCTTTCCTAAGGCTAACACAAACACACTTTGGTTTACTTGTATACTCTTGTAACATAAACGAGACAACGTTACCAAAATAGGCGTGAAACCCACACTTTGGTAAACGACTCTCACTCTACCTTAAACTATTTTTGCACGAAATTCCACCATTAAGCTAGGAGTGAAATCCACAACTTAATGGTAATTTCCTTTTCAACTCTAGTGGACCCTTGTCAAAATGTCGAAATTTTATTTTGACCCGACAAGTACCAACCACATTAGGGTACGAAATCTTCAAGTTAGGGGTGAAACCCGCACCTTGTGGATTAAGTCCCACTCCTCGATTTTCGATCTCGCCAAAGTCCCGATTGTTTCAATCGATTAGAGACGTGTAGTAACTAGAAGGGTAAGATACCGTTAATCGCTTCTCGACGAGAGAAGTGTAGTAAAACTGAGAAGAACTGTATGAAGAGACGGAGGAAATTCAAGTAGATCCACATTACTACTTGCTGAAGAAGAACCAAGGAATTACAAGGAAGCATCTAGTGACAGAAAATGGATTGAAGCAATGAAGGCCGAATTAGACTCGATAAACAAGAATAACACTTGGAGATTGACAGAGTTGCCAAGAGATCACAAGGAAATAGGTTTAAAGTGGGTATTCAAGACTAAGAAAGATGCAAACGGAAACGTGGTCAGACACAAAGCAAGGCTGGTTGCAAAAGGATATGTTCAGCAACACGGAATAGACTTTGACGAAGTCTTTGCACCAGTAGCACGTATAGAGACAGTTCGATTAATGTTGGCTTTAGCTGCATATCAAGGTTGGGAGGTACATCATTTAGACGTAAAGTCTGCATTCTTACACGGAAATCTCAAGGAGGAGGTCTATGTCTTACAACCAGAAGGATTTGTAAAGCCAGGAGATGAAGGAAAGGTTTATAGACTATCAAAAGCACTGTATGAATTAAGACAAGCACCAAGAGCTTGGAATACGAAGTTAGATCAAACCCTAAAGTCACTTGACTTCAAGAAGTGCACTTTAGAGAATGCAATCTATACAAGGACGAGTAAGACTTCTACACTAATAGTTGGAGTCTATATTGATGATTTGATAGTCACTGGAACATCAAGGAAGGAGATAGATGTTTTTAAATCTCAGATGAAGGACAAGTTTGAAATGAGTGATCTAGGATTGCTAGCATATTATCTGGGAATAGAAGTTATTCAAGCAGGGGGTGAGATAGCCATCAAGCAGACAGGCTATATCAACAAGATACTCAATGACGTTGATATGTTAACCTGCAACGGCACAAAGATTCCTATGAATCCAGGAACACAATTAACGAAGACTGAAGAAGGAGATCTAGTAGATGCAACACATTACAGAAGCCTGATAGGTTCTCTCAGGTACTTATTGCATACAAGGCCAGATCTATGTTACCCAGTCAGTCTGCTTAGTAGATTCATGCAAGAACCAAAGGAGCAACACTTGAAAGCAGTGAAGCAAGTACTACGTTATATCAAAGGAACTAAAGAGCATGGAATCATCTACAAGAAGCAAGGAGGATGTAAGATCACAGGTTATAGTGTTAGCAGTTTTGGAGTTAATACAGACAAAGGAAAAGGAACAACTGGTCTGGTATTCTACTTTGGAGAATCACCTATAACCTGGTGTACACTGAAGAAACAGACAGTGGCATTATCATTATGTGAATCAGAATTCATGGCAGCCACTGCAGCAGCATGCCAAGCACTATGGCTTAAAAGACTATTAAGTGAAATTACAGGCTGGAAGGAAGAGAAGATAACACTCAGGGTGGATAACGTTTCTGCAATAGCACTCATGAGAAATCCAGTCTTTCATGGAAGAAGCAAGCACATTGATACACGCTATCATTTCATAAGGGAATGCGTGGAGAACGAACACATCAATGTGGAACATATACGTGGAGAACTACAACGGGCAGACATACTAACAAAGGCACTAGCAAGGGTCAAGTTTGCTACAATGCGAGAACTACTCGGAGTTCAAGATCTGCAACAACTCAAGGATGTTCAAGATTAGGGGGGTGAATGAAATCCTTAATCTCTACACATCCTAGTACAAGGGTTTAGTAGTAATTAGTATAAAGTATGGCGGTTACATGGCGGTTATAAAGGTCAGGGGCTAATTGTGACACTTCAGAAGTTAGTAACCACCACCCCTAAGGGTTGCGACACCCTTGGAGACACACCCATTCGCAAATGGCAGCCATACAAGGATCAAAGGGACGTATCTCTTCATCGAATGGACGCACCTATTCACATTCAATTACAGCCACAAGATTACAAGACACACCCGTTCACGAAGGGACGCGTCTATTCACCCGTACCCTTAGAAAACTATAAATAGGGATAGTTAGATTCACTTGTAATTGTTCATATCATTCATTACATTCAAAAACACTATCATTGTATTTGATTGCAAGTTATATGAAAGTTTAGTTTTTTCATTCGCGATCTAGAGATCTAAGATCATTCTGGGCAACAAGTCCTTGGTTTTGAATTTCAGAATTTTCAGATTTGTCAGTCGTGTTCATATTGTTCAATTCACTGGAAAGCTCAACTACTTGCGTCTCAATTACGGAAGCATGACTCTTCTCCTCCACATAATCAGATTTAACCTCTGAATTCAACTGGGACAATAAGAAAGCCAAATGAATATTAAAATTTTGATTAGAGAATAGCAGCCCCGGGGGACACTACATCAGGGCATTTATAACTTCGTCAATAGTTAAAGAAAAGAAGCTTTAATAACTTCATCAAATGTTAAGAAAGGGCTTATCACTTAAGCACTAGAAGTTAAAAAAATGAAAGTGTTTCTTTTTAAAACAAACCATAATGGTTTGAGTACAAATACTATGGCACATATAAAACTCCGTTTATGCGTTATTAGTTTAATCTGATTTCAACAAGCAATTTGCATATGTACAAGAAAGGTTAATGTGCTAGAACATTGGCTTACTTGAAATGATAATGCTTTCTCAAGTTCCTTGACAACGACGTTTATTGTAGGACGTTGGTCATGAGTTTCCGCCACACATTGATATGCAATTTTCATAAACGTATACAAAGAATCCTTGTTGGGTCCTCTACTTAGAACGAAATTGTTTTTACCGATTTCTTCCTTTAATATAGGATCTATCATGTCCTCTAGTGTTCCCATGCAGAAGCTTTGTCTTGCCAAAGGGCCCAACCCTCTCACATTCTCCTCCAGGTAAATTGGGTCATGGGATCTCCTCCCACATAGAATTTCAAACAATACAACTCCAAAACTATAAACATATGTTTCTATTTTTAACCTATTAGTCTTCTCATATTGTGGATCTCTGTAGAACGAAATGCCAATATGATTGTTGAGATAGAGAGCTTCGTCTTCTTGATTTGGAGGCAGGAATACGCATAACCAAAAGTCAACAATCTTTGCTCCCCAACTCTCGTCCAACCCAATGCTGAAACTAGTTATATCACGGTTTATTATCATCTTTTGGTCTTCCATCTCATAGTGAAGGTACTTCAATGCGTGTGCAACATCAATGCAAATTTTCAAACGTTTTTCCCAAGTTAAAATACGCATGTGGTTGACGTTTCCCAAATAATCAATAAGATATCCATTAGAGATATTCTCAATGACAAGGACCATCTCAGAATCCTCAACACAGAATCCAAGTAGATTTACAATTTCGGGATGCTTAACACTCGTAAGTATTTCAATTTCTGTAAAAAACTCTTCTTCTCCAAACAAGTCATGTCCAGAAGGGTACCTTTTTAAAACTACAGTGCTCTGTTCCTTCAGATGTTCTCTTTCATACTTCCCCTTCTGGTATGAAAGATTTTCTTTATCAAAACATTGGAGTTCCGCTCTGTACAAAGTATAATCGTCATTCCAAGATGCAATTGTGTACGCCTCTGAGAAATTATGTGTTGCTGATTTAATATCACTCAGATGAATCTTCAAGTGTCCCAACTTGTTTTCCTGCAAATATGTGACAAAGGGAGAAAGAGAGTTACAAAACTGACATAAATTGAGAAAAAAAAATGCGTTGTTAAAACTTTTTGAAAAACCATAGATTACATTGTATAGCTATATCTATGTAGTTGGATATGTTAATTACTTACATTATATTAAATCACATATAGTTGGATATGTTAAATCTATATCTATATCTATACTATATAATAAAAGAAACCAATGGGAGTACACATGTCATTCATTGAAGCCATCTATTTTTATAGATAATTAATATCAATTAAAAGATAATTATAAAATTAAATTTAATATAAATTTAAACAATTCGTATATGAGATAATATAATATTTTAAAATATTTATCAGATTTCAAACTTATGAGTAAATTACAAGTTTTGTCCTTTATCTTTACACCAAATTACAGGCGCTGTCCTTTACCTTTAAATTTGACGAGTTTTGTCCTTAATTTTTCAAAATCTTGCACGTTATGTCCTTTAGGCCAAACCCAGTTAGATTTTTTTGGTTAAGTATAATCATGTGCCTTGCACATGAGGGTATCCTTGTCTTTTCATCTTTTCAGGGGTTATTATGTAAATAAGTTATATAGAAGGACTATTTTGTAAAAATAAATGATATTTAATTAAACAAAAATCACACACTCTCTCTCAGTCTTCTCTTGCTTTTCTCTCACTCTAAAAAACCTCTGCATCGTCTCTTCTAAAAACCCTAGTACGGTGGTCGATGGTGGATTGTGGTGGGCGTGATGGTGATGGTGGGTTTAGCGGTGGTGGGTGCGATGGTGATGATTGGTTTAGCGATGGCGGAGGTGTGCGGTGATGGATTGAGGTGGGTGTGAAAGTGTTGGTGGGTGTACGATGGTGGGTGAACAGTGGTTCTGATGGTGGTGAGTGAAGGGTAGATGTGGTGGTGGGTTAGGGCGGTGGTGGTTTAGGGGCGGTGGTTTAGGGGCGGCGGTGGGTTAGGGCTATATTGGCTAGAGCTCAAGCAACAAACAAAGGAATTGCATTGGTTTCTCAAGCTCTCAAAGAAAATGGAGGAGTTGAGGTAAGCTCAGATTATTAGTAGTATCTGTGACTTAACTTGTTTTCTCTTAGAAGCTGTATTCTTGGGCTTGACCCAGAAATGAATATCCCCATCTAGAGTTGTTGCATTATATATATTTTCACTGATTGAAGCATTGGTATTTGCTTTTGTCATTTGTCATCCAAAGTAAAGTAAAAGCAGTTGTCATTATCTTGAACATATATTGAAGCTGAATGATGAGTTGTGTTGAATGAATTGAAGTTTTAGATCTGAGTGGGAAAGGTGTTTGATAGAAGAGAGAGTTCAGACAGAGATGGGTAGAGAGAGGGGGAGAGTTATATATATCATTTTGGTTTATTTTATTAAACAATATTAAAAAAAACTGAGTTGAATGACCAAATTACCCTTGTGTAATATGATTTAACCAAAAAAATCTAACTGGGTTTCGTCTAAAGGACATAACGTGCAAGATTTTGGAACGTTAAGGACAAAACTCGTCAAATTTAAAGGTAAAGGACAACGCCTGTAATTTGGTGTAAACATAAAGGACAAAACTTGTAATTTACTCCAACTTATTTATCCTGAAATTAACAAAATATGTACCATAAATATGAATTAATCTATACTATATAATAAAAGAAACTAATTGAGGGACACTTGTCATTATTCTAGACCATCATTAATTGTATATAACTATTATTTAATTTAAATTATTAAATTTAATATCTTTCAAACATTTAAGAAATTACGGATAAAGCTCCATAAAATATCTTATTATTTATTTATATTAATCACTATTAGAAATTATATCTTAATTCCTTAATTGTAGATAATTATTATTTAATTTAAATTATTAAATTTAGAGTAAAATGCACGGATAGTCCCTGTGGTTTTGTAAAATAACACCTATAGTCCTCAACTTTTGGAAATTACACCGGTGCTCCCTGTGGTTTGACAGTTTGTTACTCGAATAGTCCCTGGAGTGGATAGGGGTTAGTTTTCTCAGTTATGTGGGAGTGAAATGCCCTTAATGCCCTTACTATATTAAAAAATATTAAAATATTAAAAGATAAAGTTAACTTAAGTGGCCCCACCCCACCCCCACCCTCACCCCCATCACCTGCAACTCCCTCATCGATACACGCTTTTTTCGTGCATTTTACAAAAGTTAGGGACTATAGGTGTTATTTTACAAAACCACAGGGACTATCGGTGCATTTTACTCTTAAATTTAATATATGTTTAAAATGCAAGAAGAATAATAATAATTATATTTATCATACTAATAAATTTATCAAAAAAACAACCATCCTTTTAAGATGCAACTCAAGTCCAGATATTTAAATTTTAAAGTTATATAATTTAATAATTACCGATAATTTATACTTATCTAGTTAATTTAAATTGGAACATTATTTTTTTGTTATAAGTTTATCTAATTGGATAATTGCTATATGCCTAATCTGGACATTTTAACATTTTTTTTAAAACTAATAAATTAAGACCACTATTATTTAAATAAAACTTGGGTTATTAAATATATGTTCACATGACTATTAAAACTCGTGAGAAAGTCGATGATACAGTTTGTCTTTTAATCGATGGTTCAATTGCTTTCATATTTATTAACTTGACAAACATCATAAGTTTTGATCATACATGATACAAAATTTTGTTTGGATGTCAGAAAAGCGTCTTAAAATTATGGTTTCATAATTGTTAAATCTTTGTTATTAACTATTTGATTTTTTATTTACTTAACCTGTGTAATACACGGGGTTATAGCCTAGTGATAATGTAAATGAAATCCAAATCCTATGGCTTAGTAAAGTTTAATCAAATTAAAAATTTCGGTTGCGTGTAATAGCCATGATAATAAATTTGCAAGACCCCCACCCAGTACCCTAAACCTTATATAGTTACCCAGTAAGTAGATAAGCCCCAAGCACATAAAACGAATCCAAATCCTATGTTTTAGTAAAATTTCGTTATTGCATATAATAGCCATAATAATAAATGTGGCACCACCTCACGCTGTCACAAATGGTAGGACCCCCTGATCCCACTCACCCCTTCCCGGCAACAGGAGTCCATCTGCATCAGACGGGCTGGGCCTGGATGTTTTTGTCACATCCTGAATAATCATAAGAAGTGGTGTTCTTAATAAACCCAAGTCAGATATCTATAAATTTTCAAGAATCTTGGCGTTCTTTAAAAACCAATGATTGACATGTTGATGTTATAGAAGAATTAGGGTTATCTCTTGCATAAATTTATGTGAATACAATAAATTTAGGTTTTCTCTGACGATTGGAGTCCATATGCACCATAGGTTTTGAAGAAAAACAGAATATATATATATTTTTTTTTTTCAAACAAAGGGTGAAATGATAATTAAAAATATTTAATACTGGAAACCAACATTCAGTGGATTACGACTGAGTATACAATTTTCAAAGGCCAACTTAAAACTATATCATTTGATACCATACTCATTGGGAACCCACAAAGAGTAAAACTAATGGTGTAAGGAGTGGTTAAACACTTGAGAGTGACAAATTAAAAAAATCAACCAATCAGAGTGCGCCACGTCAATCAGTGAAAAGTGTTGGCAATGGTTAGACACTTGGTGAAGTGGTAAACTTTTTTTTAAGAAAAAAAAGAAAAAGGTGTGATTGGTTGAGAGATGGCATGGACCCCACCCCACACTACCCTCTCTCTCTCATACCCTCCCTCTCTCTCCTCCGATCATCTCCCCGCATCGGCATGGCTTTGCCGCCTGACCAAAGACACCGAATCGGCAAAGGGTCGGCGGCGGTGTTTGCCGCGCGGCAAAACACTTTGCCGAGCCACACCGGATACCCTAATATCTATATATGAATGCCAGTTCTATTACCCATCCTCAATTTTCAGTTTCTCCATCGGGCTTGGAATCTTTCTACCATCCTATTTTAAACCTACTTTTAAGTAGAATAGGAAATAAAGTAATAGAAACCAAATGGAAATTTCTATGCTAGAATGGCTATAGAAAAAAAAAAAAAAAAAAAAAAAAAAGACCTAACAAGATAGGAAAAAGGTCTTACCATATTTTCACGAGCCAACTGAAGTTCCAATGCATTTTCAAGTTTAGTCACAATATAGAGCATATCTGGATGGTGTGTTTGCTCCTCATTAAAGCAAGAGTATGCCGCTTCTGTGTATTCCTTAAGTGAACGCGGGGACATTTGATTCCATAGATTAGGATGGATTATATCCTTTAGGGCATTGTTCTCATAATGATATTTGGCCAATGAAACTAGAGACCTATTATTCTCCTTCTCAATAAATGCTTTCCCCCCACACAATGTTTCAAATAAAACAACACCGAATGAATAGATGTCAGACTTGTGGGTCACACCCCTCGACTTTTCAAATGATGGGTCCATATACCTCATTGTTTTTGCATGTTCACAAAGGCACACTTGGTCCTTACAGTTTACTGAGTGTATGGTGGAATTTTCAAAACCGGATAACTTGGCTTCCCAGTTATCATCCAATAAAATTGTGTCACAGTTGATGTTAGAATGTATGATACCAGAATCACGCCCCTCTTCGTATCTGAGGTAACTCAACGCGCGCGCAACGCCTACACATATCCTCAATCTTTGCATCAATGTGAGGTTCAGGTTGTTTAGAAACTGCCTAAGACTTCCATTTGCCTCAAGCGTGGTTATGATGATCTTTTCATCTTTCTCGTCACAAAACCCAATGATAGAAACTAGATTTGTATGCTTAAGATTAGAAAGCACTGAATATTCCTTAAAGAACTTGAGGCCACCTTCCCTGTGCTTACAATCAAACCTCCGTGCAGAAATCTTGATCTTCTTTCCAGAACGCAAGAGTTCTCCTTTATATGCAATACTAAATCCATCGCGTCGGATGATGTTATCATCATGAAAGTTGTTGGTGGCCTTTACTACGTTTTCAAGTGTGATTCGTAACTTGCTCATTGTTTTCTGTGTTATCAAGTATAAAGGAGTGCAAAAATAACGGGTTACAAATGATAGAGAAGGTATGTTATGGACTAATACCATTGCAAGGTATGGGACTTGTATGGGCAACCATTATGGGGTTTATATACCAAATGAGCTCTCTCACCCACCAGATTAGTCTTTTGGGTTGAGTTCTCTCATTTGGTATGTAACGTTGGTATGAGAGCCAGAACTCGGAGTGGTGGCCGAGAGAGCCAGCCGTGACCAATGAGGATGATGGCCCTTAAGGAGGGTCGATTGTTATGGACTAATATCATTGCAAGGTATGAGACTTGTCCGACATGGCTTGTATGGGCTCTCTCACCCACCAATGTGTGACAAGTCACATACCTTGCAATGGTATTAGTCCATGGCTCTCTACAGGCCACAACTCCGTGGGCCACCACTCCGAATTTTGGCTCTGATACCAATGTTACATACCAAATGAGAGAACTCAACCCAAAAGACTAGTCTGGTGGGTGAGAGAGCCCATTTGGTTTAGTATATAAACCCCACATAGGTTGTCCATACAACCGATGCGGGACAAGTCCCAAATCTTGCATTGGTATTAGTCCATAACAAGGTAAGATCCAATAAGATGTATGAGAAACCACTCATACATAGATATATACAATCTTGCCGCCTTCATCCATCACTTTCTATTTATTACAATTAATAAATTTAATTAATCGAAGAAACATGAATGAATTATGTGGTACTTACGACTTTAAAGGTGCACATACGATTTTAAGCTCTGTAAGTTTAATAATCTGTACATAAGCATGCATCTCCATACTATTTATATTCAGTTATCAAATATTTTAGAAAAACTTACGCCGTTGATTCTTGTGTTTTCTGTCAAATTTCAATGTAAGGTACTAATAGTTTTTTGTTGCAAAATCAGGTATTAACTTTCTAACTTGTCACAATGTTGAGTACTAAGGTCAAACCTTGTTAACTTTTTTTGTTAAGTCTTAATAAAATGACTAAAACGCCCTTTAATAAATACAAAGTCTATTTTTAATTAATTATATTTGACTAAAATAATTTAAAGTTTTATTTATATTTGTATTTATATTTATGTTTTTCTATTTTAATTATATTGTTTTATAAAATTATATGGATTTGAAGTTTATTATATATAAACTTTGAGTTTATATATAATATTATTTAGATTAAGTTAAATAGTTTTTTTTTTTTTTTTGAACAACCAACAAAACCCTTTTATTACTGCCAACGAGCAGAAAAAAAATTACACCAACCAGAAAGGCTCTGGCTCAAACAAGAAACATCCCAAACAAAGACAAAACAAAGAAACTTAGACATAAAAACACTTCCAATGTGAGTGCATAATGTCTATCATTGCCGTCAATCGCGTGGTTTTATAATGTTAAATATAGGAGAATGGCATAATTGTAAATAAGGAGTCCTTCCTTATGTGAGACCTATAAATAGGAGCCATATATTTAGAATTTAGAACTTTTTGCAACTTTGGCACTTTCGAGGAGCTTTACAGTTCTAGAGAGAGAAAGTGCTACGAGGTGATTCACGGTGTTTGTACTTTGTCAAATATTCAATCGAATCATCTTGTTATTACGTTCTTGTGTCGATCCACACACGTACATGGATTCCGCACGTGATACGTGTTCTTTGCAATCGTATCGGGAGTTCGAATTCGATCCGGAATCGCGTCCACATCTAATATGCCCAAGACTCTCGACACCAACGGCATGCTAGACTTGAAAACTGCATCATTTCTCGACCTCCAAATACTCCAGATAGTTGTGTATACTATTGCTTGCATAATGTATTTCTTTTCTCTCGACCCACCCAACACCTCATTAATGTTAAGAAGATCCTGGATATGGAAGACAATGAGGTAGAAACCCGCCACCAAAGAGCGATAATCGACCATATTTTCTGAGAAAATTGGCAAACCGTAAAAACGTGTTACACAGTCTCTAAGGTATCTCCACACAATCTGCACAAGGGGTTCGGGAACCTGAAAGTTTCGCATCTGCAAAGCATCAGCAGTAGACAGACTATTCAGAATAGCTCGCCACGAAACGAAACACACTTTTTTGGGGACCCATTTGTTCCAGATTAGATTAACTGACAAGGAGGCTGCACAGTGGCGACACTTTGAAGTTCATATTTTCATGATTTAACCGAGAAAACACCTGAGCTATTAAACGTCCTTCTCCAACTATCCGAGTCCTGACCCAAATTGACAGCGCCCAGGAGGCCCGTCAAGATCTGTAGCTCCGCGAGCTCAACTGATGTGAAGTTCACTCGGGCCCAATCCCAGCAAAAAACCGGCCTGCTACATCATATTTCAGCCTATCCGCCACTAGGCAATGTTTGGATTTTTCAAGCGCGAAGAGATTGGGAAAAGCCGACTTGAGCGGTTGTGACCTGATCCAGAAGTCTAACCAAAACTGAACCGATACCCCGTTTCCAACCGAGCCCATAATGGCATGAGATAAGTTGATGTTTATTTTTAAAAAGTCACCGTCAATGCCTACAATTTGTTTCTAGGATCCAACAATAGACAACTTACGAGGGATGAACTCCCAAGACAGGGTACCACTATGCACCGCCCACACCAACTTTCGCCCTAAAGCCCCTGTTCAGTCTTGAAACGCCACCACCATTTAGCAGGCATGGCGACGTTTGCATCGGCAAGAGTACCAATACCAACTCCACCTTGATCAAAAGGCCGAGTGACTTTTTCCACGCGACACAACTCATTTTATCTTTATGTTCACACCCACCCCCAAAAAACAATCTTCTCAACCTTTCAAGGATTTTTAAAACTTTCACGGGGGCTCGATACAACAAAAAACAATAAGTCGGAATCGCACTCAACACCGACTTAAGCAAAGTTAATCTCCCCCCGGGTCCCAACTTTTTATCAAGTTCATCTAAATTTTTCCACCACCGGGTCCCAACTTTTTATCAAGTTCATATTACCCCCAACTGGAATGCCTAGGTGTATGAACGGGAGTTTCCCAGCTTTGCAACCAAGCGTAGAGGCCAACAAAGACACTTCCGCACTACCCACCCCTATACTAAAAACGCAACACTTCTGGATGTTCAACTTAAGCCCGGAAACAAAGTTGAGGCATCTAATAATACGTTTCAACATCAGCGTGTTATTGTGAGACCACTCGCCTAAAAATAACATGTCATCGGCGAAAAGGAGATGGGACAAAGTTGGGCCGTTATTCTCTAACGAAATCCCATTGTAAATCCCACTCGAACAAGATCTTTTCATCATACAAGTCAAACCTTCCATGGCTAGTGTTGGTGCACTTATGTCTGCGCTTTGTCTGTATTCGGTCACAATGTAAAACGATGTCTTGTTAGTCTTGTAAGTTTGACCAAGTCAACCATCCTCCTGGTTTGACTTGGCCAAACAGTCAACATTATGTTTGTAATTTGTTTGGTTCGAAGGATGTGTCATCGAAGGATCACTTATATCCTTCGATGACCTGCTCGAAAGATGTCATTCGATAGATGGACCACGAAAGATCCCATCTTTCGTGGTACTTATGGATCTTTCGAGCTGTTCCTGGTCGAAAGATGATCTTTCGACCGGTCTGCATGATCCTTCGACCAGACATGCTTGTTTGGGTATAAATACCCGTGTGTTGTGTTCACTTCGAGAGTTAGACACAGAGTGAGACACTTAGAACACTCAGAGCAGAAAACACACACACACTGTTAGAGAGAGTTTACAGAACTGATTTGTAAACATTGAGCTTGTAACCGAACTCTTCATACGTATTAATACAGAGGTGTTAATCGGTGAACTTGGAGTGTTGTGTTATTGCGTGTTCTATCTCGGTTTGCTATCTCGGTTGGATTCCGCACAACCGGGTTGGTTTGTACACAAGGATTAGGCGACTAGATCCTCCCCTAGCCGGACCTACAAGTGGTATCAGAGCCTTGGCTCTTCTCCTTGTTAAAACCGAGTGTTTTCGGGTGTTTCTCGGGTTTTAAAGTTCATATTTTTCTGGAAATATTGCTGTTTTTGCTGATTGTTCGTATAAAAACCTTGTCACATTTCATTGTCACATGTTAAAAATGGGTTTTTAGTGAAGTTTCAAGTAAAAACGGGTTTTGGATAGTTGTCGGTTTGCTGGAAATTTAAATATTTCTGGATTGTTCTTCATTGTGTTCTTCATAATATTACACATTTGATCTTAAAATTTTTGAACTTCAAGGTGTTTGTGCATTGAAAAGTGTGTTTTGATTAAAATATTGGGATCATTACCTGGTTGGTGAAAGCCTGCATATTCAGACCTGAAAGATATGGTCTGAACATACTTTCTGCTGAAAGTTCTCACCAACCCGTCAACTTTTCACCAAACTGTCTTGTTTGTCAACTGTGTCAGAGCTAGTTCGAAAGATATCCTTCGAAGTCGAAAGATCATCTTTCGACCAAAGGAGGTTCGACAGATAGTCATCCTTCGAGCATCCTTCGAAGTGTGAGATTTATCTTTCGGTCCAAGGAATATTTTCGAAACATATATCTTTCGGTCCACTGCTCATTTTCGAAAGACTAGGATCCTTCGACTGGGGAGTCTTTCGAGGTCATCTTTCGTGTATATCTTTCGGTCTACAGTACTTTTTCGAAGGATAAGGATCCTTCGGTTGGAGAATCCTTCGAAAACATTGCTCGAAACTCAACAGAGATCTTTCGAACCCTGTTGATCCTTCGAACAGGTGTGGATCTTTCGATCATCAGTCTGTTTGTGCTTAACAGTTTGTGTTTTTCAAGTGTCTTTCGACAGGTATCTTTCGGCTGAAAAAAAAAAAAAAAAAAAATGAATCCAAGGTGGAATACTTTGGTAAATACAGATATGTATTTTGGCACTCCGTCATCTTCCGCACCGGTATCTACACAAGCTAATGCAATTTCTACCGGTCAATGGGCATTTGTATCAAATCAAGTTCCAAGGGTTCAAAGCATTCTTTTAAGCGAAAGCGAAACTGGAAGTTTGAATAGACCTCCAAAGTTGATGCATTTATATGAATATCCAGGATGGATTGATAGATTTCATACATACGTTCTTGGTCAAAATACAGAATTGTGGTTGCGGTTCATCACAGATTTCGATCAAACAATAGAGGTTGCCGCATCATCTGCTGCTACGTTTGGAGATCTCTCGGAAGATCAGAAGAAAGTCTATGATCTAGAAAAGAAGGCCTACGCCATTCTCACTCAGGCCTTAAGTAAAGATATCTATCATCAGTTCGTCAGTTATAAGACTACAAAAAGGTTGTGGGACGCGTTGAAAACAAGGGGCGTGGGAAATGAAGCGACACGTCAACTGAGGAAAGAACTGCTAAGGAAAGAGTTTGATGGTTTTACTTGTATGGAAAATGAGTCGTTGGGTGATTTGACAAGTCGATTTAATCACTTGTTGACTGAATTGACAAACTTTGGGGTAGCTACAACTCCTGTAGAGATTGTGAAAAGGTTTGCAGATGCGTTGCCGCCTCAGTGGAATACGTTCTTGGAAATCATGAAGTACAATGGTACTTTAGCCACAACGAGCTTCAACGACTTCGTTCAAATTCTAGAAAACAAGAATCAGGAAGTGACTCTGAAGGCAAAAAGAATTCCCGTGCCTCAAAATCCTGAAATGTATTTTGGAACCTCTAGCACTTCTACAAAACCTTCTTCGCATGCTCCAATTCAAACAGCCTTTGTGACTAGCACAGATATGTATGGCAATACTATCCAAGTGCCGGTTCCTCCAAAGACAGACATGTATGGAAATCTGCTAGAACCAGTTCCTCAATAGCAACAACAAAGCCAACGACCTCTCAGACCAACTGATATGTTCGGAAATCCTTTACCAACAACAGATATGTATGGGAATCCACTTCCTCCTCCTCCTGTTCAATCTACCGTACCAACAGACATGTACGGGAATCCACTTCCTCCTCAACAGCAAGCAAGCTATGGAAGTACATCATCTGCTGGTCAGCAATCAAAGCCAAATACAGTACGGCTCGACACCTCAAGCTTTTCTAAAGTTAGTTTGGAAGTAGCAAAGGAACACATGGAGCTGCTAAACACTGTGGTGAGCGCATACTGTGGTTTAGTAGAAGGTCAGATTGGCAACATTAATCTGACTCAAGAAGACTATCAGCAGATAGACAAGGAAGAGATGGAAATGATGGATATTAAGTGGGCCTTTGCCAGTGCTGTTAGGCGAGCAAAGGATTTCATGGAGAGAACGGGCCGAACCAGCTTGGAAAGCAAGAAAGACACCAAGTATGGGTTCGATAAACAAGCTGTTAAATGCTTCAACTGTGGTGAACGTGGCCATTTCAAGCGTGAATGTACAAGGCCATCTCAACATGGGAACCAGAATCCCTTCAGAGGTCAAGGCAACCAACAGAACCAGAACAGGAACAATGTTCGCACATTGGTGCCTGTCAACAATCAGACTCAGGCAGGACCATCAAATGCCAATCAGGCACTAGTGGTTCAGGTAGATGAAGGCTGTGATTGGTCAATCCAGTTGGGAAACGATGCACCAGATGGAACCGCTTGTTTTGCTGAAGTGGTTAATGATCTTAAACACGCCAGTGGTGGAGAATCTTCCACCAATGGTGATGTATCTTCTGAGGATGAAGACTCTTCCGGTTATAGTGGAAGCTCGGATGAAGAATCCTCAACTTCAGGCAATGATCAAGTGGATGACACAACAAGTGCGTCAGTCGATGATGCAAATATTGATGAGCTTTTGGATGAAGCTGTAGCAGGAATTCAAAGAAGATCTATTTTGGTGGACCAAGCTGCTTATTCTTCGTCTTCTCTCCATTCAGCCTTTATGGCGAATGTCGACAGTTCATCAAGTCAGGTATGTGTCGACGAACCCACTTCTGTTAACTGTAATAACTGTGATAGTTTGCATGTTAGATGTGCTGATTTGGAAGCAAACATGTCTGAGTTGCAAGGCAAACACGATGCTTTACAAGCTAGTTTGTTTGAATTGCAAGACAAACATGTTTCTGTGAATGATAGGTGGTGTGAATTGCAAAGCAAACACAAGGCTTTGCAAGAGAAATATGATGTGACATTCATTCACAATCAGAAATTAACAGTGGATCTTTCAAAGTGCACTGAAGCCAACATGTTTTATGAAAACCATGAAAAAGGATATAAATCAATGATTGAAACATTGAAGAAAGATAAAACAGAGTTAACTAAAATGGTTTCCAGAAAACAAACGGATATTAATTTGTATATCACTCGTCTTGAGGTTATGCAAAAAGAAATGGCTTGTGTTAAAACAGAAAGTGAGGCGATTCGACTCAAGTTAGACAGTTATTTGAGTTCTAGCTATGTGTTGGATCACATCATTGATGTTCAGAAAGAGAAACGGGATGTCACATGCATAGGTTATAAGAAATGTCCACCACCCGTGAGAAACAATTTTGACGCTTTGCCTGATGAGGAGTATAGGACTCACTTTGAGCCATCTGTTCCTTTGGACGTTGAGGAATTTGCAGCAGGGCTCGGATACAAGAAAGAAGTATCGTCAGACTCAGATGTGTCAGCAGATACATTTGTAACTGCTGAACAGAATCAGGATCCTCCAGTTGTGGTTGAGGATGTTGATTCTTCTGATGATGAGTCTGATGATACTGATTCGGAAAAGTCTGATGCAGTGATCAAAGAAGAGGACATACCTCTTGAGAATCATATCCTATGTGATCCTCCCACAAAACCTGCTAAGACTGTTCCAACCGAGTCCACATCAGCAAAAGAGTCGGAGGGTGTGGATTTGCTGTACACTCTTGTTGGTGATGATAAAATCTATTCAGACAAAGATTTTCCTATTAAAAATGTTAATCAATCTTTAATTAGTAAAGTCTTTGAAAATTCTACAAGTAAGTTTTTGGGAAAGACAGGACCACATGTTACAGTCACACAGTGTCCTCCTATCCCAAAGGCTGAAGTTAGAAAACAGTTTGGGAACAAGAAATTACCAACAGTGCCAAAACAGCAAAACCATACCAAAACAAATGGTAAGGCACCGACTCAAACTGAAAAGAAGCCGAATCAGAAGAAGAAGAAGAATGTGAACTTTGTGAAATCTAAGTGAACGGACAAAATTACAAAGTTTGAAAATCAATCTAATTTAGATTTTGTCCAAAAAGCAACTGTGATGAAAAGGAATGAACAAAGTTGTTCAAAACCTAGTACCTCGGGATCACAAAGTTCATCATCGGCAAGACGACCACATGATACTTCGGGGTTTGTTGAACGAAGATCATGTTTTGAATGTGGAACAATTGGGCATGTCATTCGCAATTGCCCGTATCTTCATAAACAAAAAGGCATAGTTGATGTTCCCCGTGACCACATTGACCGCAAGCGATCTGTTTCTGTAAAACAAGATCCCCGACTCATAAGAGAAAGGGAAAAGAAACAGAAACGCCAACAGGTCAAGAAAATTGAAAAGGCAATTACAACCGATGTGGTTCACAAACCATCTGTTTCAGTTAAACCAGATAACTCAAAGTTTTCAAAAGCTTTAAACAATCAAACTGGTATAACAAAACAGACTTGGAAACCAAAAACGGTTACTGAATCAGGGGGACCATCACAATTTCCGAATCATCAAAAGGTGGAAGTTATTGTTGTTGATAAAAATGGAAGACCCAAGACCACAATGGCTTGGGTCCCCATCTCCAACTAATCGATTGAGTTTATGTGCAGGGTGTTCCAGGAGGAACTATCAGTAGTCATTGGATTGTTGATAGTGGGGCATCCAGGCACATGACAGGCGACATGAAGCTTCTCTACGACGTCAAATCTATTAGAGGAGGTTATGTTGCTTTTGCTGGAGATAAGGGCGGATATATAACTGGTGAAGGAATGATTTCCAACGGGGTTGTTAGCTTTGACAAGATCAACTTTGTGCAACAACTTGATCACAATCTTCTTAGTGTTTCTCAAATTTGTGACAAGCAGTTCTCAGTACACTTTGATGCTAATGGATGTTATGTGCTGAAACCCGGCTTCAAAATTCCAAAAGAATGGATTCTCTTGTCGGCTCCAAGGATAAATGATCTGTATGTCCTTGATATGAGCCAAGCTATCACAACGTCTGCACAAGCAACATGTTTCGTTTCTAAAGCCACAGAAAAAGACACAATCTCTTGGCACAGACGAATGGGTCACATTCACTTACGCAAAATGAATCATTTGGTATCAAATGAATTGGTGAATGGTGTTCCTCTCAAAAATTTCCATCTTCAAGACGTCTGTGTTTCGTGCCAGAAAGGAAAACAAACGAAGAAGCGACACCCGGCAAAGAAAGTCAACACGGTGGCTGTTCCTCTTGAACGTTTGCACATGGATTTGTTCGGTCCTGTCAAGCACAAAAGCATTAGGAATGATCAATATTGCCTCGTGATTACTGATGATTATTCAAGATTTTCTTGGGTGGCGTTCATGGCACACAAGAGTGAAACCTTCGGTATTATCAAAAACTTGATCATTCAGATTGAGAATCTTTACAACTTGAAGGTTAGGCGGATACGCAGCGACAATGGTACTGAATTCAAAAATCATGCCATGGCAGAGTTTTGCACTTCAAAAGGCATTCTTCACGAATTTAGTGCAGCTTACACTCCTCAACAGAATGGCGTCGCTGAACGTAAGAACCGCACATTGATCGAGACTGCTAGGACTATGTTGGTAGAGTCGCAGCTGCCCATTCCATTCTGGACTGAAGCTGTGTCCTCTGCTTGCTATACGTTGAACCGAGTCCTTACAGTCAAAAGGCACAACAAGACCTGCTTTGAGCTTATCAACAAACGGAAACCAGACTTGTCTTATCTTGAACCGTTTGGAGCTCCTTGCACAATGATCGATCCTAATGGAAAGTTTGGGGCAAGATCAATCGAGGGATACTTTCTTGGGTATTCCACCCCAAACTTAAGAGTCTGGAATCTAGAGACTAAAAGGGTTGAGGAATGGTCTGAAGTCAGAGTACAGAGGCACACTTTACCAGTTAGAAATCCTGGTCAGCCTTGGATGTTTGAGTACGATGACTTTTTCAATTCGATCAATGTTGAAGCCGTTGAAGAAAATGCTGCGGCAAGGATGTTTTTCGAGAGCGACAATGCAACAGATTCACCGTTGGTTCGTCCCATTATAGTCAATCAAGAACCATCTTCAGTGAACAATAATGCTCTCGATAATGAGGATTTTCAAGATGCTACCGAATTGAACGAATCTTCAGAGGATGATGAATTTCTCGATGCAGATCAAGAAGCTCCATCAGCAGTACTTGGTACTTCAGAAGGTACACCTCCAGTGGATGTCCCTCGAACAGCTGAAGCTACTGCATCATCCTCTTCGTCAATTCCGGGACTTGAATTGATTGTTGATCTCAATCTCAACAATCTGGGTACAAATATTCCAGTTCAAGATAATCCAGAAACACGGATTCACAATACCCATCCTCAACAAAACATCATCGGAAATGTACAAAGTGGCGTTCAAACAAGAAACATGTTGCGAAACAACAACAATGCAGGCTTGTATGCAACTATCCGAGAATCTGGTCAACAGAATGATTGGTCTTTCGCGTGTTATGTCTCACAGGAAGAACCAAGAACTTGGAAAGATGCATTGAAAGATAGCTCATGGGTTGAAGCGATGCAGGAAGAACTGCAGCAATTCCAGAAGCTTGGTGTCTGGAAACTCGTAGAGAAACCTGCTGGTTACAAGAAGATTGGTACCCGTTGGGTGTTTAAATGCAAGAAGGATGACCGTGGGATTGTTATTCGGAACAAAGCACGATTAGTCGTTCAAGGTTTTCGTCAGATTGAAGGGATAGACTACAACGAAGTCTATGCACCTGTTGCGCGTCTAGAAGCAATTCGGATCTTTCTGGCTTATGCCTCATTCAAAGGTTTCAAGGTATACCAGATGGACGTGAAGAGTGCATTCTTACATGGTGTGGTGGAAGAAGAGGTGTACGTCGAACAGCCTCCAGGTTTTGAAGATCCTATCCATCCCGATCGGGTTTGGTTGCTCAACAAAGCTCTCTATGGTCTTCATCAAGCACCGCGAGCTTGGTACGCAACCTTATCTAATTATTTGCTGGAGAACGGTTTTCGCAGAGGTCTTATCGATTGTACTCTCTTCATCAAAGAACAAGATGGAGATCTTCTACTGGTACAGGTATACGTTGACGATATTATTTTTGGTTCTACTAATGATGTTTTGTGTAGGGATTTCGAGCGTGTGATGCAGGATAAATTCGAGATGAGTGCTATGGGGGAAATGACCTTCTTTTTGGGCCTACAAGTACAACAAACTGAGTCTGGGATATTCATCCATCAGACTAAATATGTTGGTGACATCTTGAGCCGGTTCCAGATGTCTGATGCAACGCCCATAGGTACCCCATTGCCACAAAATCACGGAATTACTCCAGACTTGAAGGGTCAAGATGTTAGTCCCTCACACTACCGCGCGATGATCGGATCTCTTATGTACCTCACAGCATCAAGACCAGATATAATGTACCCAACGTGCCTGCTTGCCAGATATCAAGTGAACCCGAAGGCCTCACATCTTGCAGCTGTAAAAAGGATTTTTCGTTATTTGAAGGGTTACCCTGACACCGGTCTGTGGTACCCTAGGGATAATAACTTTGACTTGATCGCATTCAGTGATTCTGATTTTGGCGGATGCAAAATCGACGGCAAATCCACAACGGCTGGATGTCAGTTTTTGGGAAATCGCCTAGTCACATGGCAGTGCAAGAAGCAAACGTGCGTCGCTACATCAACATGCGAAGCTGAATACATTGCTGCCTCAAGTTGTTGCTCCCAAGTCCTGTGGATACAACAACAAATGCGTGATTACGGTTTTGAATTCCTAACTACTCCTATTTACGTTGATAATTCTGCTGCATTACAGATCACTAGAAATCCTGTGCAGCATTCAAAGACTAAGCACATCGAAATTAAGTATCACTTCATACGTGATTGCTTTGAGAAAAGGCTAATCGATGTTGCTTACGTCCACACCGATGACCAACGTGCCGACCTTTTTACCAAAGCTTTTGACAAATCAAGATTTGACTACTTATTATTGGTAAACGGCATTAAGGTCAAGCAAGAGTAAAACCAACATCGGAAAATCATTTTTGTAAATACCTTTGTGTTTTAAATTTGTCTTAGTTTATTGATTTTAGGGGGAGTAAATCCAAAATTTGAAAATCCAAAAACATTGAAAAATTTCTTAAACACAAAAACAATAGAAAAGCAAAAATGAGTTTCCTGGCGAGCATGGCGAGCAAAAGAGAAAATGATAGTACATCAGTGGTCTGTCCAAACCTCTTTAAACCTTAAATGAAAAACGATAAGCAGCTCTATATAAGATGTATCGGTAGGCTCACAATCATTTTAAAGTGTGCAGGGTGATATAAACTTAAATCGACTGAAGACTGGGTGGGAACCACTCATTGGCATATGGTCTTAGTACCGAAATTTCGTTTGAGAGATTGCCGAGGTTCTGAGATATTCGGTCTTTATGCTGCTTATCATCTGGGTATCATGGTTGTATCTTTTACCGAAAAATAACGGGGACGCAAGTCTAGATCTTCCATGATACTATACATACGTGTACATATTGCATACGACCTCAATAAGTGATAAACAATCACATGTCCCAAACAAAATAAGTGATTTTATATCACAAATTCTTTCCGGGAGTCAAGTTCGTCTCTCTGCTGTACGAAAGTACTGACCTGTTCACGGACTTGCTCCTGTGCCCTCATGCATCGAAAATCAAGTTCCTCATCAATAAGTGATTATATCACATAGGGCTTGTTTTCAAATCAAAATAAGTGAGAATCTCACATCATATACGGTCAAACAGATGATAATCGGTATACTCACCGGTAAGATGAACCCTCGTGCATACCTTGATACGGGAATGTGTCGTGATGTGGATGAACACCGGTCGGTAAGTATAAATCATACCTTAACGTATCCCCTCGCCATGATTACAAATGATAAGTTGAGTTTATGTGGACAACAATACTGATAATTGTTATAGGACGCTTATCTTAATGTTAACTAGCTGAACAACAAGAGCGTTTTGGCATGACCGTACACTGATATGATTCTCTTACCCTCGAAACTCGCAAAAAGAATGTCTGTAAATATTTATTTAATGCTTTCAGTTTCTGCATCTTTGTATATATTTATTTACTGCTTTCAGTATTTACATTTGAAATATTCAAAAATACCAAAAAGATTTTAGGCGTGTTTTAATATAAACTTTATAAATACCAAAAAGATTTTATTTCTATCTTATTTTCGATCGTACGATGTTGGAGCTCGAGTCTTCGTTACCTGAAACCTGAACGAAAACCGAAAATGACTAAATCTTCTTAAACGGTCGAAATTTGCAAGTTTTGAAAGTTAAAGACTAAAATTGATAAACTATTTTAAACTTTCAAACTGTCGGACGGTGTTTGTTTGAACAATGGTCACATGTGTGTCGTTTGCTTATGATATTCCAAGCAGTTGTTCTCATTACGCGTTTAGATTTCTTGCATGTGCAGATTCTAAAGGCAAGAAGAACATGGTCGATGACCAGCTTCGGAATGAAGACACAACGTGAAGGCACTCAAGTGATGAAAATGATCGAGTTGCCGCTGACCATCATCAAAACCACAAGGATCTCACTTCATAAAGAACAAGACTTTCACGAGCATAACTCAAGGGGGAGCTTATGTTAAGGGGGAGTTTGTCAACACACTTCCAACACGAAACGGGGAGTTTGTTGGTACACTTTCTGCTTTCAAGACGTGAAGACTTTAAAGATCCTCCGACATTGAAGACTTGAAAAGAAGTCAAAGACTTGAAGACACGAGAACTTACAAGAATGAAGATCGAGACAAAGCAACAGCTGATTGTTGATAAGCCAGACAAAGCTACAGCCAAGGGGGAGTTTGTTGGTGCACTTATGTCTGCGCTTTGTCTGTATTCGGTCACAATGTAAAACGATGTCTTGTTAGTCTTGTAAGTTTGACCAAGTCAACCATCCTCTTGGTTTGACTTGGCCAAACAGTCAACATTATGTTTGTAATTTGTTTGGTTCGAAGGATGTGTCATCGAAGGATCACTTATATCCTTCGATGACCTGCTCGAAAGATGTCATTCGATAGATGGACCACGAAAGATCCCATCTTTCGTGGTACTTATGGATCTTTCGAGCTGTTCCTGGTCGAAAGATGATCTTTCGACCGGTCTGCATGATCCTTCGACCAGACATGCTTGTTTGGGTATAAATACCCGTGTGTTGTGTTCACTTCGAGAGTTAGACACAGAGTGAGACACTTAGAACACTCAGAGCAGAAAACACACACACACTGTTAGAGAGAGTTTACAGAACTGATTTGTAAACATTGAGCTTGTAACCGAACTCTTCATACGTATTAATACAGAGGTGTTAATCGGTGAACTTGGAGTGTTGTGTTATTGCGTGTTCTATCTCGGTTTGCTATCTCGGTTGGATTCCGCACAACCGGGTTGGTTTGTACACAAGGATTAGGCGACTAGATCCTCCCCTAGCCGGACCTACAGCTAGGATAAAAAGATATGTGGATATAGGATCCCCTTGTCTAAGACCCCGGGTGCCCTCGAACTCACCGGTAGGCGAACCATTAACAAGAGCCAAAGGCCGAGCCATAGATAAAATAGCCGAGATCCAATTAACCCACTTCCTAGGGAAATGTATTTGCTCCAAAATAGAGAGTAAGTACTTCCAACAAAGCGAATCATAGGCCTTTTCCAAATCCACTTTAAATAACATACCTCTTTGCTTTACCCTCCGCATCCAAGCTATAGATTCATTCACCATCAAAGGCACATCTAGAATGTTGCGACTCGAAAGGAAATCTATTTGCTCTTCCAACCCTAAATCCCCGATGAAACATTTTAGCCGGTTTGCCAAAACCTTCGAGATCACTTTATTTATACACCTGACAAGGATTATTGGTCTAAAATCAGCGAACCGGAGCGGGTCTTTCACTTTAGGAATGAGCGTAATAATAAAGGAAACACAACCCTCCGAAATAGCCTCCCTAACTTGGAATTCGTTCAACAGTCTTAAAAAATCCAGTTTCAAACAGAGCCAAAATCTTTTTAGAAAGGTAAAATTGAACCCATCAGGCCCTGGAGCGTGATCACCCGCACAATCCCAAAATGCTCCCTCGATTTCCAACAGAGAGAAAGGATTAACTAACCTGTCACTATCCGATTGGGAGAGCCCCGGGAGCAAAGATCCCTTCAGAACCAGCCTGTGTAAAACTGGTTTAGAAAATTTTGTAGCGAAATACTCCACGGTTTTCTCTTTGAGTAACACTGGATCCGTAACCCAAGTATTGTCAAACATAAGCCCCACTATCCTATTTGACGATTGATTTATTTTAATAACCGAGTGGAAAAAAGAAGTGTTTTCATCCCCATCAACTGCCCACTTTTTGTCTGGCATCTAAAGCTTTTATTTTTTCGATCTCCAGCACCGTTTTTCTGGCCTCGGTTCTCTCCAGACATTCAGTTTCTGTAAGAGATCTATGTTCCGCCGTACGGTCCAAAGACTCAATAACCTGTTTGAAATGCGTAGCCGACTCTTCAATCCTTCTTTTTTCCGCTGCCACCCAATCCTTTATGCGATTCTTCAGCCACCGGAGTTTCGTGGCAAGAGACAAATCCGCCCTGCCCTGAAACACAAAAGAACCACACAAGGATGTAACATAATCCTCAAAACCTGGCAAATCGAGCCAGGATTAAAACACCGAAAAGGGGTGTGACCGAAATCAATCGCCCTGACCCTTAACGGAATAGGGTAGTGATCCGATAAAAATCTGTTCAGGGCAGTCACGATAGCCCCTGGTCATTTGCTAAAGAACTCCCTGCAGACGAGGAACTGTCCAACTTGCTAAGCCTATTCCCCGCATCTGCCATGAACGTAAACCGGTGACCCCCCATACTATACTCACGTAACTTTCCTGCTTCTATAAAGTGATTAAACGCCGTCGCGTTTGAAGCAAAAAAAGTTAGAGTTCATCCGTTTTTCAAAGGAACGCACATCGTTAAAGTCTCCCATGAGAAGCCGAATGCCCGCATTTGAATGCATTAGATTCAGAATGTCTCCAGATAAGTTCCTTCGAGCCCCTACGTCATTTGGGGATTGGATATTTAACACATTCACCACTTCTCCAGAGCCCGAGATAACCCCAGAGACAAGAAGAAAATGCCTCGCCTTAGTGACTCCCTACTTGGTAAAAGACCCAGGGTCCCACATAGAAATAAGCCCCCCCCCCCCAAACACCTTACCGGATTGACCACCTCATATTCGAAAGTCGTTCGACCCCAAACATTACTCAGAACCCAAAGCGGAGGGTCCTCAACATTTGCTTCATGGATAGCAAGGAACTGCACCCCACAAGCGGTTTTTAGACCTCTCACCCACCCCGACTTACCCTCCACCCCAAGACTTCGGACAATCAAGGATAAGCAATTCATGAAAAAACCGCTGCCCCGACTTCCACCAAAATCTCATAACAAACCAGTTTTTCAAAACTTTCAAGGTTAACCCCAATTGTTTTGCCCACTTCACAGGTAGCTACCACTTCTGCCCTGGGGTCAACCCCATCGTTCTCATATAACTCAGAACCCGGAACATCTGAGACAAGCTCATGAAGAGCGTCCCCTTCCCTCAAAGGACCAGAAGGCCCGGTCTTTAAGTTCGATGAGGTATGGTGATTGGCATGAAAATCAATCGAAGGAGGAGGAGAGGAATTGTTCAGATCGAAAAGGGGGGGGGGGGGCAACTGGATCTGCAGCCATTGACTAAGGGAGTTGGACATCAAAGGAAGTCCAATCTGCCGATCTGGGCCTTTTTCTCGAATGGGTCAGGATGTTGGGCTGGACTTAGACTGATTAGCCCAAGAAAAACCACAAAGATGGCTCCTTTTATTATACCTTCTAGAAGAAAATCTTGATGAGGGGGCGTGGCGTACCCCACCGATTTTTGAGTTCCCCTAAAATGCTCCTGCCATTGCAAATTGGGTTATGCAAAAAAGGGACGACTTGTCTGCACATTCACCTCATCCCCATGCACAACGTTTGGTTTTCCCATGCAAGCATCTCCACCGATCGCCTCTTCACCCCCAATCGTAATTCCCTCCAGCGAGACCCCAGAGGTTGAGTCAACCCTTCTGAACTCACCTTCTTCAAGGTCAAGCCCTAGCTCCACAGATTTCAGCTCCGGGCATGCGAAATCTGGCAGCCACGGCGCATCTACTTCAAGAACCCAAACTTCCACACGAGATCTTTTCCATAAAATAGAAACCATCTCATCGACCCGATTCCTTAGCGAAAGAAGGACATGGGTAAGACCGTCAGAATTATCCAAACCCTCGCATGAGAACTCCGACGGCCAAACCACCCAGCGAAACATCTCACCATTTTGTCACAAACCCTCCCCTCCCGGAGTTGAAGCGAGCGGCCTATAATACGTAAACCACAGATCCTATCACAAGAAAAAACTTGGCCAGTCCACTGCACCACCAATTCAAACACCGGCTCCCACAACTCACAAACTTCATGTAAGTTTTTGGGAGTTGGGGGAGGGGGGTTTAGGTTTTGCTTCTAAAAGTTGCGATTTTAACATAAAAAATATTAAAAAAAATTAAAAAAAAAATTTTAGATTTTTTTTTTATTTTTTTAGATTTTTTTAGGTTTTTTGGGGGTTTAGTTCTTAGCCTTTTAGCTTGGGGGGTGGGGGAGGGGGGTTTAGGTTTTTGGGGTGGGGTGGGGGGGGGGGGGTTAGGTTTTTTTTAGGTTTTTTGGGGGGTTTAGTTTTTAGCATTTAGCTTGGTGGGGGGTGGGGGGGGGGGGGTTAGCTTGGGGGGGGGGGGGGGGTGGGGGGGTTTAGGTTTTTTGGGGGGGGGGGGGGGGGGGTTAGGTTTTTTTAGGTTTTTTTAGCTATTTTAGGTTGTGTTCACATTGGTTCTCGCGGTTCTCGCAATAAAGGTGGTTCTCGCATGAATCTTACCCTATATATATATATATATATATATATATATATATATATAGGAAGATTATCTTCAGAATTGTAAGAACTAACAAAAAACCATTCAAAATCATTTTTTTAAAACAACCTTGATTATAATTAAAATACAACATTAAAAAAGTATTTACTATTAAATAATTCATCTCTCATATCTCCTCTGAAAATCACTTTTAACAAATTTCACACATATGAAAGTATAAGACGTTTACACACATATATTTTTTTTAATTTACAAATACATGTAAATTTTAATGTGTAAATTAAATTTCTGATATTGTATTGGAATAACAAGTGTATTTTTTTTTTTTAATTTGAATGGTTTTTGACCAAGTTCGCGGTTCTCATGAAATATGTGAGTTCTCATTTTAACATTACCCTATATATGTGAGGAACACGCGCGTGTGTGTTGTGTTCTTTAAAAGATTGATGGCTCATTAATAACCTTTTTAATGAACATGGGTTAAAGTTAAGGTCTATATCAATGCACTTAAAAGAATTAATTTCATGAAACTATGATAACTTACCTGAAATGCTAATGCTTTCTTAAGTTGCATTAAAACTTCTTTTGTTGTTGGTCGTTTTTCTCTTTCATGATGTAAGCATCCGTAGGCAATCTTTTGGAATGTAGTTAATGAGTTTGGCTCGATATGTTCCCTTATTTTCTCTAACACTACATCATAGTGTTTTCCTTCTTCAAATTTGTTTTTTATGAAATTAGGTAGATAGCGACCCTCATGCTTGTGAATTATAAACGTTGATCTGCCACATAACATCTCAAATAAAACCACACCAAATGAATAAATATCAGATTCTATAGTTAGGAATCCTGATTTTCTGTAAAGTGGGTCCAAGTATCCTCGTGTGCCACAAGCACGATCGATAACATAGTCTGTTTCATGAGTCAATGGACTTATTAAAGAAAGTCCAAAATCAGCAAGTTTCGCTTTCCAGTCATGGTTTAGTAAAATGTTAGAAGATTTGATGTCCCTATGTATCACCCTTGCTTGTTTTCCAATTCCTCCATGAAAGAAATATAACGCATTTGCGACATCAATGCATATATTAAGTCGTTCCACCCATGTAAGAGAAGGATCACTCAAATACTTATCAAGACTTCCTTTAGGCGCATACTCATAGACAATGATTTTTTCATTCTTTTCATCACAATAGCCTAAAAGACCAATGACATTCTCATGCTTATACTCCAAAAGAATTTGGAGCTCACTCAAGAATTGTTGTTCCCCTTGTCCAAACCTCGTATCCAATCGCTTTGCAACAACCGTTTTAAATCCATCACCATCTTGAAGGTTTCCTTTATAGACTTTACCAAATCCTCCACCTCCAATGCAATTGTCATTATGAAAGTTATGGGTGGCCTGATTTAAGTCTTCAAGTGAAATTCTTGGATTTTCGTTGTTGGTTTTCTGTTGAACATGACATACCAAAACATAACACATATATTGTTAACAATAACTTGTTAAAATAAAAATTGATGATTAAAATGGTGTTAAAAAGAATATACACAATTTGGTGAATGCTAATAGAAAGCAATATAATGTTAAAATACATATTGATATTAAAAGACTAAAATTGATGAAAAACTAGATGGGAGGTGGGTTTATAAGTGTTCTAAAAGTATTAATGAGGATTACAAATTGGTGACATAAATTGGTAAACGAAATTATTACGTAATGATAAATAAAGTAGGTTGGTAATAAAAGTTCAAAAATATTATGAAAAACTATAAATTTATCATAAAAAGCTAGATTGCTGATATATTAATTTTTGACAAATTCAACACAGTCTATAAGATAATATTTCTGTTTAAATCCCTACAATGTTAATCAATGGGAATAACAAAAAAGTAAACTTTGATAGTTGAACACTATACGTTAGAAGGTATAAATGATTTTTAACATTGTAAACCTAACAATTTGTGTTACATATGGAAATTAAGCATTTTAGATAACTTGTTTCATTATTTAAGTGATTCTATGGATCAATAGTATTAAATAAAAACAGCGACTTACTTGAAAGAGTAAAGCTTTCTCAAGTTCATTGACTACAACTTTCATTGTTGGGCGTTCTTCTTGAGTTTCTGCCACACACCGGTGTGCAATTTCAACAAACGTGTGCAAAGAATCCTTGCTGGGCCCTAAATTGAGAATAAAATTGTGTTCACCAGCTTCTTCCTTTATTATAGGGTCTATCATCTCCTCTAATGTTCCTGTGCGGAAGCGCTGTCTTGCCACATTGGCTAGCCCTTTGTTACTCTCCTTAAGAAAAATTTGGTCATGGGCTAACCTCCCACATAGAATTTCAAACAAGAGTACTCCAAAACCATAAACATCTGATTCTCTTTTTAACTTACCAGTCTTCTCATATTGTGGATCTCTGTAGGACGGTCTACCAATACGGTTGTTGGGAAAGAGAGCTTCGTCTTCTTGATTTGGAGGCAGGAATACCGACCACCAAAAGTCAACAATCACTGCCCTCCAATTCTTGTCCAACCCAATATTGTTAGCTACATATATCACGGTTTATTATCACCTTTTGGTCTTTGATTTCAGAGTGAATGTACTTTAAAGTGTGTGCAACATCAATACAGATTTTCAAACGTTTTTCCCAAGTCAACATACGTTTATTGCTGTCGTTTATGAGATAAGGAGCAAGAAATCCTTTAGAAAGGTTGTCGGTGATGACAAGGATCATCTCTGAATCTTCAACACAAAATCCAAGTAGGGTGACTATGTTGGGATGCTTAACATTGCTAAGCATATTAATTTCTGTAAGAAACTGTTGTTCTCCGAATAGACGATGTTGAGAAGGGTAGCGTTTTATAAGTACAGTGTTGTGTCTCTTGGATGAATAGATTTCAGCCCTGTACAAAGTACAACCATCCCTAATTGCTATTTCGTATGCCTTTGAAAAATTTTGGGTTGCTGATTGAATATCAATGAGAGAAATCTTTAAGTGCTCCATGTTCTTTCCCTGCAAATTAAAAGTGTGACATGGGGGTTTCAACTAAAAATATGAAAAGGAAATTCTATGGTTTAGAAACAAAGAAGCCTATTATCAGTCAATATCTCCGCTTGTTATTTTCCAACACTCCAATAAATCAATTATCTCGCTAGCGTCCATGAGTAAATAAAACACAAATACATAAATTTATAGTTACTTAAACCAAATTAAATTAAGGATAATTTTCTTGATTATTACATGAAAATGTGAAACCCATCTAAATGCTATGTGTCAAATTAATCAAACTAAATTATCCACTGCTTATAACAGGCCGAATAATAGATCAGTTAGTGTTATTGAATTACAATAACTTGTTAGAACAACTAATTAAGTTAACTATTGGTATGAAAGGAGGATTATATATATTAATCTTCACGTGATTTAAATGAAATTAAATAATAAACATAAAAACTGAAGTTGAAAAAGAATTCTATTGCAACACTTGAAAGTTTTGTACGTATCTAGTTGCATGATTCATAAATTGATTCACTGAAAACTTTAGATAATGTGATAAATAATTATATAATAATTGTAGATGCATTTTAATGTCTATAGTCCGTATGTCAACGAGTCGTAGGTGGTAGGGTGTCGAAACAAGTCTAGAATAGCCTGCTATTAACGTACGAATATTTCTTGGTTCTCGGCATTAGCCAAGAGGTCACGAAAGGATGGAGCAGGATGGATGGTGCGTTAGGAGGTGGAGAAGTTTTCAAAACTAGCTCCCAAACCGCAAAGAAACCAGTGCCTTTTGTCTTTATCACTAACCGGGTGTCCGATTGCGGCAAGTTGGTCGGATATAGCCTTAAACTTCCAACCGAATTCTGAGACAGAGGAGGAACCTTTTTGGAGAGTCCGAAGACTGTCTTTCAGGTTGTGGATGCGTTAGATAGAGCAGTGACTGTAGGCGTTTGCTAAGGCTGTCCAGACTGAGCGGGCTGATGTGTGCCCTATTGTTTCGACCATAGCCTCCTCTGTGAGTGTGGAATTTATGAGCAGTAGGACCTTTTGATCGGCTGACTTCCAAGTTGTAAAGTCTGGATTGATGATGGTTTAATTGTCTTTGGTTTGGGTTTCGGGTGGTGGCTGAGTGGTACCATCGATGTGATGAAGAAGTTTGAGGTAGCTTATGACAGGGGTTATTTGTTTCTCCCAAGGTAGGTAATTTGTGGATGTGAGTTTTATGTTAACTAGGTGAGTGAGAGAGTGGGGAGGGATGGAAGAGATGTCAGTGGAAATGGACATGGTGGTGCAAGAAAGTAAAAGAAAGAGAGATAGGGAATAGGTGGACAGAAGAGGGGACAGGAAAAAAAAAGGAAGGATCTCTATCTTTTGGCTGATACCATGACAATTTGTAATTCCCAATCAATTGCATTACATATGGTACAGGAATATATCCACACGGGTGATTACAA
The DNA here is from genome assembly GCA_030545235.1 of Helianthus tuberosus. Lineage (NCBI taxonomy): Eukaryota > Viridiplantae > Streptophyta > Magnoliopsida > Asterales > Asteraceae > Helianthus > Helianthus tuberosus. The sequence goes on along the minus strand of CM060412.1, from coordinate 193,708,348 downwards.
AATTAGAGGAGAAGATTACTCCTATCAACAATATACAATATGGAAATATATATAAATTTATAGGAGAAGATTACTCCTATCAACAATATACAAGCTTTGTTACATATGTTAGTGGTCTGGGTCATAGCTTAGCGATTGCAGTCTCAATCTCTAGAGGTGTCTAGCGATTGTGGTTGTGGGTCAACCGATTGAGCGATTGGACTCAATCGCTTAGGACATCCTTAGTGATTGAGATTTGAGCCTATATTTATTCAACTCCCACACAATCGCTCATAACTTTTCCATATATTTTTCTAACCTTCTAAGTCAAATCTCTGTGTCTAGATCCAAACTTTGTAACCAATGTTTTAATTACTAAAATTGAGTTAAAGGTTTATATACATGCTTGGGTGATTAATGTATGTGTTGATATGGATTCCGCACATATTTCAGCATAGTAGTTTCATAGATCCAATCTAACGGACCGACATGTGGTATCAGAGCTAGAACTATACGTTCGATTCTACTCTATGTATACGTCAATTACAGTGTGTTTTGGTGGAAATTTGCATTTGTTGAAAATGGTTTGAACTTATTTGTGCGGGGTTTGACACTATTACGTCAAGTTATACATCATATCGTATTATTTTTTAAAATAAAACAATCTATGATGAATATGTGTGTGTTCTAGAGATCATAGTAATGGTGGACCCAGGAATTTTTTGCTGGGGTTGCGGAATATTTTTAAAGATTTTAGGCTCCTAGTTATATAAAAATATATGTTCATAGTGGGTCGGATTGGGTCGGGTCTTGTAAGACAAAAGAACATCAAACTAAAATTTATATAGTCATCAAAAACACGTCAAACGTCATTACAAACGTATTTAAAATTGTGTCCTACAGGTTTGCATTTTCTAAAATCTATCCAAAACATCATCTAGAGATACTAAACACTCCATAAGTTCATTACATTGTTACTCATGGTTCCAATCACATATAAATCGCTCCATAAATTCATAAAACAACACTAAACACTTAAACAAAATAAACAATCATGTTCAACTATAGTCCATAATTTTCAATTTTATTTTCAAACATTCAAGCCATAGTGTTAAATGTTGATTACTTGTAAGTAATCATTTAAACAAACAAGATATATGTGAAATCCACATCCAAAATGAGTGACATTAAAGTGAATTCGGTTTTCTGATGTGTTTTCCAGTCACTGTTCATTAGCGAAGAGTGATCTTGTTCATTTGCTTCTACAATGTTCAGACGTTTGAAGTTTTTTAAGCAATTAAGACTCAATCTCTAAGTAATTTTAGTGATTAAGTGGTTCGTTTGGCTTTCTTTAGAGATTAAGCTTCAATTGCTAAATCGCGATCGTTATCCATTCGTTTGAGAAGATAAACGACTTCGTTCATTCGTTTAGTGTGTTCAACGTTTGCGATGTAATTTCAATCATTTAGGTTTGTTTAGCGATTGTGTTCATCGGTATGAGAGTCTTTAGCGATTAATTTCAGTCATCTAATTGTTGTACAATGGTTTGTTTCTTCTTAGCGATTGTGACGTTATTCATTTAAAGTTTGTTCGATCGTTTGAAAAATTGTTCAATCATTTACTGTGGCATTCTTAGTCATTTGTGGTGTATTAGGGTTTTGAGAATTGTGTTTTGAAAACCGAAGCTCGTGTGTTCTTGATTGATAACGAGATGGCATCTATGTATAGTCATTCATGGCGGGCTAAAATAGCGTGCAAGCATTAATCAATTATGACAATGAGATCAGGACGAATAGAAAAAGCTCCAAGATTGATGAAAATTAAGGAATTCCCGATGTGGAAAGAATGGTTTCTTGCACATCTTAATATATTAGACACAAACTTGGTTATACGGATGCTAGAGGGGTATACTAGACGAAATCAACAGGTTATTTTGGAGTGAGAGGAAGAGTAATATTGTGTCTCAATTAGCCAATGATGTTAATTTTGTTGGGTTATGGAGGATTTGACTCAAGCAGAGGATTATTCCTCTAGTCTGATTATTATTCCTCTGGATAGAGGATTGTTCCTCCAGGCAGAGGATTGTTCCTTTTGGAAGAAGATTAGTCCTTTTGTCTGTCTGATGAAGATATTATTATTATATTCAGTAACCTAATTTTGTACCCTATAAATACATCTTATTCTTGTACCTGTACACTTTGAGCACCTAATACAGAAGGAAGAACTAGTTGTCGAGTTGATGTAGGTCAGATTAGACCGAACCACTATAAATCTTGTGTTCTTGTTCTTGAGATTAGAGTGTGTGAATGTGTGAGGTTGCTACATATTGTTCTAGTGTTTGTGTGACTCATGTTCTAGACCTAACAACTAGTATCAGAGCACAGGCTCTTGATCGATTCACATGAGCTAGTAGCAAAAGAAGTGAAGAAGAAAATACCTGTTGGGATTAGGGTTCCGATTGAAGACGTGTTCATCGTCGCTGCTGCAGATCGCGACTAGGGTTTCAGAAACCCAGTAGGCGCCGCCACCGCTATTCATCTTCCCGCCGCTAGCATATCCGCCGCCGCCTAGGGTTCCAAATTAGAGACCATCCTTGCTGGAAATCGCAACTTGGGCTACAAATCGAAGATTGGGGTTTCGATTTTGCTTGGGGTTCGTCGGATTTAAGAAGGAGAAAGAAATTTTTTTTTTTGTTCTGTGGGAGCAGAGTAGCGCAGGAAGAAGAAGAAGACACAGACGTGTTTTCTTTTCTTTTAAGGGAAAAATCAAGTTTTTTTCCTTATTTGCAAGAAGACCCCTTAACCTTTGACAAGGATCTTATCAACCTACCATTATTTGTTCATCGCCATTTTAAAGCTTGAAACAAATAAGCGTTTGTTTCCGTTTATTGCTTCCTGTAGGTCCGGCTAGGGGAGGATCTAGTCGCCTAATCCTTGTGTACAAACCAACCCGGTTGTGCGGAATCCAACCGAGATAGCAAACCGAGATAGAACACGCAATAACACGACACGCAAAGTTCACCGATTAACACCTCTGTATTAATACGTATGAATGGTCCGTTACAAGCACAAGGTTTACAAATCAGTTTTGCAAACTCTCTCTAGTGTGTGTGTGTTCCTTATCTGTCTCTCTGTGTCTAACTACCGAAGTGAACACAACACACGGGTATTTATACCCAACACAGCTGGTCCGGTCGAAGGATCATGCAGACTGGTCGAAAGATCATCTTTCGACCAGGAACAGCTCGAATGATCAACATGTACCACGAAAGATGGGATCTTTCGTGGTCCATCTATCGAAAGTCATCTTTCGAGCTCATCATCATCGAAGGATACAAGTGATCCTTCGATGACCATCCTTCGACTCAAACACATTACAACCAAGATGTTGACTGTTTGGCCAAGTCAAACCGGAGGATGGTTGACTTGGTCAAACTTACAAGACTAACAAAGACATCGTTTCGTATAAGACAAAATACAGACAAAGTACAGACACAAGTGCACCAACAAACTCCCCCTTGGCTGTAGCTTTGTCTTCATTTTGTAGCTTTGTCTCGATCTAAACTCTTGTAAATCTCTCGTGTCTTCAAGTCTTTGACGTCTTTTCACGTCTTCAATGTCGGAGGATCTTCAAAGTCTTCACGTCTTGAAAGCAGAAAGTGTATCAACAAACTCCCCGTTTCATGTAGGAAGTGTGTTGACAAACTCCCCCTTAACATAAGCTCCCCCTTGAGTTATGCTCGTGAAAGTCTTTATCTTTATGAAGTGAGATCCTTGTGGTGTTGAGGGTCAGCGGCAACTCCATCATCTTTGTCTTTTGAGTGCCTTCACGTCGTGTCTTCATTCCGAAGCTTGTCATCGACCATGTTCTCCTAGCCTTTAGAATCTGCACATGCAAGAAATCTAAACGCGTAATGAGAACAACTGCTTGGAATATCGTAAACATAGCAAACGACACACCTGTGACCATTGTTCAAACAAACACCGTCCGACAGTTTGAAAGTTTAAAAATATTTTATCAATTTCAATTTAACTTTCAAAACTTTGCAAATTTCGACCGTTTATGAAGATTTAGTCATTTTCGGTTTTCGTTCAGATTTCAGGTAACGAAGACTCGAGCTCCAACATCGTACGATCGAAAATAAGATAAAAATAAAATCTTTTTGGCTTTTATAAAGTTTATATTAAAACAGATTTTAGGTGTGTTTTAATATTTGAAATGAAAAGACTGAAAGCAGTAAATAAATATTTACAGACATTCTTTTTGTGAGTTTCGAGGGTAAGAGAATCATATCAGTTTACGGTCATGCCAAAACGCTCTTGTTGTTCAATTAGTTAACATTAAGATAAGCATCCTATAACAATTATCGGTATTGTTGTCCACTTAAGCTCAACTTATCAGATGTAATCATGGCGAGGGGATACGTTAAGGTATGATTTATACTTACCGACCGGTGTTCATCCACATCACGACACATTCCCGTATCAAGGTATGCACGAGGGTTCATCTTACCGGTGAGTATACCGATTATCATCTGTTTGACCGTATATGATGTGAGATTCTCACTTATTTGAATTTGAAAAACAAGCCCTATGTGATATAATCACTTATTGATGAGGAACTTGATTTTCGATGCATGAGGGCACAGGAGCAAGTCCGTGAACAGGTCAGTACTTTAGTACAGCAGAGAGACGAACTTGACACCCGGAAAGAATTTGTGATATTTTATCACTTATTTTGAGGGACATGTGATTGTTGATCACTTATTGAGGTCGTATGCAGTATGTACACGTATGTATAGTATCATGGAAGATCTAGACTTGCGTCTCCGTTATTTTTCGGTAAAAGATACAACCATGATACCCAGATGATAAGCAGCATAAAGACCGAATATCTCAGAACCTCGGCAATCTCTCAAACGAAATTTCGGTACCAAGACCATATGCCAATGAATGGTTCCCACCCAGTCTTCAGTCGATTTAAGTTTATATCGCCCTGCACACTTTAAAATGATTGTGAGCCTACCGTTACATCTTATATAGAGCTGCTTATCGTTTTTCATTTAAGGTTTAAAGAGGTTTGGACAGACCACCGATGTACTATCATTTTCTCTTTTGCTCGCCAGGAAACTCATTTTTGTTTTTCTATTGTTTTTGTGTTTTTGAAATTTTTCAATGTTTTTGGATTTTTCAAATTTTGGATTTACTCCTCCTAAAATCAATAAACTAAGACAAATTTAAAAACACAAAGGTATTTACAAAAATGATTTTCCGATGTTGGTTTTACTCTTGCTTGACCTTAATGCCGTTTACCAATAATAAATAGTCAAATCTTGATTTGTCAAAAGCTTTGGTAAAAAGGTCGGCACGTTGGTCATCGGTGTGGACGTAAGCAACATCGATTAGCCTTTTCTCAAAGCAATCACGTATGAAGTGATACTTAATTTCGATGTGCTTAGTCTTTGAATGCTGCACAGGATTTCTAGTGATCTGTAAGGCAGCAGAATTATCAACGTAAATAGGAGTAGTTAGGAATTCAAAACCGTAGTCGCGCATTTGTTGTTGGATCCATAAGACTTGGGAGCAACAACTTGAGGCAGCAATGTATTCAGCTTCGCATGTTGATGTAGCGACGCACGTCTGCTTCTTACACTGCCATGTGACTAGGCGATTTCCCAAAAACTGACATCCAGCCGTTGTGGATTTGCCGTCGATTTTGCATCCGCCAAAATCAGAATCACTGAATGCGATCAAGTCAAAGTTATTATCCCTAGGGTACCACAGACCGGTGTCAGGGTAACCCTTCAAATAACGAAAAATCCTTTTTACAGCTGCAAGATGTGAGGCCTTCGGGTTGACTTGATATCTGGCAAGCAGGCACGTTGGGTACATTATATCTGGTCTTGATGCTGTGAGGTACATAAGAGATCCGATCATCGCGCGATAGTATGAAGGGCTAACATCTTGACCCTTCAAGTCTGGAGTAATTCCGTGATTTTGTGGCAATGGGGTACCGATGGGCGTTGCATCAGACATCTGGAACCGGCTCAAGATGTCACCAACATATTTAGTCTGATGGATGAATATCCCAGACTCTGTTTGTTGTACTTGTAGGCCCAAAAAGAAGGTCATTTCCCCCATAGCACTCATCTCGAATTTATCCTGCATAACACGCTCGAAATCCCTACACAAAACATCATTAGTAGAACCAAAAATAATATCATCAACGTATACCTGTACCAGTAGAAGATCTCCATCTTGTTCTTTGATGAAAAGAGTGCAGTCGATAAGACCTCTGCGAAAACCGTTCTCCAGCAGATAATTAGATAAGGTTGCGTACCAAGCTCGCGGTGCTTGATGTAGACCATATAGAGCTTTGTTGAGCAACCAAACCCGATCGGGATGGATAGGATCTTCAAAACCTGGAGGCTGTTCGACGTACACCTCTTCTTCTACCACACCATGTAAGAAAGCACTCTTCACGTCCATCTGGTATACCTTGAAACCTTTGAATGAGGCATAAGCCAGAAAGATTCGAATTGCTTCTAGACGTGCAACAGGTGCATAGACTTCGTTGTAGTCGATCCCTTCAATCTGACGAAAACCTTGAACGACTAGCCTTGCTTTGTTCCGGATAACGATCCCACGGTCATCCTTTTTGCATTTAAACACCCAACGGGTACCAATCTTCTTGTAACCAGCAGGTTTCTCTACGAGTTTCCATACACCCAGCTTCTGGAATTGTTGCAGTTCTTCCTGCATTGCTTCAACCCAAGAGCTATCTTTCAAATCATCTTTCCAAGTTCTTGGCTCTTCCTGTGAGACATAACACGCGAAAGACCAATCATTTTGCTGACCAGATTCTCGGATAGTTGCATACAAGCCTGCATTGTTGTTGTTTCGCAACATGTTTCTTGTTTGAACGCCACTTTGCACATTTCCGATGATGTTTTGTTGAGGATGGGTATTGTGAATCCTTGTTTCTGGATTATCTTGAACTGGAATATTTGTACCCAGATTGTTGAGATTGAGATCAACAATCAATTCAAGGCCCGGAATTGCCGAAGAGGATGATCCAGTAGCTTCAGCTGTTTTAGGAACATCCACTGGAGGTGTACCTTCTGAAGTACCATGTACTGCTGCTGTTGGTCCTTGATCTGCATCAAGAAATTCGTCATCCTCTGAAGATTCGTTCAATTCGGAAGCATCTTGAAAATCCTCATTGTCGAGAGCATTATTGTTCACTGAAGATGGTTCTTGATTGACAATAATGGGACGAACCAACGGTGAATCTGTTGCATTGTCGCTCTCGAAAAACATCCTTGCCGCAGCATTTTCTTCAACTGCTTCAACATTGATCGAATTGAAAAAGTCATCGTACTCAAACATCCAAGGCTGACCAGGATTTCTAACTGGTAAAGTGTGCCTCTGTACTCTGACTTCAGACCATTCCTCGACCCTTTTAGTCTCTAGATTCCAGACTCTTAAGTTCGGGGTGGAATACCCAAGAAAGTATCCCTCAATTGCTCTTGCCCCAAACTTTCCATTAGGATCGATAATTGTGCAAGGAGCTCCAAACGGTTCAAGATAAGACAAGTCTGGTTTCCGTTTGTTGATAAGCTCAAAGCAGGTCTTGTTGTGCCTTTTGACTGTAAGGACTCGGTTCAAAGTATAGCATGCAGAGGACACAGCTTCAGTCCAAAATGGAATCGGCAATTGCGACTCTACCAACATAGTCCTAGCAGTCTCGATCAATGTGCGGTTCTTACGTTCAGCGACGCCATTCTGTTGAGGAGTGTAGGCTGCACTAAATTCGTGAAGAATACCTTTTGAAGTGCAAAACTCCGCCATAGCATGATTTTTGAATTCAGTACCATTGTCGCTACGTATCCGCCTAACCTTCAAGTTGTAAAGATTCTCAATCTGAATGATCAAGTTTTTAATAATACCGAAGGTTTCACTCTTATGTGCCATGAACGCCACCCAAGAAAATCTTGAATAATCATCAGTTATCACGAGGCAATATTGATCATTTCTAATGCTTTTGTGCTTGACAGGACCGAACAAATCCATGTGCAAACGTTCAAGAGGAACAGCCACCGTGTTGACTTTCTTTGTAGGGTGTCGCTTCTTCGTTTGTTTTCCTTTCTGGCACGAGACACAGACGTCTTGAAGATGAAAGTTTTTAAGAGGAACACCATTCACCAATTCATTTGATACCAAATGATTCATTTTGCGTAAGTGAATGTGGCCCATTCGTCTGTGCCAAGAGATTGTGTCTTTTTCTGTGGCTTTGGAAACGAAACAAGTTGCTTGTGCAGACGTTGTGATAGCTTGGCTCATATCAAGGACATACAAATCATTTATCCTTGGAGCCGACAAGAGAATCCATTCTTTTGGAATTTTGAAGCCGGGTTTCAGCACATAACATCCATTAGCATCAAAGTGTACTGAGAACTGCTTGTCACAAATTTGAGAAACACTAAGAAGATTGTGATCAAGTTGTTGCACAAAGTTGATCTTATCAAAGCTAACAACCCCGTTGGAAATCATTCCTTCACCCGTAATATATCCGCCCTTATCTCCAGCAAAAGCAACATAACCTCCTCTAATAGTTTTAACGTCGTAGAGAAGCTTCATGTCGCCTGTCATGTGCCTGGATGCCCCACTATCAACAATCCAATGACTACTGATAGTTCCTCCTGGAACACCCTGCACATAAACTCAAACGATTAGTTGGAGATGGGGACCCAAGCCATTGTGGTCTTGGGTCTTCCATTTTTATCAACAACAATAACTTCCACTTTTTGATGATTCGGAAATTGTGATGGTCCCCCTAATTCAGTAACCGTTTTTGGTTTCCAGGTCTGTTGAGTTTTACCAGTTTGATTGTTTGAAGTTTTTGAAAACTTTGGATTATCTGGTTTAACTGAAACAGATGGTTTGTGAACCACATCGGTTTTAATTGCTTTTTCAATTTTCTTGACCTGTTGGTGTTTCTGTTTCTTTTCCCTTTCTCTTATGAGTCGGGGATCTTGTTTTACAGAAACAGATTGCCTGCGGTCAGTGTGGTCACGGGGAACATCTTCTTTGGCTTTTAACTTATGAAGATACGGGCAATTTCGAATGATATGCCCGATTGTACCACATTCAAAACATGATCTTCGTTCAACAAACCCCGAAGTATCATGTGGTCGTCTTGCCGATGATGAACTTTGTGATCCCGAGGTACTAGGTTTTGAACAACTTGGTTCATTCCTTTTCATCACAGTTGCTTTTTGGACAAAATCTAAGTTAGATTGATTTGCATACTTTTCAATTATGTCCGTTCCCTTAGATTTCACAAAGTTCACATTCTTCTTCTTCTTCTGATTCGGCTTCTTTTGACTCTGAGTCGGTGTCTTACCTTTCAATTTGGTATGATTTTGCTGGGTTTTCACTGTCGGTAATTTCTTGTTCCCAAATTGTTTTCTAACTTCAGCCTTTGGGATAGGAGGACACTGTGTGACTGTAACATGTGGTCCTGTCTTACCCAAAAACTTACTTGTTGAATTTTCAAAGACTTTACTGATTAAGGATTGATTAACATTCTTAATGGGAAAATCTTTGTCTGAATAAATTTTATCATTACCAACAAGAGTGTACAGCAAATCCACACTCTCCGACTCTTTTGCAGATGTGGACTCAATTTCAACAGTCTTAGCGGGTTTCGGGAGAGGATCACATAGAATATGATTCTCAAGAGGTATGTCCTCTTCTTTTATCACCGCATCAGACTTTGCTGAATCGGTATCATCAGATTCATCATCAGAAGAATCAGCATCCTCAACAACAACTGGAGGATCCTGATTCTGTTCAGCAGTTACAAAGGTATCTGCTGACACATCTGAATCGGATGATACTTCTTTCGTATATCCAAGTCCTGTTGCAAATTCATTAACATCTAGAGGAACAGATGGTTCAAAGAAAACTCTATCTTCCTCATCCGGCATGGCATCATAATTATGTCTGACAGGTGGTGGACATTGCTTATAACCTATGCATGTGACATCCTTTTTCTCTTTCTGCACATCAATGATGTGATCCAACACATAGCTAGAACTCAAATAACTGTCTAACTTGAGTCGGATCGCCTCACTTTCTGTTTTAACACAAGCCATTTCTTTTTGCATCACCTCAAGACGAGATATATACAAATTAATGTCAGTTTGTTTTCTGGAAACCATTTTTGTCAGTTCTGTTTTATCTTTCTTTAAGGTTTCAATCATCCTTTTAAAATCCTTTTCATGGTTTTCATAAAACATATTGGCTTCAGTGCACTTGGAGATATCAACTGTCAATTTCTGGTTATGAATAAAAGTCACATCATATTTCTCTTGCAAAGCCTCATGCTTGCTTTGCAATTCACACCACTTATCATTCACTATAACATGTTTGTCTTGCAATTCAAACAAAGTAGCTTGTAAAGCATCGTGTTTGCCTTGCAACTCAGACATGTTTGCTTCCAACTCAGCACATCTAACATGCAAACTATCACAATTATCACAGCTAACAGAAGTGGGTTCATCGACACATACCAGACTTGATGACCTGTCGACATTCGCCATAAAGGCTGAATGGAGAGAAGACGAAGAATAAGCAGCTTGATCCACCAAAATAGATCTTCTTTCAATTCCTGCTGCAGCTTCCTCCAAAAGTTCATCAATATTTTCATCGACTGACGCACTTGATGTGTCATCCATATGATCATCGCCTGAAGCGGAGGACTCTTCATCTGAACTTCCACTGTAACCGGAGCTGTCTTCATCTTCAGAAGATTCACTACCATTGGTGGAAGATTCTCCACCACTGGCGTGTTTAAGATCCTTGACAATTTCAGCAAAACAAGCTGTTCCATCTGGAGCATCGTTTCCCAACTGAATAGACCAATCACAACCTTCATCTACTTGAACCACAAGTGCCTGGTTGGCATTTGATGGTCCTGCTTGACTCTGGTTGTTGACAGGCACCAGTGTTCGCTCGTTGTTCCTTCCTTGGTTCTGATTTGCCCTGTTGCCTTGACCTCGGAAAGGATTCTGGTTCCCATGCTGAGATGGCCTTGTACATTCACGCTTGAAATGACCACGTTCACCACAGTTGAAGCATTTAACAGCCTGTTTATCGAACCCATACTTGGTGTCTTTCTTGCTTTCCAAGCTGGTTCTGCCTGTTCTTTCCATGAAATCCTTTGCTCGCCTAACAGCACTGGCAAAGGCCCACTTGATATCCATCATCTCCATCTCCTCTTTGTCAATCTGCTGATAGTCTTCTTGAGTCAGATTAATGTTGCCAATCTGACCTTCCACCAATCCACAGTATGCGCTCACCACAGTGTTTAGCAGCTCCATGTGTTCCTTTGCTACTTCCACACTGACTTTAGAAAAGCTTGAGGTGTCGAGCCGTACTGTATTTGGCTTTGATTGTTGACCAGCAGATGATGTGCTTCCATAACACGCTTGCTGTTGAGGAGGAGTAAGTGGATTCCCGAACATATCAGTCGCTCTGATTTGCTGTTGCTGTTGTGGTGCTGGTTGAGGAGCTGGATTAAGCGGATTTCCAAACATATCTGTTGTTGGAGGAGGAGTGCCATACAAGCTCGTGCTAGACACAAATGCTGTTTGAATTGGAGCATGTGAAGACGGTTTTGTAGAAGTGCTAGAAGTTCCATAATAAATTTCAGGATTTTGTGGCACTGCAACTCTTTTTGCCTTGAGAGTTTCTTCCTGATTCTTGTTTTCCAGGAGTTGAGCAAAATCACTGAAGCTTGTTGTATCCAAAGTGCCATTGTACTTCAGGATTTCTAAGAAATTACTCCATTGAGGTGGCAGTGCATCCGCAAACTTCTTCACTATCTCTGCTGAAGTTGTTACAACCCCAGTATTTGCCAATTCAGTCAGCAAATGAGTAAATCGACTTGTCAAATCTCCCAGAGGTTCATTCTGCATACAAACAAAACCATCAAACTCTTTCTTTAGCAGATCTTTTCTTAATTGACGTGTTGCTTCATTTCCTATGCCCCTTATCTTCAATGCGTCCCACAACTTCTTCGTTGTCTTGAAACTGACAAATTGATGATAAATGTCTTTGCTTAACGCCTGAGTAAGAATGGCATATGCTTTCTTTTCTAAGTCATAGACCTTCTTCTGATCTTCCGTAAGATCAGCAAACGTAGCAGCAGATGAAGCGGCAACCTCTATCGTTTGATCAAAATCTGTGATGAAGCGCAACCACAGTTCTGTATTTTGACCAAGGACGTATGTATGGAATCTATCAAACCATCCCGGATATTCACTTAAATGCATCAACTTTGGAGGCCTATTCAAACTTCCCGTTTCACTTTCGCTTAGTAAAATGCTTTGAACACTTGGAGCTTGATTTGATACGAATGCCCATTGACCGGTAGATGTAGCATTAGCTTGCGAACCCGAATCCGGAGCTGGAGTACCAAAATACATTTCTGCATTTACCGGAACACCCCACATCGAATTCATTTTGATCAGCCGAAGGATACCTGTTCGAAAGACTTGAACAACACAAACTGTTAAACACAAACAGACTAAGGATCGAAAGATCAACACCTGTTCGAAAGATCAACAGGGTTCGAAAGATCACTGTTGAGTTTCGAACAATGTTTTTCGAAAGATTCTCCAACGAAGGATCCTTATCTTTTGAAAAAATACTGTAGACCGAAAGATGAAATCGAAAGATGACTTCGAAAGACTCCCCAATCGAAGGATCCTAGTCTTTCGAAAATGAGCAGTGGACCGAAAGATATATGTTTCGAAAGTATTCCTTGGAACGAAAGGTAAGTCTCACACTTCGAAGGATGCTCGAAGGATAACTATCTGTCGAACCTCCTTTGGTCGAAAGATGATCTTTCGACTTCGAAGGATATCTTTCGAACTAGCTCTGACACAGTTGACAAATCGGACAGTTTGGTGAAAAGTTGACGGGTTGGTGAGAACTTTCAGCAGAAAGTATGTTCAGACCATATCTTTCAGGTCTGAATATGCAGGTTTTTCACCAACCGGGTAATGATCAAATATTTTAATCAAAATACAACTCCCAACACACAAACAAGTTTGATATTCAAATTTTAAAGATCAAAAGGTGTAATATTATGAAGAACACATGAATACTTCAAGAACACTTATAAATTTTCGGGAAAATTTAAACTTCCAAACACAAGATTTTGCTAAAATGTTTAATGAAAAACCAAAAACTAACATGAGAACATGATAAGGAACAAGGTTTTCAACAAAACACCAAGCAAAAACAGCCTGGTTTTCCAGAAAATATAAACTCCAAACACCCGGAAAACACCCGAAAAACACTCGGTTTTAACAAGGAGAAGAGCCAAGGCTCTGATACCACTTGTAGGTCCGGCTAGCGGAGGATCTAGTCGCCTAATCCTTGTGTACAAACCAACCCGGTTGTGCGGAATCCAACCGAGATAGCAAACCGAGATAGAACACGCAATAACACGACACGCAAAGTTCACCGATTAACACCTTTGTATTAATACGTATGAATGGTCCGTTACAAGCACAAGGTTTACAAATCAGTTTTGCAAACTCTCTCTAGTGTGTGTGTGTTCCTTATCTGTCTCTCTGTGTCTAACTACCGAAGTGAACACAACACACGGGTATTTATACCCAACACAGCTGGTCCGGTCGAAGGATCATGCAGACTGGTCGAAAGCAGGAACAGCTCGAATGATCAACATGTACCACGAAAGATGGGATCTTTCGTGGTCCATCTATCGAAAGTCATCTTTCGAGCTCATCATCATCGAAGGATACAAGTGATCCTTCGATGACCATCCTTCGACTCAAACACATTACAACCAAGATGTTGACTGTTTGGCCAAGTCAAACCGGAGGATGGTTGACTTGGTCAAACTTACAAGACTAACAAAGACATCGTTTCGTATAAGACAAAATACAGACAAAGTACAGACACAAGTGCACCAACACTTCCGCTAGTATAATTATCATTTAGCAGTACAAATTTGTTTAGTTTGTAGCAAATTGATAATTATTCGTTAAAAATGGCAGAAGATAGTAAAATCAAGATTAACAAGTTTGATGGTAGTGATTATGGATTTTGGAGAATGCAAATTGAAGATTTGTTGTATTAAAAGGGTTTGCATTTGCCTATGTTAACCGTATGACATGTATGATGAAGAATGGAAGTTGTTGGATAGACAAGCTTTGGGTTTGGTTAGGCTTTCTTTGGCAAGGAGTGTTGCGTATAACATTGTCAATGAAACAACTACTTACGGTGTATTGAAAGCTTTGTCCAACATGTATGAAAAACCATCTGCTTCAAACAAAGTATTCCTCATCCGACAATTGGTTAACACCAAGATGAAGGAAGGCATGTCGGTTACCTCTCACATAAACGAGTTTAACTCGATTATCTCTCGTTTAGACTCAGTTGAAGTAAAGTTTGATGACGAAGTACAAGTGTTCCTCCTTCCATCATCTTTGCTCGACAGTTGGTCAGGCAAAATTACAGCTGTTAGTAGTGCATCCGGCACCACTAAACTCACTTTTTAGAGTATTCATGACTTGATTATAAATGAAGATATCAAACGGAGAAGCAATAATGAAACTTCCAGTTCAAGTTCTTTATTGCACACAGAAAGTAGAGGAAGAAGTAACGATAGAGGAACTAATCGAGGTAGGTCAAAGTCCAGAAAAATGGGGCAGTCAAAGAACAGAAAAGACACTGAAAGTTGGAACTACAAAGAAAAATGTCACTTTAGAAGCCAATGTATAAAACCAGCTGCAAAGAAAGAAGTAAACAGTGTATCCTCTGAAGAATCTGGAGATGCTCTCATATGTTGTGTTGAGAATTCAGTGGAATCCTGAATTATGGATTCTGGATTATGTACTAAGTTTGATGTACTATATTTGTTTGGCATGCTTGATTGCAAGCGGGTGAAGACTCATGTGGATAGTGTGATTTATATATGTGCAACCGAAGGAAAAGAGTTGCAAGACCCTACCATGTATTTCTAGCTTGTAGGGAGGCTCATTTACGTTACACCCTTACACCAACCAGACCTGATATCTCAATCATGGTTGGAGTATTACGTTGGTGTATGCAATGTCCAAGAAAGCCCATTTGGATGCAATCAAAAGACTCAATGGGTATGTTAATGAAACAATTGGGTAAGGAATTAAGTTTAAAAGATATTCGAAAATTGAACTGCTTGGCTTCTCTTGTGGGGAACACGCAAGAGATTTAGACACTCGAAGATCCGACAATCGGGTATATTTTCATAATGGGAGGAAGTGCGGTAATATGGTGCAGTAAGCAACAACCCGTGGTTTACTTGTCAACCATGGAAACGGAGTATTGGGCCACTACAATGGTGACCCAAGAGATGATTTGGTTGAGGCTAGCGCTGCAAGAATTAAAGCAAAAGGTTAATGAAAAGGTGATCTTGTATTGCGACAAAATGTGAACCATTAAGCTCGTTGAATTCCTGACATTTCATGCAAGTCCTAAACATATAGAAGTGCATTATCACTACGTCAGAGACAAGGTGTTGAGTGGTGATCTTGACTTGAAATGTGTTGATGGAAGCAACCAGGTGGCAGATGCTTTTACGAAGAGTTTACTAGGTTAAGGTTTCTGCAAGGGTATGAACAAAGAGATGGCAAGTGTTGAGAGGGAGTGTTGAATGGATAACAACACTTATCTATTTGAATTAATTTAAATTTAAGAGTTATTTAACTTTGATGGTTATGATGCAAATACGGAAGCAATCAAATGGCTCAAGAAACTATTGATTCAATTTAGAGGCTTGAAACCGAAGGTTCCAGCCAAGTTGGTTGTTGGTGTGTCATCAAATATACATATCTACCTTACACAATTACCCCCACTATAGGGTACTTTTTGGGAATTTATCATTAAAAAATATTACTTAAATCACCTATTTTCGATAAATACAGGATTTTGGACGCACGAGACAAAAAGAAGCGCGAAACCTAGAGCTCTGAAGACCAAGCAAGGCCATGCACATTCATTCTGAGCATGGTCATGCTTCTATTCTTGAAGAAAACACACATGCATGCCCGTGCTCACACCTTAGCATGTCCATGCCTCACCCAACATGCAAACAAGAAACATTAAAGCACAGCCGTGCACATGCATAAGAACGGCCGTGGCATGTCCAGAAAAAAGCCAAGGTTCACGTACAAAAAAGAACTAAAGAAAACACAAAAGCACGCCCGTGCTAAAGTACAAAAGCATGTTCCTGTAAGACTGGAGGCACAAGCACCACTTTGCTCAAGTACAAGCACAATACTGTAGGTTGCCGAAGCTAGTATTGTTGGTTGCTAGTGAAGGTGAGGGAGTGAAGATGAGATACCACTAGATAAAAATGAAATTGCAAACTTTATATGTGGTTTAGTTACTTGAGTCTTTAACTAGGTTCAGGGTGCATATAGTGTTGGGCTGCAGATTATGCAAGTATAGACCTATAAATTATATGCGGATCCAGAAATTTTAGTGAGGGGTGCAAAAACGTGTCCACCCAATAAAGTATATGGATTTAACTAGGCTTGGCAAAACAGGTGGGTCGGGTTGGGTCACAGGTCAAACCGGGTTTGAGTCCAACGTGTCGATAGCAAGTCAAATTTGGTTTCGGTCAAAATGGATTTGACATCCGTTGGTGTAAATTTCTTCTCCCCTTTTTTTAATCATAAATGCCTGGTATTTGACATATTTTACAATTTAAAACAATAGAAAAAGATATATGGCATATAATTAAAAAATATAGTAAAACTGAAATTAAATAAATTAGATAATAATAATAGCTTAATAAATTATCCTTGATATAATGCATAAGGGAGTTTGAGTGTTCGACTAGTTTTATATTTTGTCTCGTATTTTTCCTACACATTGTAGGTTTTGGAATAATCGATGTTACGGGTCGTGTACGGGTTAAGTCAGTTACCGGTTTTGTTTAAATGGGTAACTGGATAGCAAAGGGGTCATGGGTCATCGGTAGTTTGCATGTTATTGAAGACCAAATTTGTTGGGACTTCAAAATGGACGTGGGCTGAGTTATATATGCATGTGTTTTATTTGTTTACTTTAATGGTGTACTCTCAAGTCTAAGAAAGTTCAAGTAGTAAACATATTTCTTGTTTGTGAGTTTTTAGTGGGTGTTATATTGGGGCCTGTTTGTTTTACAAGTTTTTAGTAAACACTTAAATGGTTGTATAACAAGCTTGTGCTTGTTTGTTTGATAGCACACAGACATACATTTATTAAAAGGGAAAATTACCAAAATGTCATTTGACCAAGTGGTTTTCCCAAAATGTCACTCTCAGGCGTCCATGGAGAGACGCAATAACAAGGGGATGCGTCCGGCTGACCATCTATTGCGTCCTTTAGTGTGGTTCTGACACGTGTCCAACAAGGTTACTGCGTCAGCGGCAGACTCCTCCAAGGAGTCAGGCAGACTCTTCCAAGGGTCAGACAGACTCTTCCAAAGGGTCGGGCAGACTCTTCCAAGATATCTTTAAAATACTTTAAGAAAATACTTTAAAATATTTTAAAAAAATACTTTAAAGAAATACTTAAAATATATTTTTTAAATTTAAAAAAAAATTACTTTTTTAAATTTATATACGTAAAGATATCTTTAAAATACTTTAAGAAAATACTTAAATTTTATAAAAATACTTAATTTTTTTTAAATTAAAAAAATATTTTAAATTTATATAAGTAAAGATATCTTTAAAATACT
Organism: Helianthus tuberosus; assembly: GCA_030545235.1. NCBI lineage: Eukaryota > Viridiplantae > Streptophyta > Magnoliopsida > Asterales > Asteraceae > Helianthus > Helianthus tuberosus. The sequence continues at coordinate 193,690,561 of CM060412.1, read as the reverse complement.
TAAAAAAAATACTTTAAAGTTATTTTTTTAATTTAAAAACATACTTTACGTATATAAATTTAAAATAATTTAAAAAATACTTTACGTATATAAATTAAAAAAAAAATTATTTTTTTAAATTAAAAAAATATTTTAAGTATATTTTTAAAGTATTTTTTAAAAATATTTTAAAGATACCTTGGAAGAGTCTGTCCGACCCTTTGGAAGAGTCTGCCTGACCCCTTGGAAGAGTCTGCCTGACTCCTTGGAGGAGTCTGCCGCTGACGCAATAACCTTGTCGGACACGTGTTATCACCACACTAAAGGACGCAATAGATGGTCAGCCGGACGCATCCCCTTGTTATTGCGTCTATCCATGGACGTCTGAGAGTGACATTTTGGTAAAACCACTTGGTCAAGTGACATTTTGGTAATTTTCTCTTATTAAAATTATGCTTAATTATTTAATTATTTTATAAATAGTATATAATACGTGGAACCTCACCTCACACCTAGGCCACCTAAACGTCTTGCAACGTCTCATGCTTTTTAGAAACAAGGTAGAGTCAAATTATTATGAGAAAATGGTGAAATGAGAAAAAAAAAGGGGTCTTACAATAATTTCATGCATCTTCTGAAGTTCCGATGCTTTTGTAAGTTTATGTACAAACCCATCCATATATGGGCGTTCTACTCTCCCCTCCTCCTATAAGAAATAATATCAAAAGAAAAATTAGTGCTAAAACTATGAATTGATGATAAAACTTCCCAAATCAATAGATCCTCTATCGATGTATCTTTGGCATTTAAAAAAAAAGAATCTGATTAATTACTAATAGAGTAGCATATCATGAGTAAACTTCAACTTTAACCAAACAAGGGTAAGAATCATTTTAGAACTATAAATAATTGCATAACTCTTAATAAACAATCATTCTACTAATATATTTTTATATTGAACATTGTTTAAGGGTATTTTTTTTTATCATTTATTATGATTCAATGTGTGTTAAGAGTAGTTTTATCATTTTTTCATATATAATTTTATAATTACATGTACGTAAATTGGTTCATTTACACATATGTAAAATAGTTCCTTTACAAATATGTATATTAGTTATTACATATAGATAATCTGGTTTTTCATATATGTAATCATAAAAATACATATAATATATCCTTAAATAATGTTAAATATAAAAATATATAAATAAAATAGTTGTTTATTAACGGTTCTGAAAGTTTTGTAATATTCAGAGTTTTGAAATGAACCCAACCTTACACAAAAATTGTACAAATATAAATCTATCACATGTTTTTTTAAACATCCAACGAAATTTAATTATTCAACCATGTGAGGCCAAAAAAACCCCATCACCATATACACAAATGGTACACCCACACCAAAACCCAAGCCCATATTGCTGAAACTAAAACTAAACCCACACCAAAACACATTTGCATTGCATGTAGAGACAAAACTAAATCCATTAGACTTTTACGTTTTTCTTCCTTCGAAGATAAGATATTTCTAGAACCACATGATTATATTATCACCGCCAGTCAGTCACTATACGACTGAACTTTTGTTGAACATGTAATTGCTATGTGTAATATTAGTTGGAACTAGGGTCTTGGAACTAGGCATACCCGAGCGTTCACAAAACAAAACATATTTACGAATAGTTACGTATTCACGCAAATGATGTCAGTCCAACTGGTTGATACACCTGGGTTTTACCCATGGTGCCCGAGTTCGATCCCCACTTGAGGCGGTTTATTCCCCTCTGTGGCGGCTCTCAACTCGTCAAGCCCTACGATGGGCGAGGTACCTGTGGGGTTTTTCCTTGGACGTTTGTCACTCTCTGATGCCAGTTGGGGCACGGTTAAGACACTCATGTCTGGCCGGAGAGGGACGACGGGCCTCCCCAATGCGGGGGGTGTGGGGTGTCTCGCACCCAAAAAATTTGTGACACCTTTCCGTTCAAAAAAAAGTTATGTATTCACACTTCTTTACCTTGTCTGAATATTGTATTTTTTTACTGTGAATTGTGTTTTTTTTTTCTATCCATTGTCTTATTTAATATGTTCATTGTGTTTTTTATTTTTTTAATTCTGTATTTTTTATCATTCATTATATTTTTTAGTTCTAATAATTGTGTTTTTTGCTGGAGATTGTGTTTTTTGTTTGAATATGGTGTTTTTTGTGTTGTGCATTTTTTTCCATTGTGTTATATGATATTTTCATTTTTTTTGTCTCATATTTTCATTTTTTGTGTCTCGCTAATCAGAAACCTAGAGTATTCATAACAGGGGACCCACAATGGTGGAGGGGTGGCTGCACTCCTTAAAAAAAAAATAAGTGCTAATTTTCGTCGAAAATCCCAACCGCACCCCTTGAAAATTTTCAACCGCCCTTCTTAGAAAAAAATTATGAATTTATAAAAAAAAATTAAACACTAACTATTATGAATATATAAGTATATTACATAATTTATGTAATCATTCTTTAACCATTTATTCACTTTATTTAACCCAATCTGCAATCTAATTTTATTAACCCAACTATCTAACCCAAAGATTTATCCTTTTTTATTGATTGTTTTTTGTTGTTTTATTTGATGATTAGGAGAAAATATTGATGTATAAGGGTTTGATCTTTTTATGTTTTTTGATGTTTTGTTTAGTTGTTCTAGACTTGTAGTTAATTATTTTGTTGTTTATATGATTAGTAATCAACATATAAAACTAGGGCTTTAATGTTTCAAAATTAAAATTGAAAATTATGGACTATAGTATTGGTTGAATATGCTTATTTATTTTGTTTAAGTGTTTAATGTTGTTTTATGAACGTATGGAGCAATTTATATGTGCTAAGAACCATGAGTAGAGAAGTTAGAGCATTATTTCTTAAGAAGAAAAGGGTTGGACCCCTTTTTTCGTCAGTTTCTTTTAATTAAAGACAAATCTATGTTTTTTTAAAAGTTTTTTATACATGTAAATTAGTGATTTTTACTAAAAAAATCTAAAAAAATTTAGGTATGTTTTTTTTTAGGTTTTTTAGTTAGTTTTTAGTTTTCTCATGATCTATACCATATGTATATATATATATGTATATATATATATATGTACTAGTCGTTTACCCGCGCGATGCGGCGGGAAACATATCACTTAGGTTGGTGAGTTTAGGGCTATGTACAGGGTGGTTCGGTTTTGAGACATAACCAAAACCAAATTCGAGATGCAAAAAAAACACGACACTTGTTAGTAATTCTAAGGGTGTGCATGAGAAGGTTTAGTTCACTTGGGTCATAACTAAAATCCAAATTTTCGGTTATGGTACTTCAAAACCAGTCATGGGGATTTAAAGAGTTTTAAAAGGATGTAAACAAACCAAACTGCGTCAAACCAACAAAAGCACAACCATAAGCTCAAAACTAATCAAACCAATCCGCCTTGGATTGTTTTTCCTAACAAGCTATGATGAAAATATCAAACCTTATGATAAAAAAAAATTATTCGAACCATACAAACAGGCATGAATTTCTACAAAGCCAATGAACATCAAACAAGATTACAAAACATAATCAATTGTATATATGAACTCAACACGAAATGACAAAAAAAGAGCCTTTTAAGGCGGTTAACACCCTTTCATGGCCATAAACCTTCCTCTCTTTGCTTTGATGATTAGTGAATAGCCTGGGCAAAAAAAAAAAAAAAAAAAAAATTCTACTCCCTTTCTTTAGCATCTTAGTTAACACTTTCTTGCCGTGCGCCATATACTATTGATCTTCCTTTTCTGGTGATGATTTTACACATTTGGTGATGAAATTTGAAACGCGGGTACTTATTTGATGTTAGTTTGTTTATTCTCTCGTGATATATTGTATAGTTCTTTAAATGGAGATTTCTCACGCATCACGGTTCGCATTGGATGGTATTGGTGTTCTTGTTAACTACTTGTTTAGATTTTACAAATTCTTACAAAGGGTTATCTATTTTTAAAAAATGGTACTAATAGTTACTTTATATATCTTTCAAAAAAATAATAATGTAGTTAATGATGTACTTATTTACCGTATTAGTATTCCATTCAGGTTATGATTATAAAAACTACAAATACTATTAAGTTACAAAAGTTAATAATAGACTTTTAACTTCTAGAATTATTTAAATTTTGTATTCAGTATTCAAAAACAAAATTATTAATCCAAATTAAACTTATAAATTCATTTTAGCAAATGGTTGTTATATAACTCATTTTAAACAAAAAAAAAAGTAATCTAAATGAACTTTGATATATAAACCCATTTTAGCAAATAGAGGATTACCTGCGCAATAAAACTATTTATGCTCTGCTAAACAAATTCCAACGAGCTAGATTTTTCAACTGGAGCTCAGATTGAATATAACATGAGCCAGCACGAAGCCAAAAGTTAAATAAGATGGCTATTAAATCATAAAGACCAACTAAGTGAGCCAATCATGCTAAAACAGGCCAAAACGACTAATATGACCTGAAAGAATGTGAGTTGATGGGGTTCTTTTTCTACAACAAACCTTTGCCATTCATTTTTCTTTAATCCCAGCACCAATGTGGGACTCAATTCATTTTTCTTTAATTGCTAGTCCAGCCCTTTACGTTTTGATGGACAGAATAGATATGGACTCACCTATACTATATTTTTTCCTTCTCTATTTATTTATCATTTGATGTACCGTGATTTTGGTTTGGCGGATCCAAAGCTGTTTCCGTGGTATGACAATTGGTTTTATTTTCTCAAACTTTTTTCCTTTTTCTGCATTGTGTAATGGTTTGCGATTGAGCCAATTGATATGTTGAAGTGTGATTGTGCTCACAAACTTGTCTACAATAGAGAACTCCAGTTGCAGTAGTTAAAAAGGAAGTTATCGAGATTTTTTATGCCTGCAGGGTTATTTTGAAACCTACTTTAGTGGGGATGGGTGAGGTAGTGAGTACAGATACTTTAGCTTGAAGATGCTAGGTTCCAATTACTAAAAGTTAAGTTATAAAAATATATGTGTTCTAACTAACAACATGAATATTTTGTTTAAGTTTGACTGAGGGTGAAAGAGGAGAACCCGCCACCAGTGTTGATGCATACATCAAGACCTATGGGATGTCAGATTAGGAAGGAAGAGATGAGTTCAAGAAAATGCTTTGAAAGGCATAAACAAGGAATGTCTCAAGCCAAATCAAGTCTTAATGGGTTTGCTGGCCCTAATTCTTAATTTTGAACGAATGATAGATGTGTATAGGTATGAGATCGGTTTACTTTCCTAGGCTAGACCGTCAAAGAGTACATTACTCTTGTTTGTCGGAGCTAGCTCGAATGCATTTTGAAACAAATAATTGGTCACATATCATGTAATAGTGCCAACCCAAAACCAATTAAAACCAAACAATGGCCAAGATTATGAAAATTCAAAACGAAAATGTCTTATCAACTGCGAATTTAACTAAGCAACTCAGCAAATTTGACTTTATTTAGTAAAAAGTTCACTTTGTATACAAAATTGATATCAGCAGCAATAATAAATACCTTATTTTCTATAATCCCTGAATCGCCCTTGGAGTCAAAGTCACCAATTTCCGTGCTCTGCAACTACTAAAGAATGTGACGTGCAACACGACCACTGCTCTTGCCAAAATGAGGTGGAAATGGGCCAATTTTATAACCGATCAAAAAATGTAATTGTGTAAATTACCAGAAACATACCTCTGCTTCTAAAGATGTTCTAGAATATACCTTGATAGCACACAACTGAAAAAAAAAGTGTGGCCCGCTTTACTGCTTTAAGCAACCAACCAATCAGGTAGCTTCGTTGACGTACGTTTGGACCATCAAGTAGCTGTCTGTTCTCCATGACATGCCTCCATGCTCTTTCTGCAGTGTTAGTTTTTATGACTTGTCCATTTAGAACACTTTTCTATGACTTGCCAATCTAGAACACTGGAAATTGTTTAGATGGCATTATCTATTCAGGTCCTTGGGTATCTTTATGCTCCTGAACAAAAACTGCATAAAAATATTATAATATATAATCATATCGCATGAAATCTTTTCATGTGTAAAACACTAACACCCTCGAATACAATCATCATTACACCACATTAATGTTATTAGGCAATAAAAAACATAGTAAATACATGGGGTGGGATGGTGTGTCAAGCTCTAGGTAGTAAGCGTATTTGCTAACACTCAATACGCAGAGTCTACATAGGGTGTGTTTAGTAGCTAAAAACATCACACAGCCACACAGGATTGGGATTTTTTTTTTTGAAAAGACAAAAGATTGGGAATTAAATCCCATAGATTGACCAACCTATTCAATTTAAATTCTCAAAAAAAATGTAAAAAAAAAAAAGAAATTTTAAATCTAAACATGAACATCAAATAATTAGAGTTTACCTCCACTTCTTTGCATCTCATTTAACAAATCAATGTCTGTCACTCCTAAATTTTCCAAGCACAAATCGCCAGCTAGTTACTGGTGTTACCTTTTCAGATATGACGTTGTATAGATCCTTTTCAATGATCTACAATTATGATTATCAACATCACTTGCTATCCAGATACTGCTATTAAAGTGTGTATCAAACATTCTAATCTTGCAAGCTCTCTTTCTCTCGATTTCTCGCGATTCAATGTCTTTTCAATGATCTACAATTATGACGTTGTATGTACCTATAAATACCCTCACATGTCACATCACTTGATGTGACAGCTCTCCATTCGACACAGCCGCACTCAAGCTCTCTTTCTCTCGATTTCTCGCGATTCTTGTAAGTTTTCAACCTAAATCTTGTACTTCTATAATCTACACACACTTCTTCATTATTCTCTCTTTTGAATCTTAACTTTTAACCGTGAAATCAATGGATTTGAGGTGCTCAAGGTTGATGTGATCATGGAGTTCCTATGAACTTCATGTTTTGGCTTTAATCCACCAAGAACAACTTAGATCTGGACGATTTCCACATGAATGAACAAAGATCTGGCATAGATCTGAACATATTCATGGTGAAAAGGATTGAAAGATAGTCTTCTAACTTTCTTTCAACTCTTTTACACTCAATACACTCAAACCGATAGAATCGGAGCTACTGCTGATCTTCTACTCTTTCTTAGTGATGTATCGGTTCAAGATCTGAATTCTATCTAAGAGACAACCGATTTCGGGTTAAGCATGAACCACCGTCTCGAACACTTAACTGACCGGACTAGGGTGATTCCTGTTCGATCGGATCACTTGTGTCTTGACGAGGTTCTGTTGTTTGATGCGTTATCACACCGTCTCTATCAAAACTGCAAAAACTATCAAAACATTCAAGTGTCAAAGATAATCAGGCCATTGGGACGGATTGCCGTCCGATCGGATTGCCATCCGATCGAACAGCCGTCCGATCGGATTGCCATCCGATCGAACAGCCGTCCGATCGGCTTACACTTGGTTCCACATTTAAACTCTTTATTTGATTATTCAAAGGACTGGACGTTGAACGCATTACTGTCCGATCGGATTGCCATCCGATCGAACGACCATCCGACCGTGTGATTTTGGAACTTCAACACTTAAATAATTTTCAACATGTTCAATGCATTACCAGTTCTAACGGATTGCCACCCAATCGGTAGACCATCCGATCGAGTGACAACACTGCTGTGAACTTGTTCTCGGAGAAATACCTCACCGAACGGATCGTCACCCGATCAAACCGCCATTCGATCGATCGACCTGAAGGGTAGAGATACTTCTCTGTTTTCAAAATGCTACAATAAAAACTTCAAAAGGCAAACCATCATACACAAACACATCCTCACCATTCGATCGGATTGCCATCCGATCGGATTACCATCCGACACTTATCACTCTTGCACCGTTTTACACGCCGCTTATTGTTTATGCTATCGTTAACTGTTCAGGCTAATCTCTCTCAGCGCTCCCTTCAATCCAAGAGGGTGTTTACTTGTTAAACACCATCTGTGAGTATACTCGATCCCTTTTTGCTTTACGCACTTTTGGGTGTTACATACGTTATCTATATTCAAATCACATCGATCACACAACGCAAACACTATTTATACGCTAACCGTTATTGCATGCTACGTTTTATTCGATGACCGCTTGTATGTTATGTCAACAACCAGTAACTAATGCTTCTCCTACTGTCCGTGTGCCGGATGGTATAAGAAACAAAGGTCGCGGCTCGCATAAAAGGATTAAATCTAAGAAAGAACAAATGATAAGCCGCAAGGGGAAAAGGTCAAGGACATGTAGCGTATGTAATGAAAAAGGTCATGACATTCAGACTTGCGAGGAGCTGAAAGCCAAACTACAAGGTAAACAGCAAAAAAAGAAGAAGAAGGGTATCAAGATCGAAAATGTTGCTAGAGACAAAGACAATGAGGTTGAAGATGATGAAGAGGAAGATGCGTTTGAAGATTACAGTAGTGATGATGGATCTAAAGAAGAAGATCAGTGGGAGGAGGTTTCGGAAGATGATGAGGATGAGTAGTTTTTTTCTAAATGGATATGCGAATTTATACGAAACACTTGCGATTTTTTATATTCATCTGTTTATATCAGTTTTCATGCGATTATAGTTTTTAAACATGCGATTTTATAATCATCAGTGTATATAAATTTTTACATGCGATTTCACTTTTATTACATGCGATTTGTTAGTTATCTTGTTTTTTGTTATGTGACAATGATGGCTATATCATTCATGCGATTTAATATTAAGAGATAACATAATATGTACAAAAAACATGTACCCAAAATATAATAATAGTTATTGCCTAACACAGCCATTACCCCAAAAACGATTAAAAATAGTTTTTTAGTTACATGGAGTAAATATTTTGTCACGTTCAGAAGAGCTGAACTCCATCTTCTCCTTCACAGTGTTCAGAGCATCTGTCAGGAAAGAGAAGGCCAAGTCATCAGCTCGAGATTGCTCTTTTATGTGATCCAAAGCTCTGTCTCTGAAGGTTGATGGTGGTTCTTGAAGTAGCTTTTCCCATACTTCTTGATTTTTCTTGATTTGTTCAAGAATTTTTCCCTGCACATCAAGAATCAGATGAGAAGAGGTGACATCAATGCTTAATTCTGTCAACGTGCGAGTTGACAATAGCTCTTTGATTGCAATGTTTTTTATTTTTTCTATATCTTTAGATGCCATTTTTGTTGGTCTGTGTTTTTGTGTGTGTATTTCTTTGTCTTCTATGTCTTAATATGGAAGGTAGTTATATCTAGGTTTTTTATATTAATATAGTGAAATTATTATATAGGTAAGGTGGTAAGTTCTCTAGTATTTATTGTAAAATTGATCATTAAATGTCAAATTACAGTCACATCGGTCATAAATTAAGTATTTTTTTATATATAATACTACTATTTTTAGTTTTTAAGATTCGTATTTTGTTTTTTTTAGTTATTTATTTATTTATTTATTATATATTTTTTTTTGCATTTTTAGGAGAAAGCAATTTTTAATTGTTTTGCACTGTTTTTATTCGAAATCGCATATGAATGGATACAAATTCGCACACTATATAAAATCTCAAAGAATTCTTAACACTTTACTAAAATCGCACTGCTTTATCATGAATTCGCACACTATATGAAATTTTAAGGAATACTTAACTTTTTACCTAAATCGCATGTACATTGTTATGAATTCGCACACTATATGAAATTTGGAAGAATTTTTTTTAATTAAAATCGCATTTGCATTGTCCATGAATTCGCACATGATATCACAACCTTCATCATCTTCTTGATTAATTGTTATAATTTCGATTTATAAATTCATTAGAAGTTCACAAACGTGTCCATCGATTTGTGTTAGTTCAGAATTTCTAAATTCATCAGAATTTCATTTTTCACAGAAGGATTTGGTGAATAGGAATCGATCGATTTTTGATTAATTGTTATAATTTCGATTTCAGTTTTGATTTTAGAATCTTACGTTATGATTTTGAGGTTTTTGTTTGCTGATTATCAAGTGTTTTGATCTCGCATTTGACGATTTTAACCTTGGCGGTTTCTTTTTATTAATTTTAATTTGATAAATTTAATAGTAAAACACGCTGTCTAAATGAGATGATCTGACGGTTGTGAATGAAGCGTACATAATGTACGATTAGGTTATTTGTATGATAACTGGCCTATATATATATATATATATATATATATATAGTGGAGGGTTCAAATGAGAAGAAATTCTTTGTAAGAAGAAAAAAGAAGAAATTTCAACCAATAGGAATGTTTCATTAGACTTCATTTAATACTTGTACTTAATGTAACTAAAAGGGTATATTAGTGAACTTACATACATCATTAACTGGTAGTTTCATATTTAATAACTAACTATATTAAATTTGTAACTTATTTTTAAGATATATATTTACAACAAAAAATAAAAATAAAAATTCATTTAAAGTGTAGGATAAATACGAGGTGTGTAGGATAAATTACGAGTTGTGTATGATAAATTTCAATATGTGTAGGATAAATTTCGAAATGTGTAGGATAACTTTGGATGTGTGTAGGCAAAAATATTTAGTGTGGAGGATTATAGTCTTAATGACTAATTAATTAGTCAAACATAATAATAAATGAGATGAGAAAAAAAACTATTTAATGTTTTACAATTATACCCTTTTATTCTTTTTCTTCTCAATAAAATTTTATTCTCAAATAAACCTTCCCCCTATATATATATATATATATATATATATAGGGAGAAGATCATGCGAGAACCACCTCTTATTGCGAGAACCGCGAGAAGCAATGTGAACACAACCAAAAATGCCTAAAAATAGCTAAAAATCACACAAAATTTTTTTTTAATATTTTTTATATAAAAATCGCTACTTTTCGAAGCAAAAAAAAAATTACAATTTATTATTATTTTTTTTTAAATTTTGGCCACTAAAAGTAGCGATTTGAGCATAAAAAATATTTAAAAAATAATAATTTTTAGATTTTTTTTAGATTTTTTTAGGTTTTTTAGGGGTTTAGTTTTTAGCATTTTAACTTGGGGGGGGGGGGGGTTAGGTTTTTTTTAGGTTTTAGTTTTTAGTATTTTGCTTGGGGGGGGTTAGGTTTTTTTTTTTTTTTGGGGGGGGGGGGGGGTGGGGGTTAGGTTTTTTTAGGTTTTTTAGCTATTTTAGGTTGTGTTCACATTGGTTCTCGCCGTTCTCGCAATAAATGGAGTTCTCGCATGAGCCCCTCCCTATATATATATATATATATATATATATATAGGACAAAGATCCGTTAGGAACCACCTCTTATTGCGAGAACCGCGAGAACCAATGTGAACGCAACAAAAAATGCCTAAAAATAGCTAAAAATCACACAAAATTTTTTTTTTTTTTAATATTTTTTATAACAAAATCGCTACTTTTCGTAGCAAAAAAAAAAAAAAAAATTTTAATTTTTTTTTTTAAAAAAAAAATTTTTTTTTTTTGCTTTTAAAAGTAGCGATTTTAACATAAAAAATATTAAAAAAATCAAAAAAAAATTTTTAGATTTTTTTTTGATTTTTTTTTGATTTTTTTAGATTTTTTTTAGGTTTTTTGGGGGTTTAGTTTTTAGCCTTTTAGCTTTGGGGGGAGGGGGGGTTTAGGTTTTTGGGGGGTGGGGGAGGGGGGTTTAGGTTTTTGGGGTGGGGTGGGGGGGGGTTAGGTTTTTTTTAGGTTTTTTGGGGGGTTTAGTTTTTAGCATTTAGCTTGGGGGGGGGGGGGGGGTTGGAGGGGTTTAGGTTTTTTGGGGGGGGGGGGGGGTGGGGGTTAGGTTTTTTTAGGTTTTTTTTAGGTTTTTTTAGCAATTTTAGGTTGTGTTCACATTGGTTCTCGCGGTTCTCGCAATAAAGGTGGTTCTCGCATGAACCTTACCCTATATATATATATATATATATATATATAATGTTTTGTATGAAAGAAGGGTGTTTAATCCTCTGTTTATAAAAAAAATATGTTGTATTAAACTTACAAGTTGTTTAAATAAGTAAAGGAATATTGGATTTTAATAATGCCAACTATTTGTCGTTGGCCGTCAATAGCCCAAACTTTAAAAATAACCACTAATAGTCCCAACTATTACCATATTGGCCTCCAATGAACCCTGACTAACAGAACCTTAACGACGTTAGTCCCTGGCCGCCGGAAAAACATTTTTGGCCGGGAAACTCATTTTTGGCCGGAAAACTCAACATTTTTATTCCAAACCTCTTTGTAACCCTATCACAGACCTTTAGGAACCCTCTTTTTAGTAAAAGCCTCAATTATTGAAGTTGCCGGAAAACTCCTTTTTCGCCGAAAAACTCAACTTTTTGGCCGGAAAACTCAACATTTTCATCCCAACCCTCTTTGTAACCTCAGATCGGACCTTTAGAAACCGTTTTTCTTGCCAAAAACGGTTTTCCAGTGACCGGAGACTAGCGGCGTTAGGGTTCTGTTAGTCAGGGTCTATTGGTGGCCAATATGCCAATAGTTAGGACTCCCAGTGGTTACTTTTGAAGTTGAAACTGTTGGCGGCAAACGACGAATAGTTGGGATTATTAAAATTCAATATTCCATAAGTAAAAATGAATTCAAACTTCTTCCAGTTGCGTATTTATCAAAACAGGTACCAACCAATTGCTCGCACACCTGAAACGTCGAAAATCCCGGGTGTAACACCCAGCCAGCTCACTTCTTAATGTCCCATAGCCCAAAATATAATGATAACGAACACCCCAAATTAATTTTTTTTTATGGTAACTATTAATATTTTTTTTTTTTTTTGTTACCATAAGTAACCTCGACGGAATTTGTGGTACTTATTTTCTTATTAATTTGTAGATTCTTAATCGATGTTGAGATTTGAGTCAATGTTTATATATAAAAACTGGATATTTAAGGGTTTATATTTTTATAAACCCTTTTACCAATATCTTTCCACTTTTAACTTATGCATTATACTGGGTATGGTTGGTTGGTTGGTTTTAACTTATGCATTACAAAGACAATGAAGCATAAGAAGCTCATAACTTATACTATACGGCACACACGTTTATTATAAGTGGGGAAACATGGATATGGTTAGGAGTGTGCAAAATTATCCGTAACCGAGAAAAACCAAACTCCAAACCATATTCACAACCAAAAAAAGAAACCAAAATCTTTTTCAAAACCGTATAGTATCCAAATGTTATTCGGTGTTTGGTTCGGTTATCAGTACCACAAATCTTGCTTATTTGAATAAACGAACCAAATTCAATTGCGTACACCAAATTATAACTATAACTGCTTTAGTCGTTCAATCGTTTATAGATTTAGTTGGTTGAATTAGGTTTGAATAGACACATTTCTATAGCCGAGTAAACACCTTTAGCTATTAGTTGCATAAAACATCAACACGAACTTCTATTAATACGAATTTTATAGCATGCACCTTCTTTTGAGTGAATATATGCTGATTGTGTTTAGTTTATTGAATAAGTATTAAAAATTCATCATAAAAGCTATAATTGATTATATTTATCTATTAATTTTAGTTGTTAATTACAAGTGGACTTATATTCAAACATCAAGGAGTGTTTTTTCTTTTCACACCTTGGTCAAATAATGTTATTATATTTGAAAATAAAATATTTTATTTTTCAATTGTTTATTTGTTAATTGTTTATTTGTTAATGTCGATCTTCCCTCTTCCTTTCATATCAAACCCACCTTCCCATATTTATGGTATTAATTTATATCGATAACTCTAATTCTGAAACCTAAATCACACATTCGTTAAACATCACACCAAATGGTATTAACTTATATCGATAACTCTAACTCTAAACCTAAATCACACATTCGTTAAACACATTGTAAAAATCTTATTTAGAGAGAAGAAAAACAAAATTAAGAAGTCTTGGAAGAATGAAGAAAATATTATAAATTATAGCATATATCCATCACGTACCAAGTAAAATATTCATGCACAATGTAATTTGTTTTCTCTTGTTATTTAGGGTTATTGGATTTTAATAATCCTATGTTTCACAAGTTGGCCGATAATAATCCCAACTTTAAAAATTTCCTACAATAATCCCAACTTGTAAAAGTTTGGCCGCCATTGATCCTTTTCTAACATAGATGCACTTAAATCAATTAAGGAGTTTCTAGGTGTAATTAAATCTATTGAGGAGACCAAATTCTTATATGTTTGAAAATGATCAATGACGGTCAAACTTTTACAAGTTGGGATTATTGGAGAGAATTTTTAAAGTTGAAATTATTATCGGTCAACTGATGAAACTTAGGATTATTAAAATCCAATAACCCTGTTATTTATTATAAAACGATTATATAAATATATAAGAAGTTTCTTGTAAATACTTCAATTGTTCGAATATCAAAAGACTATAAGTTAAGTTGACCCTAACTTCTCATAGCTTACTCCCATATATACACATACCATCTAAACTCCTCACACCCCACATCACCGGAAAACCTTCCTCTCCAGCTAAAAATGAATTACAGCGGCTCCTCACCAACTTTCTCAGCTACATTCGAACGTTCCGCCAGCATCGATCCCACGAAGCACGTAAGCTACGCTCCCGAGCCAACAGCTCCAACCGTCTCATCTGTTCTTAACGGACACTCCGAACCTCAGTTGTCCGCAACTAGTCAGCACTGGGTGCCTCCGGTACAGTCAGATGTGCGTCCAATAATGAAGTCAACTAATCAAATTAGCGATCGCGGGTTGAGTTCAACCAGTTTCGGTGGTCAAGCACCAGGGCTTTCAGGTGCTGTGCACAATATCATGTCTGTGCATGAAGTCACCAGCAAGGTTGCTAGTGAAGCAAAAGCGCCCACAATGACCGGTGTTGCGGAACGAGAACGGAGTAACAAGGGAGAATCCGATGAAGCTGAGGCGGATAATGATAATCAACAGGACCTTGACCTTGTCGGGGTTAGTATGGTTGGAAAGAAGTTCAAGCCGGTTAACCCGGAGGCATACGATGTGGAGGATGATGATGAATATTAGATGACCCATCTTCCTGATTTTAATTTGGGTTATTTGTTTGGTTTAAATGCGAGATCAAAAGAAAATTCAAATTTGTATTTCCGTTAATTGAATATCTTCCATGAATGGGTTTTAAGTTTTAAATATGTTTAATTGTTTGACACAGAAAATTGTTGTTTTTGTAAACGTTTGAATAATAATTTTTATGGGAACGATTCTGACATGTTATACGAGTCATATGATATGTAAGTAGTGTCAACGTAGAATGCTGTATCTGATATTAACACATGAGGGGATGCACGAATAATCGGGATAAGGTTTCGGGGCTATATATAATGCGGGTTGTGATGGCTGGTGGTTTTTTTGTTACCGTAATCGAAGCTCATTTCTTATGCATTACAATGACATTGAAGCTCATAACTTACTCTGTAGGGGCCTGCATTATTATCCGTAATCGAAAAACACCTAAATCCGAAACCGTATCAAAAAAATAAACCGAAATCATTGTGGATTATTCTGTTCAGTTCCTAACCTAAGCCGAATTGTTTATTCGGTTTTCGGTTTGCTTATCAGCTCCACAAATCTTGCTTATCCAATCAGGTAAAACAAATAATAATCGGTTTAATCATTTATTGGTTTAATCGGTTGAAGTTGAATTCGGTTCGGTTAGACACATTTCTATCATTTATTGGTTTAATTGGTTGAAATTGAATTCGGTTCGGTTGGACACATTTCTAGTTCTGATTGGTTCCGTTATCGGTTAGGCCCGAAAAAAGTTTCTAAATCCAATAAACGGATATCCGGATATCCGAACCAGTGAACATCCCTAGATATAGTTGGGGAGAGAAATAAGGCCCTAGGCATGTATATACGCAGTTCTTTACTTCAAATTGGTTATCTATTGGACGATGTCCGTCTGACGACCACAATCAAAGTTTGATTCAGTAATGTGCTTTTAGACTTCTTAGTTGTTTATTTTCCCACTCATAAGGGCTTTATAGAAATTGATCTTGTGGTAAATTTTGTCAGGTCGGATCATAATGAGAAACAAACATGCAAAGGAAAGAGATGAAGAAGTTTGAAGGTTGCACCGCCATTGGACTGTGCATATGTGCATTGGCTTGCCAAAGATTTGGAAAGAATTCTTGGCCATGTTCCCACAAAACCTCGTAAAGCCACGAGACCATTACATCGAATACATGCGGATGGTTAGATCTGGACCTCGCACATTTGTTCTATTAACAATAACGGTTGAATTCTGTTTTAGGTGTACATTCATCATGACATGTAGAATTCTGTTTTCTAAAGTTCAAATACTGTTTTTTTCTTATTACTGAAAAATGGAATAGTATTTTTTATTTATTTATTTTTTTTTTTTGCAGCCACTCATTTTGACTTGAAATGAACTTAATCACTCAGTTTTGGGCTAGTTAGTTGCGGACTTTGGTTCACTTTTTTTCAACAAGATTTGCATTTTAGTTTTTCAGATTAGGGCCGGCAATTTCTTGACACAACACAACACAATACAATACGAATCCATTACAAAATATACGGGCTAGTGACTAGTCTAAAGTCTAAATGGGTTCGGGTTAGTCTTGTGTCAACTATGTGAACACGTTTAGCTAAACGGGTCAACACCAGGTTGTGTTGACCCAGTTGTCTGCAACAAACACCTTGCTGTAGAAACCATCCAATGACAACATGATGTTATTTTTGTTGTCTGCAACAAACACCTTGCGTGATTGATCCAATTCCCCAGTTTGCAGAAACCATCCAATGACAACATGATGTTATTTTTGTTGGGCATTACGTCTAACAACTTCACTGCATTCTTCCATTCACCAATCTTCACGTCCTTCATTGCCCTCATCACTTCGCTATAGGGCCTGTATGGATGTCCAAGATCGGACCACACAGACCAGCCCCCTCTGTGACCTTTTTATTTCTTGGTTTTCTATATCACAAAACTATTGTTTGTTGATTATGTTGGTTTCTTGATGTTCGCAGGATACGGGTCATGTGGTTTATTTGTGTCATATATGTGGGTTGCCTTTTCCAAACCAACATCCAAGTGCAAAACACTAGCATGCCCACAATATGTGGAACCATCTATGGTTAAATTGATCGGTTTAGAATTGGTTTGTAAGATCCCAAGATGACAAGTCAAGATGATATGGTCAAATATGGAGGCGCGGGACCCGCTTCGTAGCCAAGTCATGTTTCCCAGTGAGAAGAGGCTAAAAATTAATAGAGGCTGGGGTGAGGGGAGGATAGGGGTCAAGAAACTCAAGGAACCTGTTGCTGGAAAACTTTCAAGTTAGTGATAAAATCAGGCAGGAGATCATTTCTGATTCAGGTGGTGTCAGTGAAAACATCAAGCACGGAAATTGATAAAACCGTTTCAGTTTTAAATGAAAATGTGGATCTTGGTGCACCAAGTGAACAGATTCGTGAAGTTGTCAAGGAACCTGTTGCGGTTTCGACCGAAAAAAAAAGTATCTTGAAGCACCTGAATTAGAGAAAAGGCTCAAGAGAACAGGTTCGAGAAAAAATTGATAAAACTGTTGCAGTTTTGATTGAAAAGGAGGATCTTGGGGGACCCCAGTCTGAGAAAAACAATCAATCGATCACACCCAAGAAGTTGTAGGAAAGCCTGAATGAACCTGACCCAGTTTTGACTGAAAAAGAGGATCTTGGTGCATCTAAATCCATTGTTGAAGAAGCTGATTCAGTTTTGAGTGAAAGAAATGCTCAAAACATCAAGTTATACAACAAAAAGTCAACAACAGCCATATTCTTGTTGATGATATTAGTACTTAAACAGTTAAAGATAAAACATTACATGAAGACCCATTTTCAATTAGTTTGTTTATATGTATAGGTTTGTTTCAGTGCTCTCTACAGCTCCAACTGATGCCGAAACCATACAATGGACTGAAAAGTCAAAAGTCAACTCTGGGAAGTCAAATGCAGCAACATCTGACATTTTCTAGCCTGCATCATTTATGACACTAGTGGCACCAGAAAGCAAAGATAATAATAAAGTTCTTACGAAGTGCAAGATTCACAAGAGCAACCAATTTCTGAAGCTTCACAAGCCGGTAATTCCCAACGTTGACCAATGTCAACAATGCATCTGAAGGAAGAGAAATAAAGAAGCGATGGAAAACGTTACAACTTGGAGCATTGGGAAATAGTCTACACCTTTAAAGAACCTGCTCGGTGATGCCAGCTCACCAAGTGGCAAACAATCCGAGCCTGTGGTTCAAAAATATGAAGCTATGGTCTACCTTTCGGTTAATGATGACGTGCGTGTTGTC
Organism: Helianthus tuberosus; assembly: GCA_030545235.1. NCBI lineage: Eukaryota > Viridiplantae > Streptophyta > Magnoliopsida > Asterales > Asteraceae > Helianthus > Helianthus tuberosus. Next base: position 193,672,220 of record CM060412.1, on the reverse strand, counting down.
GCCACCCAAGCCGATTTACTTACCATGCTAAATAGATAAATAGGGTGCCACCACACCTTTATGACCCGTATATCAAAAGGACATTATGTCTATTGTAATTTGATTATTATTTGAAATATGACATAGGGAAGGTTTTCCACAGGTAGAAGAAGGGTACTTTGTTGATGATACGCATTGCCGGTTCTTGAAATAATTGGAAGACTTTAAGATTCTTTTTCTACAGCAGTGAAAGTTAGAATACTTTTAATTAATAATGTTTTCATAATTGTCGTTGATATAATGCAAGTTTTGTAAATTTGTTGCAGTGAGATGCCACTGTTGAAATCATCTATGAGAGGCACTTGAATCAAGTAATCAGTGTTAAAACATCATCGTGCAAGAATATTAATGGACATGGTGAAATAAAGTAATATAATAACCATTAAACTATAAAGTGGTGTTTGTATGAGTGTTTTAAACAATTAAACCGGTTTGTGTCTTGACAATACATAATATTCAAGTACTGGTTTCTTTGAGTCTTGAACTATGTTTATGTCTTGATCGTAGGTCAATCGGGAATGGGTGGATATCTAAATGGGCATTAGGAGAAATAAATTTCAATGGGCAGTCATCTTTCAAAAATTAAGCAGGTCAATTCAAGTCAACCGTAAAAAATTAGAAGTCAAATGCTTGTGGTCAATGGTCAAGTTTATTGGAGTTATTGTGTCAAAGTTTGCTATGAAAATGGTAAAGGGAGAAGCAGGTTAATGAGTTATCCGAAAGTCAAAAATGGACAAGGGATGAGGGACTCTGATCTTGACAGTCAATTATAGAACATATCTGAATTTAATGGTTTGGCTTTGGTCAAAGCTTCTAAAAGCGGGGCTAAAGTCAACCAATGTCATACTATCAATTAGATATGGTTGATTGTTGCTGAAGCTTTAAAAGTAGAGGTTGCAATCAAAAGTCAACACTTGACGGATGAGAAGTCAATGCAGGAAAACACTACATATCAACATGAATTAATAAGTCAAAATTGGAAGTCCACTACGTTCAAATATGCAAGTATAACGAAAATTGTTTTTCGTCTAGGGTACAAGTTGTGAAGCAGAAGGTACAATAGACAATGCACTGGAAATATGCGGGTTAATTTGATATCTTCTATTTAGACAGCATACTTTAACTTAAAATGCTACGTTTTCAAATTTCAAGTGGTGACTTTTTGGTCAAACTGGCCGGTCAGATTTTGATGCCATAGCGTGATAAACATTGGGCTTGTAATCAGACTTTATTAAAGAGAAATTTGCAAATTATATAGAGATCCCTTAAATAAATCAGCATGGTGCAATTATGGATGGGCTAAGCAAGTTTAAGTATGGAAATTGGCATGGTATTATGTCGCTGGGGTGCAAAACGAAATAAAACATATGAATAATTGGAATGAGGCCCATAAACTTTTGGGTTTTTATATCAATAAATGGTCCACATGCAAGTGAAATTGGATATGCAGTAATTGGATATATATTTTGGGCTGAGAGGGGTTGGATTGCAGAGTCGTCTCTGAGAATTCACGTACCCTGTTCAAGCTTGAAAAAATGTGCCCTTTCATAATGTTTTATTAGTATTTTTTTTTAAATAAATCAAATTAGTATTGGGCTCAATAAACTTAATGCCTAGTGGGCTAAATTCTAAACCATAAAAAATGATTTGTAAATGAGCCTATATTAGAATTGGTATTTGTTTGTTTACTATTTAAAAAAAATAACATATGTATATATCGGAGTTTTTTTAAATCGCGTGCCCCTCGAAATCACGGGCCTTGTGCAGAGGTCCTCCCCGCACACCATCATAGCCGCCCATGTTGAATTGTGTAAACAATTACATTTAGATTTCAAATCCATATGCTTCTACTAAAAATAAATAGTGGGTCAAGATAGATAACTCAAATGAAACAACGGGTTAGCATGTATCATTTTAAAACACATAACTTAAATGGGTTCAAATGAGCCATCGCCGCCTCCACGTTATTGTGGCCACTAGCCGCCCTAAAACTGTTTATGGTTGGTGCACCTATTTTTATTTTATTTTCCTGAAAAGAAAGCTAGTTTTGATACGACCATACTTCTTTAAACTGGTGGTTCTGACTCATACTCATTTTCACTCAATCCTGTTCTGTTGAGAATCCTATGTGACCCAACACGACCCAACCACCGCTTTGCTGGGCATTATTCAAACCCTTCATCCGTTTTTCCGACACTAAGATCTTCAACTCTTCCATCTTCTATCCAAATTAAGGTCTATACTTTGAGGCACTTAAATCTAAATTTGATGCCTTTTTTTTTTACAAAATCGAAGTTCACTATCAATATAAACAAGTAAATAAAGAACTACAGAAGCATCAACAAGACAAGACATTCATTTATACAAACAAACTAAGTTATATGCAAAAAAAAAGTCAAACTCAATCAACCCAGCTTGTTTAAACCTCAATGAAAAATGACCCGTTTGAACACGAAATACAACAACCAAAAGTACCTGCAACTTAGCCTCCTTTTCATATTTGTGTATCTGTTTTTGAGATACATGACTGAGAATGTGTAGCAGCCTTCCTGAGAGTCTTTAACTTTCCTGAATCCACATGGCCAACCTGTAAATATCACATAGATGTTGTCACCAACTTAAAACACCACTTGATAAATCATAATAAATATTTATAACATATCAAGCTTACTACAGCCAGATTCAGATTCAGCTGAGTCCTGAAATCCTTAATCTCTACACATCCTAGTACAAGGGTTTAGTAGTAATTAGTATAAAGTATGGCGGTTACATGGCGGTTATAAAGTTCAGGGGCTAATTGTGACACTTCAGAAGTTAGTAACCACCACCCCTAAGGGTTGCGACACCCTTGGAGACACACCCATTCGCAAATGGCAGCCATACAAGGATCAAAGGGACGTATCTCTTCATCGAATGGACGCACCTATTCACATTCAATTACAGCCACAAGATTACAAGACACACCCGTTCACGAAGGGACGCGTCTATTCACTCGTACCCTTAGAAAACTATAAATAGGGATAATTAGATTCACTTGTAATTGTTCATATCATTCATTACATTCAAAAACACTATCATTGTATTCGATTGCAAGTTATATGAAAGTTCAGTTTTTTCATTCGCGATCTAGAGATCAAAGATCATTCTGGGCAACAATTGGTATCAGAGCATCAGGCTCTAAGGCATCGCAGGGAATTCGCGATCAGGTTTTATTATTCTTTCTCAATTCGCAAGTTAGTTTATTTTTGGTTCAGGGTCGAACCAGGGGTTAGGAATCTAGGGGTTTGATTCCGGGGTTTAGTGCGAATTAGATTGATTGTTTATTACGCGTTGGGTTATACGCGGGGGTTAAGGATTAGAGGTTTATTAAAACCAAGAAGGATAAAGTTTTGAAAGTGAAGATTGTTCGGTCAGAAGACATGTCAGGAACAACCGAACCAAATTCACAAATTATAATTCAAAAGGATGGAAGTTCTCTTTCCCAATTCCAGTGTCCTATTCTGAAAGCAACAAACTATACGGTTTGGGCAATTCGCATCAAAACGATTTTAGAAGCGAATGGACTTTGGGAAATGATTGAACCGGCAGAAAATACGCAAACGGATGTTAAGAAAGATAAGGCAACAATTTCTTATCTGTTCCAAGCAATACCCGAGGATGTTGTATTGCAAGTTGCAAGTTGTAAAACTGTAAAGGAAATTTGGGAAAATCTCAAGACAAGACACGGTGGTGTTGATCGGGTACAGAAGGCTCGTTGGCATACACTTTTATCAGAATTCGAGTTAATGCAAATGAGGGAAGATGACACGATAGACTCCTTCACCGCAAAGATAAACAGTGTAGTTACCCGGGCAAGCGAATTAGGGACAACACTGAGTCAACCGACTCTGGTACGCAAACTCCTAAATGCAGTGCCAGATAAGTTTACTCATATTGTCGCCTCGATGGAACAATACTCCGATCTAGAAACAATGACACTAGAAGAAGCGGTCGGAAGGTTAAAAACGTTCGAAGAAAGAATTAAGCAAAAGAAAGGAAGCCCAGGAGAAAGTCAAGACAAGTTAATGTTTACACATCACGACAACAACTCAGGAAGAGGAAGACAGTTTGGAAACCGCGGGCGTGGCAGGTTCAACCAACCGCGTGGAAACTGGCGAGACAATAAAGACAGGCAAAGCACTAAGAACGAAGGATCTTCGTATAGACCCAGAGGTGGAAGGTCTAAGAATTGGAGGAATTTTGGAAGAAACCAAACAGACACAAGTAAAATCCAGTGCTTCAAGTGTCAGAAGTATGGACACTTCAAGAAAGACTGTCCTGAGAAAGATGTTGTACAAGAACATTCAAATCTCGTCGAGGAAGACGAAGCACCCGTATTGCTAATGGCAATACAAGAAGAAAACGTTACTCAAGAAAGGGTTCTACTAAATGAAGAACGCATAGAACCAGCAAGTTACGCCACAGAAGATGACAGTCTATGGTACTTAGACAACGGGGCCAGCAACCACATGACAGGAGTGCGAAGTCACTTCAGAGAATTAGATGAAAAGGTGACGGGGCAAGTTCGGTTCGGAGACGGGTCGCACGTAGAAATTAAAGGCATAGGTTCAATACTGCTGGAATGTCTGAACCAAGAACAAAAGATTGTTTCTCAAGTATACTACATTCCAAGTCTGAAAAGCAAGATATTGAGCCTCGGACAACTCACAGAAATCGGTTGGAAAGTAGTAATGGATGGAGACTTACTAACAGTCCGCGACAGAAACAGAAAGTTGCTAATGCGAGTCAGGAGAATGAGGAACAGGTTGTATAAAGTAAAATTGAAGATTGGAAAGCCAATCTGCCTGCTCTCAAATACAGAAGATTTAGCATGGTTATGGCACGCAAGGTTAGGCCATTTACACTTCGATGCTATTAAGGAAATGACTCGAAAGTACTTGGTACATGGAGTTCCTCAAATAAGTCATGCCAATCAAGTATGTGACGCATGCTTATTAGGAAAACATACTAGGACACCATTTCCAAATCAGGCAAAATTCAGATCTTTAAGACCTTTGGATTTAGTCTATGGAGATTTGTATGGTCCTATATCCCCACCAACACATGCTGGGAAGAAGTATATATTTCTACTTGTAGATGACTGTACTCGCTACATGTGGGCATATCTACTAACTTCCAAGGATCAAGCATTCGAAACTTTCAAGCAGTTCAAAGAAAAGGTGGAGACAGAAACTCGAACCAAGTTAAAAATGCTAAGGACGGACAGAGGAGGAGAATTCACGTCGGCTGAATTCAACAAGTATTGCAAGGACAATGGCATAGCGAGACAGCTTACAGCGCCATATTCCCCACAGCAAAACGGAGTAGTGGAAAGAAGAAACAGGACGATGTTGTCAACTACTCGAAGTATGTTAAAGGCAATGAACATGCCACAAAATTTCTGGGGAGAAGCAATAAGACATACATTATATTTACTAAACCGGATTCCGACAAAGGCTTTGGTAAACAAGACCCCGTATGAAACTTTAAAAGGAAGAAAGCCGAATCTGGAACACTTAAAGGTTTTTGGCTGCACAGCATACGCTAAGGTATTACGACTTCAACAAAAGAAGTTAGATGATAGAAGTGCACCTATGGTTTACCTTGGAATAGAAGAAGGATCAAAGGCATACAGATTATATGATCCGGCAAAGAACAAGATATGTGTCAGTAGAGATGTAAAGTTCATGGAAGGTCAACCATGGAACTGGAATAGTTATATGGAAATGGTAGATTCAGGGAATCCCGAATGGACAAACTTTGTCATTCAAGAAGATGACAACCCACCAGAGTTAGAAGAAAATGAACCAAGTAGTCCTGGTAGTAGCGGGCCACATGTAACGCCCGGCTCTTTTGTACTTTCCATTTATAGATAGTTTTGTTCGTATTTCTATTTTTGGAAACTTTGTATTCTTGTAATCATTCTCTCTTTGTAACCGTTGTAAAATCCGAGATTTGGATCATGAATGAAACTCGCATTTTGTCAATTACATGTTACACATACTTTATATATGCTCATATGTCCAATTTCGTGGAACAATTGATACTTATTCGTAATTCTTGGAAACTATGTGCTAAACTTGTAAATACATGAAACATATGCATAATACGTGCTTTGAACGTAAACGACACTTGATTATGATACTTTTACACTCAATTATACTTGGTTCATACTCCTCATACTTGAATTTATCTTAAAGTATGCATTGGTGGCAAGAATAGTCCCTAAAGGTCCTAAAAACATCAAAATAAACAAGTCTGGGGGCTAAAGTGTAAATTTTGAAACTTTATGCCTAATAAGCAAGCCCGGGCGGCCCGCTTCAGCTTTCCTGATACCTCAGGCGGGCCGCATGGCCTTCATATTCGCAAAAAACAAGCACAGCTGCTGATCTACGCGATTATGGCACGAAATCCAACCTTTAAACACTCCCCAATCACCATTTAGCCACCTCTAAGCACCTCCAATCACACTCAAACTCTTCCACTATAAATATACACCTTCTCCTCACCATTTTACACTTTCACAACTCAAATCATCTCACAATTTCACTCTCTAAATCTGTTGCAAACTCAGAATTCGGGCAGATTCATACATACTCTTGCACTAAAGTGAGTATAACTTGCTCATTTCTTAACGAAATCACTTGATTCTTCTTCCTACTTGCTTGGATAATCATGGGGTTCGATTCCTTGACTTCTCCTTGGAGAAATCAGACCTGGAAATGCTCCGAAATCGTCCACAAACTTTCTGTTTTGTTTTATGTTCTTCAAAAGTTTGTTTAAACTCATCCAACTAGTGTCTAACACATCTCGTACCTATGTCCCAATGCTTACAACCTCTCTTATGGTTGGTTAGGCTTAAAAACAAGGTTGAGACACTCTAAATCAGAGGTTAAAACCTCAAATATTTTCTGTTTTGTTTAGGGTGTTTAACCCACAAATCATGTTCAAGCTTATGTCTTGATGTAGAGTGATTATGGAACAACTTGGGTTGTTCCAACATAAAATCCTCACATGATTTGATGATTTCTCTTAGTATAGCTTGTTATATTATTGTACCTACCTTAGTTCTTGACCATCCTTGGTTGTTTTTACATCAAGTGTAGTGGTGAACATACAAGGGGTCCCTAAACAGAAGCTTGTCTTCCTACCCCATACATGACTTCCATGATAACTCGAGGTGCCTAAATGGAGATTTAATCTCCTACCTCCTACTTGAAACATTGGACCTAATAATATACTTAACCTAAATACGTATATACACCCATTCGAACCTTTAATGTTAAACTTGTGTTTATCTGTTAAAGTAAGTAGAATATCATCTAAAGACCTAGAACATCAAGTATGATTCTAATGGGCGTACTACCCATGAAAACATTATAACCCTAGTGGTTACATAGTGTCATACAAGGGTTACTAAGTTAAAAAGATGATTATTTTTCCGTAACATATTTTATTCCACTTTATGCTATGTTAACTCCGAATCCATAATCTTCCGTTAAACGCCAAACTCATACACTTTGTTCCTTTGTGTAGAAGGACAAGGTGCTCCAACTTAGCTAATCCATCCACCAACTCACTCGCGGGATTTCAAGTAGGAAAGCTTGCAAACACCGTGAGTATACTCGTATTCCCCTTTTTACTTTTATCACATTTGGGGTGTAAACATGTTTACCTATCAACAAACTTACACATGAACATTTTGCTTAAACACATGAACATTCCTATAACATGCTTGTATACGTGATTGCTTGATACTTTAAACTTGGGTGAAACTTATGTGTAGAACTTATCATTAACTTCGTACGAGCCAAACCGTGACGTATGTAGCGCTATAGGATTAACGACCCGCCGCCCGTAACTTGTGGTTATGTCATGAGCATATTGCGTTTTCTTGGTTTGATATGTTAGACACATGCCATATTTATTGTTTATCTTGAATCACATGCTTGCTATGAGGAATTGTTTAAAACTTATCTTTTGCTATGTACGTATCAAACTTGTATACTCGCCTTTGCTTTTGCATTGAATTGTATTTTAAACATGTTACAGGTTGATGATGACGATGCTACGAAATGAAGTAGCGTTGATGCCTAGATACACATTTAGACGTTTAGGTTTAATATGTTGTATCAATTTTGATTATGTTGTTATGTACTTCTTTTGAACTTGTTGTTATTTGAATTTATGAAATGTTGACAATTTGAAGTTATGGAATGAAATGAGAATTATTTAAATATTGTCACAAATAGTGTTATGATGTCTCGAGCAATCTTCACACTTCGTCTCATCCCGATGTTTCCGCCATTGGTTGGGGTGTGACAGATTGGTATCAGAGCCATAACTATAGGGAATTAGGAAAATTGCTATGCTTTTGCCCTAGTCTATAGTTTTAGGAACTTTGTCTCTTATTTGTTGTTTAAAACATTTGTACTCTACCTTACATGCTTCCTAGCTACACTTCTTGTTGTTAAATTTACATGCCTTTCCTAAGGCTAACACAAACACACTTTGGTTTACTTGTATACTCTTGTAACATAAACGAGACAACGTTACCAAAATAGGCGTGAAACCCACACTTTGGTAAACGACTCTCACTCTACCTTAAACTATTTTTGCACGAAATTCCACCATTAAGCTAGGAGTGAAATCCACAACTTAATGGTAATTTCCTTTTCAACTCTAGTGGACCCTTGTCAAAATGTCGAAATTTTATTTTGACCCGACAAGTACCAACCACATTAGGGTACGAAATCTTCAAGTTAGGGGTGAAACCCGCACCTTGTCGATTAAGTCCCACTCCTCGATTTTCGATCTCGCCAAAGTCCCGATTGTTTCAATCGATTAGAGACGTGTAGTAACTAGAAGGGTAAGATACCGTTAATCGCTTCTCGACGAGAGAAGTGTAGTAAAACTGAGAAGTCTCGAAGAACTGTATGAAGAGACGGAGGAAATTCAAGTAGATCCACATTACTACTTGCTGAAGAAGAACCAAGGAATTACAAGGAAGCATCTAGTGACAGAAAATGGATTGAAGCAATGAAGGCCGAATTAGACTCGATAAACAAGAATAACACTTGGAGATTGACAGAGTTGCCAAGAGATCACAAGGCAATAGGTTTAAAGTGGGTATTCAAGACTAAGAAAGATGCAAACGGAAACGTGGTCAGACACAAAGCAAGGCTGGTTGCAAAAGGATATGTTCAGCAACACGGAATAGACTTTGACGAAGTCTTTGCACCAGTAGCACGTATAGAGACAGTTCGATTAATGTTGGCTTTAGCTGCATATCAAGGTTGGGAGGTACATCATTTAGACGTAAAGTCTGCATTCTTACACGGAAATCTCAAGGAGGAGGTCTATGTCTTACAACCAGAAGGATTTGTAAAGCCAGGAGATGAAGGAAAGGTTTATAGACTATCAAAAGCACTGTATGAATTAAGACAAGCACCAAGAGCTTGGAATACGAAGTTAGATCAAACCCTAAAGTCACTTGACTTCAAGAAGTGCACTTTAGAGAATGCAATCTATACAAGGACGAGTAAGACTTCTACACTAATAGTTGGAGTCTATGTTGATGATTTGATAGTCACTGGAACATCAAGGAAGGAGATAGATGTTTTTAAATCTCAGATGAAGGACAAGTTTGAAATGAGTGATCTAGGATTGCTAGCATATTATCTGGGAATAGAAGTTATTCAAGCAGGGGGTGAGATAGCCATCAAGCAGACAGGATATATCAACAAGATACTCAATGACGTTGATATGTTAACCTGCAACGACACAAAGATTCCTATGAATCCAGGAACACAATTAACGAAGACTGAAGAAGGAGATCTAGTAGATGCAACACATTACAGAAGCCTGATAGGTTCTCTCAGGTACTTATTGCATACAAGGCCAGATCTATGTTACCCAGTCAGTCTGCTTAGTAGATTCATGCAAGAACCAAAGGAGCAACACTTGAAAGCAGTGAAGCAAGTACTACGTTATATCAAAGGAACTAAAGAGCATGGAATCATCTACAAGAAGCAAGGAGGATGTAAGATCACAGGTTATAGTGTTAGCAGTTTTGGAGTTAATACAGACAAAGGAAAAGGAACAACTGGTCTGGTATTCTACTTTGGAGAATCACCTATAACCTAGTGTACACTGAAGCAACAGACAGTGGCATTATCATTATGTGAATCAGAATTCATGGCAGCCACTGCAGCAGCATGCCAAGCACTATGGCTTAAAAGACTATTAAGTGAAATTACAGGCTGGAAGGAAGAGAAGATAACACTCAGGGTGGATAACGTTTCTGCAATAGCACTCATGAGAAATCCAGTCTTTCATGGAAGAAGCAAGCACATTGATACACGCTATCATTTCATATGGGAATGCGTGGAGAACGAACACATCAATGTGGAACATATAAGTGGAGAACTACAACGGGCAGACATACTAACAAAGGCACTAGCAAGGGTCAAGTTTGCTACAATGCGAGAACTGCTCGGAGTTCAAGATCTGCAACAACTCAAGGATGTTCAAGATTAGGGGGGTGAATGAAATCCTTAATCTCTACACATCCTAGTACAAGGGTTTAGTAGTAATTAGTATAAAGTATGGCGGTTACATGGCGGTTATAAAGGTCAGGGGCTAATTGTGACACTTCAGAAGTTAGTAACCACCACCCCTAAGGGTTGCGACACCCTTGGAGACACACCCATTCGCAAATGGCAGCCATACAAGGATCAAAGGGACGTATCTCTTCATCGAATGGACGCACCTATTCACATTCAATTACAGCCACAAGATTACAAGACACACCCGTTCACGAAGGGACGCGTCTATTCACCCGTACCCTTAGAAAAACTATAAATAGGGATAGTTAGATTCACTTGTAATTGTTCATATCATTCATTACATTCAAAAACACTATCATTGTATTTGATTGCAAGTTATATGAAAGTTTAGTTTTTTCATTCGCGATCTAGAGATCTAAGATCATTCTGGGCAACAAGTCCTTGGTTTTGAATTTCAGAATTTTCAGATTTGTCAGTCGTGTTCATATTGTTCAATTCACTGGAAAGCTCAACTACTTGCGTCTCAATTACGGAAGCATGACTCTTCTCCTCCACATAATCAGATTTAACCTCTGAATTCAACTGGGACAATAAGAAAGCCAAATGAATATTAAAATTTTGATTAGAGAATAGCAGCCCCGGGGGACACTACATCAGGGCATTTATAACTTCGTCAATAGTTAAAGAAAAGAAGCTTTAATAACTTCATCAAATGTTAAGAAAGGGCTTATCACTTAAGCACTAGAAGTTAAAAAAATGAAAGTGTTTCTTTTTAAAACAAACCATAATGGTTTGAGTACAAATACTATGGCACATATAAAACTCCGTTTATGCGTTATTAGTTTAATCTGATTTCAACAAGCAATTTGCATATGTACAAGAAAGGTTAATGTGCTAGAACATTGGCTTACTTGAAATGATAATGCTTTCTCAAGTTCCTTGACAACGACGTTTATTGTAGGACGTTGGTCTTGAGTTTCCGCCACACATTGATATGCAATTTTCATAAACGTATACAAAGAATCCTTGTTGGGTCCTCTACTTAGAACGAAATTGTTTTTACCGATTTCTTCCTTTAATATAGGATCTATCATGTCCTCTAGTGTTCCCATGCAGAAGCTTTGTCTTGCCAAAGGGCCCAACCCTCTCACATTCTCCTCCAGGTAAATTGGGTCATGGGATCTCCTCCCACATAGAATTTCAAACAATACAACTCCAAAACTATAAACATATGTTTCTCTTTTTAACCTATTAGTCTTCTCATATTGTGGATCTCTGTAGAACGAAATGCCAATATGATTGTTGAGATAGAGAGCTTCGTCTTCTTGATTTGGAGGCAGGAATACGCATAACCAAAAGTCAACAATCTTTGCTCCCCAACTCTCGTCCAACCCAATGCTGAAACTAGTTATATCACGGTTTATTATCATCTTTTGGTCTTCCATCTCATAGTGAAGGTACTTCAATGCGTGTGCAACATCAATGCAAATTTTCAAACGTTTTTTCCCAAGTTAAAATACGCATGTGGTTTACGTTTCCCAAATAATCAATAAGATATCCATTAGAGATATTCTCAATGACAAGGACCATCTCAGAATCCTCAACACAGAATCCAAGTAGATTTACAATTTCGGGATGCTTAACACTCGTAAGTATTTCAATTTCTGTAAAAAACTCTTCTTCTCCAAACAAGTCATGTCCAGAAGGGTACCTTTTTAAAACTACAGTGCTCTGTTCCTTCAGATGTTCTCTTTCATACTTCCCCTTCTGGTATGAAAGATTTTCTTTATCAAAACATTGGAGTTCCGCTCTGTACAAAGTATAATCGTCATTCCAAGATGCAATTGTGTACGCCTCTGAGAAATTATGTGTTGCCTGATTTAATATCACTCAGATGAATCTTCAAGTGTCCCAACTTGTTTTTCCTGCAAATATGTGACAAAGGGAGAAAGAGAGTTACAAAACTGACATAAATTGAGAAAAAAAAATGCGTTGTTAAAACTTTTGAAAAACCATAGATTACATTGTATAGCTATATCTATGTAGTTGGATATGTTGATTACTTACATTATATTAAATCACATATAGTTGGATATGTTAAATCTATATCTATATCTATACTATATAATAAAAGAAACCAATGGGAGTACACATGTCATTCATTGAAGCCATCTATTTTTATAGATAATTAATATCAATTAAAAGATAATTATAAAATTAAATTTAATATAAATTTAAACAATTCGTATATGAGATAATATAATATTTTAAAATATTTATCAGATTTCAAACTTATGAGTAAATTACAAGTTTTTGTCCTTTATCTTTACACCAAATTACAGGCGTTGTCCTTTACCTTTAAATTTGACGAGTTTTGTCCTTAATTTTTCAAAATCTTGCACGTTATGTCCTTTAGGCCAAACCCAGTTAGATTTTTTTGGTTAAGTATAATCATGTGCCTTGCACATGAGGGTATCCTTGTCTTTTCATCTTTTCAGGGGTTATTATGTAAATAAGTTATATAGAAGGACTATTTTGTAAAAATAAATGATATTTAATTAAACAAAAATCACACACTCTCTCTCAGTCTTCTCTTGCTTTTCTCTCACTCTAAAAAACCTCTGCATCGTCTCTTCTAAAAACCCTAGTACGGTGGTCGATGGTGGATTGTGGTGGGCGTGATGGTGATGGTGGGTTTAGCGGTGGTGGGTGCGATGGTGATGATTGGTTTAGCGATGGCGGAGGTGTGCGGTGGTGGATTGAGGTGGGTGTGAAAGTGTTGGTGGGTGTACGATGGTGGGTGAACAGTGGTTCTGATGGTGGTGAGTGAAGGGTAGATGTGGTGGTGGGTTAGGGCGGTGGTGGTTTAGGGGCGGTGGTTTAGGGGCGGCGGTGGGTTAGGGCTATATTGGCTAGAGCTCAAGCAACAAACAAAGGAATTGCATTGGTTTCTCAAGCTCTCAAAGAAAATGGAGGAGTTGAGGTAAGCTCAGATTATTAGTAGTATCTGTGACTTAACTTGTTTTCTCTTAGAAACTGTATTCTTGGGCTTGACCCAGAAATGAATATCCCCATCTAGAGTTGTTGCATTATATATATTTTCACTGATTGAAGCATTGGTATTTGCTTTTGTCATTTGTCATCCAAAGTAAAGTAAAAGCAGTTGTCATTATCTTGAACATATATTGAAGCTGAATGATGAGTTGTGTTGAATGAATTGAAGTTTTAGATCTGAGTGGGAAAGGTGTTTGATAGAAGAGAGAGTTCAGACAGAGATGGGTAGAGAGAGGGGGAGAGTTATATATATCATTTTGGTTTATTTTATTAAACAATATTAAAAAAAACTGAGTTGAATGACCAAATTACCCTTGTGTAATATGATTTAACCAAAAAAATCTAACTGGGTTTCGTCTAAAGGACATAACGTGCAAGATTTTGGAACGTTAAGGACAAAACTCGTCAAATTTAAAGGTAAAGGACAGCGCCTGTAATTTGGTGTAAACATAAAGGACAAAACTTGTAATTTACTCCAACTTATTTATCCTGAAATTAACAAAATACGTACCATAAATATGAATTAATCTATACTATACAATAAAAGAAACTAATTGAGGGACACTTGTCATTATTCTAGACCATCATTAATTGTATATAACTATTATTTAATTTAAATTATTAAATTTAATATCTTTCAAACATTTAAGAAATTACGGATAAAGCTCCATAAAATATCTTATTATTTATTTATATTAATCACTATTAGAAATTATATCTTAATTCCTTAATTGTAGATAATTATTATTTAATTTAAATTATTAAATTTAGAGTAAAATGCACGGATAGTCCCTGTGGTTTTGTAAAATAACACCTATAGTACTCAACTTTTGGAAATTACACCGGTGCTCCCTGTGGTTTGACAGTTTGTTACTCGAATAGTCCCTGTAGTGGATAGGGGTTAGTTTTCTCAGTTATGTGGGAGTGAAATGCCCTTAATGCCCTTACTATATTAAAAAATATTAAAATATTAAAAGATAAAGTTAACTTAAGTGGCCCCACCCCCACCCCCACCCTCACCCCCATCACCTGCAACTCCCTCATCGATACACGCTTTTTTCGTGCATTTTACAAAAGTTAGGGACTATAGGTGTTATTTTACAAAACCACAGGGACTATCGGTGCATTTTACTCTTAAATTTAATATATGTTTAAAATGCAAGAAGAATAATAATAATTATATTTATCATACTAATAAATTTATCAAAAAAACAACCATCCTTTTAAGATGCAACTCAAGTCCAGATATTTAAATTTTAAAGTTATATAATTTAATAATTACCGATAATTTATACTTATCTAGTTAATTTAAATTGGAACATTATTTTTTTGTTATAAGTTTATCTAATTGGATAATTGCTATATGCCTAATCTGGACATTTCAACATTTTTTTTAAAACTAATAAATTAAGACCACTATTATTTAAATAAAACTTGGGTTATTAAATATATGTTCACATGACTATTAAAACTCGTGAGAAAGTCGATGATACAGTTTGTCTTTTAATCGATGGTTCAATTGCTTTCATATTTATTAACTTGACAAACATCATAAGTTTTGATCATACATGATACAAAATTTTGTTTGGATGTCAGAAAAGCGTCTTAAAATTATGGTTTCATAATTGTTAAATCTTTGTTATTAACTATTTGATTTTTTATTTACTTAACCTGTGTAATACACGGGGTTATAGCCTAGTGATAATGTAAATGAAATCCAAATCCTATGGCTTAGTAAAGTTTAATCAAATTAAAAATTTCGGTTGCGTGTAATAGCCATGATAATAAATTTGCAAGACCCCCACCCAGTACCCTAAACCTTATATAGTTACCCAGTAAGTAGATAAGCCCCAAGCACATAAAACGAATCCAAATCCTATGTTTTAGTAAAATTTCGTTATTGCATATAATAGCCATAATAATAAATGTGGCACCACCTCACGCTGTCACAAATGGTAGGACCCCCTGATCCCACTCACCCCTTCCCGGCAACAGGAGTCCATCTGCATCAGACGGGCTGGGCCTGGATGTTTTTGTCACATCCTGAATAATCATAAGAAGTGGTGTTCTTAATAAACCCAAGTCAGATATCTATAAATTTTCAAGAATCTTGGCGTTCTTTAAAAACCAATGATTGACATGTTGATGTTATAGAAGAATTAGGGTTATCTCTTGCATAAATTTATGTGAATACAATAAATTTAGGTTTTCTCTGACGATTGGAGTCCATATGCACCATAGGTTTTGAAGAAAAACAGAATATATTTTTTTTTTTCAAACAAAGGGTGAAATGATAATTAAAAATATTTAATACTGGAAACCAACATTCAGTGGATTACGACTGAGTATACAATTTTCAAAGGCCAACTTAAAACTATATCATTTGATACCATACTCATTGGGAACCCACAAAGAGTAAAACTAATGGTGTAAGGAGTGGTTAAACACTTGAGAGTGACAAATTAAAAAAATCAACCAATCAGAGTGCGCCACGTCAATCAGTGAAAAGTGTTTAAACTTTGGTGAAAAGTGTTGGCAATGGTTAGACACTTGGTGAAGTGGTAAACTTTTTTTTTAAGAAAAAAAAGAAAAAGGTGTGATTGGTTGAGAGATGGCATGGACCCCACCCCACACTACCCTCTCTCTCTCATACCCTCCCTCTCTCTCCTCCGATCATCTCCCCGCATCGGCATGGCTTTGCCGCCTGACCAAAGACACCGAATCGGCAAAGGGTCGGCGGCGGTGTTTGCCGCGCGGCAAAACACTTTGCCGAGCCACACCGGATACCCTAATATCTATATATGAATGCCAGTTCTATTACCCATCCTCAATTTTCAGTTTCTCCATCGGGCTTGGAATCTTTCTACCATCCTATTTTAAACCTACTTTTAAGTAGAATAGGAAATAAAGTAATAGAAACCAAATGGAAATTTCTATGCTAGAATGGCTATAGAAAAAAAAAAAAAAAAAAAAAAAAAGACCTAACAAGATAGGAAAAAGGTCTTACCATATTTTCACGAGCCAACTGAAGTTCCAATGCATTTTCAAGTTTAGTCACAATATAGAGCATATCTGGATGGTGTGTTTGCTCCTCATTAAAGCAAGAGTATGCCGCTTCTGTGTATTCCTTAAGTGAACGCGGGGACATTTGATTCCATAGATTAGGATGGATTATATCCTTTAGGGCATTGTTCTCATAATGATATTTGGCCAATGAAACTAGAGACCTATTATTCTCCTTCTCAATAAATGCTTTCCCCCCACACAATGTTTCAAATAAAACAACACCGAATGAATAGATGTCAGACTTGTGGGTCACACCCCTCGACTTTTCAAATGATGGGTCCATATACCTCATTGTTTTTGCATGTTCACAAAGGCACACTTGGTCCTTACAGTTTACTGAGTGTATGGTGGAATTTTCAAAACCGGATAACTTGGCTTCCCAGTTATCATCCAATAAAATTGTGTCACAGTTGATGTTAGAATGTATGATACCAAAATCACGCCCCTCTTCGTATCTGAGGTAACTCAACGCGCGCGCAACGCCTACACATATCCTCAATCTTTGCATCAATGTGAGGTTCAGGTTGTTTAGAAACTGCCTAAGACTTCCATTTGCCTCAAGCGTGGTTATGATGATCTTTTCATCTTTCTCGTCACAAAACCCAATGATAGAAACTAGATTTGTATGCTTAAGATTAGAAAGCACTGAATATTCCTTAAAGAACTTGAGGCCACCTTCCCTGTGCTTACAATCAAACCTCCGTGCAGAAATCTTGATCTTCTTTCCAGAACGCAAGAGTTCTCCTTTATATGCAATACTAAATCCATCGCGTCGGATGATGTTATCATCATGAAAGTTGTTGGTGGCCTTTACTACGTTTTCAAGTGTGATTCGTAACTTGCTCATTGTTTTCTGTGTTATCAAGTATAAAGGAGTGCAAAAATAACGGGTTACAAATGATAGAGAAGGTATGTTATGGACTAATACCATTGCAAGGTATGGGACTTGTATGGGCAACCATTATGGGGTTTATATACCAAATGAGCTCTCTCACCCACCAGATTAGTCTTTTGGGTTGAGTTCTCTCATTTGGTATGTAACGTTGGTATGAGAGCCAGAACTCGGAGTGGTGGCCGAGAGAGCCAGCCGTGACCAATGAGGATGATGGCCCTTAAGGAGGGTCGATTGTTATGGACTAATATCATTGCAAGGTATGAGACTTGTCCGACATGGCTTGTATGGGCTCTCTCACCCACCAATGTGTGACAAGTCACATACCTTGCAATGGTATTAGTCCATGGCTCTCTACAGGCCACAACTCCGTGGGCCACCACTCCGAATTTTGGCTCTGATACCAATGTTACATACCAAATGAGAGAACTCAACCCAAAAGACTAGTCTGGTGGGTGAGAGAGCCCATTTGGTTTAGTATATAAACCCCACATAGGTTGTCCATACAACCGATGCGGGACAAGTCCCAAATCTTGCATTGGTATTAGTCCATAACAAGGTAAGATCCAATAAGATGTATGAGAAACCACTCATACATAGATATATACAATCTTGCCGCCTTCATCCATCACTTTCTATTTATTACAATTAATAAATTTAATTAATCGAAGAAACATGAATGAATTATGTGGTACTTACGACTTTAAAGGTGCACATACGATTTTAAGCTCTGTAAGTTTAATAATCTGTACATAAGCATGCATCTCCATACTATTTATATTCAGTTATCAAATATTTTAGAAAAACTTACGCCGTTGATTCTTGTGTTTTCTGTCAAATTTCAATGTAAGGTACTAATAGTTTTTTGTTGCAAAATCAGGTATTAACTTTCTAACTTGTCACAATGTTGAGTACTAAGGTCAAACCTTGTTAACTTTTTTTGTTAAGTCTTAATAAAATGACTAAAACGCCCTTTAATAAATACAGAGTCTATTTTTAATTAATTATATTTGACTAAAATAATTTAAAGTTTTATTTATATTTGTATTTATATTTATGTTTTTCTATTTTAATTATATTGTTTTATAAAATTATATGGATTTGAAGTTTATTATATATAAACTTTGAGTTTATATATAATATTATTTAGATTAAGTTAAATAGTTTTTTTTTTTTTGAACAACCAACAAAACCCTTTTATTACTGCCAACGAGCAGAAAAAAAATTACACCAACCAGAAAGGCTCTGGCTCAAACAAGAAACATCCCAAACAAAGACAAAACAAAGAAACTTAGACATAAAAACACTTCCAATGTGAGTGCATAATGTCTATCATTGCCGTCAATCGCGTGGTTTTATAATGTTAAATATAGGAGAATGGCATAATTGTAAATAAGGAGTCCTTCCTTATGTGAGACCTATAAATAGGAGCCATATATTTAGAATTTAGAACTTTTTGCAACTTTGGCACTTTCGAGGAGCTTTACAGTTCTAGAGAGAGAAAGTGCTACGAGGTGATTCACGGTGTTTGTACTTTGTCAAATATTCAATCGAATCATCTTGTTATTACGTTCTTGTGTCGATCCACACACGTACATGGATTCCGCACGTGATACGTGTTCTTTGCAATCGTATCGGGAGTTCGAATTCGATCCGGAATCGCGTCCACATCTAATATGCCCAAGACTCTCGACACCAACGGCATGCTAGACTTGAAAACTGCATCATTTCTCGACCTCCAAATACTCCAGATAGTTGTGTATACTATTGCTTGCATAATGTATTTCTTTTCTCTCGACCCACCCAACACCTCATTAATGTTAAGAAGATCCTGGATATGGAAGACAATGAGGTAGAAACCCGCCACCAAAGAGCGATAATCGACCATATTTTCTGAGAAAATTGGCAAACCGTAAAAACGTGTTCGACAGTCTCTAAGGTATCTCCACACAATCTGCACAAGGGGTTCGGGAACCTGAAAGTTTCGCATCTGCAAAGCAATCAGCAGTAGACAGACTATTCAGAATAGCTCGCCACGAAACGAAACACACTTTTTTTGGGGACCCATTTGTTCCAGATTAGATTAACTGACAAGGAGGCTGCACAGTGGCGACACTTTGAAGTTCATATTTTCATGATTTAACCGAGAAAACACCTGAGCTATTAAACGTCCTTCTCCAACTATCCGAGTCCTGACCCAAATTGACAGCGCCCAGGAGGCCCGTCAAGATCTGTAGCTCCGCGAGCTCAACTGATGTGAAGTTCACTCGGGCCCAATCCCAGCAAAAAACCGGCCTGCTACATCATATTTCAGCCTATCCGCCACTAGCAATGTTTGGATTTTTCAAGCGCGAAGAGATTGGGAAAAGCCGACTTGAGCGGTTGTGACCTGATCCAGAAGTCTAACCAAAACTGAACCGATACCCCGTTTCCAACCGAGCCCATAATGGCATGAGATAAGTTGATGTTTATTTTTAAAAAGTCACCGTCAATGCCTACAATTTGTTTCTAGGATCCAACAATAGACAACTTACGAGGGATGAACTCCCAAGACAGGGTACCACTATGCACCGCCCACACCAACTTTCGCCCTAAAGCCCCTGTTCAGTCTTGAAACGCCACCACCATTTAGCAGGCATGGCGACGTTGCATCGGCAAGAGTACCAATACCAACTCCACCTTGATCAAAAGGCCGAGTGACTTTTTCAACGCGACACAACTCATTTTATCTTTATGTTCACACCCACCCCCAAAAAACAATCTTCTCAACCTTTCAAGGATTTTTAAAACTTTCACGGGGGGCTCGATACAACAAAAAACAATAAGTCGGAATCGCACTCAACACCGACTTAAGCAAAGTTAATCTCCCCCCGGGTCCCAACTTTTTATCAAGTTCATCTAAATTTTTCCACCACCGGGGTCCCAACTTTTTATCAAGTTCATATTACCCCCAACTGGAATGCCTAGGTGTATGAACGGGAGTTTCCCAGCTTTGCAACCAAGCGTAGAGGCCAACAAAGACACTTCCGCACTACCCACCCCTATACTAAAAACACAACACTTCTGGATGTTCAACTTAAGCCCGGAAACAAAGTTGAGGCATCTAATAATACGTTTCAACATAAGCGTGTTATTGTGAGACCACTCGCCTAAAAATAACACGTCATCGGCGAAAAGGAGATGGGACAAAGTTGGGCCGTTATTCTCTAACGAAATCCCATTGTAAATCCCACTCGAACAAGATCTTTTCATCATACAAGTCAAACCTTCCATGGCTAGGATAAAAAGATATGTGGATATAGGATCCCCTTGTCTAAGACCCCGGGTGCCCTCGAACTCACCGGTAGGCGAACCATTAACAAGAGCCAAAGGCCGGAGCCATAGATAAAATAGCCGAGATCCAATTAACCCACTTCCTAGGGAAATGTATTTGCTCCAAAATAGAGAGTAAGTACTTCCAACAAAGCGAATCATAGGCCTTTTCCAAATCCACTTTAAATAACATACCTCTTTGCTTTACCCTCCGCATCCAAGCTATAGATTCATTCACCATCAAAGGCACATCTAGAATGTTGCGACTCGAAAGGAAATCTATTTGCTCTTCCAACCCTAAATCCCCGATGAAACATTTTAGCCGGTTTGCCAAAACCTTCGAGATCACTTTATTTATACACCTGACAAGGATTATTGGTCTAAAATCAGCGAACCGGAGCGGGTCTTTCACTTTAGGAATGAGCGTAATAATAAAGGAAACACAACCCTCCGAAATAGCCTCCCTAACTTGGAATTCGTTCAACAGTCTTAAAAAATCCAGTTTCAAACAGAGCCAAAATCTTTTTAGAAAGGTAAAATTGAACCCATCAGGCCCTGGAGCGTGATCACCCGCACAATCCCAAAATGCTCCCTCGATTTCCAACAGAGAGAAAGGATTAACTAACCTGTCACTATCCGATTGGGAGAGCCCCGGGAGCAAAGATCCCTCCAGAACCAGCCTGTGTAAAACTGGTTTAGAAAATTTTGTAGCGAAATACTCCACGGTTTTCTCTTTGAGTAACACTGGATCCGTAACCCAAGTATTGTCAAACATAAGCCCCACTATCCTATTTGACGATTGATTTATTTTAATAACCGAGTGGAAAAAAGAAGTGTTTTCATCCCCGTCAACTGCCCACTTAACCCGCGCTTTTTGTCTGGCATCTAAAGCTTTTATTTTTTCGATCTCCAGCACCGTTTTTCTGGCCTCGGTTCTCTCCCGACATTCAGTTTCTGTAAGAGATCTATGTTCCGCCGTACGGTCCAAAGACTCAATAACCTGTTTGAAATGCGTAGCCGACTCTTCAATCCTTCTTTTTTCCGCTGCCACCCAATCCTTTATGCGATTCTTCAGCCACCGGAGTTTCGTGGCAAGAGACAAATCCGCCCTGCCCTGAAACACAAAAGAACCACACAAGGATGTAACATAATCCTCAAAACCTGGCAAATCGAGCCAGGAGTTAAAACACCGAAAAGGGGTGTGACCGAAATCAATCGCCCTGACCCTTAACGGAATAGGGTAGTGATCCGATAAAAATCTGTTCAGGGCAGTCACGATAGCCCCTGGTCATTTGCTAAAGAACTCCCTGCAGACGAGGAACTGTCCAACTTGCTAAGCCTATTCCCCGCATCTGCCATGAACGTAAACCGGTGACCCCCCATACTATACTCACGTAACTTTCCTGCTTCTATAAAGTGATTAAACGCCGTCGCGTTTGAAGCAAAAAAAGTTAGAGTTCATCCGTTTTTCAAAGGAACGCACATCGTTAAAGTCTTCCATGAGAAGCCGAATGCCCGCATTTGAATGCATTAGATTCAGAATGTCTCCAGATAAGTTCCTTCGAGCCCCTACGTCATTTGGGGCTTGGATATTTAACACATTCACCACTTCTCCAGAGCCCGAGATAACCCCAGAGACAAGAAGAAAATGCCTCGCCTTAGTGACTCCCTACTTGGTAAAAGACCCAGGGTCCCACATAGAAATAAGCCCCCCCCCCCCCCAAACACCTTACCGGATTGACCACCTCATATTCGAAAGTCGTTCGACCCCAAACATTACTCAGAACCCAAAGCGGAGGGTCCTCAACATTTGCTTCATGGATAGCAAGGAACTGCACCCCACTAGCGGTTTTTAGACCTCTCACCCACCCCGACTTACCCTCCACCCCAAGACTTCGGACAATCAAGGATAAGCAATTCATGAAAAAACCGCTGCC
Source organism: Helianthus tuberosus (assembly GCA_030545235.1). Lineage (NCBI taxonomy): Eukaryota > Viridiplantae > Streptophyta > Magnoliopsida > Asterales > Asteraceae > Helianthus > Helianthus tuberosus. The sequence goes on along the minus strand of CM060412.1, from coordinate 193,649,313 downwards.
CCGACTTCCACCAAAATCTCATAACAAACCAGTTTTTCAAAACTTTCAAGGTTAACCCCAATTGTTTTGCCCACTTCACAGGTAGCTACCACTTCTGCCCTGGGGTCAACCCCATCGTTCTCATATAACTCAGAACCCGGAACATCTGAGACAAGCTCATGAAGAGCGTCCCCTTCCCTCAAAGGACCAGAAGGCCCGGTCTTTAAGTTCGATGAGGTATGGTGATTGGCATGAAAATCAATCGAAGGAGGAGGAGAGGAATTGTTCAGATCGAAAAGGGGGGGGGGGCAACTGGATCTGCAGCCATTGACTAAGGGAGTTGGACATCAAAGGAAGTCCAATCTGCCGATCTGGGCCTTTTTCTCGAATGGGTCAGGATGTTTGGGCTGGACTTAGACTGATTAGCCCAAGAAAAACCACAAAGATGGCTCCTTTTATTATACCTTCTAGAAGAAAATCTTGATGAGGGGGCGTGGCGTACCCCACCGATTTTTGAGTTCCCCTAAAATGCTCCTGCCATTGCAAATTGGGTTATGCAAAAAAGGGACGACTTGTCTGCACATTCACCTCATCCCCATGCACAACGTTTGGTTTTCCCATGCAAGCATCTCCACCGATCGCCTCTTCACCCCCAATCGTAATTCCCTCCAGCGAGACCCCAGAGGTTGAGTCAACCCTTCTGAACTCACCTTCTTCAAGGTCAAGCCCTAGCTCCACAGATTTCAGCTCCGGGCATGCGAAATCTGGCAGCCACGGCGCATCTACTTCAAGAACCCAAACTTCCACACGAGATCTTTTCCATAAAATAGAAACCATCTCATCGACCCGATTCCTTAGCGAAAGAAGGACATGGGTAAGACCGTCAGAATTATCCAAACCCTCGCATGAGAACTCCGACGGCCAAACCACCCAGCGAAACATCTCACCATTTTGTCACAAACCCTCCACTCCCGGAGTTGAAGCGAGCGGCCTATAATACGTAAACCACAGATCCTATCACAAGAAAAAACTTGGCCGGTCCACTGCACCACCGATTCAAACACCGGCTCCCACAACTCACAAACTTCATGTAAGTTTTTTGGGAGTTGGGGGAGGGGGGTTTAGGTTTTTTTTAGGATTTTTTGGGGGTTTTAGTTTTTAGCATTTAGCTTGGGGGGGGGGGGTGGGGGTTAGGTTTTTTTAGCTATTTTAGGTTGTGTTCACATTGGTTCTCGCAATAAGGGTGGTTCTCGCATGATCACCTCCCTATATATATATATATATATATATATAGGACAAAGATCCGTTAGGAACCACCTCTTATTGCGAGAACCGCGAGAACCAATGTGAACGCAACCAAAAATGCCTAAAAATAGCTAAAAATCACACAAATTTTTTTTTTTTTTTTTTAATATTTTTTATAACAAAATCGCTACTTTTCGTAGCAAAAAAAAAAAAAAAATTTTTTTTAAATTTTTTTTTTTTTGCTTCTAAAAGTAGCGATTTTAACATAAAAAATATTAAAAAAATCAAAAAAAAAAATTTAGATTTTTTTTTGATTTTTTTAGGTTTTTTGGGGGTTTAGTTTTTAGCTTTTTAGCTTGGGGGGTGGGGGGGTTTAGGTTTTTTTTGGGGGGGGGGGGGGGTGGGGGAGGGGGGTTTAGGTTTTTGGGGTGGGGTGGGGGGGGGTTAGGTTTTTTTTAGGTTTTTTGGGGGGTTAGCTTAGGGGGGGGGGGGGGTGGGGGGGTTTAGGTTTTTGGGGGGGGGGGGGGGGTTAGGTTTTTTTAGGTTTTTTTAGCTATTTTAGGTTGTGTTCACATTGTTCTCGCGGGTTCTCGCAATAAAGGTGGTTCTCGCATGAACCTTACCCTATATATATATATATATATAGGAAGATTATCTTCAGAATTGTAAGAACTAACAAAAAACCATTCAAAATCATTTTTTTAAAACAACCTTGATTATAATTAAAATACAACATTAAAAAAGTATTTACTATTAAATAATTCATCTCTCATATCTCCTCTGAAAATCACTTTTAACAAATTTCACACATATGAAAGTATAAGACGTTTACACACATATATTTTTTTTAATTTACAAATACATGTAAATTTTAATGTGTAAATTAAATTTCTGATATTGTATTGGAATAACAAGTGTATTTTTTTTTTTTAATTTGAATGGTTTTTGACCAAGTTCGCGGTTCTCATGAAATATGTGAGTTCTCATTTTAACATTACCCTATATATGTGAGGAACACGCGCGTGTGTGTTGTGTTCTTTAAAAGATTGATGGCTCATTAATAACCTTTTTAATGAACATGGGTTAAAGTTAAGGTCTATATCAATGCACTTAAAAGAATTAATTTCATGAAACTATGATAACTTACCTGAAATGCTAATGCTTTCTTAAGTTGCATTAAAACTTCTTTTGTTGTCGGTCGTTTTTCTCTTTCATGATGTAAGCATCCGTAGGCAATCTTTTGGAATGTAGTTAATGAGTTTGGCTCGATATGTTCCCTTATTTTCTCTAACACTACATCATAGTGTTTTCCTTCTTCAAATTTGTTTTTTATGAAATTAGGTAGATAGCGACCCTCATGCTTGTGAATTATAAACGTTGATCTGCCACATAACATCTCAAATAAAACCACACCAAATGAATAAATATCAGATTCTATAGTTAGGAATCCTGATTTTCTGTAAAGTGGGTCCAAGTATCCTCGTGTGCCACAAGCACGATCGATAACATAGTCTGTTTCATGAGTCAATGGACTTATTAAAGAAAGTCCAAAATCAGCAAGTTTCGCTTTCCAGTCATGGTTTAGTAAAATGTTAGAAGATTTGATGTCCCTATGTATCACCCTTGCTTGTTTTCCAATTCCTCCATGAAAGAAATATAACGCATTTGCGACATCAATGCATATATTAAGTCGTTCCACCCATGTAAGAGAAGGATCACTCAAATACTTATCAAGACTTCCTTTAGGCGCATACTCATAAACAATGATTTTTTCATTCTTTTCATCACAATAGCCTAAAAGACCAATGACATTCTCATGCTTATACTCCAAAAGAATTTGGAGCTCACTCAAGAATTGTTGTTCCCCTTGTCCAAACCTCGTATCCAATCGCTTTGCAACAACCGTTTTAAATCCATCACCATCTTGAAGGTTTCCTTTATAGACTTTACCAAATCCTCCACCTCCAATGCAATTGTCATTATGAAAGTTATGGGTGGCCTGATTTAAGTCTTCAAGTGAAATTCTTGGATTTTCGTTGTTGGTTTTCTGTTGAACATGACATACCAAAACATAACACATATATTGTTAACAATAACTTGTTAAAATAAAAATTGATGATTAAAATGGTGTTAAAAAGAATATACACAATTTGGTGAATGCTAATAGAAAGCAATATAATGTTAAAATACATATTGATATTAAAAGACTAAAATTGATGAAAAACCAGATGGGAGGTGGGTTTATAAGTGTTCTAAAAGTATTAATGAGGATTACAAATTGGTGACAGAAATTGGTAAACGAAATTATTACGTAATGATAAATAAAGTAGGTTGGTAATAAAAGTTCAAAAATATTATGAAAAACTATAAATTTATCATAAAAAGCTAGATTGCTGATATATTAATTTTTGACAAATTCAACACAGTCTATAAGATAATATTTCTGTTTAAATCCCTACAATGTTAATCAATGGGAATAACAAAAAAGTAAACTTTGATAGTTGAACACTATACGTTAGAAGGTATAAATGATTTTTAACATTGTAAACCTAACAATTTGTGTTACATATGGAAATTAAGCATTTTAGATAACTTGTTTCATTATTTAAGTGATTCTATGGATCAATAGTATTAAATAAAAACAGCGACTTACTTGAAAGAGTAAAGCTTTCTCAAGTTCATTGACTACAACTTTCATTGTTGGGCGTTCTTCTTGAGTTTCTGCCACACACCGGTGTGCAATTTCAACAAACGTTTGCAAAGAATCCTTGCTGGGCCCTAAATTGAGAATAAAATTGTGTTCACCAGCTTCTTCCTTTATTATAGGGTCTATCATCTCCTCTAATGTTCCTGTGCGGAAGCGTTGTCTTGCCACATTGGCTAGCCCTTTGTTACTCTCCTTAAGAAAAATTTGGTCATGGGCTAACCTCCCACATAGAATTTCAAACAAGAGTACTCCAAAACCATAAACATCTGATTCTCTTTTTAACTTACCAGTCTTCTCATATTGTGGATCTCTGTAGGACGGTCTACCAATACGGTTGTTGGGAAAGAGAGCTTCGTCTTCTTGATTTGGAGGCAGGAATACCGACCACCAAAAGTCAACAATCACTGCCCTCCAATTCTTGTCCAACCCAATATTGTTAGCTACATATATCACGGTTTATTATCACCTTTTGGTCTTTGATTTCAGAGTGAATGTACTTTAAAGTGTGTGCAACATCAATACAGATTTTCAAACGTTTTTCCCAAGTCAACATACGTTTATTGCTGTCGTTTATGAGATAAGGAGCAAGAAATCCTTTAGAAAGGTTGTCGGTGATGACAAGGATCATCTCTGAATCTTCAACACAAAATCCAAGTAGGGTGACTATGTTGGGATGCTTAACATTGCTAAGCATATTAATTTCTGTAAGAAACTGTTGTTCTCCGAATAGACGATGTTGAGAAGGGTAGCGTTTTATAAGTACAGTGTTGTGTCTCTTGGATGAATAGATTTCAGCCCTGTACAAAGTACAACCATCCCTAATTGCTATTTCGTATGCCTTTGAAAAATTTTGGGTTGCTGATTGAATATCAATGAGAGAAATCTTTAAGTGCTCCATGTTCTTTCCCTGCAAATTAAAAGTGTGACATGGGGGTTTCAACTAAAAATATGAAAAGGAAATTCTATGGTTTAGAAACAAAGAAGCCTATTATCAGTCAATATCTCCGCTTGTTATTTTCCAACACTCCAATAAATCAATTATCTCGCTAGCGTCCATGAGTAAATAAAACACAAATACATAAATTTATAGTTACTTAAACCAAATTAAATTAAGGATAATTTGCTTGATTATTACATGAAAATGTGAAACCCATCTAAATGCTATGTGTCAAATTAATCAAACTAAATTATCCACTGCTTATAACAGGCCGAATAATAGATCAGTTAGTGTTATTGAATTACAATAACTTGTTAGAACAACTAATTAAGTTAACTATTGGTATGAAAGGAGGATTATATATATTAATCTTCACGTGATTTAAATGAAATTAAATAATAAACATAAAAACTGAAGTTGAAAAAGAATTCTATTGCAACACTTGAAAGTTTTGTACGTATCTAGTTGCATGATTCATAAATTGATTCACTGAAAACTTTAGATAATGTGATAAATAATTATATAATAATTGTAGATGCATTTTAATGTCTATAGTCCGTATGTCAACGAGTCGTAGGTGGTAGGGTGTCGAAACAAGTCTAGAATAGCCTGCTATTAACGTACGAATATTTCTTGGTTCTCGGCATTAGCCAAGAGGTCACGAAAGGATGGAGCAGGATGGATGGTGCGTTAGGAGGTGGAGAAGTTTTCAAAACTAGCTCCCAAACCGCAAAGAAACCAGTGCCTTTTGTCTTTATCACTAACCGGGTGTCCGATTGCGGCAAGTTGGTCGGATATAGCCTTAAACTTCCAACCGAATTCTGAGACAGAGGAGGAACCTTTTTGGAGAGTCCGAAGACTGTCTTTCAGGTTGTGGATGCGTTAGATAGAGCAGTGACTGTAGGCGTTTGCTAAGGCTGTCCAGACTGAGCGGGCTGATGTGTGCCCTATTGTTTCGACCATAGCCTCCTCTGTGAGTGTGGAATTTATGAGCAGTAGGACCTTTTGATCGGCTGACTTCCAAGTTGTAAAGTCTGGATTGATGATGGTTTAATTGTCTTTGGTTTGGGTTTCGGGTGGTGGCTGAGTGGTACCATCGATGTGATGAAGAAGTTTGAGGTAGCTTATGACAGGGGTTATTTGTTTCTCCCAAGGTAGGTAATTTGTGGATGTGAGTTTTATGTTAACTAGGTGAGTGAGAGAGTGGGGAGGGATGGAAGAGATGTCAGTGGAAATGGACATGGTGGTGCAAGAAAGTAAAAGAAAGAGAGATAGGGAATAGGTGGACAGAAGAGGGGACAGGAAAAAAAAAGGAAGGATCTCTATCTTTTGGCTGATACCATGACAATTTGTAATTCCCAATCAATTGCATTACATATGGTACAGGAATATATCCACACGGGTGATTACAAAATTAGAGGAGAAGATTACTCCTATCAACAATATACAAGCTTTGTTACATATGTTAGTGGTCTGGGTCATAGCTTAGCGATTGCAGTCTCAATCTCTAGAGGTGTCTAGCGATTGTGGTTGTGGGTCAACCGATTGAGCGATTGGACTCAATCGCTTAGGACATCCTTAGTGATTGAGATTTGAGCCTATATTTATTCAACTCCCACACAATCGCTCATAACTTTTCCATATATTTTTCTAACCTTCTAAGTCAAATCTCTGTGTCTAGATCCAAACTTTGTAACCAATGTTTTAATTACTAAAATTGAGTTAAAGGTTTATATACATGCTTGGGTGATTAATGTATGTGTTGATATGGATTCCGCACATATTTCAGCATAGTAGTTTCATAGATCCAATCTAACGGACCGACATGTGGTATCAGAGCTAGAACTATACGTTCGATTCTACTCTATGTATACGTCAATTACAGTGTGTTTTGGTGGAAATTTGCATTTGTTGAAAATGGTTTGAACTTATTTGTGCGGGGTTTGACACTATTACGTCAAGTTATACATCATATGGTATTATTTTTTAAAATAAAACAATCTATGATGAATATGTGTGTGTTCTAGAGATCATAGTAATGGTGGACCCAGGAATTTTTTGCTGGGGTTGCGGAATATTTTTAAAGATTTTAGGCTCCTAGTTATATAAAAATATATGTTCATAGTGGGTCGGATTGGGTCGGGTCTTGTAAGACAAAAGAACATCAAACTAAAATTTATATAGTCATCAAAAACACGTCAAACGTCATTACAAACGTATTTAAAATTGTGTCCTACAGGTTTGCATTTTCTAAAATCTATCCAAAACATCATCTAGAGATACTAAACACTCCATAAGTTCATTACATTGTTACTCATGGTTCCAATCACATATAAATCGCTCCATAAATTCATAAAACAACACTAAACACTTAAACAAAATAAACAATCATGTTCAACTATAGTCCATAATTTTCAATTTTATTTTCAAACATTCAAGCCATAGTGTTAAATGTTGATTACTTGTAAGTAATCATTTAAACAAACAAGATATATGTGAAATCCACATCCAAAATGAGTGACATTAAAGTGAATTCGGTTTTCTGATGTGTTTTCCAGTCACTGTTCATTAGCGAAGAGTGATCTTGTTCATTTGCTTCTACAATGTTCAGACGTTTGAAGTTTTTTAAGCAATTAAGACTCAATCTCTAAGTAATTTTAGTGATTAAGTGGTTCGTTTGGCTTTCTTTAGAGATTAAGCTTCAATTGCTAAATCGCGATCGTTATCCATTCGTTTGAGAAGATAAACGACTTCGTTCATTCGTTTAGTGTGTTCAACGTTTGCGATGTAATTTCAATCATTTAGGTTTGTTTAGCGATTGTGTTCATCGGTATGAGAGTCTTTAGCGATTAATTTCAGTCATCTAATTGTTGTACAATGGTTTGTTTCTTCTTAGCGATTGTGACATTATTCGTTTAAAGTTTGTTCGATCGTTTGAAAAATTGTTCAATCATTTACTGTGGCATTCTTAGTCATTTGTGGTGTATTAGGGTTTTGAGAATTGTGTTTTGAAAACCGAAGCTCGTGTGTTCTTGATTGATAACGAGATGGCATCTATGTATAGTCATTCATGGCGGGCTAAAATAGCGTGCAAGCATTAATCAATTATGACAATGAGATCAGGACGAATAGAAAAAGCTCCAAGATTGATGAAAATTAAGGAATTCCCGATGTGGCAAGAATGGTTTCTTGCACATCTTAATATATTAGACACAAACTTGGTTATACGGATGCTAGAGGGGTATACTAGACGAAATCAACAGGTTATTTTGGAGTGAGAAGAAGAGTAATATTGTGTCTCAATTAGCCAATGATGTTAATTTTGTTGGGTTATGGAGGATTTGACTCAAGCAGAGGATTATTCCTCTAGTCTGATTATTATTCCTCTGGATAGAGGATTGTTCCTCCAGGCAGAGGATTGTTCCTTTTGGAAGAAGATTAGTCCTTTTGTCTGTCTGATGAAGATATTATTATTATATTCAGTAACCTAATTTTGTACCCTATAAATACATCTTATTCTTGTACCTGTACACTTTGAGCACCTAATACAGAAGGAAGAACTAGTTGTCGAGTTGATGTAGGTCAGATTAGACCGAACCACTATAAATCTTGTGTTCTTGTTCTTGAGATTAGAGTGTGTGAATGTGTGAGGTTGCTACATATTGTTCTAGTGTTTGTGTGACTCATGTTCTAGACCTAACAACTAGTATCAGATCGATTCACATGAGCTAGTAGCAAAAGAAGTGAAGAAGAAAATACCTGTTGGGATTAGGGTTCCGATTGAAGACGTGTTCATCGTCGCTGCTGCAGATCGCGACTAGGGTTTCAGAAACCCAGTAGGCGCCGCCACCGCTATTCATCTTCCCGTCGCTAGCATATCCGCCGCCGCCTAGGGTTCCAAATTAGAGACCATCCTTGCTGGAAATCGCAACTTGGGCTACAAATCGAAGATTGGGGTTTCGATTTTGCTTGGGGTTCGTCGGATTTAAGAAGGAGAAAGAATTTTTTTTTTGTTCTGTGGGAGCAGAGTAGCGCAGGAAGAAGAAGAAGACACAGACGTGTTTTCTTTTCTTTTAAGGGAAAAATCAAGTTTTTTTCCTTATTTGCAAGAAGACCCCTTAACCTTTGACAAGGATCTTATCAACCTACCATTATTTGTTCATCGCCATTTTAAAGCTTGAAACAAATAAGTGTTTGTTTCCGTTTATTGCTTCCGCTAGTATAATTATCATTTAGCAGTACAAATTTGTTTAGTTTGTAGCAAATTGATAATTATTCGTTAAAAATGGCAGAAGATAGTAAAATCAAGATTAACAAGTTTGATGGTAGTGATTATGGATTTTGGAGAATGCAAATTGAAGATTTGTTGTATTAAAAGGGTTTGCATTTGCCTATGTTAACCGTATGACATGTATGATGAAGAATGGAAGTTGTTGGATAGACAAGCTTTGGGTTTGGTTAGGCTTTCTTTGGCAAGGAGTGTTGCGTATAACATTGTCAATGAAACAACTACTTACGGTGTATTGAAAGCTTTGTCCAACATGTATGAAAAACCATCTGCTTCAAACAAAGTATTCCTCATCCGACAATTGGTTAACACCAAGATGAAGGAAGGCATGTTGGTTACCTCTCACATAAACGAGTTTAACTCGATTATCTCTCGTTTAGACTCAGTTGAAGTAAAGTTTGATGACGAAGTACAAGTGTTCCTCCTTCCATCATCTTTGCTCGACAGTTGGTCAGGCAAAATTACAGCTGTTAGTAGTGCATCCGGCACCACTAAACTCACTTTTGAGAGTATTCATGACTTGATTATAAATGAAGATATCAAACGGAGAAGCAATAATGAAACTTCCAGTTCAAGTTCTTTATTGCACACAGAAAGTAGAGGAAGAAGTAACGATAGAGGAACTAATCGAGGTAGGTCAAAGTCCAGAAAAATGGGGCAGTCAAAGAACAGAAAAGACACTGAAAGTTGGAACTACAAAGAAAAATGTCACTTTAGAAGCCAATGTATAAAACCAGCTGCAAAGAAAGAAGTAAACAGTGTATCCTCTGAAGAATCTGTAGATGCTCTCATATGTTGTGTTGAGAATTCAGTGGAATCCTGAATTATGGATTCTGGATTATGTACTAAGTTTGATGTACTATATTTGTTTGGCATGCTTGATTGCAAGCGGGTGAAGACTCCTGTGGATAGTGTGATTTATATATGTGCAACCGAAGGAAAAGAGTTGCAAGACCCTACCATGTATTTCTAGCTTGTAGGGAGGCTCATTTACGTTACACCCTTACACCAACCAGACCTGATATCTCAATCATGGTTGGAGTATTACGTTGGTGTATGCAATGTCCAAGAAAGCCCATTTGGATGCAATCAAAAGACTCAATGGGTATGTTAATGAAACAATTGGGTAAGGAATTAAGTTTAAAAGATATTCGAAAATTGAACTGCTTGGCTTCTCTTGTGGGGAACACGCAAGAGATTTAGACACTCGAAGATCCGACAATCGGGTATATTTTCATAATGGGAGGAAGTGCGGTAATATGGTGCAGTAAGCAACAACCCGTGGTTTACTTGTCAACCATGGAAACGGAGTATTGGGCCACTACAATGGTGACCCAAGAGATGATTTGGTTGAGGCTAGCGCTGCAAGAATTAAAGCAAAAGGTTAATGAAAAGGTGATCTTGTATTGCGACAAAATGTGAACCATTAAGCTCGTTGAATTCCTGACATTTCATGCAAGTCCTAAACATATAGAAGTGCATTATCACTACGTCAGAGACAAGGTGTTGAGTGGTGATCTTGACTTGAAATGTGTTGATGGAAGCAACCAGGTGGCAGATGCTTTTACGAAGAGTTTACTAGGTTAAGGTTTCTGCAAGGGTATGAACAAAGAGATGGCAAGTGTTGAGAGGGAGTGTTGAATGGATAACAACACTTATCTATTTGAATTAATTTAAATTTAAGAGTTATTTAACTTTGATGGTTATGATGCAAATACGGAAGAAACCATTGATTCAATTTAGAGGCTTGAAACCGAAGGTTCCAGCCAAGTTGGTTGTTGGTGTGTCATCAAATATACATATCTACCTTACACAATTACCCCCACTATAGGGTACTTTTTGGGAATTTATCATTAAAAAATATTACTTAAATCACCTATTTTCGATAAATACAGGTTTTTGGACGCACGAGACAAAAAGAAGCGCGAAACCTAGAGCTCTGAAGACCAAGCAAGGCCATGCACATTCATTCTGAGCATGGTCATGCTTCTATTCTTGAAGAAAACACACATGCATGCCCGTGCTCACACCTTAGCATGTCCATGCCTCACCCAACATGCAAACAAGAAACATTAAAGCACAGCCGTGCACATGCATAAGAACGGCCGTGGCATGTCCAGAAAAAAGCCAAGGTTCACGTACAAAAAAGAACTAAAGAAAACACAAAAGCACGCCCGTGCTAAAGTACAAAAGCATGTTCCTGTAAGACTGGAGGCACAAGCACCACTGTGCTCAAGTACAAGCACAATACTGTAGGTTGCCGAAGCTAGTATTGTTGGTTGCTAGTGAAGGTGAGGGAGTGAAGATGAGATACCACTAGATAAAAATGAAATTGCAAACTTTATATGTGGTTTAGTTACTTGAGTCTTTAACTAGGTTCAGGGTGCATATAGTGTTGGGCTGCAGATTATGCAAGTATAGACCTATAAATTATATGCGGATCCAGAAATTTTAGTGAGGGGTGCAAAAACGTGTCCACCCAATAAAGTATATGGATTTAACTAGGCTTGGCAAAACAGGTGGGTCGGGTTGGGTCACAGGTCAAACCGGGTTTGAGTCCAACGTGTCGATAGCAAGTCAAATTTGGTTTCGGTCAAAATGGATTTGACATCCGTTGGTGTAAATTTCTTCTCCCCTTTTTTTAATCATAAATGCCTGGTATTTGACATATTTTACAATTTAAAACAATAGAAAAAGATATATGGCATATAATTAAAAAATATAGTAAAACTGAAATTAAATAAATTAGATAATAATAATAGCTTAATAAATTATCCTTGATATAATGCATAAGGGAGTTTGAGTGTTCGACTAGTTTTATATTTTGTCTCGTATTTTTCCTACACATTGTAGGTTTTGGAATAATCGATGTTACGGGTCGTGTACGGGTTAAGTCAGTTACCGGTTTTGTTTAAATGGGTAACTGGATAGCAAAGGGGTCATGGGTCATCGGTAGTTTGCATGTTATTGAAGACCAAATTTGTTGGGACTTCAAAATGGACGTGGGCTGAGTTATATATGCATGTGTTTTATTTGTTTACTTTAATGGTGTACTCTCAAGTCTAAGAAAGTTCAAGTAGTAAACATATTTCTTGTTTGTGAGTTTTTAGTGGGTGTTATATTGGGGCCTGTTTGTTTTACAAGTTTTTAGTAAACACTTAAATGGTTGTATAACAAGCTTGTGCTTGTTTGTTTGATAGCACACAGACATACATTTATTAAAAGGGAAAATTACCAAAATGTCATTTGACCAAGTGGTTTTACCAAAATGTCACTCTCAGGCGTCCATGGAGAGACGCAATAACAAGGGGATGCGTCCGGCTGACCATCTATTGCGTCCTTTAGTGTGGTTCTGACACGTGTCCAACAAGGTTACTGCGTCAGCGGCAGACTCCTCCAAGGAGTCAGGCAGACTCTTCCAAGGGTCAGACAGACTCTTCCAAAGGGTCGGGCAGACTCTTCCAAGATATCTTTAAAATACTTTAAGAAAATACTTTAAAATATTTTAAAAAAATACTTTAAAGAAATACTTAAAATATATTTTTTAAATTTAAAAAAAATTACTTTTTTAAATTTATATACGTAAAGATATCTTTAAAATACTTTAAGAAAATACTTAAATTTTATAAAAATACTTAATTTTTTTTAAATTAAAAAAATATTTTAAATTTATATAAGTAAAGATATCTTTAAAATACTTAAAAAAAATACTTTAAAGTTATTTTTTTAATTTAAAAACATACTTTACGTATATAAATTTAAAATAATTTAAAAAATACTTTACGTATATAAATTTAAAAAAAAATATTTTTTTAAATTAAAAAAATATTTTAAGTATATTTTTAAAGTATTTTTTAAAAATATTTTAAAGATACCTTGGAAGAGTCTGTCCGACCCTTTGGAAGAGTCTGCCTGACCCCTTGGAAGAGTCTGCCTGACTCCTTAGAGGAGTCTGCCGCTGACGCAATAACCTTGTCGGACACGTGTTATCACCACACTAAAGGACCCAATAGATGTCAGCCGGACGCATCCCCTTGTTATTGCGTCTATCCATGGACGTCTGAGAGTGACATTTTGGTAAAACCACTTGGTCAAGTGACATTTTGGTAATTTTCTCTTATTAAAATTATGCTTAATTATTTAATTATTTTATAAATAGTATATAATACGTGGAACCTCACCTCACACCTAGGCCACCTAAACGTCTTGCAACGTCTCATGCTTTTTAGAAACAAGGTAGAGTCAAATTATTATGAGAAAATGGTGAAATGAGAAAAAAAAAATTCATGCATCTTCTGAAGTTCCGATGCTTTTGTAAGTTTATGTACAAACCCATCCATATATGGGCGTTCTACTCTCCCCTCCTCCTATAAGAAATAATATCAAAAAAAAAATTAGTGCTAAAACTATGAATTGATGATAAAACTTCCCAAATCAATAGATCCTCTATCGATGTATCTTTGGCATTTAAAAAGAAAAGAATCTGATTAATTACTAATAGAGTAGCATATCATGAGTAAACTTCAACTTTAACCAAACAAGGGTAAGAATCATTTTAGAACTATAAATAATTGCATAACTCTTAATAAACAATCATTCTACTAATATATTTTTATATTGAACATTGTTTAAGGGTATTTTTTTTATCATTTATTATGATTCAATGTGTGTTAAGAGTAGTTTTATCATTTTTTCATATATAATTTTATAATTACATGTACGTAAATTGGTTCATTTACACATATGTAAAATAGTTCCTTTACAAATATGTATATTAGTTATTACATATAGATAATCTGGTTTTTCATATATGTAATCATAAAAATACATATAATATATCCTTAAATAATGTTAAATATAAAAATATATAAATAAAATAGTTGTTTATTAACGGTTCTGAAAGTTTTGTAATATTCAGAGTTTTGAAATGAACCCAACCTTACACAAAAATTGTACAAATATAAATCTATCACATGTTTTTTTAAACATCCAACGAAATTTAATTATTCAACCATGTGAGGCCAAAAAAACCCCATCACCGTATACACAAATGGTACACCCACACCAAAACCCAAGCCCATATTGCTGAAACTAAAACTAAACCCACACCAAAACACATTTGCATTGCATGTAGAGACAAAACTAAATCCATTAGACTTTTACGTTTTTCTTCCTTCGAAGATAAGATATTTCTAGAACCACATGATTATATTATCACCGCCAGTCAGTCACTATACGACTGAACTTTTGTTGAACATGTAATTGCTATGTGTAATATTAGTTGGAACTAGGGTCTTGGAACTAGGCATACCCGAGCGTTCACAAAACAAAACATATTTACGAATAGTTACGTATTCACGCAAATGATGTCAGTCCAACTGGTTGATACACCTGGGTTTTACCCATGGTGCCCGAGTTCGATCCCCACTTGAGGCGGTTTATTCCCCTCTGTGGCGGCTCTCAACTCGTCAAGCCCTACCATGGGCGAGGTACCTGTGGGGTTTTTCCTTGGACGTTTGTCACTCTCTGATGCCAGTTGGGGCACGGTTAAGACACTCATGTCTGGCCGGAGAGGGACGACGGGCCTCCCCAATGCGGGGGGGTGTGGGGTGTCTCGCACCCAAAAAATTTGTGACACCTTTCCGTTCAAAAAAAAGTTATGTATTCACACTTCTTTACCTTGTCTGAATATTGTATTTTTTTACTGTGAATTGTGTTTTTTTTTTCTATCCATTGTCTTATTTAATATGTTCATTGTGTTTTTTATTTTTTTAATTCTGTATTTTTTATCATTCATTATATTTTTTAGTTCTAATAATTGTGTTTTTTGCTGGAGATTGTGTTTTTTGTTTGAATATGGTGTTTTTTGTGTTGTGCATTTTTTTCCATTGTGTTATATGATATTTTCATTTTTTTTGTCTCATATTTTCATTTTTTGTGTCTCGCTAATCAGAAACCTAGAGTATTCATAACAGGGGACCCACAATGGTGGAGGGGTGGCTGCACTCCTTAAAAAAAAAATAAGTGCTAATTTTCGTCGAAAATCCCAACCGCACCCCTTGAAAATTTTCAACCGCCCTTCTTAGAAAAAAATTATGAATTTATAAAAAAAAATTAAACACTAACTATTATGAATATATAAGTATATTACATAATTTATGTAATCATTCTTTAACCATTTATTCACTTTATTTAACCCAATCTGCAATCTAATTTTATTAACCCAACTATCTAACCCAAAGATTTATCCTTTTTTATTGATTGTTTTTTGTTGTTTTATTTGATGATTAGGAGAAAATATTGATGTATAAGGGTTTGATCTTTTTATGTTTTTTGATGTTTTGTTTAGTTGTTCTAGACTTGTAGTTAATTATTTTGTTGTTTATATGATTAGTAATCAACATATAAAACTAGGGCTTTAATGTTTCAAAATTAAAATTGAAAATTATGGACTATAGTATTGGTTGAATATGCTTATTTATTTTGTTTAAGTGTTTAATGTTGTTTTATGAACGTATGGAGCAATTTATATGTGCTAAGAACCATGAGTAGAGAAGTTAGAGCATTATTTCTTAAGAAGAAAAGGGTTGGACCCCTTTTTTCGTCAGTTTCTTTTAATTAAAGACAAAGCTATGTTTTTTTAAAAGTTTTTTATACATGTAAATTAGTGATTTTTACTAAAAAAATCTAAAAAAATTTAGGTATGTTTTTTTTTAGGTTTTTTAGTTAGTTTTTAGTTTTCTCATGATCTATACCATATGTATATATATATATGTATATATATATATATGTACTAGTCGTTTACCCGCGCGATGCGGCGGGAAACATATCACTTAGGTTGGTGAGTTTAGGGCTATGTACAGGGTGGTTCGGTTTTGAGACATAACCAAAACCAAATTCGAGATGCAAAAAAAACACGACACTTGTTAGTAATTCTAAGGGTGTGCATGAGAAGGTTTAGTTCACTTGGGTCATAACTAAAATCCAAATTTTCGGTTATGGTACTTCAAAACCAGTCATGGGGATTTAAAGAGTTTTAAAAGGATGTAAACAAACCAAACTGCGTCAAACCAACAAAAGCACAACCATAAGCTCAAAACTAATCAAACCAATCCGCCTTGGATTGTTTTTCCTAACAAGCTATGATGAAAATATCAAACCTTATGATAAAAAAAAATTATTCGAACCATACAAACAGGCATGAATTTCTACAAAGCCAATGAACATCAAACAAGATTACAAAACATAATCAATTGTATATATGAACTCAACACGAAATGACAAAAAAAGAGCCTTTTAAGGCGGTTAACACCCTTTCATGGCCATAAACCTTCCTCTCTTTGCTTTGATGATTAGTGAATAGCCTGGGCAAAAAAAAAAAAAAAAAAAAAATTCTACTCCCTTTCTTTAGCATCTTAGTTAACACTTTCTTGCCGTGCGCCATATACTATTGATCTTCCTTTTCTGGTGATGATTTTACACATTTGGTGATGAAATTTGAAACGCGGTACTTATTTGATGTTAGTTTGTTTATTCTCTCGTGATATATTGTATAGTTCTTTAAATGGAGATTTCTCACGCATCACGGTTCGCATTGGATGGTATTGGTGTTCTTGTTAACTACTTGTTTAGATTTTACAAATTCTTACAAAGGGTTATCTATTTTTAAAAAATGGTACTAATAGTTACTTTATATATCTTTCAAAAAAATAATAATGTAGTTAATGATGTACTTATTTACCGTATTAGTATTCCATTCAGGTTATGATTATAAAAACTACAAATACTATTAAGTTACAAAAGTTAATAATAGACTTTTAACTTCTAGAATTATTTAAATTTTGTATTCAGTATTCAAAAACAAAATTATTAATCCAAATTAAACTTATAAATTCATTTTAGCAAATGGTTGTTATATAACTCATTTTAAACAAAAAAAAAAGTAATCTAAATGAACTTTGATATATAAACCCATTTTAGCAAATAGAGGATTACCTGCGCAATAAAACTATTTATGCTCTGCTAAACAAATTCCAACGAGCTAGATTTTTCAACTGGAGCTCAGATTGAATATAACATGAGCCAGCACGAAGCCAAAAGTTAAATAAGATGGCTATTAAATCATAAAGACCAACTAAGTGAGCCAATCATGCTAAAACAGGCCAAAACGACTAATATGACCTGAAAGAATGTGAGTTGATGGGGTTCTTTTTCTACAACAAACCTTTGCCATTCATTTTTCTTTAATCCCAGCACCAATGTGGGACTCAATTCATTTTTCTTTAATTGCTAGTCCAGCCCTTTACGTTTTGATGGGCAGAATAGATATGGACTCACCTATACTATATTTTTTCCTTCTCTATTTATTTATCATTTGATGTACCGTGATTTTGGTTTGGCGGATCCAAAGCTGTTTCCGTGGTATGACAATTGGTTTTATTTTCTCAAACTTTTTTCCTTTTTCTGCATTGTGTAATGGTTTGCGATTGAGCCAATTGATATGTTGAAGTGTGATTGTGCTCACAAACTTGTCTACAATAGAGAACTCCAGTTGCAGTAGTTAAAAAGGAAGTTATCGAGATTTTTTATGCCTGCAGGGTTATTTTGAAACCTACTTTAGTGGGGATGGGTGAGGTAGTGAGTACAGATACTTTAGCTTGAAGATGCTAGGTTCCAATTACTAAAAGTTAATTTATAAAAATATATGTGTTCTAACTAACAACATGAATATTTTGTTTAAGTTTGACTGAGGGTGAAAGAGGAGAACCCGCCACCAGTGTTGATGCATACATCAAGACCTATGGGATGTCAGATTAGGAAGGAAGAGATGAGTTCAAGAAAATGCTTTGAAAGGCATAAACAAGGAATGTCTCAAGCCAAATCAAGTCTTAATGGGTTTGCTGGCCCTAATTCTTAATTTTGAACGAATGATAGATGTGTATAGGTATGAGATCGGTTTACTTTCCTAGGCTAGACCGTCAAAGAGTACATTACTCTTGTTTGTCGGAGCTAGCTCGAATGCATTTTGAAACAAATAATTGGTCACATATCATGTAATACTGCCAACCCAAAACCAATTAAAACCAAACAATGGCCAAGATTATGAAAATTCAAAACGAAAATGTCTTATCAACTGCGAATTTAACTAAGCAACTCAGCAAATTTGACTTTATTTAGTAAAAAGTTCACTTTGTATACAAAATTGATATCAGCAGCAATAATAAATACCTTATTTTCTATAATCCCTGAATCGCCCTTGGAGTCAAAGTCACCAATTTCCGTGCTCTGCAACTACTAAAGAATGTGACGTGCAACACGACCACTGCTCTTGCCAAAATGAGGTGGAAATGGGCCAATTTTATAACCGATCAAAAAATGTAATTGTGTAAATTACCAGAAACATACCTCTGCTTCTAAAGATGTTCTAGAATATACCTTGATAGCACACAACTGAAAAAAAAAGCGTGGCCCGCTTTACTGCTTTAAGCAACCAACCAATCAGGTAGCTTCGTTGACGTACGTTTGGACCATCAAGTAGCTGTCTGTTCTCCATGACATGCCTCCATGCTCTTTCTGCAGTGTTAGTTTTTATGACTTGTCCATTTAGAACACTTTTCTATGACTTGCCAATCTAGAACACTGGAAATTGTTTAGATGGCATTATCTATTCAGGTCCTTGGGTATCTTTATGCTCCTGAACAAAAACTGCATAAAAATATTATAATATATAATCATATCGCATGAAATCTTTTCATGTGTAAAACACTAACACCCTCGAATACAATCATCATTACACCACATTAATGTTATTAGGCAATAAAAAACATAGTAAATACATGGGGTGGGATGGTGTGTCAAGCTCTAGGTAGTAAGCGTATTTGCTAACACTCAATACGCAGAGTCTACATAGGGTGTGTTTAGTAGCTAAAAACATCACACAGCCACACAGGATTGGGATTTTTTTTTTTTGAAAAGACAAAAGATTGGGAATTAAATCCCATAGATTGACCAACCTATTCAATTTAAATTCTCAAAAAAAATGTAAAAAAAAAAAAAGAAATTTTAAATCTAAACATGAACATCAAATAATTAGAGTTTACCTCCACTTCTTTGCATCTCATTTAACAAATCAATGTCTGTCACTCCTAAATTTTCCAAGCACAAATCGCCAGCTAGTTACTGGTGTTACCTTTTCAGATATGACGTTGTATAGATCCTTTTCAATGATCTACAATTATGATTATCAACATCACTTGCTATCCAGATACTGCTATTAAAGTGTGTATCAAACATTCTAATCTTGCAAGTTGATGTACCTCTGAGTGCAACCGAATGCAAAGCCGAGCTTAGATCTGAAGCTTTTATAAGTAGAAAGAGTTTTTTTTTTTATTATATTGGTTGTACCCTTAGTATCTTCACCACAAAACTGCAGTATATATACATGTATGAATCAATATTATGATTGGTTTCAACGTGAACCCATTACCCAACCTGCCGAACCAGACCAAATCAGATCTCACAGGTCACAACCAGATTAATAAAGATAGATTTATCTATTCCCAATTCCGTTGTAAGCGAAATATCAGATAACTAAATCACATATAAAGGTGGTAATCTGGAATCGTTTTGAGTCTTGACCTATTACCCAACCCACCTAAGCGACCCACATTGCACTAAATGAACACAAAAGGCGATAAGTATATCACACTCTAACCAGCTAGCAATGTGATTAAAAGTCTCCCTCCATTTTTAAATAGTTAAAATTATCTATATGTAAAAGAAAACTAAGGCATGTGCAATCGGTGGATTAGGGCTGGAAAATATAGGATTATCCTGTAAGATGGGTGTTACAACTTGCAGCGATAAAATGAAATGAATTAACCTCTTCGGTTATCCCCATGATTCTCGTTCTTTTGCTCATATGATCAGAATCTGCAGACGGGTAATCCAAAGAAGGATTTGTCGGAGTTCTTAGATGCTTCAAAGCAGCTGCAAACAGATCAAACGGTCAAAACAGGTCAACGGGTCAAATATTACACCAGTAAATACCGGTACCGAACCCTAATTCCATTGCAGCCTCAGGTGGAATTTACCTGATCGTGGCTGCTGCATATCGTGTGGTCCTATGCAGTGGTTTCAAATATTATAACACCAGCAGCAACCACTCATCACATCATAAATTAGACCACTTGTACCTGTAATACAACAAGCAAATAACCAATAAATTTCTGGATACGACTGAACTCAGCTTTGACTGGATTAGTTTTCTTTCTACTAACATTAAAAGGTAAATGGACATGTATTCCTCCTTTGCAAGAAGCTAAGAAGGTCGGGGCCTAGGCTACAACAGAAAAATAACAGCAGGACTAATCTGACACACCACATAGTTAGCGACTTAAAGTTATTTGTCAGCTATCATCAATAGGCTTCTGTAGGGCTTCTGATTTTGTTTCTTTAACTTCATCACCAGAAGTCAACCCATGCTTTCTCTTCTTCTTTTTCGCTTTGGCATCAGATTCAACAACCACATTATCTTCGGTTAGGCAACTACATATCACAAAACCCATATGAGTTTTATTTAACTGCAGTCAAAGTATACATAAAAAAAAGAATATAAACAATACAGGTTCTTGTCATATTACCAGTCTTATATGTATTTGCAGTAGATGTCCTCCAATTTAACTTAACTGAAGAAGCCTTCTAGTTTCCACGTATCATCCTGCACAAAAACAAGACCATTCAATTTTGAAAGTTATTCATAGCACAAGACAGTAGCACATAAGATATTCGTAGAACATAATTTCTAAATAGAATACATAAAACACAACAAAAATGAAAAAAAAAAACCCACAAAAACAAAGAAAGTAGGACTCATGTGAGACACCATTAAATCTCCATATTCGAAAGCTTTTCTTCAAGCCTATAAAGAAAGATTTATCATCACAAGCTTTCAGGTGTATCCTTGACGCAAAATACATACACATTAAAACCAGCTAGACTCGAATAAAGATCAAGTCAACATAAACTACCTTTGAGCACAAATATTGCATTTTTTTAAACTTGTTGGGGTAATGTTCATATGACTAACAAAGCTTGCATCTTGTGAACCAAGTTCAATAGCTACAACTTTAGCCAGTGACTGCAATTGCCTAATATCATACTCAAGGTATTCGTGTAATTTACTATAGCATTTACTGTAACAGGAAATTACAATTACAATATTTAATTATAGATTACCTAGGCCAGCAGAGATGCTTGTAGAAGTCTGTCCTGCACCGTTGCCTAGCACACTTGGCAATTGACAAAGATTTGTTCCATTTCATCCGGTCAAGTCGTACATCATACGAAGTTGCCTTGCACACTATGAGCCCCCTTCTTTTTAGAGCTTCTTTGGTTGGGATTTCATCTAAGAATTGCAAAGTACTTCTCCACAATGTCGATCTCCACACAGTCAATCTCTGACCACCAACAAATCCTACAAGTTTGTTTACGCCAATCTACCGCCTAAATAAGATCAAATAACCAAAGATTAATTAACTAAAAAAAACTACAACCTAATAAATATGTATTGTTAACTCACTTGCAGCTTCGATTCCGATTTCCTTTTGGATTTCTTCTCATTCTTAAATCAACTGAAATTCATAACACAATCACAATAATCAAGAATAAATAAATTGAAACACGATTTACCTAGGGTTACGGGTTTCTTAAGAAATCACCTCAACGTTGGATAAAGACACCAAAGAATGAACTTACAATCAACATGTGCTTTATTTAGAAGCTTTGGTGAATGACTGAGTGCAGGATTTTGAGTCTTGGTTTTGTTCTATCAATGTCTGCACAAGACAACGATCACACAAAGTTAACTCAAAAGAAAATAATTACAACTTATTTTACCATTGTTTAACCCTAAATCGACGAAATAAGCTATACATCAAATTACATCATGTCGGAATTCAAGATTGCTTCTACTAAAGTCCATCCAAAACTGTCATTTAGTGTAAAATCTTTAAATCAGTGAAAGTTCTTAAGAATTCAGAATAGTAATTCAGTGCAAAGGACAACGTAATTAATATGGAAGTAAAACGTCGTCTTAAAGAGCGATTTGCGTGTTTACCTTCATCTGAAACATGATTCCAGAGAGATTCATGGACAGACAGTCACCTGATTCCGGCCATTCTCCAGCAAATCTGTGGATCCCTTGTTCAAATCTGTGGATCCCTTGGTGCCTTCGACATCTGAAAAACATATAGAAACTACCGTCAAACATCATAACTTGCCATATTAGAAAGAAATGATTCTACAGGTATCAGTTCTTACCAAGTTGCCAGATAAAGCTTGTTTAAGCCCTATATCGCCGGATCTGGTGATAGATCTGCTCATCAAACGGATCTGGTGATAGATCTCATGAAACCCTAGATCGCCGAGAGAGAGAGAGAGAGAGAGAAGAGAGAGAGAAGATCTGATGATGTTTTTGTGAGATGTGTGAGGAATGAGAGAGAAAGGAATTGTTGATCCGTGTGAAGTCAAATGGACGGTCCAGAACGTGATCCGTGTGAAAAAAGTGAAAAAATGGACGGTTGATGATGAATCAGTTGAAGGGTAAAAAGTTTGTGTTTTCTTGTGCTTTAAGTGTTGTACATTGTGCATTAAGTGTTTTTTCAACACCTTGTTGAATTACCATCTTGTCCTTCTAATTAGGGGTGTGCAAAAAAATCCGAAACCGAAACCGAATCCGAAATATCCGAAATTCCGAATCCGAATTATCCGAATTTTCGGATATCCGAAAATTCGGATATCCGAATTTCGGATATTCGAAAATTCGGATTCGGATTCGGATACCAATTTTGAAAACTTTCGGATAGTTCGGATATCCGATATCCGAAATGTTAAATTTTGTTATTTTTTAATTATTAATTTTATTTAAATATATATATCATGTAGAGAAACCCTAGTCCCCTAACTTCATATGTTCACTGCCTCCCTCAACAGACTTCTAACTTTTTCTCTGAATTCAATCTTTCAAGCCATATCGGTTGAATCAGACTTCCGACCACATAAGAATCGCAACAGAGGTAAGAACGAGCTCAGTTTCCGAAACCAGACTTCCGAAACCAATAGATCCGACCACATAAGAATCTTTCAAGCCATATCGGTTGAATCAGACTTCCGAAACCAATAGATCTGAGCTCTGTTTCAAAGAAGATGATAAAAAATACGCCGCCGTATGTGCTGAACTAAGCACCCGTCGTCGCCGGTGACATCATCATAGTCGGCCTCCGTGATTACCAGGTTGATAATGTTGATTCGCCGGTGAACTCGATGCGGAGGATGACAACAACGGTGATGAATACATTGATAAAATCTAGTGTTTGTGATTGATGTGTTAATTTTTTCATTCATTTCGTAATATATGTGTCTGTTTGGATAAAGAATGATTTGTGCAGGTGTTTAATCAATATGTTTGTTTTGGATTTAGTTGTAAATCATTATCTATTTGAATATTTTTTGGTTTTTAAGAATCTGAAACACATAGATGTTTACGTGCAAGCTTATCATCTATAAATACATGTAATTTGTTCTTTTTAGTTGACAATTTGCTGGATTGAAAACATATATTGTGTTTGATGTTTATTTTGGAACAATTGTTTTTAGAATTTCGGATATCCGTTTCATTATCCGAACGGATATCCGAAATTTCGGATATCCGAACTTCGGATATCCGAAATTTCGGATACGGATTCGGATAGTGAAATTTAGCTATCCGAAATTTCGGATATCCGAAATTCGGATATCCGAATTTTCGGATATCCGGTTTTGAACACCCCTACTTCTAATATGCTTATTAAAGTAGTATAGATATATATATGTATATATATATATATATACATATATATATAGGGGAAGGATCCACTAGAAAGTGGATTTTGCCTAAATAGACTAAGAAGAATTGTGAAGAAGACATGTGGCACTTCTTATAAGTAGCAATGAAGAGCATTTTGGTACTAAAACATTTTAGTCCTTATATGTAACACACCCCGTGTTTCGAAAGTCAAAGTCAAAGTCAAGATTGAAGTTAAAAGAAGAAAAGATTGCTAATTGCGATCTGTCACTTTTTGCTCAACTCCTGTTTTGACTTCTTTGACTTGTAGACAGCCTATTTACTTTATCGCATTAGTTGTATTATGTGGAGTACTTATTAATAATCGAGGTTTAATCGCTGTTTATCGCATGTTTTATCACTTTATCGCTTATCGCATCGCAATCGGATTCGCAACTCGAATTATGCGTTCTGGATATTGTTTTACGTATGTGTGTTATTTATGTGTTACTTGTGCATGTTTATTTATGTTTATGATGTGGTGATTAATCGAAACGCCATCGCAACTCTATCGCAATCGAGTCGCCAACGCTAAACGCCAGTTAATTATGATGATTGTATGATATAGTATTTGTGTGTGTATTATAAATCAATCGCAACACTCGCTCGAAACACATCGCAACGCTCAACACGCGAAACAAAACGCCGAAACTCAAGCCGTCGGAGCCACTCGATCGGATGGCCATCCGATCGGATTGCCACCCGATCGGACAGCCATCGATCGGTGACCCACTCGACCCTTTTGCACTTTCCTTTTTGGGAAACCCTATAAATACCCTCACATGTCACATCACTTGATGTGACAGCTCTCCATTCGACACAGCCGCACTCAAGCTCTCTTTCTCTCGATTTCTCGCGATTCTTGTAAGTTTTCAACCTAAATCTTGTACTTCTATAATCTACACACACTTCTTCATTATTCTCTCTTTTGAATCTTAACTTTTAACCGTGAAATCAATGGATTTGAGGTGCTCAAGGTTGATGTGATCATGGAGTTCCTATGAACTTCATGTTTTGGCTTTAATCCACCAAGAACAACTTAGATCTGGACGATTTCCACATGAATGAACAAAGATCTGGCATAGATCTGAACATATTCATGGTGAAAAGGATTGAAAGATAGTCTTCTAACTTTCTTTCAACTCTTTTACACTCAATACACTCAAACCGATAGAATCGGAGCTACTGCTGATCTTCTACTCTTTCTTAGTGATGTATTGGTTCAAGATCTGAATTCTATCTAAGAGACAACCGATTTCGGGTTAAGCATGAACCACCGTCTCGAACACTTAACTGACCGGACTAGGGTGATTCCTGTTCGATCGGATCACTTGTGTCTTGACGAGTTCTGTTGTTTGATGCGTTATCACACCGTCTCTATCAAAACTGCAAAAACTATCAAAACATTCAAGTGTCAAAGATAATCAGGCCATTGGGACGGATTGCCGTCCGATCGGATTGCCATCCGATCGAACAGCCGTCCGATCGGCTTACACTTGGTTCCACACTTAAACTCTTTATTTGATTATTCAAAGGACTGGACGTTGAACGCATTACTGTCCGATCGGATTGCCATCCGATCGAACGACCATCCGACCGTGTGATTTTGGAACTTCAACACTTAAATAATTTTCAACATGTTCAATGCATTACCAGTTCTAACGGATTGCCACCCGATCGGTAGACCATCCGATCGAGTGACAACACTGCTGTGAACTTGTTCTCTGAGAAATACCTCGCCGAACGGATCGTCACCCGATCAAACCGCCATTCGATCGATCGACCTGAAGGGTAGAGATACTTCTCTGTTTTCAAAATGCTACAATAAAAACTTCAAAAGGCAAACCATCATACACAAACACATCCTCACCATTCGATCGGATTGCCATCCGATCGGATTACCATCCGACACTTATCACTCTTGCACCGTTTTACACGCCGCTTATTGTTTATGCTATCGTTAACTGTTCAGGCTAATCTCTCTCAGCGCTCCCTTCAATCCAAGAGGGTGTTTACTTGTTAAACACCATCTGTGAGTATACTCGATCCCTTTTTGCTTTACGCACTTTTGGGTGTTACATACGTTATCTATATTCAAATCACATCGATCACACAACGCAAACACTATTTATACGCTAACCGTTATTGCATGCTACGTGTTATTCGATGACCGCTTGTATGTTATGTTAACACAGTGATTGTTGCATGACACCTTAGCAACGATAGTACTATAGTTTGGACTTAGCACCTGTCGTGGATAGGGGTTGTTAAGGGCTTTACTTCACGTGTCCCAGTGGGGGATATGTGTTGCGCATTCTACAACTCGCAATCATGTCTGTGCATATTTCTCTGTCGATAACCTACTTGCCTTCACTTTGTACATGTTACATGCTGGTTATGCGTAAACGTTTTCGAACTCTATTGTGCTATATCAAACTTGTATGCTCACCCTTACACTATGTGTATTGACCTTTATTTTAACGTATGTGACAGGTGTTTAGGTTGCTATCGGCTAGGATGCTTGCTATGTGGAATCGAGTTAGGAAGAGTCTAGAAACAAACGAATAATTTATTTAAATCTAAGTTGTCGAAATATGTTATTTGTTTTTTGAGATATCGCTGTCTATAATAACTTAATTTGCTTGATGGGTTATGGTATGGGACATAATATTAACTATCTGGTAATGTAGTTGTTATGGAATTTCTCTTGAACAATCTGTTTCGCTCAGTGCCATGCCCCGATGTTTCCGCCATCGGTTAGGGTGTGACAGGTTGGTATCAGAGCCATAACTGTAGGGAATTAGGCAAGATTCGACCTAGTCCGGGTCGATGTCTTAGAAAAGACCTAGTCTAGTCTAAGTACCAACAGACCGCTTTGTGCGAACCCGTTAGGGGTTCCGTACGAGCTTATTGCCATTTCTCGATCAACTCGCACTCATGCTATGCTATCACACTGCCTTTCCTAAGGCAGTTGCACCGCACTGTTTTCAAAATGAGCAAGTGATTGGATCGAGATCAGGTGTGAAAACCGCAAACTCTCGATTGAATCGCTTATTCGACCCGCATTTTTACTATAAACAGGAGAATTTGCGTTGGATGAGGAGTGAAATCCGTACTTTAACGCCGATTTTCTTCTCTACTTATTCAAAATAGGAACTAAGCTGTTAAGTCAGGGGTGAAACCCGAACCTTGACGACTCGTTCCGTACTCTATTTTGGTTTTACAACACTCTCACCAAAGTCTCGACGGACTCCAACGACTAGAAGTCGCGCTGTAACTGGAAGGATGCGTGCCGATCGCCCAAAATCGAGGCGAGAGCACAGTCCCGAAAGCCAAGAGTGTGTACCAAAGGTCCTTGTGAACAGTCGAATCACTTTGGGTAGTCGACGTCTATCCAGCCTTAGACAGCCTATCTCTCGATTTGGTGTGTTTCGATTCTGGTATACGCCGCCGCCGACTCTGATATTTGTCGCTTTTATATGGATTTTATGTGTTTTATGTGATTTTATTCATTTATGTGTTTCGATTTTGGTGATTCATTCGCTTTTCGTTTTAGCTTTGATCAACACACACGAATCGCACTGCACATCTACCTCAAATCGCTAACAAATCGCTGCTACTTGTGGATAATCGCATGCTATATTACTCGCTATGTACTCGCAACCCGCAGTCGCTATTCCCGAACGTGCGCCGACTTGAATGATGGGTTTCTGTATTCTGACTGCTTCTATGTACTACTATGTGTCATGTGTGCCTCCATGCTTTACGTGCTTCTGTGACTTATGAGCTCCTACGTGCATATGTGTTATGTGATTATGTGATTTTGTGGTTATGTGCTTGTATGGTAGACGTGTTCCTGTGCTTTATATAAGGAAGCTTTTGGTGTTTCGCTAGACCATGTTAGGATTGATCGAAATAGCGTTTTGAATCCATGGCGCTGTCTATTGCAGACAATGTCGTCATTTGAATCTTTTCACTCACGATCAGCGCGGCGCAACCACGATGACAAACACATCGCCTCCCTGGTCGCTAAGCAGATAGCGAAAGTCATCCCCCAAATCGTCAGTGAATTGAACGAAAATGCTAGCAAATAGTCTGAAGAGTCCCGAACAGATTCGCCAAAAGCCGCTTTTAGCTTCAAGCAGTTCAAAGCTTGCGGACCAAAAGAATTTACCGGCGAAGATGGTCCTACGGCCATGTTTCAATGGTTCGATTCGATTGAAGTCACCCTGCGTCAGAGCAACTGTCCTGACAATCTCCGAACTGTTAACGCCATCGGCGTCTTCCAGACCCGCGCTTTAGACTGGTGGACGGCCGAGAGAAACAAGAGAGGAAATGACGCAGCTTATGGATTGACGTGGGATGAGTTGAAGGACCTGATGATGAAAGAGTTCTGCCCTCCCCATGAATTCCAAAAGTTGGAGGACGAGTTCTGGCATCTGAAGCAGAAAGATGGTGACAATGCTTCTTTAACTGCTCGCTTTAAGCAGCTCAGCATAATCTGTCCAGACCAAGTTAAGACGCCTGAGATCACCATCAAGAAATACATCCGTGCTCTTCCGGATTGTGTGGCCTATTTCGTCCAAGCTGCCAAGACAACGACCATCATAGAAACTTTTCTACTTGCTGCTGAGATCAATGATAAGCGAGTCAAAGCTGGTGTCTGGGAAAAAGCCTCAAAGAATCAGCATCAAGTTACAACTGCCGCAACCACTGAAGCCACCGCCGCTCCGCAATCATCAAAATCCTCTCGTCGCAAGAGGAAGAACAACAACAACAGTAGCAAAAATTGCGTTGTCACCACCGCTGCCCCGCTCCAAGATGTTCCTGCTCAACCGCATCCCCAACACCGACAAACTGCAGCACCAGTTACCTATGCACCACCAGCCAAGCGTGCATATATTGGTCCTCACCCTGCTTGCCCAACATGTACTTACCATCATCCAGTGGGAATCGCCTGCAGATACTGCGTGCATTGCAACATGTACGGCCACTTCACCGCCAACTGCCGTACTGGTCCACGTCATGCTACAGCTCCAGCACAAGGCCCCGCTCCTACTCATCAAGCTCTACTCCCCGCTCCTCAAGGCCAACAAGCGGCTCCTGCACCCGCAGTCCATGCTAGAGCTTGCTTCGCGTGTGGTAATCCCAACCACTTCGCGAACATGTGCCCGAACCGAGTGGTGAAGCAAAAGCAACAGCAGCAGCAGCCTCAGCAACAGCAGCAGCAGCAGCAGCAGCAGCCAGCACCACGCGGACGAACTTTCAACATCAATGTCCGCCAAGCTCAAGCCGACAACAATGTGGTTAATGGTACGTTCCTTGTAAATGGTATATATGCTTCATGTTTATTTGATACTGGAGCCGATAACTGTTTTGTGTCGTTGGAATTCGAAAAGCTCCTTAATCGTAAGCGCGCCCATCTCCCTTCGTCATTCGATGTTGAAGTTGCCACCGGAAGAACCTTCATTGTCAATTCTGTTCTCCGTGATTGTACTCTCGAACTCAACAATCACATCTTTCCTATCGACCTTATTCCGATGCAGCTCGGTAGTTTTGACGTCATAGTAGGCCTGGATTTTCTTCGTGAGAATCGTGCTGAAGTTGTGTGTTTCGATAAGATGATTCGCTTCTCGCTCGCTAATGGTGATTTATTGTGTGTTTATGGCGAAACTCCTTCGAAAGGTCTCAAGCTCATGTCGTGTGTCCAAGCTAGTAAGTATCTCCGCAAGGAATACCGAGCTTTCTTGGCTAACATTGTAGTAGCGGAGAAGGCAAAGAAAGGTAATCCTGGAGTAAATGATGTCCCCGTTGTGTGTGAATTCCCAAATATATTCCCTGATGACCTTCCAGGTCTGCCCCTGAGTCGTGATATCGACTTCCGTATCGACCTCATTCCTGGAGCCAACCCTGTTGCTAAAGCGCTTTATCGTCTCGCTCCGTCCAAAATGCGTGAACTCTCGAGTCAGCTCCAGAAATTGCTTGACAAAGGCTTCATTCGCCCTAGCACCTCTCCTTGGGGCGCACCCGTCCTTTTCGTCAAAAAGAAGGACGGGTCGTTCCGGATGTGCATCGATTATAGGGAATTGAATAAGCTGACAATCAAGAATCGTTATCCCCTGCCCCGAATCGATGATTTCTTCGATTAGTTAGAAGGTGCTATGTGTTTCTCGAAGATCGATCTACGCTCAGGCTATCACCAGTTACGCATTCAAGAGGAGGATATACCCAAAACCGCTTTTCGCACCCGATACGGTCACTATGAGTTCGTTGTTATGCCTTTTGGTTTAACCAACGCACCCGCGGTTTTCATGGATCTGATGAATTGTGTGTGTAAACCATTTCTTGACCTCTTCGTCATCGTGTTCATCGATGATATCCTGATCTATTCCAAGTCGAAAGCCGAACACGCGCAACATCGACGTTTGGTTCTCGAGCTACTCCAAGGGAATCGACTCTATGCCAAATTCTCCAAGTGTGAATTCTGGCTGGAGGAGGTTCAATTCCTCGGTCACATTGTCAATAGTCAAGGTATTCACGTCGACCCCACAAAGATCGAAGCCGTTAAGAGTTGGGTTACACCTAAGAACCCGTCTGAAGTCCGTTCTTTTCCCAGACTAGCGGGCTATTATCGCCGATTTATCGAAGGATTCTCTAAAATCGCCGTGCCGCTTACTTCCCTCAAACACAATGACAAGCCTTTTGTTTGTGGAACTGGACATGAGACTGCCTTTCAAACTCTCAAACATATGCTCTGCAATGCGCCCGTCCTTGCTTTACCCGACTGAAACGATAACTTTGTTGTCTATTGCGACGCCTTGAACCTTGGCCTTGGTTGTGTTCTCATGCAACAGGACAAGGTTATCGCTTACGCATCTCGTCAGCTCAAGATCCACGAGAAGAACTATACAACCCACAACCTCGAGCTAGGCGCAGTTGTTTTTGCGTTGAAGATTTGGCGATACTACCTTTATGGTACCAAGTGTACGGTCTTCACCGACCATAGGAGCCAACAACACATCTTCAGCCAGAAAGAACTTAATATGCGTCAACGCCGATGGGTAGAACTTCTCAACGATTACGACTGCGAGATTCGTTATCATCCTGGCAAAGCAAATGTCGTTACCGACGCCCTCAGCAGACGAAGCTATTTGCATAGCGTTCGTAATACAAGCCCAGCATCACCTCGAAACCCTCATCTGTGAGGCCCAACATGCTTGCTTTACCGAGCGCACTTTGAAGAAGGAAGGGATTCTCAACGATGGAGCCCAGCTAGTGAATAAGTCGAATGGGATATTCCATTATCTGGACCGAATTTGGATCCCTAAGCGGAGCGATTTACGACAGATTCTGATGAACGAAGCCCACAAGTCTCGATATTCTATTCATTCCGGTGCCGATAAAATGTACTAGGACCTTCGCTACAAGTACTGGTGGCCGGGCATGAAGAAGGATATCGCTCTTTACATTTCGAAGTGCCTGACTTGCTCGAAAGTCAAGGCCGAGCACCAAAGACCCTCTGGCTTACTCGTCCAACCCGAGATTCCCATGTGGAAATGGGAGAGTATAGCTATGGACTTCATAACGAAACTTCCGAGCACGCCATCAGGTCACGACAGCATATGGGTTGTCGTTGACCGTCTGACTAAATCTGCTCATTTTTGCCGATACGAGAAGACTACAAGGTAGAAAAATTAGCCCGAATCTACACCAATGAGATCATTTGCCGACATGGGATGCCTCGCGACATCATCTCTGACCGCGATGGTCGGTTTACCTCGCGTCTTTGGAAAACATTTCAATCTGCTCTCGGTACTACGCTTAATCAAAGTACCGCTTTCCATCCCCAAACCGACGGTCAGACTGAAAGAACGATTCGTACCCTTGAAGACATGCTCTGTTCGTGTGTCATAGATTTCGGTGGTAATTGGGACGCATACTTACCTTTAGTCGAATTCTCATACAATAACAGTTATTATTCCAGTATTCAAATGGCACCATTTGAGGCTTTATACGGAAGAAAATGTCGATCGGCTATTGTATGGCACGGGATCAGTGACTCGCAAATAACTGGTCCTGAGCTATTGCAAGAAACGACTGACAAAATCCTCCAAATTCGAGACAATCTGCTGAAAGCTCGGAGTCGTCAGAAAAGTTACGCTGATAGAACGACGCAAGCCCCTTGAATTTGACGTTGGCGACCATGTACTCCTAAAGGTATCACCTTGGAAGGGTGTGGTGTAACGACTCACCCAAAAATGTCCTAAAATGCTCCGTAAGTGGAACCCGAACCCCTGAAACCCTAACGTACATGAGAAATCAAGAAATTAAGAATTTAGAGTTTCAGGCGGGCCGCGTAAGAGTAAGCTTATGCTTACGCGGGCCGCGATGGATTGAAGATCACCGGATAAGCATGAAGGCTTCATACGAGCTGCGTAAATGTTCTTCCAAGTTCACGCGGGCCGCGACAACTCAATGATAAGCGAAAGTCTGGTGCCGCCACGTGTCGATGACTCAGCAAACCTTAGCCGCCTTTATGGCCCTCGCGGGCCGCGTAAGATACATCAAAAGGTTTACGCGGGCCGCGTAAAACCCAAAAGTTTGCTATAAATTTCCTGGGCATGAGCAGTTCATCTGTGCTCGAAAACTTTATACAAAATCGTTTCTTTTTGCTTAAATTCGGAATTCTAGGTAGGGAAACGCTGCTACGACTACAGGGTATTAACTTGATCATTGCTCAATTCTTTTCTTTCCTTCAGCTTTTATTATTGTAAATAATAGCTCGGGATGATACCTTCTAAATCCCGAAACTCTGCCCGTTATTAGGGTAATAACTCTAATCGCTGCTACGATTCAATGTCCGATCGATTGAAACTATCTGATGGATGTTTAAGTGCTGCCCGTAATTGGGCTATGCCTTTGTCATTCGTTGTGAGGGTTTTGGTCTCGTGAGTTGTCGTTAAAGTTGAATTGAGCTAATACACTAATACGAGTTCCATTGTGTCTAGAAATTAGAACTCGTAATCAGGGAGCTGCTAGAATATTTAATAGCGAAGTAAATTCGTAGTTAAATAAATTTATTAAACGTACTAATTACGTACACTTAGTTGTTGAGATAACTTAGCAATTAAGAAACTTTAATAAATAAGTTAAACTTAATCATGTTAAGTAAGATTAATTAATCAGTTAAGCAAGATTAATTAAGCTAAGCAAGATTAATTAAGCTAAGTAAGATTTATTAAACACCTAAATAGATATACATGAAAAAAAAAATATATATATATATATATATATAATATAGATAATATCAAAGGAAGGTGCTAGGATGGTGTAAGAGGATAGATATTTGTGAGTAGGAAGCTTCCTAGAAAATGTATAGCTAGCTTCCTAGAAAAGCTATAGGAAACTTCCTAGAAGTTTGATACTTCTTACCTATAAATAGGAAGCTTAGGAATTCATTTCCTTTGTTCATTTCTTCTATTCTTCTCTCTATACGTTAGTGTTCTAACCAATAATCACCGAGGCGATGTTCTGTCCGATCGATTCAGGAACCATCTAACAAATGCCAAAGTGCTGTACTTTGTGAATTTCGTTAAACGGAATCCAAAGTGCTATACTTTGTGAATTTTGCTAAGGTTCGAATCTCGTGACTACCGTTAGGTTTGATTTGGGTTTTACACAAATACGTATTCCATTCTGTTAAACTATATGTTTAACTATCAGAATACTCCCAAATATACAATCAAACAAGCTGTTAAATCATCAGAAGATTCAGAACAATAAAGTATACGCTTAATTATCAGAAGGAGTAGAATCAAGAAACTTGTTAAATCAATACTGCATGCTTATACTGTGAGTTATTCTCTTTTTACCAAAACTATTTCCAAAACTATTTCTCAAAGTTATAGTTACAGGGATTAAGTCTTTGTTATCTGAAATTACTGCCAGTAAGTGGGGGTATGTGCACATTACTACTAACGATTTATCACTTGGGGTGAAAGGACCCTACAAGTGATATGTCCACAGTCATAAGTTCGGTCAAGTGACAACTGGGTCAGTAATATTAACGATAAAGGCAATTGTAATCGCTCTTAATACTGTAGATTATAAAACTGGTCATTTTATAAAACTGAATGAACTCACCAGTATTTCCTGCTGACAAAATATTTTAAAACGCGTTTCAGGTAATTACAGTAGATCAGGAATAAGAGTTGGATACGGCACTAAAAGGCTTCAAGAAGTGGCTTATTTTATTAATTAAATCAAATTAAGAAATATTGTTTTATGTAATTGGGTTTATCCCTTATTAAAGCTACCTTTGTAAAACATGGGTTTATCCCATCCATTTTATAAATAAAATCTGGTGTTTTCTAAACTCTGATATTTTTCCTAACTCACGGTTCTGATGAAATTTCCGCTGCACTACTTTTCAAAATAACCACCGGTACCCTTGGGCTGCTCGCAGCTCCCGATTCCGTCCAGGGTGGGGTCGGGGGTCGTGACAGAAGGTGGTGTCAGAGCCACTGCTTTAAGCCAATAGGTATTGTGATAATAATACCTAAGCTTAAATAAAAGAGTTAGGAATTTGATATTATCTGGTAGCACCCAGGATAGTATTTAGACTTGAACTTAAGAAAAGATGCCTTAGTATTAGCTTCAAGATAAGCTAAATATTTGTGTAAATAAAGTGTGGTAGGTTTTGATATGCCATAAGGATAATAACTAGAACGTTGCAAGTATAATAAATAAACAATAACACTTGACCACTGTTATTTCTTATTTATTGGTACTACTTCATTCTAGAATATGATCAGTCAGGTAAATATTAATTTCCTGATCCGTGTTGAAAGTCATAATGCACTTTCCAAATCATGATTTAAGAAAAATACTATTTACGGGAAAGATAAATTTCTTCTCCGACAAGACTGGGTATGGTGTAGCAGACTCTCCAGTTTGTCCGGATATAACGGGGTTACCTCTCCGGCCTAGAATCGTGTAAGAAGGTACATAATATGTCAAACAAGTGACAAGATTTCCCTAAATAGTATTATGATCTTATATCTGACTTGTTTTTGGAAATATGAATCTATTAAAATACATTGACCTTACGAAGGGTATGTATATTACAGCATGTGAAATATACGATTATATAGATATGTATATCTATAAGGAAATCCAAAAACCATAAGAATTGACAATTTGGAATAAAGCACAAGCATATGTGGCAATGATAATTATAGATTTCTTTATCAGGAATCTCTCGTATACATCTATCATTTTGATATCAAACATTATTTCGTTTGATCATTTACCTCGTAACTCGTGCGACAATATAAACAATGGGAACCCTTTAAGTTGTGACGCCATCAAAAGTATAAGAATTTACAATGCGTTACCATAGACTATTAACGCAAGGGAGAAGCATGTAAAGTTGTGCTAGTGCACAAGAAAACACATGAAAACTAAATTATACATCTACAAACGTCGAAATATATCACACACGACTTTCGAAGCAAGGTCTTTTGGAAAATATGATTGGGCGCGATGACACCAATGCAAATCCAGTCAGTGGAAGAACTACTGATCAAAAAGCGGCACTTTGCCATTTGATCCTACAAATGACATGAATATAGCTGAGGTACGTTGGAACAAGATTTCTCAAACATCGATGCACAGTTTAATCAGAGTCATAATTATTGGTACTGCAAAAGAAGCCGCATACCTTTGCAATTCCCCTATTTCCTTTATGACAAATATGCCATATTCGACATTCCATGATAATGTAACTTAACAACAGTTATCACACAAAATTCCAGATAGAAGTTCTTATATTTCTTTCCTTGAAATTCTGACTTCTGCATATATTGAGTTGAGGTTCGTGTTTCTACTTCCCCTAATGGTCATCATACCATGAGGATTTCTTTCATAATAACGAATATTGATCTACTTCATTTCTTGGTAAAACCACCTTGTTTGTTGCTCATGTGGTTAGTTTAATTTATGAAGACCACTAGAGGGCTTCATTCTAAACTGTTGTTTTATCAAAACTCAAATATCATTTTGCTATACTTGATCTTTGCAATTGTAAACCACATTATTGCTAAACGATGACTCTTTGATATCGAGTCAATGATTTTTGTAAAACTCAATTTTCTATGGCATACATGGTTTTTGTTGTGACCATGTCCGAACTTTCTTATTAAAACTCGTTTTGTTTAAACCAAGTTCAATTGTTTGAACTTGCTCGCATTACATATTCAATTCAAGGTCCCATATGATGAATTGAAGCCATCATATTCGAAATAATCCCAACAAGCACTTCAATTGTTTTTGAACTATAACATGCTTGTTTGGTCTTTGACTTCATTGAATCGTTTCTTTGATCACGATCACCTTGTGGTGACGTTTTCCCAAATTTGAAGCTTGAGCTAATCTTGTTTGCACACATCACATACAGATTTAATTATTCATATATATTGAATCTGCTTTGTTGGTTTATCCTATAAAAGCAATCTTAACACAATCGTGTGCTAAGATAATGATACACAAATTCATGTCATATTTCAGTGTATCTCTTAAACAGTTCTTACAACATCAATCAAGCCTTTTGTGATATTTATTGCTTTATCCTCGTTGATCGAAAAACTTTATTAAATTGTTTCAATTTCAATTGAAAATCTCACTAGATTTGTTTAAACAAACATTTGGACTTACTTCATTTGATTTAAAACACGGTGAACTTGTCCAGTCACCGCTATTATTATTTCAATCACTCCGACACCTTATGGTGACGGTATAAACTTGTAGCTTACGCTAATCATAATCATAATCATACGAATCATTCAAAACCACGTATATCTTTCGTTTGACTCATCCTTGAAAGTAATCCTAATACAACTATGTGTTAAGACAATGATACACTAAACTCTGTTATATATTGGTGTATCCTTGTAATTCAATAAATGTCAATCCATTGATTTTTTTTTAAATCATAACTCGATAGTTGACAATTTATTTTCATATTTCTATTTCATTTGAGCTTGTTGATTCCGAGTCGTCCTCAGTTGACAATCAAAGTAAGTTTCCTTTGACAATGATTTCTATTGTTTCTAAAAATCATTCACAACTTGTAAACATCCACATTCATTGATCATATATCTCTTTTGGCTTGAACCTAATCACCTTGGAAACTATATCCTTTCATCTCATTCATCTGAACATCTCATCTTTTGAAATATCCAGATTTGCTTCCTTGAAACTCTCAGTTAATTTCGAAAACAGTGAATTTATTCTGTCACCATAATTATTGAATTCTTACAACACCTTGTAGTGTCCGTATAAATTTGTAGCCTGTGCTAATAATAAACCCTATTCATACGTCATTCGTTTAATTCGTCATTTTAATAGTCCTGATACAGTTATGTATTCAGACCATGATACACTAAATTCTATTGTATTATCCAGTGTACCCTTACCATTTAAGTAAACAATATTGATTTTCGGGTTGATCATTGACAAATCATTTTTCATACTTCCATTCACAAATAGAGATTTATCAATTCAGAATCTCCCTCAATTGATCAAAGTAAGTTCTCTTCTGACATTGAATTCTATTGTTTCTACAAAAGTCATTTTATTTCAAAATTCATGCCTATCAAATATCTTTTGATTCATGAAACTTAAGTCAAACTTGTTAATGGTATTATTTCATCTCATTTGGTTAACATCAATTCCTGAACTAAAGTTTTAAAACCATTGAATTCCAACTATCCTATGATATTGATCTTTTGATTCCATTCCAGACACCATATATATTGTTTTTATTAATTAAAAGAAGTAACCTAACCCCAAGAAGATATCATAGTCCAAATCTCGAGGACGAGATTTAAAACAAGGTGGGGAGGATGTAACGACTCACCCAAAAATGTCCTAAAATGCTCCGTAAGTGGAACCCGAACCCCTGAAACCCTAACGTACATGAGAAATCAAGAAATTAAGAATTTAGAGTTTCAGGCGGGCCGCGTAAGAGTAAGCTTATGCTTACGCGGGCCGCGATGGATTGAAGATCACCGGATAAGCATGAAGGCTTCATACGGGCCGCGTAAATGTTCCTCCAAGTTCACGCGGGCCGCGACAACTCAATGATAAGCGAAAGTCTGGTGCCGCCACGTGTCGATGACTCAGCAACCCTTAGCCGCCTTTATGGCCCTCGCGGGCCGCGTAAGATACATCAAAGGGTTTACGCGGGCCGCGTAAAACCCAAAAGTTTGCTATAAATTGCCTGGGCATGAGCAGTTCATCTGTGCTCAAAAACTTTATTCAAAATCGTTTCTTTCTGCTTAAATTCGAAATTCTGGGTAGGGAAACGCTGCTACGACTACAGGGTATTAACTCGATCATTGCCCAATTCTTTTCTTTCCTTCAGCTTTTATTATTGTAAATAATAGCTCAGGATGATACCTTCTAAATCCCGAAACTCTGCCCGTTATTAGGGTAATAACTCTAATCGCTACTACGATTCAATGTCCGATCGATTGAAACTATCTGATGGATGTTTAAGTGTTGCCCGTAATTGGGCTATGCCTTTGTCATTCGTTGTGAGGGTTTTGGTCTCGTGAGTTGTCGTTAAAGTTGAATTGAGTTAATACACTAATACGAGTTCCGTTGTGTCTAGAAATTAGAACTCGTAATCAGGGAGCTGCTAGAATATTTAATAGCTAAGTAAATTCGTAGTTAAATAAATTTATTAAACGTACTAATTACGTACACTTAGTTGTTGAGATAACTTAGCAATTAAGAAACTTTAATAAATAAGTTAAACTTAATCAAGTTAAGTAAGATTAATTAATCAGTTAAGCAAGATTAATTAAGCTAAACAAGATTAATTAAGCTAAGTAAGATTTATTAAACACCTAAATAGATATACATGAAAAATAAATAAATAAATATATATATATATATATATATATATATAAATATAAAATAGATAATATCAAAGGAAGGTGCTAGGAAGGTGTAAGAGGATTGATATTTGTGAGTAGGAAGCTTCCTAGAAAATGTATAGCTAGCTTCCTAGAAAAGCTATAGGAAACTTCCTAGAAGTTTCATACTTCTTACCTATAAATAGGAAGCTTAGGAATTCATTTCCTTTGTCCATTTCTTCTATTCTTCTCTCTATACGTTAGTGTTCTAACCAATAATCACCGAGGCGATGTTCTGTCCGATCGATTCAGGAACCATCTAACAAATGCCAAAGTGCTGTACTTTGTGAATTTCGTTAAACGGAATCCAAAGTGCTATACTTTGTGAATTTTGCTAAGGTTCGAATCTCGTGACTACTGTTAGGTTTGATTTGGGTTTTACACAAATACGTATTCCATTCTGTTAAACTATATGTTTAACTATCAGAATACTCCCAAATATACAATCAAACAAGCTGTTAAATCATCAGAAGATTCAGAACAATAAAGTATACGCTTAATTATCAGAAGGAGTATAATCAAGAAGCTTGTTAAATCAATACTGCATGCTTATATTGTGAGTTATTCTCTTTTTACCAAAACTATTTCCAAAACTATTTCTCAAAGTTATAGTTACAGGGATTAAGTCTTTGTTATCTGAAATTACTGCCAGTAAGTGGGGGTATGTGCACATTACTACTAACAATTTATCACTTGGGGTGAAAGGACCCTACAAGTGATATGTCCACAGTCATAAGTCCGGTCAAGTGACAACTGGGTCAGTAATATAAACGATAAAGGCAATTGTAATCGCTCTTAATACTGTAGATTATAACAAACTGGTCATTTTATAAAACCTGAATGAACTCACCAGTATTTCCTGCTGACAAAATATTTTAAAACGCGTTTCAGGTAATTACAGTAGATCAGGAATAAGAGTTGGATACGGCACTAAAAGGCTTCAAGAAGTGGCTTATTTTATTAATTAAATCAAATTAAGAAATATTGTTTTATGTAATTGGGTTTATCCCTTATTAAAGCTACCTTTGTAAAACATGGATTTATCCCATCTATTTTATAAATAAAATCCGGTGTTTTCTAAACTCTGATATTTTTCCTAACTCACGGTTCTGACGAAATTTCCGATGCACTACTTTTCAAAATAACCACCGGTACCAATGGGCTGCTCGCGGCTCCCCATTCCGTCCAGGGTGGGGTCGGGGGTCGTGACATGTGGTCAGATTCGGCAAGAGAGGAAAGCTCACGCCTCGATATGTTGGACCCTTTAAGATTCTGGAAAGGCTCGGCAAAGTGGCCTACAGACTCGAACTACCGGAGGAACTTAGCAACGTCCACCCGACTTTCCACATTTCGAACCTCAGAAAGTGCCTGGCTGAGCATGATTTACACGTACCACTGGAGGATCTCCAAGTGAACGAAACACTACACTTCGTGGAGAAGCCTGTCGAGATCATGGACCGACAAACCAAGCAGCTCAGGCGCTCACGCATTCCCATTGTGAAAGTTCGCTGGGAAGGCAAACGAGGCGTAGAGTTCACTTGGGAACTCGAAAGCGACATGAAGGAGAAGTACTCGCAGTTGTTTGTTACAACTAAAGCCTAATTTCAGGACGAAATTCCCTTAAGAGGGGGAGGCTATAACACCCCGTGTTTCGAAAGTCATAGTCAAAGTCAAAGTCAAGATTGAAGTCAAAAGAAGAAAAGATTGCTAATTGCGATCTGTCACTCCTTGCTCAACTCCTGTTTTGACTTCTTTGACTTGTAGACAGCCTATTTACTTTATCGCATTAGTTGTATTATGTGGAGTACTTATTAATAATCGAGGTTTAATCGCTGTTTATCGCATGTTTTATCGCTTTATCGCTTATCGCATCGCAATCGCAACTCGAATTATGCATTCTGGATATTGTTTTACGTGTGTGTGCTATTTATGTGTTACATGTGAATGTTTATTTATGTTTATGATGTGGGGATTAATCGAAACACCATCGCAACTCTATCGCAATCGAATCGCAAACGCTAAACGCCAGTTAATTATGATGATTGTATGATATAGTATTTGTGTGTTTATTATAAATCTATCGCAACACTCGCTCGAAACACATCGCAACGCTCAACACGCGAAACGAAACGCCGAAACTCAAGCCGTCGGAGCTACTCGATTGAGTGACCGCTCGATCGGATGGCCATCCGATCGGAATGCCATCCGATCGGACTGCCACCCGATCGGACAGCCATCCGATCGGTGACCCACTCGACCCTTTGGCACTTTCCTTTTTGGGAAACCCTATAAATACCCTCACATGTCACATCACTTGATGTGACAGCTCTCCATTCGACCCAGCCGCACTCAAGCTCTCTTTCTCTCGATTTGTCGCGATTCTCGTAAGTTTTCAACTTAAATCTTATACTTCTATAATCTACACACACTTCTTCATCATTCTCTCTTTTGAATCTTAACTTTTAACCGTGAAATCAGTGGATTTGAGGTGCTCTAGGGTGATGTCATCATGGAGTTCTTATGAACTTCATGTTTTGGCTTCAATCCACCAAGAACAACTTAGATCTGGACGATTTCCACATGAATGAACAAAGATCTTGCATAGATCTGAACATATTCATGGTGAAAAGGATTGAAAGATAGTCTTCTAACCTTCTTTCAACACTTTTACACTCAAACCGATAGAATCGGAGCTAGTGCTGATTTTCTACTCTTTCTTAGTGATGTATTGGTTGAAGATCTGAATTCTATCTAAGAGACAGCCGATTTCGGGTTAAGTATGAACCACCGTCTCAAACAGTTAACTGACCGGACTAGGGTGATTCATGTTCGATCGGATCACTTGAGTCTTTACGAGGTTCTGTTGTTTGATGCGTTATCACACCGTCTCGATCAAAAGTGCAAAAACCATCAAAACATTCAAGTGTCAAAGACGATCAGGCCATTGGGACGGATGGCCGTCCGATCGGCTTACACTTGGTTCCACACTTAAACTCATTATTTGATTATTCAAAGGACTAGACGTTGAACGGATTGCCGTCCGATCGGATTGCCATCCGATCGAACGACCATCCGACCGTGTGATGTTTGGAACTTCAACACTTAAACAATTTTCAACATGTTCAATGCATTACCAGTTCTAACGGATTACCACCCGATCAGTAGACCATCCGATCGAGTGACAACACTACTGTGAACTTGTTCTCTGAGAAATACCTCACCGAACGGATCGTCACCCGATCGAACCGCCATTCGATCGATCAACCTGAAGGGTAGAGATATTTCTCTGTTTTCAAAATGCTACAACAAAAACTTCAAAAGGCAAACCATCATACACAAACACATCCTCACTAGACGAGGTGTCAATCCAATCGAATGGCCATCCGATCGGATGACCA
This sequence comes from Helianthus tuberosus, assembly GCA_030545235.1. Lineage (NCBI taxonomy): Eukaryota > Viridiplantae > Streptophyta > Magnoliopsida > Asterales > Asteraceae > Helianthus > Helianthus tuberosus. The sequence goes on along the minus strand of CM060412.1, from coordinate 193,606,897 downwards.
TCCCAACGGATTGACATCCGAACGACTGGCCATCCGATCGACTGGCCATCTGATCGGATTACCATCCGACACTTATCACTCTTGCACTGTTTTACGTGCCGCTTATCGTTTTTGCTATCGTTAACTGTTCAGGCTAGTCTCTGTCAGCGCTCCCTTCAATCCAAGAGAGTGTTTACTTGTTAAACACCATCTGTGAGTATACTCGATCCCTTTTTGCTTTATGCACTTTTGGGTGTTACATACGTTATCTATATTCAAATCACATCGATCACACAACGCAAACACTATTTATATGCTAACCGTTATTGCATGCTACGTGTTATTCGATGAACGCTTGTATGTTATGTTAACACAGTGATTGTTGCCTAACACCTTAGCAACGATTGTACTATAGTTTGGACTCAGCACCTGTCGTGGATAGGGGTTGTTAAGGGCTTTACTTCACGTGTCCTAGTGGGGGATATATGTTGCGCATTCTACAACTCGTAGTCACATTTGTGCATATTTCTCTGTCGATAACCTACTTGCCTTCACTTTGTACATGTTACATGCTGGTTAGGCATAAACGTTTTCGAACTCTATTATGCTATATCAAACTTGTATGCTCACCCTTACACTATGTGTATTGACCTTTATTTTAACGTATGTGACAGGTGTTTAGGTTGCTATCGGCTAGGATGTTTGCTATGTGGAATCGAGTTAGGAAGAGTCTAGAAACAAACGAACAATTTATTTAAATCTGAGTTGTCGGAACATGTTATTTGTTTTTGAGATATCGCTGTCTGTAATAACTTAATTTGCTTGATGGGTTACGGTATGGGACATAATATTAACTATCTGGTAATGTAGTTGTTATGGAATTTCTCTTGAACAATCTGTTTCGCTTAGTGTCATGCCCCGATGTTTCCGCCATCGGTTGGGGTGTGACAGGTTGGTATCAGAGCCATACCTATAGGGAATTAGGCAAGACTCGACCTAGTCTGGTTCGATGTCTTAGAAAAGACCTAGTCTATTGTCTAAGTACCAACAGACCGCTTTGTGCGAACCCGTTAGGGGTTCCGTACGAGCTTATTGCCATTTATCGATCAACTCGCTCTCATGCTATGCTATCACACTGCCTTTCCTAAGGCAGTTGCACCGCACTGTTTTCAAAATGAGCAAGTGATTGGATCGAGATCAGGTGTGAAAACCGCAAACTCTCGATTGAATCGCTTATTCGACCCACATTTTTACTAGAAATAGGAGAATTTGCGTTGGATGAGGAGTGAAATCCGTACTTTAACGTCGATTTTCTTCTCTACTTATTCAAAATAGGAACTAAGCTGTTAAGTCAGGGGGAAACCCGAACCTTGACGACTCGTTCCGTACTCTATTTTTGTTTTACAACACTCTTACCAAAGTCTCGACGGACTCCAATGACTTGAAGTCGCGCTGTAACTGGAAGGATGCATGCCGATCGCCCAAAATCGAGGCGAGAGCACAGTCCCGAAAGCCAAGAGTGCGTACCAATGGTCCTTGTGAACAGTCGAATCACTTTGGGTAGTCGACGTCTATCCAGCCTTAGAAAACCTATCTCTCGATTTTGTGTGTTTCGATTCTGGTATACGCCGTCGCCGACTCTTATATTTGTAGCTTTTGTATGGATTTTATGTGTTTTATGTGATTTTATTCATTTATGTGTTTTGATTTTGGTGATTCATTCACTTTTCGTTTTCGCTTTGATCAACACACACGAATCGCACTGCACATCTACCTCAAATCGCTAACAAATCGCTGCTACTTGTGGATAATCGCATGCTATGTTACTCGCTGTGTACTCGCAACCCGCATTCGCTATTCCCAACGCACGCGGACTTGAATGATAGGTTTCTGTATTCTGACTGCTTCTATGTACTACTATGTGTCCTGTGTGCCTCCATGCTTTACACGAGGCGGTAGCGATCCACGCTCGACCTCTTGGTCGGTAATCTTGTGTGCTAAACAGATGATCTGAGGTAGATTGTTAAGGTTTGCAGCAGCGACATAACCCTTTACGGCTGGTGCTGGCCCTTGAGATACAACTCAATTCTTCGAGGTGGAGGTCGAGACAGGTTAGGGCATAAAATTGCCAGTTCATGATATCGTTTCGTGTAAGCCTCGATCTCGGACCCTTCCATCTTCAAATCGTAGTACTCGTTCTTGAGCTTCTGAATCTCTTCACGAGGACAGTACTCTTCCCGCATCTACTCCTTAAAATCATCCCAAGTAGTGGCATTAGCCATCTCGATGCCCAACATTTGCACCTTGGCATTCCACCAAGTTAAGGCACCATCCTCCAAAGTGCCTATAGCATACTTCACACGATCCCCCTCGGGACAGTTACACATAGCGAACACCGACTCAGCCTTCTCAAACCAGCGTAGTAACCCCACAGCCCCTTCAGTCCCACTGAATGTCTGTGGCTTACAATCTATAAACGTCTTGAAAGTGCAAGCAGGCGGATGGTTTGGATTTGGATTAGCTTGTTGACCTAAACACAAAAATAAACACAACACATGGGTAAGAGTTGTGTACGCGACACAAGAATAAAGGGTAATTTGCACATATCGTACCAGCTTTATAGGCTGCTAATGCCTCAGCCACACGGGTGTTAATCAGATTTGTCAGCTCAGCCTGGGTCATCGCAATGTGACCACGTCCATGACCTCGTCCGCTCATGATTCTATATGAGGAGAGGGAACAAGTTTAAGAATCGAGATAAGGTAGGAGTCAAATCTCACGTTGACATCTACATACTACAAAGTTTACACCAAACAATAGGGCAGAACCCTTCTCACACTCGTTAAGCCTCACTGGGACTCACATGCACCTCACGTTATTATTATGTGTGCACCCATAATAATAAGGAAATTTGCATGCTTATCTCAGTGCCTCTTAACTTGCGCTAAAAGTTTCCCCCACATTCAAATAGTAAAACGAAAGGTATTACAGGATTAATAATCACAAGAGTCGAAGGGTAGTTCCACACTATCTAGCTCGACTAAGACATGCAGCACAAGTAGTCACATCAAGGTATCAAATATGTTGTTTCATGCAAGTCGTGTGTGTGTAACTTCTAAGCAAGTAATGCATAAAGTAAACAGAAGACGAACCTTGCAATCTGGAGCTGAGGGTCATGGTCGATTGTCGAAGTTGTTCAGTTATAGTCTGGTTTTATAAAAAAACATTTTAAAACCTAGTTCACATCAAGGTATCAAATATGTTGTTTCATGCAAGTCGTGTGTGTGTAACCACATGCGGTAACCCCCGCTAGGCGTGTGACGTACCAAGATCTAGCCACCAATCACATTGAACCTACCATAATATGTTTAACAAAATTCCATTCATTAAATAAAAACGTTCATAGAATATAATCCAAGTTAAACAGTGACAGCGGAAGCAAATAGCAATTCATTGTTTAAATGTTTCAAAACCCAATGTATATGAATTCAGTAAACAAGACATGCGTAGCCAAGCACTGCGACCCATGACCACTCCAGCCATCCAGATAGCAAGCCCCCATCCAAAGTACCTAACGACCTGCGAGCATGCAACAAGTGTATCAGACAACACTGGTGAGTTCATAGTTTTACGAAAACGTTGGTTACCGAGTGTTTAGCTTAATCCATTGAATATAATGTTGATAATATCCCGAATACAAGACGGCTCCTGATTTACATTGCCCTTTCTCCAATGCTCCTATCAAAGCATTGGTCATGACTAGGTCATTAGTTCACACCCATCCTCTCAGGTACAGGGTGAGGGTGCCAAACCTAAGTAGCGCTACCAACTAATACCTTGTTACCTCTCAGGTAACCAAACAACACGGAGGGACTTTAATGGTGATAGGATGAGTATATTATCCAACATTCCAGATTTACCCAAAAGACATATTCCTCTCAGGAATACCCATGATTTACCCAAAACCAATCCCTCTCAGGGATACCCAAAGGCTGTCCCAACCACCGGGACGCATGCTCAAGAGGAATGAACTCACCTTTGATTTGTTGGGTATGTTTTAATTACCCGTCCAGTTGGTCAACCCAAACCCTACCGTGGTTACCAAACAATATCAGTCTCATAGTCATTCAAATCACATGTTTTGCACACTGTAAGTCACGTATGGTTACACAGTTTCATCTAGCAATAAGATCACATACCGAAATATCGAACTAATCCACATTCCATACACATATCACTTAACGTTAAACATTATAGTTATCATGCAACTACCGTATTGTATAAACAAAATACTCATCAATGCATACATTCAATTTGTCTACCGATCCCAACTGTCTACTCCTACGGCGAGCAACCCAAGCGAAATATCCTACGTTTCGTCGAATTCCATGTGTGGCGAAACATACATGTTTCGTCGAGCTCTGTGTGTGGCGAAACATACATATTTCGTCAAGCTCCTTGTGTGGCGAAACATAATATGTTTCGTCGCCCCTCATTAGCTGATGAAACAGTTACAGATCTACATGGTTACAGTTTCATCGAACATAAACATGTAGCATTCACAGACCATACATCATCACTTGTTAATCTATCATGCCATTGTTTCATTGTACAGACTCGACGGATCATAACACAAACATGAAAATATATCAATCATTGAAACCACCACACCCTGTAATCGTTTCACATCAACAGCCTATTACCGAAACCCTAATTATGACGAACGTGACCCGGTTAATGGTTAAAACAGAACACACAATTTCACCGTACATAATCACACAGATCTAGTTAACACTTATCTCTCAATCATTGTCTAAAATCAAACAATGCATCAGTTTATCACGAATTCTGGATTTCATATATACAATCATTGCACTCATGATCATAGCAATCAAAACACCAAACATAGCAACCAGCCTGTAACACCTCGAAATTTTGTGTCCATTAATGTGTTGACACGTGTCTTGAGTTTACACGTGGCATTTAATATTAACTAAAGGACTAATGTTGACAAACCTTGACTGTATATAAATTCGAGTGTTATAAATATCAACATAGGGTAAATATACTGTATAGTAACCCTAAAACGATGCTCGTACCTTCGAACGAATAAATCATGGATCGTACGGATACAAAACGCGGAAGAAAGTGAGAGATTACAAGCTACAAGGGGTTAACTGTGTCAACATGTTTAATTATACCTCTGAGTGACCCTTTGACGTACCCGAGGCTTTGTAACCGTAAAATACGCTCACTAGAATGTAATATATAAATTCCGCGAAGTTCCGTTTTAAAACGAGAAAGTTATGATCAAATTCATACGAGAGGGGTTAAAAGCGTCGGCGATAAAAGTTAAGGCTTTCCGAATAATTAACAAACTAACCGGGGACTTAACAATACGAGTAAATAACACGAGGCCCTTAGTTGTAAATAATCGAGGGCCAAATCGCAAAGTTACCCCTTCAAACCCGAAAGGTCAGGTTATTAATTACCAAAGATTTCGTATTAATTACCAAGATTCTGAAATGATTATAAAAAGATTTGAGAATCCTGATATTTTGACCTAAAGCGACCCGCATTCAATAAACATTCTCTTAAAGCGGGCCGCGCGCGAGTTGTATATCCGTATGTTGACTTAAGGTTGTTGGACCGTTGTTTGACCCTAAAACGTCAGCCAAGGTAGTTCATCTTCACATATAAAGGCGGAATCAGAATATGCAAAGTTACACAGCTTGTTCCTTTTCAATTCTTCTCTATTAATGCTTTCTGAATGAATTTTGACAGCGTTTCGTTATCGTAGCAATGACACAGTATCGCTCCAAAGACACACACATTAATTAATAAGATTTCGCTCCAAGGGTTTTTATACCCATGTGATTTCGCTCCAGAGACTACCTTATAAGCGAAACCCCATGTTGACATATGAGCGAAACCTCTAGCTAACCTTAAAAGCGAAACCTTCTATATCTAATGACATAAAAGCGAAATCTCTTGTAAACTATACATTTGACTTTTGTTGACCAGACTTTGACTAGCTTTGACTTAGAACATCATCAGACGAAGTCAACAGACATTTCATGTATCAACAGACTCCCCCTTGGATGTTGACGTAGTCTTCAGTCTTCAGCTTTTAAACTTCAGTCTTTTTCTCCAATCACTCTGTCTTCTCAACATAAGCATTCTATCTTCACAAGTTTTAGAATCTTGTCTTCCTGACTCTAACTTCTTTCGTCCCTTTGAATGTTGATCCAGACTCCCCCTTTCACAGACTCCTCCTCTCAGTATGCTAGAATCTGAGATATCTGGTTCAAGCTTTTACATTTAGCCTCCGTTGGGAATAAGAAATCCAAACCTGTTTCTCAACCAATAAAAATTACACTTCTATCTTTTCAAGAATAATTTATAAACTCATTCAGTTTTTTAGAAATCCACTCAAGTATTCAAGTTCAAATTAATGACCTTGATTACTCAATTAATCTATCAAGTTCAATTTAATGACCTTGATTGATCTTTTGACGAATCAAAACTGTTTTTGAAAACATTTTTCAAACTTTTCTGAAAATAACAAGTATCAAATTAATGAACTTGTTTTGTCTTTCAAAACAAATCATAACTCCATCAAGATAAGCTCTCTTCATTCTTCAGTTCAGAATTTCCTGCATCTGCTTCAACATCTGAGAATCCAACAATCAACTCTCCACTTTGGTTTTGTCGGAAAATAAAGTAGAAAATAAAATCTTTTTGGATTTTATAATGTGTTCTAAACTAAGAAATGAAATACAGAAAACTTAAATTGCAGAAAGTAAACTATTTACAATCATATTTTTGATAAGCGTGTCAGGGAATCATATCAGCTCTTCAGACTAATCACAAGTACCATTAAGCTACATTTCATATTCAGACTTAAACAATTTACCTCGATTGTCGATATACTGATCCATCTTAAATTTTCATACAAATTTCAATTTACTCAGGATACGAATTAGATGTTTTATGAACTTAGATCATTTATGTGTCCCACCTCTTGAATATACTCCCGTATCCAGAATCCCAATATTCAGTCTTACAGGTGAATATACCTAAATGATATCTGTAAAGGGCTAAATTGCGAGGGCCGTGAGAGCTCAGGTCGATCTTTCGATACGCAGAGAGATGACGGCTTCGTCTTTTCGGTGTGTCCCCCTTGGGGATCTTCTTTTTCAACAGCCATGATTAACATTTTTCAATGATTCATCATTTTTTAGCTGAGGGCGATGCTTTTTCAAGCTTTGCAGAAAGTATTATAAAGAGACTAGGTCAGAAATTTCTTTCAGCAGAAGTCTCAGGATAATACCCCAGATATCAATAAGTATAAAGACCTAATATCTCAGAATAAGGGACCTTTCAAACAAGATTTCAGGGGTTACCTATATATGCAAGTAGTGTTCCCCACAAATTTCACAAGTTTGAAATTTTAGGTTTATATCCCGAATAAATCTACTAAATGTATAAAAACCTATCGACTCATCAATAGTAAGATTGTTTAACTCATCTAGACTTTTCAAATCTTTAGCATACTGTGATTGTCTAGCTGAAGTACTATCATTTTCCCTTTATACACAAGCTCTTTTTCAGATTTTATCATGTTTTTGTATTTTTTTCATTTTTTACTGTTTTTGTATTTTCTGAAAATATATCTATATACAAATATATCTACTCCCCCTAAATACTAAAACAAGTAAAAAATCGACAAACCATTGCAGATTGTTTCTCGTCTTCATCCACAACAGTACCTTCATCAACGCCAATTATGCCATCCGACACCGAAAGAAGCTTCATACCATTCAGTTTTAACAAATATTGAAACCGATTTTTATCAAAAGCTTTGGTATGTAAATCAGCTTTCTGTTCGTCAGTGTGGATTTTCTCAATTCGAATCAACTTTTTCTCAAAACAATCTCGAATAAAGTGATGTCGAATTTCTATGTGTTTTGTTTTAGCGTGATGTACTGGATTTTTAGTTATATTAATTGCGGCCTCATTATCAACAAAAAGAGGTGTGTTAAGAAACTGCAAACCGTAGTCGCGCATCTGTTGCTGTATCCACAAGATCTGAGAGCAGCAACTGCTAGCAGAAACATACTCCGCTTCACAAGTAGATAACGCCACAGACGTTTGTTTCTTACACTGCCAGGTAACCAATCTAGTACCAAAGAACTGGCATCCTGCAGTTGTTGATTTAGCATTCATTTTGCAGCTTCCGAAATCCGAATCGGAATAACCTTCGAGCGTAAAATCACCTTTCCTAGAATACCACAATCCCAATGATGTAGTTCCTTTCAGATAGCGAAAGATTCTTTTTACAATGATCATGTGTGATGCTCTCGGGTTAGATTGATATCTTGCTGCGAGGCATGTTGGGTACATGATATCAGGTCGTGAAGCAGTTAGGTACATCAAAGAACCTATCATGGATCTGTAGAGTGTTTCATCAACCCTTTCTCCTGTGAGATCTGGGTGAATCCCATGATTTGTTGCAAGTGGGGTAGCAGCTGGAGTAGAACCTGACATCCCAAATTTCTCTAGAATATCATGAACATACTTCGATTGATGAATGAAAATTCCCTCAGGTAGTTGTTCAACTTGTAATCCCAGAAAGAATTTCATCTCCCCCATTGATGACATTTCAAATTTTTGCTTCATCACTGATTCAAAATCTTTGCATAGACTTTCATTTGTCGACCCAAAAATTATATCGTCCACGTAAATTTGAACTATCAGAAGATGACCATCGACCTCCTTGGTGAAGAGAGTAGCATCCACTTTTCCACGAATGAAACTGTTGGCTAGTAAGTGTTGAGACAAAGTCTCATACCAAGCTCTCGGTGCCTGGTGTAGACCATACAGTGCTTTGTCTAACAAGTAAACCTTGTTTTTGTGGAATGGATCGGAAAAGCCCGGCGGCTGACCGACATATACTTCCTCTTTAACCTTCCCGTAGAGAAAAGCCGATTTAACATCTAACTGATATACTTTGAAATTTTTCCACGATGCAAATGCAAGGAAAATTCTGATAGCTTCTAGTCGTGCAACAGGAGCATAAACCTCAGTAAAATCAATCCCCTCCTGCTGACTGAAACCTTGAACAACAAGTCGAGCCTTGTTACGAACAACAACTCCTCTGTCGTCTCTCTTGCACTTAAACACCCATTTTGTATTGATTTTCCTATGACCATCCGGTAAATCAACTAACTTCCACACTCCTAACTTTTCAAACTGACTTAACTCTTCCTGCATCGCATTGACCCAAGAGTCTTCAGTAAGCGCCTCTTTGTAAGTTCTTGGTTCAATCTGCGAAATAAAAGAACTCACAGAAAAAGCAGTTTGTAAAGATGTAATAGTAGAATAAAAACAAGTAAGACCCTGGTCAATTTGACTTCGTGTACGAACTCCTGTTCGTAATTCTCCAATGATCAACTCCTCTGGATGATATGAAAGAGTTCGCGGCATCACTTCGCTTGGAACTTCTACCTCACCTTCCAGATTAGTAACATTCTGTTCTGCATCATGTTCACTGACTTGGTTTGTTTGACTTGAAATCTGAATTTGCTCCCCCTCAGAATCTGAATCACCACGATCAAACACTGGCATGTTTTCAGCTTCTTGAGTATCATTCTGAACCGACTGATTATCTTGAGCAACTTCATTCTGTTGGACATCATCATGCTCACCAGCATTACTTGGACCTGCTTCATCATCATTTGAAGTTTCCCTTGGTCTGCTTGAATACTCAGCTGGGACCCTTAACTGCGACTCATATTCACGCAAAATATCCAACTCATCAAAGAAATCTTCTTCTTCCTCTGATTCTTCCCTCATGTCAAACGAATCCCACTTTTGTCATAATGATAACGCCATGAATCACCAGGATTTTGCGGCGGCATAGTATAACCTTGACATTCAACATTCAATGCTTCAATAATCCGCTTCTCACTTGGAACGAAGACACGTCGCATATGATTTGCATAACCAACAAAAATTCCCTCTGTGCACTTCGGACCAAACTTTCCATAAGGCTCCATAACCGTACATGGTGACCCAAACGGTTCTAGATACTTCAAATTAGGTTTGCGATTATTGATCAGCTCAAAGCATGTTTTGTTGAATTTCTTGACAGTGAGAACCCTGTTGAGCGTATAACATGCTGCGGAAACAGCTTCAGCCCAAAAATTAATTGGTAACTTTGAATCTGCAAGCATAGTTCTAGCCGTCTCGATTAGCGTCCGGTTTTTGCGTTCTGCGACTCCATTCTGCTGCGGAGTGTACGGAGCACTAAACTCATGTAGAATACCTCGTTCATCACAAAATTCTTCCATCTTACTGTTCTTGAATTCAGTACCATTATCACTTCGAATTCTTCTAATTTGCCGTTGGTACAAATTCTCAATCTTTCTAAACAATCCCATCAAACTATCAAATGTTTCATCTTTTGTCTTCAAGAAAGAAACCCACGAAAATCTGGAGTAATCATCAGTAACGACCAAACAATAGTAATCTCCTGTAATACTTTTGACATTCACTGGACCAAACAAATCCATATGAAGTCTTTCCAAAGGACTCGAAACTGAATTAACTTGCTTTGTAGGGTGTGACTTTTTCTTCTGCTTACCTTTGATACAGCTAATACACTCCCCTTCCAGATGAAAACCTTTGATATTAACACCCAAAACTAAATCATTGTGTACCAAATGATTCATTTTTCTAAGATGAATATGCCCCATCTTTCGGTGCCACAATCTGGATTCTTTCTCAGTTGCTCTAGAAACGAAACAATGTGCTTGACCAGTTGTTGTAGTTGCTACAGACATATCTAACACATATAGATCATTCACTCTCGGTGCACGCATGATAATCCATTCTTCAGGAATAACAAATCCAGGCTTCAAGATTAAACATTCCTTATCAGTGAAGTGAGTAGTATACATGTTGTCACAGATCTGAGAGATACTCAGCAAATTGTTCTCCAGCTCAGTGATGTAGTTAACCCTCTCAAACGTTACAATCCCGTTGGATAACGTTCCTTCTCCTACAATTCGACCACCTTCATGACCAGCAAATCCCACATAACCACCATTAATGTTTCTCACATCATACAGTAATGCAGTTTTTCCTGTCATATGTCGAGATGCGCCACTATCCATGATCCATCGTGAGATAGCTCTTGGAAGATCCTGCATATACCACAAGTTCATATCAAATCATTTCAATAAAAAATGAAAGAAAGATGCCGATTCATGCTCCGCATTAACCCTCTCGGGAGCTCCGGCAATTCAAATTGTCTATTCAAACATGGTATCCACCCAGGCTTCATCAGCCTTAGGTGTAACCTTGACTCTCGCAATTTGAATTTTGAAGTTTTCAGCCTTCAAAGGTGGAAAATTCGCTTCATAATCAACCGCAATTGAATCTTCAGCCTCTTTCACTTCTGAAGTTGAAACTTTCTTTTCTTGTTTAGGCTTCCAAATTTGTTCAGGCAATGCAACCCGTTTGTAAAATTTTTCATTGTTATTTACCACTTTCTTAACAAGTTCATTTTTCACTTTGTTGTTAACATTTTGCACCCTCTTTTTCTCAACAAACATTGGTGCTTTACCCTTTAAATCAACTTTCTTCTTTTGTTTCTCAACAATTTCAGTCTTAGGTTTGAAGTTGGTGCAATTTCTTGCAATGTGACCAACTTTGTTACATCGAAAACATGTACGAGTATCAACCACTCGACTTGTACCTTCAAACTGAGATTGTGAGTTTTTCTTCTCAAAGAACTCTTTGTTTGATTTTGAAAAAATCACATTTTCTTCATCAGAATGTGAACATGAACTGTTCACAAAAACTTTCTTTTCAATAAACCTTTTGTTTTCAAAATTTCTTTTCTTATAATTCCAATTACCCTGATAAGCACCTTGATAACCACCTGACCAGTTATTTCTATTATTATTATAAACACGTTGTGGTTTCTTGTAATATGAATAATTTTTCTCAAAATTCATTTTTCTTTTTGCTTGACTCAGGTTGTTCACATCTGACAATTCAACTTCAACCAATTTGAAAACATTTGTTAACTTCTTCACATTGACATTCTCAATCGGAAATTCAGAATCCGAATACAACTTATCAGATCCAGCCATCTTGTACATTACAAGACCCGGTTCATCACTTAAGTTGTTTTTGGACTTTGATTTTGGAATGTACTTATCCAATAAACACCCTTCTTCCTCAGTAGTGTCACCATCTGTTTTTAGAACATTTTCAACAACACCTTTAACAATATCATTTTGGACACTATCTTCATTGGAAGATTTGTAAGTGACATCAATGTTTTCAGGAAGTTTAACTTCACTTTCTTCCTCAATTTCAACCAACCCAGATTGCTTTTTCGAGTAATTATCAAAAATAGGCGGTGGAACTTTATGATAACCCACCCCAGTTCCATCAGAAAATACTTCTTCGCCAGCTTTGTCTTTCCCGATTGGTTTGGGAATAATATGTTGCAAAACAAAGCTTGCAGAGTTGTAACTTTTAAGCTTCAACTGGATTCGCTCATTTTCAATTTTAGCTTCTTCAAATTTAAGTTTCAGCTTAGCGATTTCATCCAGTTGTGAGTTGATTGTTTCTTCTTTTAATCTAAGAACTGCTCTTAGATGTTCATTTTCTTTAAAAGTTTTTCCATTACGATCATCACAATCTTTCAATGTGCTTTTAAGTTTTTCAAATTTTTCAGAAATCTGACGGTTTTCAAGAATCAACTTTTCATTTTCCGTTTTAACTTTTTCATGATCAATTTTATCACTTTCCATTTGTTTAGTTAATTCTTTAATCCGTTCAGTTGAAGCTCTAACTGTTTTGTCACGATCAAGAATCTGATTCTCAACGTTTCTGACTCTTGCTGTCAGATCATCAACTTTCTTTCCGTTGAGATACGTGACTGTGTTACAAAATTTGCACTCTTTGTTTCAATTTTTGCAATCAGCATTTCCATCAATTTTCTTACCTGATGCATTTGTTGACATATTCGAACTGACCTGGCTTTTTGACTCAGACACGGAGTTAGAGTCTACCTCGAGTGCTTTAGCTGCTAGCACCTTGTCAGCCATTTTTCCCAAGTTCTCCGCAGTCAACTCCTGAGTTGTGTCGATAATACCATCATCAGTTTTCTTTGAGTTTTCTTTCTCTTTTCTTTCTTTCTCTTCTTTTATCATTTTTGAAGTTGGTGTTCCCCACCATTTGTGTTGCCAGTACTCATCATCTTCTTTGTACTCATTGATTATAGCTTCAATATCCAAAGTATCATGATCAATTGCAATGTTTCCATACGGATCAAGATAACACTCTCTGTTTGGATCCCATCGATTTGCACTTTTCGCTTCCGCATAGATACCTGAAATTCTGATAATTTTGTTTTCAGCAATCATTTTTCTGTATCTATACTTACTTTCTTCTGTTCTTTCATCTTTCCAAGGTTTTGGTTCATCATTTTTCGCCATGAATGCATAACCTATCGCATCTTCTTCTGGTAGAACCTCTTGACTCCAATCATATCCTTCATCATCGTAGATTACTGCAAGAGCTCTAGACTTTTCTCTGTTTTCTTCAACTTGCTTCAATCTAGGCGGCTCAGATTTGTTCTGATGATAGATCGCCTTTTTGTAGTAATCATCTCTAAAAGGATTCTCTGATTCATCTGCATACGCGTTTCTGCACTCTCTTTTGAAGTGACCTTTTTGCTTGCATTTGAAACACGTCACTTTGGTTTTATCAAATCCCAGCTTTGTAGATGGACCACCAATTGTCTTCCTGCCGGTAATTTCCATAAACCGTTGTGCACGTCGAACAGCACTTGCCATAGCCCAACGAATGTCTATCAATTCCATTTCTTCCGGATCGATCTGATCGTAATCTTCCTTCTTTAAGTTGGTATTTCCAATCTTCCCAGCTACCAAACCTTCATAAGATTCCAAAACCGAAGCTAAGAAGACCATCTGCTGTTTAGCCGACTCTTCATCAAAATTCTGAGCATTCTTCAAATCTATTGCGATGTTGCATTGAAAACGATTCTTTGCCTCAGAATTACTTCCAGAAGATGAAGATCCAGTATGATATCCACTGCTTTGACCACTTTGACTTTCTTTGTTTGCTGTAGAAACACTTTCAGCAGAAAACGCAGTCTTCGGTGAAGTTGCTTTTGGCATCATACTCTTCGGGTAATACAGATTCAGATTCTGTTGGTAAGATGAATTATTAACTTTGAATGTCTTCTTGAGTTCCAACTCATGACTTTCCAGTCTTTCGATCAGCAAATCTGGAGTAAGATCTTGTGATGAAATAGTGTTCTTCAACATGAGAGCATAATATCTCCAATCCATCTCGTCTGGTAATGAATCAAACAGTTTGTCAACTTGTTCATCATCAGGATATATGATTCCATGTCTTGACAACTCCAGCTTTAAATGCCCAAACCTCTCGATCATTTTCGATACAGATTCGTTTTTCAAGCACCCAAACATATCAAACTCTTTTCTTAGAAGTTTCTTTTTGTTCTTGACAATTTCTGTACTTCCTAAGCACTTCTTTTGCAGCTTTGCCCAAAGATCTTTTGCGTTTGAATACTCGATCAAAGAAATAATGTCTTCACGAACCGACTGAAACAATAGAGCAACACATTTTTGTTCAGCAACGAATGAATCAATCTCTTCAGAAGTTCTCAAAGCTTCTCCGTTTTTGTTTCCATTATCATAACCATTCTTCAAACTCTTCCAGCTAGGAAATGCAAAAGCCATCATCCAATCTTCAAACTTTCTGCACCATCTACTGTATTCTTCAATAGCCATAAGCTTTGGAGGTTTGTTGAACGTTCTGAATGCACTTTCAGATTCCCAAGCTTCCTTCTTCTTTTCTTTCGGAGGATTTTCATTTTCGTTTGTGTTGTTGTTGCTTGTTGAAGAATCGTCATTTCCGGTATTTCCAGCGAATGCGTACATGTCGCTAAATGGGTTCAAAAAAATATCATCCATCTTGAATGTACCTGAAAAAATCAGCAAACACTTAGACAAATTTTCAAAATTTTTCAAAAATACTGACACTGGAGCGGAATCACAAATTGTGACGTAAGAGCGAAATCACAATTTGTCCTCTCGAGCGAAACCTCAATGTTCACTTAAGCGAAATCACAAACACGATGTCCTCTCGAGCGATACCCCTATGTACACTCGAGAGAAATCTGATTTTGTCCTTTCGAGCGAAACCCTAATGTTCACTAAAGCGAAATCTATTAATAAGGATGACACAAAAGCGAAACCTCCTGATGTTCGTAAAAGCGAAATCAGGTTTTGTCCATTTTTGACCAAGTTTTAGTTTGAATTTTAGCCTGAAACTTTCTAGGGTTTGTTAATACTGTATTTTACACGATATACTCCAAAATCAGACCATTTTGACCGTAGGAACTAGTTCAAATTGAAAAAATATGAGAGAAAGTGAGTAGAAATGAGAAATTTTTGTAGATTCAGCTGTAGTAGTATGAACTCCTCGTCCTGAAGCTCTGATACCACTTGTTGGACCGTTGTTTGACCCTAAAACGTCAGCCAAGGTAGTTCATCTTCACATATAAAGGCGGAATCAGAATATGCAAAGTTACACAGCTTGTTCCTTTTCAATTCTTCTCTATTAATGCTTTCTGAATGAATTTTGACAGCGTTTCGTTATCGTAGCAATGACACAGTATCGCTCCAAAGACACACACATTAATTAATAAGATTTCGCTCCAAGGGTTTTTATACCCATGTGATTTCGCTCCAGAGACTACCTTATAAGCGAAACCCCATGTTGACATATGAGCGAAACCTCTAGCTAACCTTAAAAGCGAAACCTTCTATATCTAATGACATAAAAGCGAAATCTTTTGTAAACTATACATTTGACTTTTGTTGACCAGACTTTGACTAGCTTTGACTTAGAACATCATCAGACGAAGTCAACAGACATTTCATGTATCAACAAAGGTCAAAGCGGCCCGCTTTCAAGTTAAGCTTATGCCTTAATGCGGGCCGCGTACGACCTCCAGATGCAGAATATTGGGTCAGGTTCACTGTTTGAGGTTTTGGACGATCTAGCATGCATTAATTGGAGTATGGGTACCCTCTACTCGACCCCTAGCACTCCTAGACATCTACTGAACACCCATATGCCATTATATCCTGAATTACAACCACTTGTGCTTGAATTTCCTTATAAAAAGACAATGCCTTGTGCATAAGTTCATAACACCTCAAAACTCACTCTCTGATCATCCTTGGAGCTCTCAAGCCTTTCTTTAGCATCCTTAGTCGTGCAACCAACCTCTGTAAGTATGCCATACCTTTTATGGCTTTGTTTTTGCTTAGTTTAGCCTAAAAGTCGATCCGTCGTAACTAACGATTGACTATACGATAAATCACAAATGGTCCAGTGGTTTGTCGAATCAAAAGTAGTTACGAGATGGTATTTATGTGGGTAATAAACTCCTGAGAGGGTTCCCCCTGATCACCACTCTAACTAGTTCAAATATCGAGTCAAACGTATACTTAAAAAGTCAACAGAAATGCTATTTTTGATTTAACGCATAATCAGTGATATAGATGATATGAAACCTGTTTAAACACTCATAAAACATGATAATAAGTATACTAACTTGTCTAAACTCGTTTGATTCGGTCATTTGATATATTGACCCGGTTCGGAGCCGAAAGTCACATAGTTTGACTTTCACTTTGACTTTCAGTTCTGCCCCGTTAAGGCATGTTTTAGAAATGCCTCAGAGCTTAAATTGGATTAGGATGCTTGTTAGAACCACCCTCTGTGATTACACGCCTTGGTTCATTAGTTATCCAATGAATATGCATATTTCCGTTAATTGCTCATATATTGACCGATATGCCCTTTTCACCATAAAACGTGATTTATAAAAATGTAAAAGTGTAGAAACCTTAAACACTAATATATAAACTTGTATGCAAAGTGTGACCTCAGTTCGACTCAAAAATTTAGAGTTACGCTCAATATCGCAAAAATTAATACTTTATGTTATAAAACGGCGTAACTAGCATATAGCCTAGTTAAGCCAACTTTTTGGTATCAAACTTAATACCTACTGATGAAATATATTATTTTGGGATTTTTAAAGATTTTTAATTAATTTTAGGCTGAGCGTAACTAGTAGTCGTAGGCTTAATCCGATAATTGACGATTTTGCCCTTACGGGCCGTAAAATGAATTTTACTTATCTAAACGACCCAAAACCTTTTGCTACTGATCACTTATGATTAATAAATTATTTTAAGCCCTCTGGAAATATAAAAATATCAGATTTAAGTATAGAACTCGGAAATGGCCTTTAATCGCCATAAATAGCGTTTTTAACACATAGTATGTCTTAAAATCATATTAGACATACCCGGGTTGATACCTACTGATATATGAGGCAAATTATAATATTTTAACAGTAAGCAAAGGTTGACTAACTCAGACTTCGTTTTTGAGTTTCTCGGCTTATGTGAAATTACCAAAATACCCCTACGGGGCGTAGTTTGTGTTTAAACTCATTACGGGCATAACGAAAGACGTCCTACTGATGTCACAACGTATTTGAAGCATATTAACTTAGGAAACCTGTATATGGCTCTTACGGATACCCGTTACGCTTTTTACGCGTTCGGTTCGGTTTTTGTAACAAGTTTACATAAATTAGCCGAAACGGGTCAAACCTTATCGGTTTTATCTCAAAATCCAGAATGTGAATAATAAACCCATATTAAACAAGTCTTCAAACTTGTCGGGTCTAAATCACATTCTATCCGGTCTTCGCTTAATCGTGCGTACGAACCGTATCTTTAGAACTAGCCGGTCTAAGCTTAAGCTTAATTAAAGACCCGTTAGTATTCTAATAGGTTATTTAAAACCATTGTTCCAGATTAGGAGAACCAGTAAAAGCTATCTGCAAATTTATTCAAATTAAGGAATTATACTTTGCTCAGGTAAATACTTTTAACTTATTTTCCCTATACGGGCTTGGGTTACGGTATATAGTATACCGCTTGATCGGGCGTTAAATCTTCCATCGCTTAGGTGGTTAATTGAATAATTTATTGAGCCCGTTTAAACAGTCTTGTTTACTTTAAAGCCTTTGGGGGGTTAATGACCATGTCCCGGATATCCTTGGCATCATCTTACGAGATTGGCCACGAACAGAGCACGGGGTGTAGGCGTACTCCCGTGTATAACTCTATTATTGTGGTGTGTCTATTGATCTTTAACCCGGCACGATCCGGGCTACTGAACGCATAAGTAACATGTAATTCGTTCACAAGATTATGATATTAAATAATTCTCCCAAGTTAAATAAAAATGTTTATGCCATGTGCATCCAAACCTATTTTCAAATCATTTTACAAAATGAGTCAGTTGAATGTATTTACCAGTGTAAACTGACGTATTTTCCCAAAAAGATTAAATGCAGGTACTAAGCGTAATTGGCTGGGATTTCTCCTTAGCATCACTAGAAGTCTCGCAAGCTTAAGATGCCTGAAGTCTGTTGAACCAATAATGTTATTTTATTTCGATCCGTTCTATGGATGAACTTCCGGATATTGTTACATTGATAAACAATATTATTTCGGTTGTATCTTATTTTATATTTGCTTTCGCTGTGCATTACTTTATTGTGTTGTTCGACTATTACGTTGCCAACCATGACGTCACGATACTCCCCCACCGGGCCCACCGGTGACACGTGGAAATCGGGGTGTGACAGGTTGGTATCAGAGCCAACACTGAGTGAATTAAACACTAGCCTTTTGTGTTTAATCCCAGTTACACAATTGCACATTTCTAAACTTTCGAGTCTAGACATATAACATAGGACAAATTCCACTTCTTTTGTGTTGTCCTTTATTTTTCATTTTTTTTATTGTCTGTTGTTATCTCATGATATGTTGACAGGTATAACAAAGATGCCTCCAAGATTTTTACGTATGCGAGGACGAGGAGGAAGGGGACCGACCACCGCTCCCAACGACCATGAAGCTGGGCCTTCCAATACACGAGCTCCTACACCTGCCGATAGTGATGGTACTCGGCGGAGCCAGAGGGAACTCTTCCAACCCGCTAGACATTCGGTTTCAAACAGCTCGGCGGATCCCGCCCAGGACTCTTTCGGGCCACACTCGGAAAACGAACCAATACAGCGATCAATGTCGCACCATTTCTTTGGTGACCCCACTCCGTACTTTCAAAGCCAGTTTAATCCGGCGAATTACATTCAAGAACCAGTGGCTTTCAACCCATTGGGACCGGAGGACCATTTCTCGGGGGGCAACAACAACAACGACGACGAAGACGACGATCCCGTCGAACCAGCAACCAGAACCCCAAACCATCCCATCGAGGTTTCGGATAGTTCAATTTATCGCGGACCACCCTATGATGGTCCAGACAGCTTTCAGGCAATATTCACTCGGCACGAATGGTATTTCACTCCTTCTCACCATTCGTCGCCACATGAGCAGCATCAACCTCAGCAACAGCCACATCATCAAGAATCCTCAGAGGATCACCGCTTTGTGGCAGTTACGCCACCGCCTCCACCGCCACCAGTTCAACCGGTGCCTCCGCAACCGCAAAGGCATAGGAGAACCGGAGCGCGGATGACATCGCGAAGAGAAGAGTTTCATTTCAGCTCTCCTCTACATTCAAGTGGCAGAAATTACCCGCCACCTCAGGAGGACCCACAGATGGGTGGACCTTCGAACCCCGTGGTACCACAACAACCACCAATGGGTTTTGATAACCCAATACCGGCATATACGGGCCCTTCGATGTATAACCCGTTTGAACCACCGATTCACCATAACCCCGGTTACGCCGGAGCCGACACATACGCGGTAGCGTTCAACTACAACGCCAACAACCCTGAGGGGCCGTATGGAGGTCCTTGGGGAGTAGGGTACCCAACACAGGGGTACCAGATGCCTTTACAACCACCGTACTACCAGCAACCTCTACCGCCTCTACAAATGTCGCCGCCACAGCATCACGAAATACTACAAAGTATAAGAGAGGTGCGGCATGAAGTACGGGAAGACCGACGGCGCAACCAAGGGATGTTCAAGACCTTGACTAATTTAATCAAGGGAAAGAGTAAGAAGGATCAGTGAATCCTTTATCTGTATTAAGTCCCTGCGTGGACATTCATCTTTGTACCCAGTCCCTGCGTGGACTATTTTGTTATTTAGCCCCTGCGTGGGCATGTGTGTTGTTAAGCCCCTGTGAGGGTATGTATTTGTTTAACCCCTGCGTGGGTAATTGTTGTTTGAAAGACCCGTTTAGGGCAAATGTGTATTCTTCTGAATAAATTAATGGAATGGTTATTTTTGTAAATTTCATGTTGCCTTTATGTGCATATACAAATTATAAATGAAATAATTATATTGAAAACATTCCTTTTACAATAATCTGCCTATGAAATCATTAATTTAAGAATCTTACAGTGTGAAACCTAGCCTCGTGTCAAATATAAGACCGGGCCAAGATGGTAAGACCTGTCAAAGGATTCAAAACATATTAAGAATCTTAAAGTGTGAAACCTAGCCTCGTGTCAAATATAAGGCCGGGCCAAGATGGTAAGACCTGTTTAAAAAGATTCAAATTCCGGTTAACGTCTTAAAACATGTTAACACTCCTGGCAGATGTGATTCGTTAAGAATCACATGTCATTTTTATATATATAAGGATCTCTAAAAGATTCCTAATCCAGTCTAATGATCTCCGAATCCTGGATTTATATCATCCATTACGATGATCACATTTTTAACCATACGTGGTAATATAGTGCCTACGGGCCTTGCTCATTTCTATATGAGCTAAAAGACAGTGGTGGCTACGGCTCCCTATCTGAAAAGGTAATAAACTATGTTTAAACCCTAAAAGCCTTGATTCTCTGAAATCGTAGCTTATAAATTATACTGTCCTTGTGACTAGGCCTATTGTGCCAGCATACCTTAATACTATGATTCTCTGAAATCATAAATTATAATTAAAATTGTCCATGTGACTAGGCCTTTTGTGCCACAAATAAAACTATTGCTGTTTTATAATTAGGATAAATTATAACAGAAATCCTAAATAAATATAATTTATAAATTAACCAAATATGGTCTCTGTACCATGGTTAATGAATTGCCAAGAAAGACAATTCCATAAAACTCCCAAATAAACAATTGTTCTTGTTTTCTGCAACAGTTCAATTTAAATGGCTAACTCAGACGAGGTTAATAGCCATCCTGTGGAAGTTAATAATGACGCCCAAATCAATCTAACGGGTGCTGAATTACAAGCGATCACAGTCCTTCAAAGGTGAGGCTTTAGCATGGTGGAAATCTCTAGTTCAAGCCACCGGGAAAATCCCATTGTACAACCTGACATGGGATCAATTTGTCACCCTGATCAAGGAAAATTTCTGCCCTCAACATGAGGTGGAGAAGATAGAATCTGACTTCCTGTCCCTGGTGATGACAAATCTTGACTGTCAAGCTTACTTGACAAGCTTCAATACGCTATCCCGATTGGTTCCTTATCTGGTAACACCGGAGCCAAAAAGAATCGCTCGCTTTATCGGTGGTTTGGCCCCGGAAATAAAGGCAAGCGTAAAAGCCTCTCGGCCGGCTACCTTCAGGTCGGTAACCGACATATCCTTATCCCTCACACTGGATGCGGTCAGGCAGAGATCGCTGAGGAATAAGGAGGCTGAGAAGAGGAAGCGTGAAGATAATGGTTCGCGAGGGTCAAACAAGAAGCACCGTGGGAACGGTGATAACAAGAAGGGATCGGAATCGAGAAGAGACGGGCATCGTTCTGGTGAGAAGCCCACTTGCAAAACTTGCAAGAAGCAGCACTTTGGAAAGTGCAGACTCGAGTCAAACTCAAGGACTCAGTCAAAAACCTATGCTTGTGGGTTGTGCAAGTCCACGGACCACAAAACCGTGGATTGCAAGAAGATAAAGGACGCAACGTGCTACCGTTGCAATGAAAGGGGGCACATTGCGACCAACTGCTCCAAGAATAACAAGAAGCCTGAGGAGGCTAAGAAGACTAATGCCAGAGTCTTCAGGATGGAAGCGAAAGAAGCTGTGCAGGACGATAATGTCATAACAGGTACCTTCCTTGTAAATGATGTCTTTGCAAGAGTACTTTTTGATTCAGGCGCAGATAAGTCTTTCGTAGACCATAAGTTTTGTAAATTGTTGAACTTACCTGTCAAGACCCTAGGCGTAAACTATGAGGTAGAGTTAGCAGATGGTACTATAGAAACCGTCTCAACCGTGTTAGAGGGATGCGTTATATCCATTAAGAACCATTCTTTTCCGCTGTCTCTACTCCCATTCAAGTTAGTTGGTTTTGACATAGTTCTGGGTATGGAATGGTTATCACTTAACCAGGCCCAGATTGTTTGTAACATGAAGAAAGTGGTAATAAAGACTCCGTCTGGAGAACCACTTACCATTCGGGGAGATACCCAGTACGGGCTGCCTGAGCATGCGACTATGCTCAAAGCTTCAAAGTGTTTGAAGAAGGGGTGCGTTATTTACATGGCGCAAGTGATTATAGATGAACCAAGACCGAAGATAGAAGACATCCCTGTCATTTCTGATTTTCCTGAAGTATTCCCTGAAGATCTACCTGGGTTACCACCAGATAGACAAGTTGAATTCAGAATCGACATCATCCCCGGAGCAGCACCTATTGCAAGAGCACCATACAGATTGGCACCCACAGAAATGAAGGAGTTGCGGACGCAGCTAGATGAATTGCTGGCAAAAGGTTTCGTCAGACCTAGCTCGTCTCCTTGGGGAGCACCAATTCTGTTTGTCAAGAAGAAGGACGGGTCGATGCGTCTGTGCATCGACTATCGCGAACTTAATAAAGTCACGATCAAGAATAGGTATCCTCTGCCCAGAATCGACGATTTGTTCGATCAGCTTCAAGGGGCAAGTTACTTCTCGAAGATTGATTTGAGGTCAGGCTACCATCAGTTGAAGGTGAAGGATGAAGACGTTCACAAGACTGCATTCAGGACTCGTTACGGTCACTATGAGTTCCTGGTGATGCCTTTTGGGCTCACTAATGCACCGGCCGCGTTCATGGACCTCATGAATCGCGTTTGCAAGCCGTACTTAGATAAATTTGTCATCGTTTTCATTGACGACATCCTCATTTATTCTAAGAATCAAGCTGACCATGAGAAACACCTTCGTTGTATTCTTAAACTGCTACATCAAGAGAGACTATATGCCAAATTCTCTAAGTGTAAATTTTGGCTACGAGAAGTCCAATTTCTTGGACACGTGGTCAGTGAGCGTGGTATCCAGGTGGATCCCGCCAAAGTCGAAGCAGTTATGAATTGGCAGGAGCCAAAGACGCCTACAGAGATTCGTAGCTTCCTGGGTTTAGCAGGATACTACCGGCGTTTCATTGAAAATTTTTCAAGGATTGCTGCACCCCTAACCTCCTTAACTAAGAAGAAAGTAAAGTTCATTTGGGGCCCTAAGCAGCAAGAATCCTTTGATATCTTGAAGCAAAAGTTGAGCAATGCCCCAGTGCTGACACTGCCAGATGGGATTGAAGACTTTGTGGTTTATTGTGATGCTTCGCACACTAGCATGGGGTGTGTGCTTATGCAGAAAGGCAAGGTTATTGCCTATGCATCAAGACAATTGAAAGTGCATGAAAAGAATTACACCACCCATGACTTGGAGCTGGGTGCCGTTGTATTCGCACTGAAGCTTTGGAGGCACTATCTTTATGGTGTCAAATTTGTGATCTATTCTGATCACAAGAGCCTCCAACATCTGTTTAATCAGAAGGAATTGAACATGAGGCAACGCCGTTGGATGGAAACCTTGAATGATTATGATTGTGAAATCAAGTACCATCCCGGCAAGGCGAATGTAGTCGCTGACGCCTTGAGTAGAAAGGAAAGGGTTAAACCCATTCGGATCAATGCCAAGCGCATGGAGATAAAGAATAATCTGATAGAAAGGGTGTTAGCTGCACAAAAGGAAGCAGTATTGGAAGCTAACTACCCCAATGAAAAGCTAGGAGTAACTGAGGAGCAGTTAACTCTTAGCAAGGATGGAATTCTGAGGTTAAACGGACGAATATGGGTTCCAATTTTTGGAGGACTTCGTGATGTCATCCTCCAGGAAGCCCATAGTTCCAAATATTCCGTTCATCCTGGAGCTGACAAGATGTACCAGGATCTTAAGGCAAACTATTGGTGGATAGGCTTGAAGAAGTCTGTAGCCGCCCATGTAGCGAAATGCTTGACATGTGCACAAGTCAAAGCCGAACATCAGAAACCGTCAGGTTTGCTACAACAGCCTGAACTTCCTACGTGGAAGTGGGAAATGGTAACTATGGATTTCATTACCAAGTTACCCAAGACGAGAAAAGGAAATGATACAATATGGGTTATAGTCGATAGACTGACCAAGTCAGCACATTTCTTACCCATCAAGGAGACTTATAGCTCCGACATGTTAGCCCAGTTATACGTTGATAAGATTGTAGCCTTGCATGGCATACCTGTGTCCATTATCTCAGACAGAGATACTAGATACACGTCGCATTTCTGGAAAAGCTTCCAGCAATCTTTGGGCACACGTTTGAATTTTAGTACGGCTTACCATCCTCAGACAGACGGTCAGAGTGAGCGTACTATCCAAACGTTGGAAGACATGCTACGTGCATGTGCGATCGATTTGGGAGGTAGCTGGGATAAGAACCTACCATTAATCGAATTCTCCTACAACAATAGCTACCACACCAGCATTAAGGCTGCGCCTTTTGAGGCATTATATGGTAGAAAGTGTAGATCGCCAGTTTGCTGGGCGGAAGTTGGAGAAGTCCAGTTATCAGGACCAGAGATCGTGTTCGAAACAACGGACAAGATTGTCCAGATTCGTAACAATCTCCAAGCTGCCCGTAATAGGCAGAAAAGCTACGCTGATCCTAAGCGAAAAGCTTTTAACTTTGAAGTGGGTGAAAAAGTCCTACTTAAAGTGTCACCCTGGAAAGGAGTGATGCGGTTTGGTAAGAAAGGCAAGCTAAGCCCGAGATACATAGGACCTTTCGAGGTTATCGAACGTGTCGGGTCAGTTGCCTATAAGTTAAACTTACCTGAAGAGCTTAGTGGAATTCACAATGTGTTCCACATCTGCAATCTAAAGAAGTGTTCCGCTGACGAATCCCATGTCATGCCACATACAGATGTGCAGATAGACGCAAGCTTGAAATTTGTTGAAAAACCTGTGTCGATTGAAGATCGACAGGTAAGGAAGCTTCGAAGAAAGCATATACCTTTTGTTAAGGTCAAGTGGGATGCCCGTAGAGGTCCCGATTTCACGTGGGAGGTTGAATCCACGATGAAAGAAAAGTACCCTTATTTATTTCAGTAAATCTCGGGTCGAGATTTATTTTAAGGGGGTGAGGATGTAACACCTCGAAATTTTGTGTCCATTAATGTGTTGACACGTGTCTTGAGTTTACACGTGGCATTTAATATTAACTAAAGGACTAATGTTGACAAACCTTGACTGTATATAAATTCGAGTGTTATAAATATCAACATAGGGTAAATATACTGTATAGTAACCCTAAAACGATGCTCGTACCTTCGAACGAATAAATCATGGATCGTACGGATACAAAACGCGGAAGAAAGTGAGAGATTACAAGCTACAAGGGGTTAACTGTGTCAACATGTTTAATTATACCTCTGAGTGACCCTTTGAAGTACCCGAGGCTTTGTAACCGTAAAATACGCTCACTAGAATGTAATATATAAATTCCGCGAAGTTCCGTTTTAAAACGAGAAAGTTATGATCAAATTCATACGAGAGGGGTTAAAAGCGTCGGTGATAAAAGTTAAGGCTTTCCGAATAATTAACAAACTAACCGGGGACTTAACAATGCGAGTAAATAACACGAGGCCCTTAGTTGTAAATACTCGAGGGCCAAATCGCAAAGTTACCCCTTCAAACCCGAAAGGTCAGGTTATTAATTACCAAAGATTTCGTATTAATTACCAAGATTCTGAAATGATTATAAAAAGATTTGAGAATCCTGATATTTTGACCTAAAGCGGCCCGCATTCAATAAACATTCTCTTAAAGCGGGCCGCGCGCGAGTTGTATATCCGTATGTTGACTTAAGGTCAAAGCGGCCCGCTTTCAAGTTAAGCTTATGCCTTAATGCGGGCCGCGTACGACCTCCAGATGCAGAATATTGGGTCAGGTTCACTGTTTGAGGTTTTGGACGATCTAGCATGCATTAATTGGAGTATGGGTACCCTCTACTCGACCCCTAGCACTCCTAGACATCTACTGAACGCCCATATGCCATTATATCCTGAATTGCAACCACTTGTGCTTGAATTTCCTTATAAAAAGACAATGCCTTGTGCATAAGTTCATAACACCTCAAAACTCACTCTCTGATCATCCTTGGAGCTCTCAAGCCTTTCTTTAGCATCCTTAGTCGTGCAACCAACCTCTGTAAGTATGCCATACCTTTTATGGCTTTGTTTTTGCTTAGTTTAGCCTAAAAGTCGATCCGTCGTAACTAACGATTGACTATACGATAAATCACAAATGGTCCAGTGGTTTGTCGAATCAAAAGTAGTTACGAGATGGTATTTATGTGGGTAATAAACTCCTGAGAGGGTTCCCCCTGATCACCACTCTAACTAGTTCAAATATCGAGTCAAACGTATACTTAAAAAGTCAACAGAAATGCTATTTTTGATTTAACGCATAATCAGTGATATAGATGATATGAAACCTGTTTAAACACTCATAAAATATGATAATAAGTATACTAACTTGTCTAAACTCGTTTGATTCGGTCATTTGATATATTGACCCGGTTCGGAGCCGAAAGTCACATAGTTTGACTTTCACTTTGACTTTCAGTTCTGCCCCGTTAAGGCATGTTTTAGAAATGCCACAGAGCTTAAATTGGATTAGGATGCTTGTTAGAACCACCCTCTGTGATTACACGCCTTGGTTCATTAGTTATCCAATGAATATGCATATTTCCGTTAATTGCTCATATATTGACCGATATGCCCTTTTCACCATAAAACGTGATTTATAAAAATGTAAAAGTGTAGAAACCTTAAACACTAATATATAAACTTGTATGCAAAGTGTGACCTCAGTTCGACTCATAAATTTAGAGTTACGCTCAATATCGCAAAAATTAATACTTTATGTTATAAAACGGCGTAACTAGCATATAGCCTAGTTAAGCCAACTTTTTGGTATCAAACTTAATACCTACTGATGAAATATATTATTTTGGGATTTTTAAAGATTTTTAATTAATTTTAGGCTGAGCGTAACTAGTAGTCGTAGGCTTAATCCGATAATTGACGATTTTGCCCTTACGGGCCGTAAAATGAATTTTACTTATCTAAACGACCCAAAACCTTTTGCTACTGATCACTTATGATTAATAAATTATTTTAAGCCCTCTGGAAATATAAAAATATCAGATTTAAGTATAGAACTCGGAAATGGCCTTTAATCGCCATAAATAGCGTTTTTAACACATAGTATGTCTTAAAATCATATTAGACATACCCGGGTTGATACCTACTGATATATGAGGCAAATTATAATATTTTAACAGTAAGCAAAGGTTGACTAACTCAGACTTCGTTTTTGAGTTTCTCGGCTTATGTGAAATTACCAAAATACCCCTACGGGGCGTAGTTTGTGTTTAAACTCATTACGGG
Source organism: Helianthus tuberosus (assembly GCA_030545235.1). Lineage (NCBI taxonomy): Eukaryota > Viridiplantae > Streptophyta > Magnoliopsida > Asterales > Asteraceae > Helianthus > Helianthus tuberosus. The sequence continues at coordinate 193,579,059 of CM060412.1, read as the reverse complement.
CATAACGAAAGACGTCCTACTGATGTCACAACGTATTTGAAGCATATTAACTTAGGAAACCTGTATATGGCTCTTACGGATACCCGTTACGCTTTTTACGCGTTCGGTTCGGTTTTTGTAACAAGTTTACATAAATTAGCCGAAACGGGTCAAACCTTATCGGTTTTATCTCAAAATCCAGAATGTGAATAATAAACCCATATTAAACAAGTCTTCAAACTTGTCGGGTCTAAATCACATTCTATCCGGTCTTCGCTTAATCGTGCGTACGAACCGTATCTTTAGAACTAGCCGGTCTAAGCTTAAGCTTAATTAAAGACCCGTTAGTATTCTAATAGGTTATTTAAAACCATTGTTCCAGATTAGGAGAACCAGTAAAAGCTATCTGCAAATTTATTCAAATTAAGGAATTATACTTTGCTCAGGTAAATACTTTTAACTTATTTTCCCTATACGGGCTTAGGTTACGGTATATAGTATACCGCTTGATCGGGCGTTAAATCTTCCATCGCTTAGGTGGTTAATTGAATAATTTATTGAGCCCGTTTAAACAGTCTTGTTTACTTTAAAGCCTTTGGGGGGTTAATGACCATGTCCCGGATATCCTTGGCATCATCTTACGAGATTGGCCACAAACAGAGCACGGGGTGTAGGCGTACTCCCGTGTATAACTCTATTATTGTGGTGTGTCTATTGATCTTTAACCCGGCACGATCCGGGCTACTGAACGCATAAGTAACATGTAATTCGTTCACAAGATTATGATATTAAATAATTCTCCCAAGTTAAATAAAAATGTTTATGCCATGTGCATCCAAACCTATTTTCAAATCATTTTACAAAATGAGTCAGTTGAATGTATTTACCAGTGTAAACTGACGTATTTTCCCAAAAAGATTAAATGCAGGTACTAAGCGTAATTGGCTGGGATTTCTCCTTAGCATCACTAGAAGTCTCGCAAGCTTAAGATGCCTGAAGTCTGTTGAACCAATAATGTTATTTTATTTCGATCCGTTCTGTGGATGAACTTCCGGATATTGTTACATTGATAAACAATATTATTTCGGTTGTATCTTATTTTATATTTGCTTCCGCTGTGCATTACTTTATTGTGTTGTTCGACTATTACGTTGCCAACCATGACGTCATGATACTCCCCCACCGGGCCCACCGGTGACACGTGGAAATCGGGGTGTGACACAGCCAAATGATTACAAAGTAACGGCTGAATTTGATGGGACACTTACCGAGATATCGAAGCACTAGATTGTTCGAAATGGAGGACTTCAAGGACCCAAGGTCGCCGTCGCACAGAGAGAGGGTTCTAGGGTTTCTTTTGTGATAAAACAGTTCTAAGGTTTCAGTGTTACGTCTAAGTAGTTAATACATAGTCTAAGATGTTGGGCCGTGAAACAGATTGAGCCAAAGCCCTTACTCGGCGAAAGACCCACATCGACGAAACCCCCTATTTCGTCGAGATGGATGGTGGCGAAAGATTATGTTTTTCGTCAGGTCCCCTTGTGGCGAAACACTAATGTTTCGTCGGGTTTTGATTTCTAACAGTTTAATTTGTTCATTCACAATAACATAGCAATTCATTAATCATCACAACTCTAGTCTTTCAAACAATAACACATCACATAATCACAAAACAATTTATCAAAACAGAATTGTCACACAGGAGATACGTAAATGAAGGAACTTGAAATCTCGGGTTATCACTGTGCAGGCTATAAATAGAGGTGCTTGGTTCACTTCAAAAGCATCCATTGGAAAAACACCTCTCTCCCACTTCACCCACACTCCACCACCACTACAACCCACATCCACCCACATCATCCATCATAGAGTGTGTGTAGTAGTCTCGGGATCCAAGATTGATAGTAAGAGTTCTTGACAATCAAAGGCCATGTTTGCCTAAGTCTCTTACATCACTTGGTGAACACAAGCATTTAGTGTAATACTTTTGATTTTTAATCTTTTCGCACTTTTTATTTGGTTTTGTATTAATGACTTTAATAACTAGTTTCTTATGTTGAAGGTGAAACTTCCTTATCATTTGTCCGTGGTGTCTTGGCGTTATTTTACTATCTATATAAAATAAAAGATTTACACCATTCATATCTCTACGGTCTATATAGAGATATGTTGGCTACCTGGTCGGGGGTTAAGGGAATGGTTTGGTAAGTTTCTTGCCTTGTTCAGTGTATAGATCCTGCAAGGACCTGGGTCAAGCTTACTAGGACCTCCTTCAATACCCACTGGTATTGGATGACGGGGGTGCGAATGGCTTGATCCCCTCATATGTAAACTACAATTAATACATTAACCCGGCTACTTGGGATTGTATCCCTGCTGATTCAAACCACTTAGCCGAGGGTAACGTCACCTTCAAAAGAGGGGCCTACCACATTACGCATTAATAACTTAATTAATTATCTTTCAATATTCCAACCCTTTAGGATTGTATCCTTGCTGACTCAAACTACTGGGTTGAGGGTAACATCACCTTCAAAAGAGGGGCCTACTACTATAACTAAGATAATCTCTTAAAAAGTGCAAAAGTGCGGAAATCATCAAAGGTTACACTAAAGGCGAGTCGGATCCAAGTGATTCATCTTGCCTGTCTGTTTTATTTTTATTTTATTTTTCAGCATTTTTAGTTTTCATTTTCATGTTTAAAACCTTTTTTTCGAAAATTTTGATTTGATTAGACGTTGAGGATAAACCGGTATTAAAAGCTCTTGTGTCCTTGGACGACCTCGGTATCTTACCAACGCTATACTACGTTTACAATGGGTGCACTTGCCTATATGTGTGTTTAGTGTTAGTAGAATACCGTGTTTTATAAATTTAAAACTTGACTAAAGTGTTAAAAAGGGCTTAAAATATTAATAAAAATATATCACGCTACACACGCATCATTTACATATTGTTTCGGTCTACCTCGACTATGGCTAAAGGGAATGGAAAGGACCAAAGAAAAGAGACAAATGGTGAATCAGTCTAATAATGGAAGTTACATTTAAATACGTGTCTAATTTTCTTAAAGTTACATCCAAAAATACCGATTTTATGCTTCAGAAACAGAGCATATGGGATCATATTTCTTCTTAAAGTTGAGAAAACACCTAAATCTCCTACAATTTGAAGTGAATGTTTTTTAATTCACCATTAATCCACTCAGCTCAATCTTAGTACCGCAAGTCACAGTGTAAGACTGTAATAAGAACAAAGACGCAATATACTCGTGTGAATACGTCTAAGAAATTCGACAACAAAAGGAATAACAAATCAAACCTTCAGCATTACAGAGTAAACTAAAAGGGAAACCATACAAAACAATGCTTGATAATGTATCGACACGACAACCCGTATTTTGGATTTCAAAATCAACAGCAGATGCTACGCAATTGCAAGTATAAACCTGATAATTTGTGCGTCTTAATGTTTATTTTTATGATTATGGGGCTCAGTTGAATCAGATTTGACATGTATACAATGTTGTTAATAAATGCACACCAATTGCTTGATGAAACGCACGTATGAGACTTGACATGAACGTTAATACTGCTTTCATGACACAGATTTAATAAATGTCTGGTGAAGCAAAGTGATTAAAAACCGTGTATGTGTATTGATTTTGTGCATTAACAACACGTTGAAAAATGTGTGTTCTTACAAATTAATATTGTTACCACAAGTGATGTTTTTGTTCCTCATTGGTGATTTAAGGCTATTTGCTGGTTTTGTTGATGCATAGACTTGTCTTGCATAAATTAAGGATAATAAAACAGTAAATCTGTTTGCTTGTATATTAAAATTTATTTTTGAAGCAACCTTATGTCAATTCTTTTGCAGTTAACTTTGATGAAGGTTCCCATGAAATACGTAGTGAACCATGTGTAAGGCCCTGTTTGTCTTACCAATATATTGTTTTGGCTCTTGCTAAATGAGCAGACGTTGTTCCAATGCTCATGAAAACCAAATGCATATTAAGCCAATTGGATATATTATGATATGACCACTCTTACAATCCATATGTTCCTATAAATTACTACTAGTTAATCAACCCATGGCTAAAAGATTAATTAGATAAAACTAAAGAGTGCAGAGGACTTGTTGGGTATTCATGAGTTGCAAGCCATTTACTCTTCCAATAATAAGCCCTAAGCTTTAATTTTTCTTGCTACTTCTCCAAATATCTTGGTAATTAACTGGTTGTAAATTTACCATTTGAAGTTAGTAGCTGCAGTTCTAAATGAAAACGTAGATCTTGGTGCATCCGAATCCATTGTTGAAGAAACTGATTCAGTTTTGATTGAAAAGGAGGATCTTGGTGCATACAAGTTGGAAAAATGCTCAAAACATCACAAGTTATACAACAAAAAGTCAACAATGGCCATAATCTTGTTGATGATATTAGCACTTAAAACAGTTAAAGATAAAACATAATATGAAAACCCATTTTCAAAATAGTTTGTTTCTATCTATATGTTTGTTTCAGTGCTCTCTAAAGCTTCAACTGATGTCGAAACTTTACAATCGGCTGAAAAGTCAAAAGTCAACTCTGGGAAGTCAAATGCAGCAACATCTACATGCGGATGTACGGATGGTTAGATCTGGACCTTAACTTTCGAGCAAGTCAGGCACCTTCCGACGTATAGAGCGATATCCCTTTTCATACCCGGCCACCAGTACATCTTGTCGGCACCGGGATGAATAGAATACCGGGATTTGTGAGCTTCGTCCATCAAGGTCTGTCGTAAATTCGTTCGCTTCGGAATCCAAATTCGGTCCAGATAATGGAATATCCCATTCGATTTATTCACAAGCTGAGCTCCATCGTGGTAGATCCTTTCCTTGTTCAAAGTGTGTTCGGTAAAGCAAGCATGTTGGGCGTCGCGTATAAGGGTCTCGAGATAGAATTGGGCTTGAACATTACGGGTACTGAGCAGATAACTCCGTATGCTGAGCGCGTCGGCAACAACATTTGCTTTGCCAGGGTGATAACGAATCTCACAGTCATAATCGTTAAGAAGTTCTACCCACCGGCGTTGACGCATATTAAGCTCCTTCTGGTCAAAGCTATGTTGTAGGCTCCTATGATCTGTGAAGATCGTACACTTGGTACCATAAAGGTAGTGTCGCCAAATCTTTAACGCAAAAGCAACTGCGCCTAGCTTGAGGTCGTGGGTTGTGTAGTTCTTCTCATGGATCTTGAGCTGACGAGACGAGACGCGTAAGCGATAACCTTGTCTCATTGCACGAGAACACAACCGAGACCAAGGTTTGAGGTATCGCAATAGACTATGAAGTCGTCGTTTCCGTCAGGCAGAGTAAGAACAGGAGTATTGCAAATCATGTACTTAAGGGTTTGGAAAGCAGTCTCTTGTCCAGTTCCCCAAACAAAAGGCTTGTCTTTCTGAGTGAGAGCGGTAAGCGGCACGGCAATTTTAGAGAACCCTTCGATGAATCGACGATAATAACCCGCCAGTCCGAGGAAAGAACGGACTTCGGATGGATTCTTGGGTGTAACCCAACTCTTGACAGCTTCAATCTTCGCTGGGTCGACGTGAATACCTTGAATATTAACAATGTGACCCAAGAATTGGACCTCTTCAAGCCAAAATTCGCACTTGGAGAATTTGGCATAGAGACGGTTTCCTTGGAGTAACTCGAGAACCAAACTGAGATGTCGAGCGTGTTCGGTCTTCGATTTGGAATAGATCAGGATATCATCGATGAATACGATGACGAAACGGTAGAGAAAAGGTTTACACACGCGATTCATCAGATCCATGAACACCGCGGGTGCGTTAGTTAAACCAAAAGGCATAACAACGAATTCGTAGTGGCCATAACGTGTACGAAAGGCAGTCTTGGGTATATCCTCCTCTTGAATGTGTAGTTGGTGGTAGCCTGAGCGTAGATCGATCTTGGAGAAGCATGTAGCACCTTGTAGCTGGTCGAATAAATCATCAATGCGGGGCAGAGGATAGCGATTCTTGATAGTCAGCTTATTCAACTCCCTATAGTCGATGCACATCCTAAACGACCCATCCTTCTTTTTGACGAAAAGGACTGGTGCGCCCCAAGGAGAGGTGCTAGGGCGAATAAAGCCTTTGTCAAGTAATTCCTGGAGTTGACTCGCGAGTTCGCGCATTTCTGACGGTGCGAGTCGATAAGGAGCTCTGGCGACGGGGTTTGCTCCAGGAATGAGGTCGATGCGAAAGTCGATATCACTACTAGGAGGTAGTCCTAGAAGATCTTCGGGAAAAACGTTGGGAAAATCTCGAACAACTGGAACGTCTTTCACTTCTGTCTTTCTTTTCTTTTCCTCCTCCGCTACTATGATGTTAGCCAAGAAAGCTCTGTATTCCTTGCGGAGATACTTACTAGCCTGGACACATGACATAAGTTTCAATTTCTTCAAAGCAACTTCTCCGTAAACACATAACAGGTTTCCATTAGCGAGCGAAAATCGGATCATCTTGTCGAAGCACACAACTTCAGCACGACTTTCACGAAGAAAGTCCATTCCTACTATGACATCAAAACTTCTGAGTTGCATCGGAATAAGGTCGATAGGGAAGACGTGATTGTTGAGCTCAAGAGTACAATCACGGAGAACAGAATTAACGGCGACGGTTCTTCCGGTGGCGATTTCAACGTCGAATGATGAGGAGAGATGGGCGCGCTTACGATCTAGTAGCTTCTCAAACTCAAACAACACAAAGCAGTTATCGGCTCCAGTATCAAACAAACACGAAGCATAAATACCATTCACAAGGAACGTACCATTGACAACGTTGTTGTCGGCCTGGGCTTGGCGCACATTGATGTTGAAAGTTCAGGCGCGTGCTGCCTGTTGTTGTTGCTACTGCTGCTGCGGCTGTTGTTGCTGAGGCTGCTGCTGCTGGGGCTCTTGTTTCACAACCCGGTTCGGGCACATGTTGGCGAAATGATTCGGGTCGCCACATGCAAAGCAGACTCTAGCGTTGACCGCGGGTGCCGGAGGAGCTTGTTGACCATGAAGGGCAGGAAGTAGAGCTTGATGAGCAGTGGCTGGAGCTTGGGCTTGACCTTGACGACCACGGCAGTTGGTGGTGAAGTGACCATACATATTGCAGTGGGCATAGAAGCGGCAAGCAATGGTTGTCGGGTGATGGTAGGTACAAGTAGGGTAAAGCGAATGTGTCCCAGTGTATGCACGCTTAGCAACTGGTGCATTTTGCCACAGGCGCCGCTACTTGACGTTGTTGTTGGGCAGGTACGGATTGAACTGGTGCAGCAGTAATCGCACAGTTCTTGTTGCTGGAGCTGCTCTTTCTCTTGTTCTTCCTCTTGTTGCAAGATGAGGTGGTGGTGGCTTCAGCAGTTGGTGCGACGGTGGTAGCTTGATGCAGACTCTTTGAAGTTTTATCCCAGAAGCCAGCTTTAACCCGCTTGTCGTTGATCTCGGCGGCCAGTAGATATGTCTCTTCGATCGTAGTAGTCTTGGCCGCATGGACGAAATCGGCAACACAGTCGGGCAAAGCGCGGATGTACTTCTTGATTGCAATTTCCGGAGTCGTGACCTGGTCAGGACAGATGATACTGAGCTGCTTGAAGCGAGCAGTCAGGGCAGCGTTTTCACCATCCTTTTGTTTTATGTTCCAGAATTCATCCTCTAGCTTTTGACGCTCATGAGGAGGACAAAATTCCTCGAGCATAGCCTCCTCCAACTTGTTCCACGATAACCCATAGGCGGCATCGTTCCCTCGCTTATTCCTCTCGGTCGTCCCCCAGTCCAAAGCGCGTGACTGAAAAACGCCGGTAGCATTCAGAGTACGGAGTTTCTTGGGACAACCGCTTTGGCGTAAAGTGACCTCGATTGAGTCGAACCATTGAAATAAAGCAGTTGGACCTTCTTCGCCGGTGAATTCTTTTGGTCCGCACGCCTTAAACTGTTTGAAGCTAAAAGTAGCTTTTGGAGCTTCAGTTCTCGACTCCTCAGACGATTTGCTAGTATTCTCCTGAATCTCACTGAAGATTTGCGGGACGACGTTTGCGACTGATTGAGCAACTAGTGCTGCGAGACGTTTGTCCCTCTGTTCTTGACGAGCATTACGAGCATAACGAGGTCCTGATGCTGACATTGTCTGCAACAGACATTGTCACAGGACTCAACACAACATCGAGTATTCCTAGCGTAGTCTAGCAATTTACCATAAAACTCGTATAGGCACAAAAGCACAGATCCACACAGGCACAGAAGCACATAATCACGAAAACACATAAGCACAGAAACACATAAACATGTAAGGCACAAAAGCACAGAAGCATATAAGCACCGAGGGCATCTAGAGCACATAGAATCACATAGAAGCATTCTGACTGCCTCCTATTACAGATTTCTACCATTCACATTCGAGAATAACGAGTACGATTATCGGTTATATAGCTGGTAGTATAGCATAACACGTAACGTAGCAGACGATCATCCACGAGTATCAGCAACTTATCGGTGTGGTGTAGGTGATGTGTGGTGTTGTTTGTCTCAAAACACTAAAAAAATAAAAAATAATTCAAGTAAATTCACATAAAATCCATGTAAAGATGTCGAACATCAGAGTCAGCAGTTGCGGGTTCAAAATCGAAGCACATAAAAAAAAATCGGGATGGATTGTCTGCGGCTATTAGACATTGACTACCCAAAGTAATCCAACTATTCTCAAGACTCTTGGTACACACTTTGACCTCCTGGACTGTGCTCTTGCCTCGATTCTGGGCAGCTGGCACGCGTCCTTCCAGTGACAGTGTGACTGTGAGTAGATGGCGTCCGTCGAGACTTTGGTGAGAATTTTGTTAAAAAAATAGAACATGAATCAAGTTACCAAGATTCGGGTTTCACCCCTGACTAGGTAACTTCGTTCCTGTGTTTGATAAAATAGCGAGGAAATTTTGCGTCAAAGTACGGATTTCACTCCTGGTTCCGCACAAATTTCCTTGTTTGAAGATAAAATGCGAGTTGACCCAGTGATTTAGTCGAGAATTTGCGGTTTTCACACCTAATCTCGACCCAATCACTTGTTCATTCTTAGAAATTTAAGTGCGGTGATAGTGTAGTGTAAGCGAGAAATAGCGAGAAATAGTAGGCTCATACATAATCCCTAACGGATACGCACAAGTCGGTCTGTTGGTTCCTAACAATAGTCTAGGTCGTTTCTAAGACATCGACCCGGACTAGGTCGAGTCTTGCCTAATTCCCTATAGTTATGGCTCTGATACCAATCTGTCACACCCCAACCGATGGCGGAATCATCGGGGCATGGCACTGAGCGAAACAGATTGTCTAGAAGTTTCCACAACAATTATCATTACCAATCAATTTAAAGTAACATGTCCCATACCATGTCTCAAAAGGTAAACAAATTATTACAGACAAAATCTAGGCAAATAGTTCTATTCTGACAACTCAGATTTAAATAGAGCAATTGTTTATCTGCTTCTATAGACTCTTGATTTCATTTGTACAGACAACTATTTGTTGGTCTCTAGAATCCTATCCTAGCCTCGACTTCATAGCAGGTAAGCATCCTAAGGACCTGTCACATACGTTAAAATAAAGTCAAAACACATAGTGTAAAGGTGAGCACACAAGTTTAATAATAGCATATAGAGTTCGAAATAGTTTACGCATAACCAGCACGTACGCACGGTAAAATGAGGCACGTTAGTTATCGAAACGGGTCTATTAACACCAATGACTGCGGGTTGACTGTCCGGGACAGTTCGTAATACATAATCACCACTGTGATCCATGCAAATAATAGTCCTTAACAACCCCCGCGAACGGGTGCTGAGTCCAAACTATAGTACTATCGTTGCTAAGGCAGGTGAACAACATTCCATGTGTAAACATAACAAACAAGCATTCATTTAGCCACGTAATACATGCAATAATGGTTAGCGTTCAAATAGTATTGAGTAGTGTGATTGATGTGATTTGAATATTCGTAACGTATGTAACACCCAAAAGTGCAAAAAGCAAAAAGGGTTCGAGTACACTCACAGCGGTTGATGGATTGAAGGGAGCGCTTAGAGAGTAAGGTTAGCCTGAACAGTACGATAGCATAACGATAAGATTGCGTAAACAGAAACAAATGTTGATGGGTTGGTCAGCTGGCCGATCGGACGACTGACCGTGCGTGTGACAACCCGTTCGGACGACTAGCCGGTCGGATGGTCGTTCGAGTGGATTGTTTCTTCCTTTGAGAAGGATGTGTTTGTGTATGATGGCTTGGATTTTGAAGTTTTCGTTGTAGTATTTTGAAAACATTGAAGTACCTCTACCTTTCAGGTCGGTCGATCGGACGGTTGTCCGATCGGTCGGTAACCCGTTTGGTTGGGCACTTCAGCAGGATGTCACTCGATCGGACAGTAGTTCGATCGGGTGGCCTTCCTAGTGCATTGAACATGTTGAAAATTGTTTAAGTGCTGAAGTTCAAGTATCTCATGATCCGAAGAGTAATCCAATCAGTTGGTAGTCCGATCGGTTAGCAATTCGTTCAATACTCAAACTTCAGGTTAGTGAAGTGGTTAAGTGTGGGGCCCGTAGAGCGAGTCGTTCGGCGGACCGACCGTTCGGCTGGCTATCCGTTCAGACGGCAGTCCGATCGGACGGTACCTCGTCCTAGTCGTCCTGTTCGCCTCACACTTGGTCGTTTTATTTGTTTGTAGTTTTATCGAGACGTTGTGACAGCGTGTTAACCAACAGAACCCCATCTTGACCCAAGTGGCCAGATCAAACAGGAACCACCCTAGTCTGACCAGTTAATCGGTTCAAGACGGTTGTTCTTCCTTAACCCAAAATCGGTGGTCTCGTGTGTAGAATTCAGATCTTGACCTAGTACAATACTAAGAGTGAGTAGAAGACTAGGTCAAGGCCTGATTCTGTCGGTTTTGAGTGCATTGAGTGTAAAAGAATGAGAGAACTTGTGGTTATTTCCTTCAACTCTTTTATCCTTTAGAAAAATGTTCAGATCTATGCGAAATCGTTGTGAAAACATGTGGAAATCCTTCATGTCTGAGTTATCCTTGGTGGAATGAGGTCTATCTTGATGTTCATAAGAACTTCATGATGACGTCACCCAAGAATACCCCAGATCTTGATGATTTCACGGTTAAAAGTTAAGATTTAAAAGATAGAAAGGTGTAGAAGTGCGTGTAGATTAAGGAAGTACAAGATTTAGGTCGGAATCTTACCGGAATTGAGAGAAATCTGAGAAAAGGTGAAGAACACGAGCTGGTCGGACGTCACTTGCCAAAAGTGGTAGGCATTGAGAGTGACACAGGTATTTATAGAGTTACCCAAAGAGGAAAGGGGCTAGCCGATCGGTCAGGCAGCTCGATCGGTCAGCCTGTTCGATTGGCTGGTCGATCGGCTGATTGCCTGTTCGATCGGTCGCCTGTTCGAGTGTTTGGTGCGACGAGTTTTGATATTTCGAGTACGATTGCGAGTGATTCGATGTCATAAAGTTTCCTAGTCAAATTACTTTTAATCCCAACTACTATATCTAACATATAATCATCCTACATTTCATTCGTTTTTCATTTGCGATTCGAGTATTCGAGTAGCCTTCGATTCGATTGAGTTTCGATTGCGTTACGATCGGTCATACAATATAAATAAACACGCACAAGCACACATAAGTAGCACACACACGTATAACAATATCCAGAATGCATAATTCGAGTTGCGGTTCGTAATGTGCTTCGATGTCGATTTGATTAGCATAGTAGATTATCGTTTAGTTAACTTTATCGCATTGTTACTTCCTATTGTTCACAGTCGTAAGTCGATTAAATAGCGAATAACACACATCGACTACTTCGATTATTGACAATTACTCCACATAATACAACTAAAATAAACACATCAAAAGTAACTACTACAAGTCGAGTCGCGTGATAAGTCGTTGACTTTGACCTTGACTTTGACTTTGACTTCTTGAGAACACGGGGTGTTACAAACTGAAAAATACTAAAACTTGTAATCGATTGTTATGTGTTGCACACCAATGACGTTTTCTCTTTATAAAACTGATTTATATAAAGAAGCTGTAAATTAAATTCTGTCTTAATTTATAAAATTTAAAACATCCTTCACCTTAACAGAAAAAATAAACTGAGTTAGTGATTTGGAAGAAAATTTATAAAATTATGTGACAAAACTATTAATTTTTTTTCCTAAAAACTCCATGTATATTCTTTTTTATTATATATGTAACAAAAATAATTAAATAAAAGAAACTAAAAAGGGTTTGAGTAAATTGCGAAATTCGTCCCTGTGCTTTTATATTTGCCAGTTTCATCCAAATATCCTCAATTTAACAGAAAAAATAAAGTAAGTTAGTGGTTTGGATGAAAATGGCAAAAAGTTACAAACGTTAGGGGCAATTTGATAAAAAAAGTGTCATTTTGGATGAAAATGGCAAACCTGCCCAAATCTCAGGGACGATTTTGGCAATTAACTCAAAAAAAAAAATTGGGCCCAAAATTGTGGTTAGGGAAATGAATTAAAAAAAACATAAAAAATATTTAGGCCTCGGCCGACAAAAGAAAAATTGGGCCCAAAATTGTGGTTGGGGAAATGAATTAAAAAAAAAAACAAACCCATGGTGGTGGAGTCAAGACTTGAAATTGATACCTTTAAATTATCTTGAGATGGTTTTTTCAGTCCACCACCAACACTTTTTGCATAATGAGTAGATGCATATATTAAATATATAATTATGTGTATATATATAAAAGCTCTTAGAAATCTTTCAGGCCCTTTAAAAATTTGGGCCTCGAGCGATGGCACGGGTTGGCCGGCCCTGGTTGTGAAGAACTGGAATTCTTACTAATTGCTATCTACTGTTTTACGTGTGACATTGGCTTACTTAAGCAGGTCAATTCAAGTCAACGGTAAAAAATTAGAAGTCAAATGCTTGTGGTCAATGGTCAAGTTTATTGGAGTTATTGTGTCAAATTTGCTATGATAATGGTAAAGGGATAAGTAGGTTAATGAGTTATCTTTTTTTTTTTTTTTGAAAGGTAGTTAATGAGTTATCTTTTTTTTTTTTTTTTTTTGAAGCAAGTTAATGAGTTATCTGAAAGTCAAAAATGGACAAGGGATGAGGGACTCTGATCTTGATAGTCAATTGTAGAACATATCTGGATTTTAACGGTTTGGCTTTGGTCATCGCTTCTAAAAGCGGTGCTAAAGTCAACCAGTGTCATACTATCAATTAGATATGCAGAGCCGTGTCTCTGAGAACTCTAAAAAATATTTAGGCCTCAGGTGACAAAAAAAAGAGTTAATTGCCAAAATCGTCTCTGAGGTTTGGGCAGGTTTGCCATTTTCGTCTAAAATGACACTTTTGTACCAAATTGCCCCCAACGTTTGTAACTTTTTGCCATTTTCATCCAAACCATTAACTTAGTTTACTTTTTCTGTTAAGTTGAGGATATTTGGATGAAACTGGCAAATATAAAACACAGGGACGATTTTGGCAATTTACTCAAACTCTTTTAAATTTCTTTAATTTAATTAATTTTGTTACATATATAATAAAAATGAATATACATGCAATTTTTATATGAAAAAAATAATAACTTTGTCACATAATTTTTATAAATTTTCATCCAACCACTAACTAAGTTATTTTTTCTATTAAGGCGAACGATGTTTATAAACTAAGACAGAAATTAATTTCTAATTATTTATATAGATTAGCTTTATAAAAATAAAATCTACTTAAACCTCTAAATTTTATAAAACTAAAATGTTGGTGACCTTATTGAAAAAAGTTAAATAAAAAAATCTTATCATATGTACCAATTTTGTAATTCATCTTCTACTCTTTATTTAAATTCGCTTCTAAGAAAAACATAAGCCAGTCCCCCCCCCCCCCTCCCCCCTCTATCAAACAACGTATCGTTACCAAACCTTAAAATTACCCACCAAATTGTAATTATAATGCTATGAACCAAAAGTTTCTTTACTCAAGCCACTCAGAATAAGTATTAGTTAGTTACCCTCATATCTTAATTAAATAAATATTTTATTTCTACCAACATATTTCTTAGGTGCTCAACATATTTAAAAAATATGTAACGTTTTACAATTTTTTTCTATCTCTACAATTGAAAAATACTAAAACTTGTAATCGATTGTTATGTGTTGTACACCAATGACGATTTCTCTTTATAAAACTGATTTATACAAAGAAGCTGTAAATTAAATTCTGTCTTAATTTATAAAATTTAAAACATCCTTCACCTTATCCTTCACCTTAACAGAAAAAAAACTGAGTTAGTGATTTCGAAGAAAATTTATAATAATTATGTGACAAAACTATTAATTTTTTTTCCTAAAAACTCCATGTATATTCTTTTTTATTATATATGTAACAAAAATAATTAAATAAAAGAAATTAAAAAGGGTTTGAGTAAATTGCGAAATTCGTCCCTGTGCTTTTATATTTGCCAGTTTCATCCAAATATCCTCAATTTAACAGAAAAAATAAACTAAGTTAGTGGTTTTGATGAAAATGGCAAAAAGTTACAAACGTTAGGGGCAATTTGGTACAAAAGTGTCATTTTGGATGAAAATGACAAACCTGCCCAAACCTCAGGGACGATTTTGGCAATTAACTCAAAAAAAAATTTGGGCCCAAAATTGTGGTTAGGGAAATGAATTAAAAAAAAAACAAACCCTTGGTGGTGGAGTCAAGACTTGAACTTGATACCTTTACATTATCTTGAGATGGTTTTTCCAGTCCACCACCAACACTTTTCTACATAATGAGTAGATGCATATATTAAATATATAATTATGTATATATATAAAAGCTCATAGAAATCTTTCAGGCCCTTTAAAAATTTGGGCCTCGAGCGATGGCACGGGTTGGCCGGCCCTGGTTGTGAAGAACTGGAATTCTTACTAATTGCTATATACTGTTTTACGTGTGACATTGGCTTACTTAAGCAGGTCAATTCAAGTAAACGGTAAAAAAATTAGAAGTCAAATGCTTGTGGTCAATGGTCAAGTTTATTGAAGTTATTGTGTCAAAGTTTGCTATGGCAATGGTAAAGGGAGAAGCAGGTTAATGAGTTATCTGAAAGTCAAAAATGGACAAGGGACGAGGGACTCTGATCTTGACAGTCAATTATAGAACATATCTGAATTTAATGGTTTGGCTTTGGTCAATGCTTCTAAAAGCGGGGCTAAAGTCAACCAATGGCATACTAACAATTAGATATGGTTGATTGTAGCTGAAGCTTTAAAAGTGGAGGTTGCAATCAAAAGTCAACACTTGATGGATGAGAAGTCAATGGAGGAAAACACTACATATCAACATGAATTAATAAGTCAAAATTGGAAGTCCACTATGTTCAAATAAGCAAGTACAACGAAAATTGTTTTTCGTCCAGGGTACAAGTTGTGAAGCAGAAGGTACAATAGACAATGCACTGAAAATATGCGGGTTAGTTTGGTATCTTCTATTTAGACAACATACTTTAACTTAAAATGCTATGTTTTCAAATTTCAAGTGGTGACTTTTTGGTCAAACTGGCTGGTCAGATTTTGATGCCATCGCGTGATAAACATTGGGCTTGTAATAAGTGGATTTTATTTTTTTATTTTCTACTAGACTATAATTTTTTTTTTGTGCAATAACCAACACTTTTATTGCACACGAAAAAGGGCAATTACAAAGCAATGGCAGGTAGTCGTGCAATAAGTTGCGCCGCCACCCCCTTTTGAATACAGAAACCAATTCTACTAAATACAAAGTTTCAAACCTTTAGCGACGAAGAATTACTATTAACGACTTTTTGAACCCGATTCAAAAGTCGCACAGTGTCAGGAGCGAGACCACCAAAGGTATCAAACGCAAACGGGACAAACACATGTTGATTCTCCAGGCAGGCTTTCTCATGTTTTGCCACTTTGCTCGCCTCTGAGTGTGTGGTTGTTTTGATAGTGTTGTGTGTGAATTCCAATGGCTTTACACAAAATGCATATTATTCAGACTTTATGAAAGAGAGATTTGCAA
The DNA here is from genome assembly GCA_030545235.1 of Helianthus tuberosus. Taxonomy (NCBI): domain Eukaryota; kingdom Viridiplantae; phylum Streptophyta; class Magnoliopsida; order Asterales; family Asteraceae; genus Helianthus; species Helianthus tuberosus. The sequence continues at coordinate 193,562,968 of CM060412.1, read as the reverse complement.
ATTATATAGAGATCCCTTAAATAAATCAGCATGGTGCAATTATGGATGGGCTAAGCAAGTTTAAGTATGGAAATTGGCATGGTTTTATGTGGCTGGGGTGCAAAACGAAATGAAACATATGAATAATTGGAATGAGGCCCATAAACTTTTGGGTTTTTATATCAATAAATGGTCCACATGCAAGTCAAATTGGATATGTAGTAATGGGATATATATTTTGGGCCGAGAGGGGGTGGATTGTGTAAACAATTACATTTAGATTTCAAATCCATATGCTTCTACTAAAAATAAATATTGGGTCAAGATAGATCAGCTCAAATGAAACAACGGGTTAGCATGTATCATTTTAAAACACTTAAATAACTTAAACGGGTTCAAATGAGCATCGCCGCCTCCACGTTATCGTGGCCACTAGTCGCCCTAAAAATGTTTATGGTTGGTGCACCTATTTTTATTGGAATAATGGATTTTAATAATCCTAACTATTAGTAGTTGGCCGGCAATTGTCCCAACTTCAAAAATAACCAGTGATGGTCCCACATTTTCATATATTGTAAACCAATAGACTTTTACTAAACCGAAAAAGATAAGGAGACAAAAAGAAATTAAGGTTCTATTAGTAAAGGTCCATTAGTTTACAATATGTGAAAAGGTGAGACCACTACTGGTTATTTTTGAAGTTGGGACCGTTGCCGGCCAGCAGCTAATAGTTTGGATTATTAGAATACATTATTCCATTTTTATTTTATTTTCTTGAAAAGAAAGCTAGTTTTGATACGACCATACTTCTTTAAACTGATGGTTCTGACTCATACTCATTTTCACTCAATCCTGTTCTGTTGAGAATCCTGAGTGACCCAACATGACCCAACCACTGCTTTGCTGGGCATTATTCAAACCCTTGTTGGATTATTCGGGTTTGTTTTACGGGTCATTGGTCCGGCACGATATCGGGTCACGGTTCAAATGGTTATTTGCTTACGGGTTATAGATAATTGTGTTGAATTATTTATTGAGTCTTTATAGGAATAATTGTTAGTTCGAATTAGATAAGTTTATCTAGTTGGTTTATTTATTTGTATTTATAGAGTTCGAGTTGGGTTAGGACTAGAATAGGTTTAGTATAAATAGATGGTTAGGTCTATTGTTATTGGCGTGCTTTCATTGATAAATTTATAAAAGAGTCAAACATGTTTGTTCATATCCGGTGTTTGTTTATTTGATTAAGGGCCTGATTTCTAACAATTGGTATCAGAGCTTGGTGCCTGTGGTTTTGAGAGTCGTTTTCCGAGGAGGGGGAGCACCCCTAGCGGGGTGTTATGGCGATGATACCGGTTGTAGAACAAGAAAGGAAAAGAGATCCAACGACTACGTATGGACGGAATTTTGGTTCCATGAATTTAGTCGTGGTCATATTTCAAAAAAATATATATGTAAGCGAATGTCATCAGTATTATTTTTTGAAAATAGCAATTGGGATTTGATGGTTGGGATTGCTAATTGGGCCACATGTGATGGTTAAAGGATAAGGAAGATATTTGCTACTTTATTTGGCGGTGTTCGATGCTAATCACGAAAGTGTAGTGATTAAGGACAAGCCAGTAATGGTTTAGTGGCGAATCAGTGACAGGTTGAAGAAAGCCGTAAACGGAGACGTTAAGGTGTTTCGTGTCAGCCGTTGTTATGGTGGAAGTACAATGTGAGACGACGGGGTGAACGGTGATAAACATGTGTGTTCCGTGGCTAGTAGTGGTGAGAACGGTTGCCTTGATCGGCTTGGTTCGTGATAAGAGGAGACCGGCGTGTTGCGTGAAAAACGGCCGTAAGGGATCCGTCAAAGCAGGTGGCTTTGGATTCGTCTCGTTTGGCAAGGTGAGAAAACGGAAGAAGCGGGTGGCTTGTTTTCTTTGTCGGTGGAGTGGCCTCTTGAACAAGGATGATCGGAAAAAGGTAAAGAAAAAAACACGGTGTAATATTATGGCGTTGGAGTTCAAATCGGGTGGCTTTGGATGTGACCGGGGAGAGGTCGTCGATCCGTGAAAAGTCGTGATGTTAGTGAACGTCGTTTCCAGCGTGATGCCATGTGACATGTTACGAGCGTGGTCGGTTTGATTCGGGTTGAACCGAGACATTGGGCGTGATCGAGGTGAAGATCGGGTGTCCGTTAGATGTCATAGTGGTTCGAAACCGAGGTGATTCGGTGCTGCGGTGAAGGCGTAAACAAACACCGATTAAGGGGGTGATTGTTGGATTATTCGGGTTTGTTTTATGGGTCATTGGTCCGACACGATATCAGGTCACAGTTAAAATGGTTATTTGTTTACGGGTTATAGATAATTGTGTTGAATTATTTATTGAGTCTTTATAGGGATAATTGTTAGTTCGAATTAGATAAGTTTATCTAGTTGGTTTATTTATTTGTATTTATAGAGTTCGAGTTGGGTTAGGACTAGAATAGGTTTAGTATAAATAGATGGTTAGGTCTATTGTTATTGGTGTGCTTTCATTGATAAATTTATAAAAGAGTCGAACAACTTTGTTCGTATCCGGTGTTTGTTTATTCGATTAAGGGCCTGATTTCTAACAACCCTTCATCCGTTTTTCAGACACTAAGATCTTCAGCTCTTTCATCTTCCATCTTCTATCCAAATAAAGGTCTATATTTTGGGGCATACAACAAAAAATCTAAATTTGATGCCTTTTTTTTTACTAAATCGAAGTTCACTATCAATATAAACAAGTAAATAAAGAACTACTGAAGCATCAACAAGACAAGACATTCACTTATACAAACAAATTAAGTTGTATGCAAAAAAAAGTCAAACTTAATCAATCCAGTCTGTTTAAACCTCTATGAAAAATGACCCGTTTGAACACGAAACCCGTTATCCCCCCCCCCCCCCCCCACCCCCACCTAATACAACAGCCAAAAGTAACTGCAACTTAGCCTCCTTTTCATGTTTGTGTATCTGTTATTGAGATATTTGACCGAGAATGTGTAGCAGCCTTCCTGAGCGTCTTAACTTTCCTGAATCCATATGGCCAACCTGTAAATATCACATAGATGTTGTCACCATCTTAAAACACCACTTGATAAATCATAATAAATATTTATAACATATCAAACTTACAACAGCCAGATTCAGATTCAGCTGAGTCCTTGGTTTTGAATTTCAGAATTTTCAGATTTGTCAGTCGTGTTCATATTGTTCAATTCACTGGAGAGCTCAACTACTTGCGTCTCAATTACGGAAGAATGACTCTTCTCCTCCACATAATCAGATTTAACCTTTGAATTCAACTGGGACAATGAGAAAGCCAAATATTAAAATTTTGATTAGAGAATAGCAGCCCCCGGGGGATACTACGTCACGTCAGGGCATTTATAACTTCATCAATAGTTAAAAAAAAAGAGTAAGTTTGATTAATAAAAGAAGCTTTAATAACTTAATCAATAGCTAAGAAAGGGCTTAGCACTTAAGCACTAGAAGTTAAAAAATGAAAGTGCTTCTTTTTAAAACAAACCATAATGGTTTGAGTACAAATACTATGGCACATATGAAACTCCGTTTATGCTTTATTAGTTTAATCTGATTTCAACAAGCAATTTGAATATGTACAAGAAAGGTTAATGTTTTAGAACATTGGCTTACTTGAAATGATAATGCTTTCTCAAGTTCCTTGACAACGACTTTTATTGTAGGAAGTTGGTCTTGAGTTTCCGCCACACATTGATATGCAATTTCGATGAATGTGTGCAAAGAATCCTTGTTGGGTCCTTTATTTAGAACGACATTGTTTTCACCGATTTCTTCCTTTAATATAGGATCTATCATACCCTCTAGTGTTCCCATGCAGAAGCTTTGTCTTGCCACAGGGCCTAACCCTCTCACATTCTTCTTGTAAATTGGGTCTTTGGCTCTCCTCCCACATAGAAGTTCAAACAATACAACTCCAAAACTATAAACATCTGATTCTCTTTTTAACCTACCAGTCTTCTCATATTGTGGATCTCTAAAGAACTGTCTGCCAATACGATTGTTGAGATAGAGAGCTTCGTCTTCTTGATTTGGAGGCAGGAATACAGAGAACCAAAAGTCAACAATCTTTGCCCCCCATATCTCGTCCAACCCAATGCTGTAGCTATTTATCTGACGGTTTATTATTGTCTTTTGGTCTTCCATCTCATAGTGAAGGTACTTCAATGCGTGTGCAACATCAATGCAAATTTTCAAACGTTTTTCCCAAGTTAAAATACGCATGTGGTTGACGTTTCCCAAATAATCAACAAGATATCCATTAGCGATATTCTCAGTGATAAGGACCATCTCAGAATCCTCAATACAGAATCCAAGTAGATTTACAATGTTGGGATGCTTAACAAGGGTAAGCATTTCAATTTCTGTAAAAAACTCTTCTTCTTGATACAAGTCATGTCTAGAAGGGTACCTTTTTAAAACTACAGTGCTTTGTCCCTTTAGATGTTCTCCTTCATACTTCCCCTTCTGGTATAAAAGATTTTCTTTATCAAAACGGTGGAGTTCCGCTCTGTACAAAGTATAATCGCCATACCAAGATGCAATTTTGTATGCTTCTGAAAAATTATTTGTTGCTGATTTAATATCATTGAGATGAATCTTCAAGTGTCCCAACTTATTTTCCTGCAAATACGTGACAAAGGAAAAAAGAGAGTTACAAAACGAAAAACAAATTGAGAAACAAAAATGCGTCGCTAAATTTTTAGAAAACCTATAGATTACATTGAATCTATATGCAGTTACTATCATTATACAAGGCAAATGGGTGCCAACCCCTGCTTCCTTTTTCCCCTATATATTATGTATATTGTGTGCCCTAATTTTCCATCTAAGATATCACAGTTGGGCCTTCACAAATTGTCCAGCTCAACTCGTTTCCCCAAACCCATAAAACTTTTATAGTTACCCGGTTTGTACATAAGGCCAAACACATAATTTGAAATAATTAAATACTTAAATTATATTAAATCACATATAGTTAGATATGTTAAATGATAATGTAAATGGAATCCAAATCCTATTGTTTAGTAAACTTTAATTAAATTAAAATTTCCATTGCGTATAATAGCCATGATAATAAATTTGCAGGACCCCACCCAGTACCATCACTGCGAGCAGTACACTGATCCCCCTCACCCCTCTCTCGCAACCAGTGTGCATCGACACCAAAGAATCAGCCTGGATGCTTTTATCATCTCTCAAATAATAATAAGAAATGGTGTTCTTCATAAACTCAAGTTTGATATGGTTAGATTTTCAAGAATTGGCTTGTTTAAGAATTTTGGCGTTCTTTAAACACCAATGATTGAGGTTTTCTCTGACCCTAGGCGTTCATATGCAACATGGGTTTTTTAAAGAACACAAAACCCTTAAATAATTTTTTTTTTGTTTTTCTATTTTCAAACAAAGGGTGAAATGACAACCAAACAAAATAATACTAGAAACAAACATTCCATGAGTTACGACCAAGTATAAATAAAAGACCAAAATTAACATTTAACACACATAGTAGTTTACTCTAATAATAACAGAAGTCCTATAAAACAAAAGATTCATAATGAGTAAATCATTACAAACTGAGAAATTAAAAATAACATGTAAATAGGTTACATGTAAAAAAAGTTAAAAGTAAAAAAGGTTAATATTTAAAGTATAAATTTTCAATTTCATTGTGATAAATACTTAGAAAAGGATCGGGTTTTGGTAATCTCACTATGATTGGTAATGGATTGGGTTTTGGTAATCTCATTTTCATACCCTATTATAAATTGTGTCTAATATTCGGGATTATACACGTATCCATTACCCATTGGCTATCAGTATACCCGCACTATTGATTATACCTCTTATGGTCATATGTGGGAAAAGTTACCCATTGGATCGCCCAGTACCCAAACTCCCATCTTAAACTTACCAAAAACCAAAAGTATCAAATATTCAAACAAACTTCTAACTATTCTATTTTTAGAAATTTCAAGTTTATAACAACTTAAAGATACCATTTACTATATTTCTTAGACAGTAAGTACCATCCAATACCAAACATGTCCTAAACAATAATAAATAGAACTAAGTTCCATATCCGAATGCCACGTTAGTACACGCATCCCGAATGTTTCGGGGTTTGATTCTTTTTAACATCCTATTTTAACTTACTTTTAAGTAGAATAGAAAAAAGGGTCTTACAATATTATCACAATGTAGCTGAAGTTCCAATGCTTTCTCAAGTTCGGCCACAATATAGTGCATATCTGGGCGGTGTGCTCGATCCTCATTTAAGCAAGAATATGCTACATCTGAGTATACGAGGAGTGATTGCGGAGACAATATTTGATTTAATAGATGAGGATGTATTATATCATGCAATGTTCCCTTTTCAATATGATATTTGGCCAACTCAGGTAGAAACCTATCATCCTCGTTCTCAGTTAATGCTTTCCTCCCGCACAATATTTCGAATAAAACAACACCGAATGAGTAGATGTCCAATTTGGTGGTCACACCTCCCGTCTTTTCAATTGTTGGGTCCACACACCCCATTGTGCCAGTGTGTTCACAAGGGCACACCTTGTCCTTATGGTTTACCGATTGTTTGATGGAAATTTCAAAACTCGATAGCTTGGCTTCCCCATTCTCATCCAATAGAATTGTGTCACTAGTGATGTTACAATGTATAATAGCATAGTCACGTCCCTCGTCATAATGGAGGTAACTCAGTGCATGAGCCACATCTACACATATCCTCAATCTTTGCTTCCATGTGAGGTTCAGGCTGTTTAGATACTGGCCTAGACTTCCATTGGCCCCATACGTGGTTATAATGATCTTTTCATCTATCTCGTCACAAAACCCAATAATAGAGACCAGATTTTTATGCTTGAGATCAAAAAGCGCTGAAATTTCTGCCAAGAACTCGAGGTCTCCATCCCCATACTTATGATCAAATCTCCGTGCAGCAATCTCCATCAACCTCCCAGACCACAAGAGTCGTCCTTTATATGTGATACCAACTCCACCATGTTCGATGATGTTATCATGATGAAAGTTGTTGGTGGCCTTCGCCACGTCTTCAAGTGGGATTTGTAAGCGAGCAAACTGGTTCATTGTTGATGCCATGTTCTGTTTATCAGGCAGACCAGAGTGTTAAAACAACGGGTTACAAATGAAAGAGAAGGTAAGATCTAATAAGATATATGAGCAACCACACATACATAAATATATAAGATCTAGCAACCTCAGTCCCTGACTTTCTATTCCACTTAATTAAATAAGCTTAAAAATTGAATAAATATAAATGATTTATAGGTAGTCACGACTAATAGTACACACAATATATTAAACTCTAAGTTTAATACACACATACATAAGCATACTCTTTTTATCCGCTTATCAATTATTTTATAGATATTCAAATATAACACAAAATTACATAATTCAAGTATTTTACCAAAAAGATATAAATAATAAAAACGTAAAACAATACACTAAAACATCTAGAATAAATACAGTTTCTAATACACACACATGTGTGTGTGTTTGTTCTTGTCGTTAAAAAGATTAATCTATAAAAATACCATTAATAACCTTTTGATGAACACAAGTTAAAGTCATAATCTGTATTAATGCACTTAAAGGAACCCTGCTTTCATAAAATTGAGATAACTTACTTGAAATACCAATGCTTTCTTGAGTTGCATTAAAACTTTTTTTGTTGTTGGTCGTTTTTCTCTATCAAGATGTAGGCATTGGTAGGCAACCTCTTGAAATGTAATTAATGATTTAGCCACGATCTGTCCCCTTATTTGTTCGAACACTACCTCACCATGCTTTCCTTCTTTAAAACTTTCTTCAATGAACTCTGGTAGATAGTGGCCCTCCTGTTTTTGGATTTCAAATGTGGATCTCCCACACAAAATCTCAAATAAAACAACACCAAATGAATAAATATCGGACTCTATGGTTAGGAACCCTGATTTTCTATAAAGTGGGTCCAAGTATCCAGTTGTTCCACACACATGATCAATAACATAGTCCGTCTCTTTAACTAATGGACTTACTAAGGAAAGCCCAAAATCAGCAAGTTTTGCTTTCCAATCATCGTTTAGTAGAATGTTAGCAGTTTTGATGTCCCTATGTATCACCTTCGCTTGTTTTCCAACTCCTCCATGTAGGAAATCCAAAGCTCTTGCAACATCAATGCATATATCAAGTCGTTTCTCCCATGTAAGAGAAGCATCATTTAAATATCTATCAAGACTTCCTTTGGATGCATACTCATAGATAATAATCTTTTCATCACAGAAGCCCACAAGACCAATGACACTCTCATGCTTAAAATCTAAAAGAATTTGGAGCTCACTTAAGAATTGTTGTTCCCCTTGACCAAACCTTGAATCCAATCGCTTTGCAACAATGGTTTTAAATCCATCACCATCTTGAAAGTTTCCTTTGTGGACTTTCCCAAATCCTCCTCTCCCAATGCAATTGTCATTATGAAAGTTTTGTGTGGCCTGTTTTATGTCTTCAAGTGAGATTCTTGGGATGTCCTTGTTGTTTTTCTGTCAATCATGACACACCAAATAAAAATACACATATTGATAACAATAAATCATTGATAAAAAAAATACTAAATTCGTAATATTGTTTTTAAATATTATGGAAAAGTATATAATGATGAGACAATGATAATTTGGTGATATTAGACCTAAAACACTGAACAATATGACTTTAATAAGATGATAAATGTCCTTTATGATTTCTTTTATTTTTGAACAACTAAAAGGGATTCCATTAAAAACGAAACAAGGGACAAACCTAAGGAGGCCCGATATAGCACTGGAAAATATAGAAAGAAACACCGCAAAAAGAAAACAAGAACAGAACATGAAATTACAAATCAACGCCAGAAAATATTCTAAAGTTCCCCAAGCCAATTCCGCCTTTTCACTCTATTCTACATCCACCAAAAGGAGTTTTCCTTAATGTCATCCACCATTTTGCAACAGAAATCATTCCAATTGATCCACAACCTCCAACATGTCAATAATAAAACAATATATATAATATGTTTCTTCCAGCCCCAATCCCAAATAACATTTGAGTCAACATATTTATAGCAATCTTTAATTAGTGCCTTTTTATCTTTCGATTGGCCAATCGGAAGACGCTACGGAAACGGTCACATAAAGGGCCCCTTGGTAACCATCCATCAATCCATACCTTAACGTTTTTCTCCTTTCCCCTTATTTGTTTCTTCCAGCCCCAATCCCAAATTTGGTTGATAATAATACCAAATTTGGCCAACTCCTTCTCTACTACTATGTTTTTCCCTTATTTTGGTAATTCCATATAAGAAATTTAGTGAAGTCCTAAATCGATAGTCTAAAACGGAGGATTGAGGAATCCCTACACTGTCTATAAGGTTGAACGCTAGGTGCTTTAATAACCTGAATCTAACGTCATCAAACAATCTACATTTGTTTTTGATATTATAGTTAATCATCAAACTATTTTACTTCTAGGAAACCATAATATGAAGTTAGAACGATGACTTACTTGAAAGAATAATGCTTTCTCAAGTTCGTTGACTACGACTTTTATTGTTGGGCGTTGATCTTGAGTTTCTGCCACACATTGGTGTGCAATTGTAATAAACGTGTGCAAAGAATCCTTGTTGGGTCCTCTATTTAGAACAAAATTGATTTCACCAACTTCTTCCTTTATTATAGGATCTTTCAACTCTTCTAGTGTTCTTGTGCTAAAGCTTGGTCTTGCTACAGGGGCCAGCCCTCTCTCACTCTCCTTAAGGTAAATTGGGTCATGGGCTAACCTCCCACAAAGAATCTCAAACAAGACTACTCCAAAACCATAAACGTCTGATTCTTTTTTTAACTTTTGGGTCTTCTCATATTCTGGATCTCTGTAGGACGTTCTCCCAACACCGATGACATGGTGATCGTTGTTTTCTTGATTTGGAGACAGGAATACGGACCACCAAAAGTGAACAATCTTTGCCCCCCAGTTCTCATCCAACCCAATGTTGTAGCTGGATGTATCACGGTTTATTATCAACTTCTGGTCTTCCATCTCATAGTGAATGTATCTTAATGCGTGTGCAACATTAATAGAGATTTTCAAACGTTTTTCCCAGGTCAAAACACGTTTGTCTTTGAGGTTTTCCAAATACTCACCAAGAAATCCATTAGAAAAATCTTCAATGATAAGGATCATCTCAGAAGCTTCAAAACAAAATCCAAGCAGAGTGACTATGTTGGGATGCTTAACTCCACCAGAAAGAATTTCTATTTCTGTGAGAAACTCTTTTTCTCCATACCACTGATTTCCAGAAGGGGGGTAGCGTTTGATAAGTACAGTGTTGTGTCTGTTGGATGATGGATTCTCTTTATCATAATGCTCGAGTTCTGCTCTGTAGAAAGCATAGCCGTAGTATAAGGAATATGCAATTCTGTATTCGTTTGAGAAATAATGGGTCGCTGATTGAATATGATTGAGAGGAATCTTCAAGTGTTCCAAGTTCTTCCCCACCTGCAAATTAAATACGTGACATGAGTAGTTAATATCTCTTCAGATGAAGTTAATATCCATCTAATTCCACCCTCTTCGCACCACAGTGAAAGTTCCAGCGAGATTTGACTCTGGAACCAGACGACCCTGCTTCTGTTTCATGTGCCCTACTTTTACAGGCTTGGCTTACCAAGGTCCAGCCCACCACTTTTTTCCAAGCCCACAAACCAGTTATAGTTAGTTCAATAACTAAATAAGGCCCAAATAAGTTGAGTGGTAATTTGAAACCATTCTAAATCTTCTAGGTTAGCTTAGTCAAATTAATTGTTTGTTGCATATAATAAGCCTAATATTAATAATAGATTTGCTAAATTTTAAATTGTACCAACTAATTAAGTTAATTGATGGTAAGAATAGAGGATTACATATGTTAATCTTTATGTAATTTATATGAAATTAAATAATAAATTGTAAAACGGAAGTTTAAGAAGTAAATTTTAACACTTTAAATTATAGATGATGTTATAATTGCATGTTTCATAAATCAAATGCAAATTTTAGAGGATACTATAAAAGTTAGACATTATATATTGGGACATGTTTTAAATAGATTTGTAACTAAATCACCTTTTAAACTTGTTAATGTCAATAACTAGGGACAACAATGGGACATGTATTGTTAATCTCAGGTCCAAACCTATTTACAAAAACGTGTAAGCCCAGTCGATGTCAGTACATGTAGAGTATCGGGTATACCCACAGGTCCATGGGTATCTCCAGCTTATTAAAAGTTACCTGTTAAGATTTCCAAATACTTTTGTTTTGATGTCTATCTATAAACCAACATAGTAATAAACCTTATCTATATAGGATGCCTAGACATCAATTAATGAATTTTTGGGTAACCATATTTTTTAACGACTAACGAAATAAAAGCCCGGTAACCCAGGGTAACCCAATGACAACAAATAACCTCATATGTCCGCAATCACAGATAGCACTAGGTTGCCAAGGCCCACCATCACCGGTTCCCGGTAACCTGCTTAGTTCTACATGTTTAAGGTAACCATGCTTAGGATTCGAGACAAGATCATATAGGATGCCTAGATATCAATTAATGAGTTTTATTTATTTTGAGTTATTTGAACAAGTTGTTTCTTTTAGTGTTTTAGTTTGTTTGGTTGAGTTTGAAAACAATATGATTTTAAATAGAGTTAATTACTGTTTTCGTCCCTGTGGTTTGTCAAAAATCACTATTTCAGTCCATTAGTTTAAAAATTGCGATTTTAGTCCCTGTGGGTTCACTTTCGTAACCATTTCAGTCCATTTCGTAACCATTTCAGTCCTTGTACTTACAGAATAAATGGATTGAAATGGTTACGAAAGTGAAACCACAGGGACTGAAATGGTTACGTAAGTGAAGCCACAGGGACTGAAATCGCAATTTTTAAACTAATGGACTCAAATAGTGATTTTTGACAAACCACAGGGACGAAAACAGTAATTAACTCTTTTAAATATTTCAATTTTATTTTTCATTTATTGTCTTGTTCCCTCCCTAACATTAAGTCACCACCGTAGTTTCCACACATGGTGAGAGTGTGACATTAGGTATGGATGTTCACACTTCTTTTAGTGTTACCTTTATTCTGTTTATTAGATCTTATGTTGCTTTTGAAATTGGTTATAATGTCTTCCTTTTATCTCAGATAAATTGTATATTCTATAGACAGCGCAAATTGGTTATGGTGCCTTCCTTTTATCTAAGATAAATTATATATTCTATAGACAGCGTATTTTGTAACCTCTATTTGGGTAAATCCTGACCCTTAAAATTCTCTAACTTGTAATCTTGACTATTCAAACTCTGAAAAATAACTGAAAACATAGCAGTTGGTGGAGGTTTAACTTTATTCTGTTTATTAGATCTTATGTTGCTTTTGAAATTGGTTATGGTGCCTTCCTTTTATCTGAGATAAATTATGTATTCTATAGACAGCGTAAATTGGTTTTGGTGCCTTCCTTTTATCTAAGATAAATTATATATTCTATAGACAACGTATTTTGTAACTTCTATTTGGGTAAATCTTGACCCTTAAAATTCTCTAACTTTTAATCTTGCCTATTCAAACTCTAAAAAATAACTGAAAACATAGCGGTTGGTGGAAGTTTAACTTTGGTATGTTGACAAAAGTAGTTGGTTGCTAGTGGCTGGAAGCTGGTATATGTAGCTTTTTAGATATATTTAGGTGTTTGGCAGAGTAGTTTGAGCTTTTAATAAAATGTATACAATGACCAAAATGGACATAACTATAAAAACATAATACTAAACGTAATCACACGCATACACACATGCGCGTGCGCACACACACACACATATATATATATATATATAAGAATTTGATTAAAAGATAACTAAGAATTTAATTTTTCGTTATCTTTAGAAAAAAAATAAAAATTTGGTGCATTAAAAAGTTCATTATCTTTAGAGGTTAAAATAGACATTTTTCCCTAAAGCTTGTAGCTCATTCTAAACGCTACTAGTAGAAGCTTCAACCTCCTAACCTAAAATTTTCAAGCTCTTCAACCAAACAAGTCTTTTTATTGAGTAGGATTCTTAAAAGCTTAAAACAAAATATGGAATCAGTTACAATATTCAGATCTAAAATTCACCCTTCTTCTTCGCTCCTTATCTATTGAACGACAACAACTCGCCCTTGTGAATGTTAAACTACTCATCTTCATGTCGATTTCCTTCCATAATCTTCATCGGGTTTGTGTAGTACTAATTTATAGTTCACATTTGCATTTTCTACAATCTAACTGAATTCCGTTGGGGTCTAATTCTTGATGAATCTTCTGTTTTTTTTAATAAGGAATATTGGATTTACATAATCTCAACTATTTGCCGTTTGCCGCCAACATTCCCAACTTAAAAAATAACCAACGGTAGTACCAACTATTGACATATTGGCCACCAATGGACCCTGACTAACAGAACCATAACGCAGTTAATCTTCGGTCGTTGGAAAACCGTTTTTGGTTAGAAAAAGGTTTCTAAAGGTCCGATCTAAGGTTACAAAGAGGTTTGGAACGAAAATGATGAGTTTTCCGAACAAAAAGTTGAGTATTGCAGGCAAAAAGAAGTTTCCGGCGTAAAAGAATTTTCCCGGCGATTTCAATAGTTGGGGCTTTTACTAGAAAAAGGTTACTAAAGGTCCGTAATAAGGTTACAAAGAGGTTTGGGATGAAAATGTTGAGTTTTCCCGCCAAAAATGAGTTTTCCGGCAAAAACATTCTTTCGGGCGACCGGAGACTAATGGTGGGTTAGGTTAGTCAAGGTCCATTGGGGCCAATATGTTAATAGTTGGGACTACCATTATTTTTGAAATTGGGACTGTTGACAGCCAATGACGAATAGTTGGAATTATTAAAATCCAATATTCATTTAAATAAGCTATCCTCAATTTTTCTTTTTCTTTGCGATCTGAGTTTTTTTTCTTTATAGTACATAAAGATGGCATCTTTGCAGAGGGGAGACAAAGCGGAGATGCTGCAAGGAAACGGCTACGGTGTGGTTAAACCTCCAAGGCGAATATGATGCAACTCCTGGCGTTTCAAGTGTCCATGGTTAGTTCTAAGTTTTAATATGTATCATGCGATTTATAAATCTTCAAAGCAATATGTCGGGGTGCTAGGTTTGTGCGATTTTGAGGCGCAATCGAGAGGCTAAGGTCGATGATTTTCTGCTTTTCTTCTGCATACCGCGATCTGCTTCGATTTTAATTTAGGTTTTCAAAACTTCAAATTACTTAATGTATAATTGCTTATGAAGTTGTATGCTTAATTGCTTAATTGGTAATGGGGTTTTCTCATCTATTCCCTATGAGATTTGGGTATAATTTTATAATTTGAAGATGCAAGGTCAAAGAATGGATACACTTCTGATGTCAATGTAAGTGATATCTTTGTTTTTGTATCACATGATTCTCATGGATTCATATGGTATTTTTTGATGTTTTTTATTTTAACATTTACGGTTCAGACGTTGAAGAAGGGGGTGAGACAGTTTTCTATTCTCCATAGTCGAAGACTCATAGCTATTAAATTATTCATGTGGTAAGGTCTTTTTGTTTTGAAATATGTGTTAGGATCGCTAAGATTGAATACACACACCAAACTTAACACACACACACGAAAGCAATAAATGACACGAAGATTTAAAGTTGTTCGGTCAGCTGACCCACGTCCACTGTGCTTCAACTATGGTTTCTTTATTATTGTGCTCAATGAATTACAAGTATAATGATATCAATATATAAAGACCAATCTAGGGTTAGGAAAATTGATCCCCAAGTTAGGCCCAAGCCCACATAGAGATAACTAGGGCCGGCTAAATTAAAACCCAAATTTAACTGCCAAATAAAGACATGTGGGCCGACTCAAAGCTAGGGTCGGCCACCCTCCCTTGATCTCCACACCAATTCACCCAACAACCTCCCACTTGGAGGCTCGAACAATGCCCAATAGTCTTCAACATTTATACATCTTATAATCTTCCTTTACCACCTAGTTGCAGCAGGCTTTTCAACAATTAACCTGAAGGCACATTAAAGCTCCCACTGAGCCTCAACTCATCAGTCACAACCTATGACTCGTTCTCTGTCCCTGTCTCTCCAATACTAGCAAGAGATTATTTGGAGAGACTTTTCCATCTGGAATTCTTGTCTTTTTAACCCACTGTCGCCTTAAAACTGTAACTGAAACACGCCTTATTCTCCCACTGTCACGATGTCCCCCGACTAGTTTGACCTTCCAAGCTTGTTCCTCCCGAATCTTCCATGTGACTCTAGGTTTCTCTCTTACAAAGGAAACCCTCTCCTGTCCCTGAGATTCTGTGAACTTGACTTTGTTTTTCTTCATAACTGGAACGTCACTTCCTTCTGATGGTATACTGACCATGTATAATGAGCCTCTTTTCTCTCCACGAGCTATGACCATATTCCCTTTGACAACCTTCCACCGTCCATTCCCGAACTTAACTTCATGTCCCTGATCATCCAATTGGCCAACTAAAATCAACAACCTCTTCAAACCGGGAATAACCCTGGTATCTCTTAAAGTCCACAAACCGGCTGAAGTCTTCAAAACAATGTCACCCATGCCCGTAACATTAAGTACCTCATCATTCACCAGTTTTACCTTTCCAAAGTCACCTTCTTTCAAATTCTGCAGTGCTTCATTGCTGTGGGTAGCGTGAAATGAAGCACCAAAATCCATGACCCAGGATTCCACACTGCTCTCCACACTACAGACTAACATATCATCATCATCACTGTGGTCTCCTGCAGAGTTTATTTCCTTCTTCTGTTATGAGCACTGATTCCTAAAGTGTCCTACTTCATTGCAGTTCCAACACACCACATCCTTCTGAGCCTTAGACACACTCTCTTGCTCTGACGACTTCCCCACTAATTCTTTCTTCCTTTGGCCTGTGTACTCAACAAAGAACTCGAAGACTCACTTGAACCACGACGTCGAGCATCCTCTCCTAAAATAAGATCCCGCATCTTCGCACACGTGAACTTACTTGATTCCGAAGTGCTAGTAACAACAGTTACAGTTCCGGACCAACTATCAGGCAATGTGGATAATAATAGTAGAGCTTGAACCTAATCATCAAAATTAATATCGACAAACACTAAGCGAAACAAGATGGAGTTTAGGTTATTGGTTTGAGTTTAGGTTATTGATATGATTTGTTACCGAGTCACCCTCCTTCATCCTAGTATTCACAAGCTCTCGAATAAGATAAACATCATTTGCTGTAGAAGGCTTCTCATACATGTTTGATAATGCTTCCATCATACCTTTAGCTGAGGTCTCCTTCTGGATGTTATAGGCAACATTCTCAGAGAGAGAAAGCATTATCACTGCTCTGGCTTTCTTATCCAACTTCACACAATCTACTTGTGACATATCTTTTGGCTTCTCATCCTCAAGCACTAAATCTAAGTCTTTCTGACAAACTAGTGCCTCAATCTGCATCTTCCACCAACCAAACTTATTCCCATCAAACTTCTCTATTATAACCTTTCCGTCTACAGCCATGACAGTGACTAAACGAAACATGGTTATGGATAAATAAAGACGAAACACAGCAAATCAATCTATTTAATACTCAACGGAATAACCAACTTGATAATCAAAACTGAAACAATAAAACCTGATAAACACAGTTGGCTATGGTTCCAGGTTTCTATAGTCAGTCTTTTTTATTCAACCAGACTGTTCTTTTGCAAAATAGATCTCTGATTTCAACTGATACGGGACTGGTTGTTAAAGCTTTCGAAAAAAAACAGAACCCACCCAAAACTACTTCTGTGACGACGACAGAAACCCTAACGGCGGCAGCGGAACCCTAGCGGCGCTAGGGTGGCGGCGGTTGACTGGGTGGCTGACGGCGAAAGAACTGAAGGTGGCGGTTCTCGTGTTCTCGTGTAGTCCTGATCAAGAGCTAAAGCTCTGATGGCAGTTGTTAGTATCACTAGGATTGAATACACACACGAAAGCAATAAACGACACGAAGATTTAAAGTGGTTCGGTCAGCTGACCTACGTCCACTGTGCTGCAACTAGGTATGCTTTCATCTCTATATCTCTAAACGAGGTATCAATCTGATAACTAAGGATCATTCTTGGATTTTCACGCTGGTGTCGCACCTGAAATTCCAACGAAGATGATGTTAATCAAGAATGATGTTGGATCTGAAATGGTGTTCATTGTCCGCTTATGATTTTCCCTTTCTCGGTATTCTATACCACAGAGAGTGCGTACTTTTCTCTCTCTCTCTCTCTCTTCATATACCAGATTTTGTACATTTTATCTACTTCGGATCGATTTGTTTTCTACATATCTATTGGTAATTACATCGAGTGAAATCTATAATCTGATAAAAAGTCACTTTTGAAAATATTCACTTTCTATATCACTATTTGAACTTAGGGATGAGCAAATGGTACCGGGTATCGGTATCGAACTGATACCGAATTTACCGAAAAGGAATATTTTCGGTACCCATTCGGTACGGACTTTTGACATTTGCGGTACCGATACCAGCATTTACTTTTTTTTTACCTTCAAATACGGTATTGAACCGTACCGTACCGTCCCAGGTATTTTTGGTATCGATACCCGTTTTTGGAGATTTTCGGTACCGGTTGGTACCGAGCTCATCCCTAATTGAATGAGTAAGTTTGGTAAGTTTCTCATTTCAAAGAATATTAAGAAGTTATGAAATCTATATAGGTAAGATCTTAATCATATTTCCTGTTATTACCCTTGTTTGTTTAATTTTTACCGTAGCATAACAACGAATATTTTTTAAAATATTCACTTGTGCCAATAATTTAAATGATTTTGTAACTGTTTAGTAGTCAAAACATGTAGATTGTGCTACTAGCCGCACCCATTTTTAGTGATGCAATATATGTTTTTAATTTATTTCGGACAATAGCTACATGGCAAAGCGAACAAGATGAATTAGAGGATTCCTATGCACCATATGAAGTTATTTTGTTACCAGGTAAAAGCGTCTAAGATAGCTATTGATATGAGCAACATAACCTTCTTTCTTCTGGCATGATGTGTATCATAGATACTGTTGCTTTAAGAAACGAAAATGTATTCTTTGAATTACCCGTTCTTTTTAGCAGCTTCTGTTTGTAAATTCATGTACATTCGGTTTTTCTTTTCTGATTAAGGCATGATTCTTTGAAAAATTTCCCAATTATAGCGTTGTGTTTTCAATTTGTATTTTCTTATTATAGTGTCGAAAGTTGCCTTATCACTGGAGGTAGTGGCCGACCCATGATTTTTTTTCACTGGGGTCCGTTTTTTTCGGTGTTCAAATTTTCATGACAAAACATTAAAATTTTCGGGTCGGATCAGAGCGAGATTTGAATTAGATTAAAACAAAAAAAAAACTATACAAGGATTGAACCCATGACCTTTTGTTGGAAGAGAAGGGGATTTACCACTACACCTACTTTTCATGTCTTTCTATAATGTCCATCTAATTGTATTTATGGGGTCCTTATAAAATTTGATATACCGGATCTACTAATTTTTTTAAAACATTGGGGTCCAGAGACCCCGACCCGCTCTATGTGGGTTCGCCCATGATTGGAGGGCATTGCTATGATTGGGTAGATATTTCAAAGTGAAATTTGGAGTTAATAACAACAAAATCTATATATATACGGACGGCATGATGGGTGGGTTAGGTTGAACATGTCGGTTTTAGTAAGGGTCAAAACAGGTCTGGTGAGGTTTGGCCACACACTTATTTAACCATTTAAATTTTTTATTGTAAATAATTTATGCGTTAATTGGTATCACAAAAGTAATGTTGTTTATACAATTATAATCTTAAACTTTAAATACAACAATTTTGAAAGTTGTATGCTAATGCGGTTGACCCATTTCCGTTTCAACTCATTTTTATACTTTTAATTGAACTTGCTTAAGACAAAAGTAAATATCTTCGCACAAACCAAACCATGAAATCTTTTCTTCTCAAAAGTAAAATATTAATGGGATTTAACACAGTCTGTGCTCCTCTAATTCTTGGAGTCAAACTAACTACTTACAACTTTCATAGCCGTGAATATCAGTAATGACTAAAATCATTTTGGAAAAGTATTAAATGATGGAATTTTATATATCATTAAAACTAGCGAGATAACCTTCGCGCTTCGCGGCGGGAGTTCGGTCGGTATCTATTCGTTTCGTTACAGTACTTGTACTTGCAATAGCCAATAGTGATCAAAAGAGAAAACCATATATCGTTCGAAAACAAAAAACGAATATCGATACCAAGACCTATGTTGTTCAATTAATATCGATTCGATTGGTTTGCGTTCTATGTTTATTTATTTTCTCAACAATGTGATATAAATTTTTTTGATAACGAATATTGTGCCGCAATCATACCAAACCGAACCGGAACCGACTGAACAACATTTGTATCAGTACCAACATTTATTTATTTTCATTTTCTTTCTGATTAATTGACACTGTATCGCTACAATATTTTACCCAACCGAAGAACATCATTTTCGGTTTAGGAGTTTATTAATATATTTTTTCTTTCGATAAACTGACATCGTATTGCTACCTTACCATACCGAACATCAATAACGTTACCAACCGAAGAACATCATTTTCGGTTTAGGAGTTTATTTATATATTTTTTCTTTCGATAAACTGACATCGTATTGCTACCTTACCATACCGAACATCAACAACGTTACCAGTACCGTGACACTCTAAACCGATCGGTGTCGTACGAACAACATCGATGCTAGTACCGATGTTTGTTTTTATCGTTTTCGGCAATGTAAAACATGTGTTGATTTCTATACCAAGTGCATGTATCGTTTTGGTACAGTAACGAACCGAACCGATTCCGATCTAATGAACGCGGTAACATGCCATCACAACGTGTGGGCAAATAACTTGAAATGTTAAAAAATAAATAAACATAGACACGGATTTATTTATTTATTTATTTTTTGTAAAAACTTAGCAAAAAAAAGCAAATTAAATAATCAATAAAATATAACCAATAAAAATAAAAATACTTAAACTTATCTATTCCTATTTATTACTAAAAATAACACATAAATATTTAAAAATTATAACCTACTGTTCATCACAAGTTTTAATTAATATGTATAATACATATTGTGGTTTTCTATATTTATTTTGATGACTATTGATGTGTGCAAAATGCAACATATAAATTACATCAAATATGGCATAAAACTAACCCTTTTTAGTACTAATGTTCGAAAAAGTGTGTTTTTGTCTTCCTTTTGTATTTTCAGGATTAAATGAGCTCAAATGAACAATAGAAGCAAAAAGGCAGCTAAATCTAACATAAATACAAGAAAAGGAACAAACGTGGCATGCCCGACCCCCCGACAGCATCTTCCCAAGCAAAATCAAGAAGACATACTGAGCACGGGGGCGTGCCCAAGTGTCAGCAGAAAAGACAAAGCTGTAGAAGCTTCTATCACCCACCACGGGGGCGTGCCCAGCGGACACGGGGCCGTGGTCAACTCTAAGATTCGCAGAATCTGGGGAAATCTTGATAGTACAGATACGCTTCTGCACACGGGGTCGTGCCCAGCGGACACGGGGGCGTGGTCAACTAATGCAGACAAACTGCAATTAAAGAAGAAAGAGAAGGAAGGTGGACACGGGGCCGTGCCCGAGCCTCTGTTCAGCCTATAAATAGGGGTTCTTGACTTATTTGCAAACCATCCCTTGGCACACCACCTCTCTCACACTTCACCCACCACCATCACAACACCATCATCCACCACCATCATCCATCATCCATCATAGAGTGTGTGAGTCGTCTCGGGATCCAAGATTGATCGTAAGAGTTCTTGACAATCAAAGGCCATGTTTGCCTAAGTCTCTTACATCACTTGGTGAAGACAAATGTCTAGTGTAATACTTTTTATTTTTAATCTTTTCGCACTTTTTATTTGGTTATGTATTAATAACTTTAATAACTAGTTTCTTATGTTGAAGGTGATTCTTCCTTATCGTTTGTCCGTGGTGTCTTGGCATTATTTTACTGTCTATATAAAATAAAAGATTTTCACCATTCATATCTCCACGGTCTATATGGAGATATGTTGGCTACCTGGTCGGGGGTTAAGGGAACGGTTTGGTAAGAGTCTTGTCTTGTTCAGTGTATAGATCCCGCAAGGACCTGTGTCAAATTTAGTAGGACCTCCTTCAATACCCACCGGTATTGGATGGCGGGGGTCCAAACTCTTTGATCCCCTCATATGTAAGCTACTATTAATACTTTAACCCGGCTACTTATGACTGTATCCGTGCTGACTCAGACTACTTAGCCGAGGGTAACGTCACCTTCAAAAGAGAGGCCTACCATAATATGCATTAATAACTTAATTAATTATCTTTCAATAATCCAACCCTTTAGGATTGTATCTTTGCTGACTCAAACTACTGGGTTGAGGGTAACGTCACCTTCAAAAGAGGGGCCTACTACAATAACTAAGATAATCTCTTAAATAGTGCAAAAGTGCAGAAATAATCAAAGGTTACACTAAACACGAGTCGGATCCAAGTGATTCATCTTGTCTATCTGTTTTATTTTATTTTTCAGCAGTTTAGTTAGTTTTTATTTTTTTAGTTTAAAACCTTTTTCTAAACTTTTGATTTGATTAGACGTTGAGGATAAACTGGTACTAAAAGCTCTTGTGTCCTTGGACGACCTCGGTATCTTACCAACACTATACTACGCTCACGATGGGTGCACTTGCCCATATGTGTGTTTAGTGTTAGTAAATATCGTGTTTCATAAATTTAAAACTTGGCTAAAGAGTGTTAAAGGGTTTAAAAATATACATTAAAAACTAATAACACTCACGCACATCACTATCCTGGTGTGACATTTTCTTTTTTGTTTACCATACATTCTTACATTGTTACTTGATATTTTATTTCAGTTGAGTTGACTATCTGTGTTTTTATGTTTTAATATTCAAATGGTTTAAAGACTCAACGCAATCTAAATTATTGAAATTATCTCTGACGAGGTATGACCCCGATCGGCTATCCCGACCCGGTCGTTACCTATTATTTTATTATAAATATTTAATTACACATGTTTATTCTAGAATGTTCTATTCTGCATGGATAAACCACGTAACCAAATCTCCAACCTTTTGGGAAGATCATGCAAATCTCTAACTTATCGGAGCCCATCCTAAGTTAGGGGAAACCCTAATTGTAAACTATAAATAGAGGTAAACATCAAAGGTATGGATCATCTTGCTCTCGTTTACTCTCTCTCTTTACATAAATACTTTCTTTCTCCCAAACCGAGACTTATTCTCACGCCGGAGGGTGGTTACAGGAACTACCCCATTCCTGTAATGAGTCCTAACGGTGTTTGGTTTTGCAGTTAGCTGTTTGGGTCACCAAAGAGTTGAAGTCCTAGTCGGAGCCTACCCATAAGGTCAGTGTTTCTTCATTGGCGCCATCCATGGGACCGAACGGTAACAACATCAAGATTAAACCCAATGGCAAGCGATAAGAACACGACAATAACACCAAGTCAGGCAATGATAACCAGCAACCCATTGCTGGAGACGAGTCCTGTTACCACCATGCCGACTTCACCTGCTGTGACCATGACCAGGTCTCTCGACCTGGAATTTGAAGCAGAAGCACCACCACCAGGGTTTGCAGGCACCTCTGCTATTTCTTCTGGAACGGAAGCAGCAGACCTTTTTTCATACACCTCTTTGCAGTTCCGGTCAGTGGTACCAACCACAATAGACACTAACGTCTCCACCCCAACATCAACCATTAGTGCACAGACTATACGTCATAGCACTATGCCGGTTATCACATCCGCAAGCCCAAGTATTACTACACCGCATATGAGCATGGCTCAATACTATCAGCCCTCGGCTACATACGCCATGTCGCCTTTATACTCAACAACATTAAAGGCGGCATTGTCCACTCCGCCACACCAGCCGGTCATCTTGCCTCCAGGGATTATGAATGCCCCAGTCACGCCGGGAAATCAAGCTTACTTCCCAGGTTACTACTATGCACCCCCATACGGGTATTTACCCCCATACAATACTCAAACATATACTCCTCAATGGTGGCACAAAGTTATACTCAGCAGTTGCCATACGGGGCGCAGCAATTAATTCTTCCAGTAGTACTGTTAAGTATACTGTTAATTCTTTCAAGTTGCTGCTTAACAACTTCTAATTGTTCGTCTCTGCTGCTAATGTATGTTTCTAAGATTGTTTTTATCTCTTTAACATACTGCTGTCGGTCTGTATTTAACAGTGCTGTGAATTCGGCTAAAGCTCAGTGTTAGTAATCTCGAACTCGTGTTGTTCGGATCTGTGTTCCTGTTTTTCTTTTAATTTTTCATCATTTTTAGTTTTTCTTTTGAAAAGCTGATTTATGATTAGAAAATTTAAAGAATCTGCCATGTTATTAACAGTGCCAAATAGTCCTTGAAGACTGCTAGCATGAAACCCATGAGTGTTTTTCATGTTTAGGTAACAGGAATACTGATTACCATTTCCTAATACGAAGTAATTCGTATCTTCCTGTACATAGTGGACAGGATGAGCTGTTGGTATTTCTAACAATTGTTCGTCGTAACGAGACATTGTAGGAATACTGCTTCTTCCCAATTCAAGTATTTAGAACCGTAAGATGGCTCTGATACCAGATAGGGGGAGTTTTTCCTGAAAACGAGGGACGTAGAGGCGAAACTCTTTTTATCCTGATTTCAGTACTTGCTGGCTGCGGAATCAAGCTATACCTTTTAGCAAAGAATGCTATTAAGTTTAGCTTCATTTTCTTTGATTGAACTAGTTTTGAGCTATCTTAGCCTTTTTCTCGGATAAGATAATTCCTTCTTTTAAACATATTTCCAGGAGTCTTATGACGTGGAAATAATGTTCTTCCTCAGTTCTACTGAAGACAATAATGTCATCAACGTAGACTGTACAATGTTTAGATAAAATGTTACTAGGGTCTTTCAACCTTAGTGCATTATCTATTCTTCTTTGGAATAGTCCTGGTGCTTGTTTTAATCCAAACGCCACAACATTCCATTCATACTGACCATTAGGACAACTGAAAGCTGTTAATGGTCTGCACGATTCCTTCAATGGTATTTGCCAAAACCCTGATTTGCAATCAAAGGTGGAATACCAATGGCTGTCTTTGATCATGTGTATTAATTCTTCCTTTTTGGGAAGATAATACCCATTATCAACGGTATGTTTGTTTAACTGTTTGTAGTTAACAACCATCCGTTTCTTTCCTCTTCTCTTTTCGGCTTCATTTTCAACCATGAAGGCCGGACTAGAGTGAGGGCTCTTAGAGTGTCTTATGACGTTTTGTTCTAAGAGTGCCTTGATTTGGATCCGAAATTCTTCTCGGTCCTGAATAGAGTAATTCATTGGTTTTACTCTAATCACTGTCTTTTCATCTAAGAGTTTTATCTCTACGTGTAGAGACTCGTTTCTTAGAGCTTTGTTGATAGCCTTATCCAAAGGATTTTCACTAACAACTTTACTTAATGCTTTTTCACAATCATTTTTATTAAGTTTTGAAAACTTGTAAAAATCATTGTGTATTTTCATTAAGGCTTCTTGAATTGTTTGCAATTTATGAAATCTTTTGAAAGTCATTTTGCTACAATTTTCTTGAAATAATTTTAACTGCAAAACTGGAGTTTTAATTATTTCTGGTTCGTTTATTGCGTTTACCTCCGCAATATTCTTTTTATCTACCTGAATCTCACCACGTTTACGCGATTTGTCGTGACTCTGAATAAAGGTAGGTGCTGCTACGCTGTAGGCTTGGGTTATCCTGTCAATGGTAACCTGTTCAAGCTGTTCACCGTTCTGTCTTTTCTTGTGTAATAATACCCTGTCAACATACTGTACAAAAGGGTTGTATAACAACAAGAAATTATTTCCTAAGAGGAAATCTACTCCTGAATTTTGCTGGTAAACAGTAGGTATCCTGAACTGTTCTCCTGCAATGCTGACATCCAAATTCCTGCATACTTTTGTTAGTGTAATAACTCTAGTATCTGCAATTTGGACTTTTACCTTATTTTGGGCCTCGACCCATCTGTCTGGCGGGATCACATGTTCATGTGCCACGCAGATGCTTGCTCCTGTGTCTACATAGGCATGTAGATGATAGGTCCTATATCCGGTAAACTTAAATTGTACCTTTATATAGGTGCTATTAGGATTGGTGATATTTGTATAAATATGCTCAATCCCACTCGGAGTCTGAGTCATCAGTACAAGTGTACCAATCTTCTCCTGGTTTACTTGTGAAGTAACCTTCTTCGCTTTTGAGCTCTAGTTCGTATTCTGAACAAGGCTCATCAGGCTCACTTTCAATAGGTATGAAACCCATTCTGTAAATAACTTGGAGCTGCTTTTGCTTTTCCTTGTTATTAAGTTTTCTGTTGGGACATTCATTCGCATAATGTCCTTCTTCCTGGCAAATCCAACATTTGCATGTTTTCTTGCCTTTGGGACAAAACTGGCTTTTGTCTTGCCTTTTGGAACTACGCTTGTATTTGCGTCTATACCGAGGCTTTTCAGGCTTGGTATGTTTGTTCCTTTTCCTATACCTGGTAGAGTATCTTCGATACTTCTTTTTACCAGAATAGTGCTTCTTCTTTTTAGACCACTTCCTAGTTTTTGAACTAGGTGTAGAACATCCCCATTGATTAGGTATGTCTATGAGTCTAGGATCGCAACAAGGGCGATTTTGGAACTTTTGAAGAGATTGTTGGAAGTTGTGTTCCTTACAATATTCTTCAATTTGTTCTTTTAACAATCTGAACCTTCCGGCTAGACCGTCTGTGATATGAGCAGGCTTGGTTTCCCAAAGCTTGATCATTTTTTCCGACCATAAAGGTGGAAGCTTCTGATAGAATCTTTCATCATAAAGATGTCTGGATTCTAGAGGAAGATCATAGTACCATAACTGGAATTCGCAATTGAATTGTTCGTATAGGCATATGTTGCATAAGCGTATGTTTTCTAACATATACTTAGCTTTTTCCTCTTTCTTTTTGTTAACCGCTTCTTTGTTGGTAAGTTCTTGTATACCTACAAATTCATTGATTAACAATCTGGATAATAGGCTTATGTAAGCGTGTGCTGTTTTGGCTGGATCATCACGTCCTTCAAGCAAAGCTGCTTGCTCAATGAGAGCTGGGTAAGTGGATGATTCATACCATCTTCTGACGTTACCAGTCATATGATAGGCCAGGTATGCTTTAAGCATTTCTGGTGAGGTGATCCTATCAATGTTGGTTGCAACGATGAGTTGCATTCTTCTCGTCCATCCATCGATTTCTCGTTCTGGATGTCTACAACAGTCTAAATCTAGACGGCTGTCTTCTTCTGAGTTTACATTTCCTTTTGGAATGTATCTCGTATCAACTCTGCTTTTAGCTTGAGTGGATCTTCTTCTTCTCATTGGTGGGATACGTCTGCTTGGTCTAAGCATTTGAGGTATCTCAAACCGTGGTGGTGGCATGGCGTTGTAATCAGGATTGATTCCATCGTCTGATGCATCCCAAAACTGGTCTGACCATTGATTATACATCTCGTCTTCAGTTTCGTTCCACTGATATCCTGCAGGTGCTGGCCTTGGTTTGGCTTCGCCGCCGCCTGAATCGTAGAAACCATCGTCGTCGAGAGTTTCTTCCTTGATGTGAGGAAAGGCTTTGTTCCTAACTTCATCATCTTCTGATTCTTCGTCTGAACTATAGGTGCCTATATGTTCTTGAACGAAAAGCTTTTCATACCTTTTTAAGGTATCTTCTATGCCTGAGATAGAGTATTCTTCTGAGGAAGAATTCATTATTCAAGGCGTAGATCTTTCTGTTTCTCTCTAGGAGGGGGATCCTTTAAAGAGTAGTTCTTAGTATTCCAGATCGGAGTATCTTTATTTCCACGACTTCCTAATAAAGGAGGAGGATAATACTTGATCATACTAGAACTTTTCTGGGAAGAACTTCCTTGAGGGACGTTCTTCAATTCTTCAGAAATGATTTTTCTGAGTGTCTTGTCATTTTCCAAATTGAGTTTATGTAACTCAGTTAGGACAATGTCTGCTAAGTTCCTTTCTTGTATGTCTACAAGAAGGTCTCTGATACTGATAAGAATATCAGTATTAGTGTTCAGGATTTGGTGACCATCATGCATAAGATGAGGCCATGGTCCAGGTTGTGAACACTTACACGTAACTTGATAACCATGATAGTCATATACCGTAGGTACATCCAAAGGGACTACTTTCGTATGTTCCATTTTTGGATCAAGGTTCATGTTTTCTTCTTTATACTTTCTATATTGCTGAGAATGATAAAGTTTTTCAAACTCAGTGATAGGAAGTATTTTCCCATTTAAATCCATCATTCCTGATAGGATTTCTGTCATTTTTGACAGCTGCGAAACTACATCGGGAAGTACTCTTTCGAGATACTGAGTGAGTGTTTCATTGTTCTTTTTGTTGTGTTCCATGACTTATTAAAGTCTGGTTTCAACAGTTCTATTTAGATTTTTTAGCTGGTAAGCTAATTCATCTAAATTCTTCGCAGTTTGTAAAGAACTGGAAGCTTCTTCTTGTAATGCAGTGTAATTCTGCATTCTAAGCATCGGAGTAGTAGTCTTGGAGAGACTAGATAAACTTTTCGAAGGATTTCTCAACATGTGATGATTTTTGATTTCAAAATTCACATTGCATGTAGAGGTTTCTGCAAAAAGTTTTTCTACTTCAATTCTTTTGCTGCTTCGGTATTGTACGCTATGACTGCTGTTTGTCAAGGCATACCCTACTGCAAATGTTATAGTAAAAGGCATGTCACCTTTTGCCATAAGTTCTTGTCTATGAAATTTATAGACGATTCCGATAGAATTATCGAGGTTTAAGGTTTCCAAGGGTATTCCAAAATTTAAATTTGTTTTAAATTTTATAACAGAATATCCTAGATTTCCTTCAACATAACAGATAATTCTTTCTGGCGTAGTTATACGGTTATCGATTAAGATTATGTCCATTGGGGTATGGATTCCTTTAAGAAAGGTTGATCTTATGGTAACCATAACTGAGCCTATGTGAAGATTTTGCATCTTCTCCCTGTGCTTCTTAGGAATGCTTTGCATACGTTTTTCTAATTCATCAAGTTGAATTAAACTTAAGCCTAACGTTCCTTGAGCTTGAGATATTTCTACTGGGTATTCCTTTACAAACATTCCCATGTAGATAATATTCTTCCTGGAGATCAATTTGGATAATTGATCTATAACATTCTGTTGAATGTTTTCCCCTTCGGAAATCATTTTATTTCCTTCTTTTTCAAGCTTTTTGATTAGCTTCTGATTGCTAACTAAGGCATCACTGACGATAGGCATGTAGATGATAAGTCTACATAATGCTAAAGGAAGCTATTACCGCTATTAAAGCAGTAATTGAAACCTGGAAAATTGACGAAGAATATCACACAAGATATGCTCTCCGTGATAACATTCACGAAGACCTTCGACAATTTCTCAGAACCGAGAACGAAGAGCTAGAACGAATTGTTTTAGAAATGCAAGACTCCGTAAGGAGATTTGAACGAATTGTTAATGGCAGACGATAAGTCTTCCTTTAGCATTAGGTATACACACCAAGATCACTTAGGTTTTCTTAGGTCTGAACGCCGACAACTTCAGCTTGAATTACAATTAATTGTAACTCAAAAAAGGGAATTGGAATTAACCAAAAGGCATCTTAAGATTAAGGCGAAAAAATTAAGAGAATTTTCAAAACTTGAAAAAGAATATTTTTTCAAATTAAAAGAAATAGACGCCCAGCTTTAATCCTTTATGGATTATCAGACCAGACTTAGAGAATTAAGTCTTAGACTTAGACTCTATCAAGAAGATTTAGAGACTATCAAAAAAGATATAGCTCTAATAGAGAATATCATTGAGAGGTTTCCCTCCATGATAAATGAACTGTTTCATGATCTCGCCTTCCTAGAAGAACGAAGAAATGAAATAACTAGTTCAATCAAAGAAAATGAAGCTAAACTTAATAGCATTCTTTGCTAAAAGGTATAGCTTGATTCCGCAGCCAGCAAGTACTGAAATCAGGATAAAAAGAGTTTCGCCTCTACGTCCCTCGTTTTCAGGAAAAACTCCCCCTATCTGGTATCAGAGCCATCTTACGGTTCTAAATACTTGAATTGGGAAGAAGCAGTATTCCTACAATGTCTCGTTACGACGAACAATTGTTAGAAATACCAACAGCTCATCCTGTCCACTATGTACAGGAAGATACGAATTACTTCGTATTAGGAAATGGTAATCAGTATTCCTGTTACCTAAACATGAAAAACACTCATGGGTTTCATGCTAGCAGTCTTCAAGGACTATTTGGCACTGTTAATAACATGGCAGATTCTTTAAATTTTCTAATCATAAATCAGCTTTTCAAAAGAAAAACTAAAAATGATGAAAAATTAAAAGAAAAACAGGAACACAGATCCGAACAACACGAGTTCGAGATTACTAACACTGAGCTTTTAGCCCAATTCACAGCACTGTTAAATACAGACCGACAACAGTATGTTAAAGAGATAAAAACAATCTTAGAAACATACATTAGCAGCAGAGACGAACAATTAGAAGTTGTTAAGCAGCAACTTGAAAGAATTAACAGTATACTTAACAGTACTACTGAGCATGACTGGCAGAAAGGTCAATTCAAAGAATTGAACAATCATATCCAGGCAGCAATTAATTCTTCCAAGTCTCAAAACAAAGAATTGATTCAGTCTAATCAGCAAGTCATAGACCAGTTAAGAAATCTTTCTTCCACAAAGAAAGAAGAACATGTCATTGACTTACAGCCAATCCTAGATAGACTTCCGTCTACTAAGGAACGAGAAAAAGAAATCTTTGATCCTAAGGATGGAGATATCTTTCACGCAGCAAACTTTGCCTCAAAAGTTTGGAAGAATCTTGAAAGTGTTATAGTACCTACACTAAACACTCTCAACAACAAGCTTTGATCACAATTAACCTAGTTAATTATGGCTAAGGATAACACCTTTGACGACTTAGTAACACTAATCGACCGAAAGGAAGATAGTAAACATTTTGTCAGTGATGCCTTAGTTAGCAATCAGAAGCTAATCAAAAAGCTTGAAAAAGAAGGAAATAAAATGATTTCCGAAGGGGAAAACATTCAACAGAATGTTATAGATCAATTATCCAAATTGATCTCCAGGAAGAATATTATCTACATGGGAATGTTTGTAAAGGAATACCCAGTAGAAATATCTCAAGCTCAAGGAACGTTAGGCTTAAGTTTAATTCAACTTGATGAATTAGAAAAACGTATGCAAAGCATTCCTAAGAAGCACAGGGAGAAGATGCAAAATCTTCACATAGGCTCAGTTATGGTTACCATAAGATCAACCTTTCTTAGAGGAATCCATACCCCAATGGACATAATCTTAATCGATAACCGTATAACTACGCCAGAAAGAATTATCTGTTATGTTGAAGGAAATCTAGGATATTCTGTTATAAAATTTAAAACAAATTTAAATTTTGGAATACCCTTGGAAACCTTAAACCTCGATAATTCTATCGGAATCGTCTATAAATTTCATAGACAAGAACTTATGGCAAAAGGTGACATGCCTTTTACTATAACATTTGCAGTAGGGTATGCCTTGACAAACAGCAGTCATAGCGTACAATACCGAAGCAGCAAAAGAATTGAAGTAGAAAAACTTTTTGCAGAAACCTCTACATGCAATGTGAATTTTGAAATCAAAAATCATCACATGTTGAGAAATCCTTCGAAAAGTTTATCTAGTCTCTCCAAGACTACTACTCCGATGCTTAGAATGCAGAATTACACTGCATTACAAGAAGAAGCTTCCAGTTCTTTACAAACTGCGAAGAATTTAGATGAATTAGCTTACCAGCTAAAAAATCTAAATAGAACTGTTGAAACCAGACTTTAATAAGTCATGGAACACAACAAAAAGAACAATGAAACACTCACTCAGTATCTCGAAAGAGTACTTCCCGATGTAGTTTCGCAGCTGTCAAAAATGACAGAAATCCTATCAGGAATGATGGATTTAAATGGGAAAATACTTCCTATCACTGAGTTTGAAAAACTTTATCATTCTCAGCAATATAGAAAGTATAAAGAAGAAAACATGAACCTTGATCCAAAAATGGAACATACGAAAGTAGTCCCTTTGGATGTACCTACGGTATATGACTATCATGGTCATCAAGTTACGTGTAAGTGTTCACAACCTGGACCATGGCCTCATCTTATGCATGATGGTCACCCAATCCTGAACACTCATACTGATATTCTTATCAGTATCAGAGACCTTCTTGTAGACATACAAGAAAGGAACTTAGCAGACATTGTCCTAACTGAGTTACATAAACTCAATTTGGAAAATGACAAGACACTCAGAAAAATCATTTCTGAAGAATTGAAGAACGTCCCTCAAGGAAGTTCTTCCCAGAAAAGTTCTAGTATGATCAAGTATTATCCTCCTCCTTTATTAGGAAGTCGTGGAAATAAAGATACTCCGATCTGGAATACTAAGAACTACTCTTTAAAGGATCCCCCTCCTAGAGAGAAACAGAAAGATCTACGCCTTGAATAATGAATTCTTCCTCAGAAGAATACTCTATCTCAGGCATAGAAGATACCTTAAAAAGGTATGAAAAGCTTTTCGTTCAAGAACATATAGGCACCTATAGTTCAGACGAAGAATCAGAAGATGATGAAGTTAGGAACAAAGCCTTTCCTCACATCAAGGAAGAAACTCTCGACGACGATGGTTTCTACGATTCAGGCGGCGGCGAAGCCAAACCAAGGCCAGCACCTGCAGGATATCAGTGGAACGAAACTGAAGACGAGATGTATAATCAATGGTCAGACCAGTTTTGGGATGCATCAGACGATGGAATCAATCCTGATTACAACGCCATGCCACCACCACGGTTTGAGATACCTCAAATGCTTAGACCAAGCAGACGTATCCCACCAATGAGAAGAAGAAGATCCACTCAAGCTAAAAGCAGAGTAGATACGAGATACATTCCAAAAGGAAATGTAAACTCAGAAGAAGACAGCCGTCTAGATTTAGACTGTTGTAGACATCCAGAACGAGAAATCGATGGATGGACGAGAAGAATGCAACTCATCGTTGCAACCAACATTGATAGGATCACCTCACCAGAAATGCTTAAAGCATACCTGGCCTATCATATGACTGGTAACGTCAGAAGATGGTATGAATCATCCACTTACCCAGCTCTCATTGAGCAAGCAGCTTTGCTTGAAGGACGTGATGATCCAGCCAAAACAGCACACGCTTACATAAGCCTATTATCCAGATTGTTAATCAATGAATTTGTAGGTATACAAGAACTTACCAACAAAGAAGCGGTTAACAAAAAGAAAGAGGAAAAAGCTAAGTATATGTTAGAAAACATACGCTTATGCAACATATGCCTATACGAACAATTCAATTGCGAATTCCAGTTATGGTACTATGATCTTCCTCTAGAATCCAGACATCTTTATGATGAAAGATTCTATCAGAAGCTTCCACCTTTATGGTCGGAAAAAATGATCAAGCTTTGGGAAACCAAGCCTGCTCATATCACAGACGGTCTAGCCGGAAGGTTCAGATTGTTAAAAGAACAAATTGAAGAATATTGTAAGGAACACAACTTCCAACAATCTCTTCAAAAGTTCCAAAATCGCCCTTGTTGCGATCCTAGACTCATAGACATACCTAATCAATGGGGATGTTCTACACCTAGTTCAAAAACTAGGAAGTGGTCTAAAAAGAAGAAGCACTATTCTGGTAAAAAGAAGTATCGAAGATACTCTACCAGGTATAGGAAAAGGAACAAACATACCAAGCCTGAAAAGCCTCGGTATAGACGCAAATACAAGCGTAGTTCCAAAAGGCAAGACAAAAGCCAGTTTTGTCCCAAAGGCAAGAAAACATGCAAATGTTGGATTTGCCAGGAAGAAGGACATTATGCGAATGAATGTCCCAACAGAAAACTTAATAACAAGGAAAAGCAAAAGCAGCTCCAAGTTATTTACAGAATGGGTTTCATACCTATTGAAAGTGAGCCTGATGAGCCTTGTTCAGAATACGAACTAGAGCTCAAAA
Source organism: Helianthus tuberosus (assembly GCA_030545235.1). Lineage (NCBI taxonomy): Eukaryota > Viridiplantae > Streptophyta > Magnoliopsida > Asterales > Asteraceae > Helianthus > Helianthus tuberosus. The sequence continues at coordinate 193,529,548 of CM060412.1, read as the reverse complement.
GCGAAGAAGGTTACTTCACAAGTAAACCAGGAGAAGATTGGTACACTTGTACTGATGACTCAGACTCCGAGTGGGATTGAGCATATTTATACAAATATCACCAATCCTAATAGCACCTATATAAAGGTACAATTTAAGTTTACCGGATATAGGACCTATCATCTACATGCCTATGTAGACACAGGAGCAAGCATCTGCGTGGCACATGAACATGTGATCCCGCCAGACAGATGGGTCGAGGCCCAAAATAAGGTAAAAGTCCAAATTGCAGATACTAGAGTTATTACACTAACAAAAGTATGCAGGAATTTGGATGTCAGCATTGCAGGAGAACAGTTCAGGATACCTACTGTTTACCAGCAAAATTCAGGAGTAGATTTCCTCTTAGGAAATAATTTCTTGTTGTTATACAACCCTTTTGTACAGTATGTTGACAGGGTATTATTACACAAGAAAAGACAGAACGGTGAACAGCTTGAACAGGTTACCATTGACAGGATAACCCAAGCCTACAGCGTAGCAGCACCTACCTTTATTCAGAGTCACGACAAATCGCGTAAACGTGGTGAGATTCAGGTAGATAAAAAGAATATTGCGGAGGTAAACGCAATAAACGAACCAGAAATAATTAAAACTCCAGTTTTGCAGTTAAAATTATTTCAAGAAAATTGTAGCAAAATGACTTTCAAAAGATTTCATAAATTGCAAACAATTCAAGAAGCCTTAATGAAAATACACAATGATCTTTACAAGTTTTCAAAACTTAATAAAAATGATTGTGAAAAAGCATTAAGTAAAGTTGTTAGTGAAAATCCTTTGGATAAGGCTATCAACAAAGCTCTAAGAAACGAGTCTCTACACGCAGAGATAAAACTCTTAGATGAAAAGACAGTGATTAGAGTAAAACCAATGAATTACTCTATTCAGGACCGAGAAGAATTTCGGATCCAAATCAAGGCACTCTTAGAACAAAACGTCATAAGACACTCTAAGAGCCCTCACTCTAGTCCGGCCTTCATGGTTGAAAATGAAGCCGAAAAGAGAAGAGGAAAGAAACGGATGGTTGTTAACTACAAACAGTTAAACAAACATACCGTTGATGATGGGTATTATCTTCCCAAAAAGGAAGAATTAATACACATGATCAAAGACAGCCATTGGTATTCCACCTTTGATTGCAAATAAGGGTTTTGGCAAATACCATTGAAGGAATCGTGCAGACCATTAACAGCTTTCAGTTGTCCTAATGGTCAGTATGAATGGAATGTTGTGGCGTTTGGATTAAAACAAGCACCAGGACTATTCCAAAGAAGAATAGATAATGCACTAAGGTTGAAAGACCCTAGTAACATTTTATCTAAACATTGTACAGTCTACGTTGATGACATTATTGTCTTCAGTAGAACTGAGGAAGACCATTATTTCCACGTCATAAGACCCCTGGAAATATGTTTAAAAGAAGGAATTATCTTATCCGAGAAAAAGGCTAAGATAGCTCAAACGAAAATCAATTTTCTAGGTTTAGAAATTGAAAATGGAAGAATCTGTATGCAGCCTCATATCTTAACAAAGATACACAAGTTTCCATCACAGATAGAGGACAAGAAACAACTTCAAAGGTTTCTAGGAACGCTAAATTATGTTAATAATTATATTAAAAATTTAGCAGAAATCAGGAAGCCTTTGCAGGCAAAATTAAAGAAAGATGTCACGTTTAAATGGGATGATAATGACACCTATTACGTTGATAAAATTAAGAAGAAACTGGTCAAGTTACCAGACATGTATCACCCTTCCGAGGATGACTACATGATTTTAGAAACGGATGCCTCTCAGGAATTCTGGGGAGCCGTTCTAAAAGCTAGAGTTAATCTAGCAAACAAACAGCCTCATACGAACTCCGATTCTATGAGTAGTCCTCATGACGCAGCCTTGATCAATCCAAAGGATCAAGTAAAGGAAGCTGATTCTTATGAATCAGGATCTACGGATCAAGCTGGTTATTCAGTCCAGTCTAATAAAACTGAAGCTTATGGTTGCATCATCCATCAAAAAAGATTGCCTAGTCCAGTTCAAACGGTTACTGGTAAAGACTCATCAAATCCGTTGATACCTGATGCTTTGGTAAAAAGCATATCCTCATCAGAGGAATTTTCAGAAAAACTGTGCCGATATACAAGCGGTACTTTTAAAGATGCGGAATTACGGTACCATAGCAACGAGAAGGAATATCTCGCTGTCAAGAATGGAATTGAAAAATTTAAGATTTATTTATTAAGTAAACCATTTTTGGTCCGAACGGACAACAAAAATTTTAAATACTTTTTAAATGTCAATCTTAAAGACGACTACAAACAAGGAAGGTTAACCCGTTGGCAACAATGGTTTGGCCAATTCACGTTTGAAGTCGAACACATCAAGGGAGAAAAGAACTCCTTGGCAGATTGCCTCACCAGAGAATTCGCAGGTGCAGGTACAAACTAAAGGAAGCTTATTCAGCATGTCTACACCAATGGACTACAAGAAAGCTCTCGATCAACAAATGAAGATCGACGAACAAATGACAATTGAAAAGAAACTTCTCGAGATCCTCAAGAAGAAAAATGAAATTGTCAAACTCCAGCATGAAGTTCTTATCGCTGAGCAAGAGATCAAGATCCTCCAGCTCAAAAATGGAACCTTCAAGACATAAGACTTTTCAAAAAACGAAAAGAAGCAGCCAACTCAGCCTACAACTTTGAAGACTCCAACGCCAGTTGCAGCGGTCGAAAAAAGCAAAAGAACAGGTTGAAGAAAAGAAGAGTGAGAAACCAACAACTTTCTCACCCAGCACTTCATCAAGCTCGGAAGTCAAAGAACCACTATTCTTTGAAGAACAGCCTCTTGAAGAAATAGAAGACGAAAGGGATACCCCTTACTACGTTGTCACCAAGGGTCCAAAACTTGGTATACATCGTAGCTTCAGCAAAGTAAAGGATATGCCTGCAGACTATTACGAAAAAGTAAAGTCTGAACCAGAAGCACAAGCCTTGTACAGCAAGATTAAGGCTAAGAAGACGGCTACACAAGAGTCACTTCAGAGTCTCAATCCCAGCAACTTGTTGATTTTACAATCCAAGTTAATCAAGACCACGGTCACAAAGCAGGAATGGTATAATTTCTACGAGAAATTAAACAATTCCACTGGAGAAGAAGACAATGTCATCATTGTCAAAAAAGGAAATCAAATTAGAGGAATTACTCTTGAAAAAGTTAATCCTAAAACATTGATTAATTATTTCAATTGTGGTTTCTTAGATATGATTTACCCAGGCACTAATCTCAGTGAACTTGAAGAATTTCCTGGTCTCAGAAGATCTATTCAAGTTTATGCCGAGAAGGCTAGGATATTCAGTCAGAAGAAAAGTCTGTTTATCAAAGTCATAAGCACTATTCCAGATTGGGAACTTGGTACGGATTTTCCAGCATACCATATTCTCAAAATTGGACCATCAGGCAAAATCGATCCACCGATGATTGCCACCAAAGAAGATGATCTCCCATCAGAAGAAGAGATTATCATGAGAAGACTTGATGGATTCTTTTACATCCTCAAGGAATTGCAGAAGATTGATAGCAGGAGCAGGATTAAGATCAACTATGCCACCGAGCATATTCTTGTCATCAGTCAACACCAGAAGAAAATCTCCACCGACGATTTCAATCGTATTCAAGAATGGCGGAAGATTTTGGCAACAAAACCACGTGTCTCAGTTGCCACCAAGGAACGTCTTGTTGAGGTCATGCCTTACGTCAGCACAGACGACAAGCAGTAATGGCGGTCCCTACCACCATTAAGGGGAAATTGAAAAGAAGATGCCAATCGCGTCGGCAAGCAATAATGTGATCTACTTTTCAACTTTTCCCGTCAGAAATTTGAAATTTCAATAATGTAGCGTCTATTGTAAGCGGGGCTTCCCACTATATAAGGGAGGCTTCCGCATCTAGTTTTATCATCAGGAGTTTAATCATCTATCACTACTACTATTGTAATCTTTCAGTTTTAATAAAAAAACTTTAAGCTTTCAGGAAGAAACCTTCGGGTTTAGATCTTCGGATCAAGAATTTATCCAGAAAGGATTAATTAATTAACTCTTCGGAGTTAATACTTAGAAGAACTCCTTAGGGTACACAGTCTGTTAGACTCAAGACAGGTTTGTCTGGAGGCCACGAGAGGGAAGAGCCGATTAGTACGCAGGAGGCGGAAGAGGCGAAGTACCGATAGGCTTGACTATATACCGTCATCAAGAGTCAGGAAAACGGAAGACGTGTTGGACCCATCCACAGGTATAAAAAGTTTCTTCAAGTTTTCAAAAAATTAAAAGAAATGATTTATCAAAATCAATCAACGGAAGCAATGATTTTCAAAAATCAAAACAAAAGAATCGTTTTCTAAAAATGGAAAATCCAACTTTAGAACAACAAATTAAGGAAGCAGAAAACGTTAAAATCAAACATCAAGAACATCTTGATAGATTAAAACGTGAACAGAAGAAGGTTGCGTATAAACGTGGACCTTATAAAAGAACTCAACCATCTCTCTGTAGAACTAAAATACAGGAAAATGGAAAGAAGGTTGAGAATGATGAAGATCTCTACACTTCTATCCAGAATGTAGAACTCTATCATCAAGCTTTGCTGAACTTCAGAGAAGAAATCAAACTTCTTCCCAGAAGTAAGCTTAGATCCAGAATCATAGAAAACAATCAGTCCTTGATTGATCTATGTAGAAAGAATTTGAGAAGAAAAGAAGAAGCCTCTTCTTCCTCATCTCAAACAGAGCAGACTCCGTCGTTATCGACAGTATTACAAAGAATTAAGAACCTAGAGGATACTCTCAACAGAGTTGAACTAAGGGTTCATAATCTTGAAATACCGATTATGACAGACTTAGAAGACATCCTACGAGATGATCAAAGTCTCCAATGGAGTATAGCAGATACAGACTAAGTTTGGTCATGGAAAATACTCAAGCAGTATTTGAAAGAGTAAGAAGACTCGAAGAGACTTTGTCTCAAGAGCAATTGCTTACCAGACATGCAGAACTTATCACTCTGTACGGAAGAATCTTTCCAGATGATACTCACCCAAGAGTTAATCTGTATAGAACAATCGATGATCTCCGAAAAAGATCACCTATTGGAATGGCACATCTAAATGACCTTGACACTGTTATAAAACAGGAAAGGAAAAATTTAGAACAAGAAGCTATTACCGCTATTAAAGCAGTAATTGAAACCTGGAAAATTGACGAAGAATATCACACAAGATATGCTCTCCGTGATAACATTCACGAAGACCTTCGACAATTTCTCAGAACCGAGAACGAAGAGCTAGAACGAATTGTTTTAGAAATGCAAGACTCCGTAAGGAGATTTGAACGAATTGTTAATGGCAGACGATAAGTCTTCCTTTAGCATTAGGTATACACACCAAGATCACTTAGGTTTTCTTAGGTCTGAACGCCGACAACTTCAGCTTGAATTACAATTAATTGTAACTCAAAAAAGGGAATTGGAATTAACCAAAAGGCATCTTAAGATTAAGGCGAAAAAATTAAGAGAATTTTCAAAACTTGAAAAAGAATATTTTTTCAAATTAAAAGAAATAGACGCCCAGCTTTAATCCTTTATGGATTATCAGACCAGACTTAGAGAATTAAGTCTTAGACTTAGACTCTATCAAGAAGATTTAGAGACTATCAAAAAAGATATAGCTCTAATTGAGAATATCATTGAGAGGTTTCCCTCCATGATAAATGAACTGTTTCATGATCTCGCCTTCCTAGAAGAACGAAGAAATGAAATAACTAGTTCAATCAAAGAAAATGAAGCTAAACTTAATAGCATTCTTTGCTAAAAGGTATAGCTTGATTCCGCAGCCAGCAAGTACTGAAATCAGGATAAAAAGAGTTTCGCCTCTACGTCCCTCGTTTTCAGGAAAAACTCCCCCTATCTGGTATCAGAGCCATCTTACGGTTCTAAATACTTGAATTGGGAAGAAGCAGTATTCCTACAATGTCTCGTTACGACGAACAATTGTTAGAAATACCAACAGCTCATCCTGTCCACTATGTACAGGAAGATACGAATTACTTCGTATTAGGAAATGGTAATCAGTATTCCTGTTACCTAAACATGAAAAACACTCATGGGTTGGAGTAGTTCTTTGGATTACTAACAATTGCAGACTATTACTAACACTGATCCGAACAACACGAGTTCGAGAAGGGGAAGCCAAACCAATTGCTCTTGAGACAAAGTCTCTTCGAGTCTTCTTACTCTTTCAAATACTGCTTGAGTATTTTCCATGACCAAACTTAGTCTGTATCTGCTATACTCCATTGGAGACTTTGATCATCTCGAAGGATGTCTTCTAAGTCTGTCATAATCGGTATTTCAAGATTATGAACCCTTAGTTCAACTCTGTTGAGAGTATCCTCTAGGTTCTTAATTCTTTGTAATACTGTCGATAACGACGGAGTCTGCTCTGTTTGAGATGAGGAAGAAGAGGCTTCTTCTTTTCTTCTCAAATTCTTTCTACATAGATCAATCAAGGACTGATTGTTTTCTATGATTCTGGATCTAAGCTTACTTCTGGGAAGAAGTTTGATTTCTTCTCTGAAGTTCAGCAAAGCTTGATGATAGAGTTCTACATTCTGGATAGAAGTGTAGAGATCTTCATCATTCTCAACCTTCTTTCCATTTTCCTGTATTTTAGTTCTACAGAGAGATGGTTGAGTTCTTTTATAAGGTCCACGTTTATACGCAACCTTCTTCTGTTCACGTTTTAATCTATCAAGATGTTCTTGATGTTTGATTTTAACGTTTTCTGCTTCCTTAATTTGTTGTTCTAAAGTTGGATTTTCCATTTTTAGAAAACGATTCTTTTGTTTTGATTTTTGAAAATCATTGCTTCCGTTGATTGATTTTGATAAATCATTTCTTTTAATTTTTTGAATACTTGAAGAAACTTTTTATACCTGTGGATGGGTCCAACACGTCTTCCGTTTTCCTGACTCTTGATGACGGTATATAGTCAAGCCTATCGGTACTTCGCCTCTTCCGCCTCCTGCGTACTAATCGGCTCTTCCCTCTCGTGGCCTCCAGACAAACCTGTCTTGAGTCTAACAGACTGTGTACCCTAAGGTGTTCTTCTAAGTATTAACTCCGAAGAGTTAATTAATTAATCCTTTCTGGATTAATTCTTGATCCGAAGATCTAAACCCGAAGGTTTCTTCCTGAAAGCTTAAAGCTTTTTTATTAAAACTGAAAGATTACAATAGTAGTAGTGATAGATGATTAAACTCCTGATGATAAAACTAGATGCGGAAGCCTCCCTTATATAGTGGGAAGCCCCGCTTACAATAGACGCTACATTATTGAAATTTCAAATTTCTGACGGGAAAAGTTGAAAAGTAGATCACATTATTGCTTGCCGACGCGGTTGGCATCTTCTTTTCAATTTCCCCTTAATGGTGGTAGGGACCGCCATTACTGCTTGTCGTCTGTGCTGACGTAAGGCATGACCTCAACAAGACGTTCCTTGGTGGCAACTGAGACACGTGGTTTTGTTGCCAAAATCTTCCGCCATTCTTTAATACGATTGAAATCGTCGGTGGAGATTTTCTTCTGGTGTTGACTGATGACAAGAATATGCTCGGTGGCATAGTTGATCTTAATCCTGCTCCTGCTATCAATCTTCTGCAATTCCTTGAGGATGTAAAAGAATCCATCAAGTCTTCTCATGATAATCTCTTCTTCTGATGGGAGATCATCTTCTTTGGTGGCAATCATCGGTGGATCGATTTTGCCTGATGGTCCAATTTTGAGAATATGGTATGCTGGAAAATCCGTACCAAGTTCCCAATCTGGAATAGTGCTTATGACTTTGATAAACAGACTTTTCTTCTGACTGAATATCCTAGCCTTCTCGGCATAAACTTGAATAGATCTTCTGAGACCAGGAAATTCTTCAAGTTCACTGAGATTAGTGCCTGGGTAAATCATATCTAAGAAACCACAATTGAAATAATTAATCAATGTTTTAGGATTAACTTTTTCAAGAGTAATTCCTCTAATTTGATTTCCTTTTTTGACAATGATGACATTGTCTTCTTCTCCAGTGGAATTGTTTAATTTCTCGTAGAAATTATACCATTCCTGCTTTGTGACCGTGGTCTTGATTAACTTGGATTGTAAAATCAACAAGTTGCTGGGATTGAGACTCTGAAGTGACTCTTGTGTAGCCGTCTTCTTAGCCTTAATCTTGCTGTACAAGGCTTGTGCTTCTGGTTCAGACTTTACTTTTTCGTAATAGTCTGCAGGCATATCCTTTACTTTGCTGAAGCTACGATGTATACCAAGTTTTGGACCCTTGGTGACAACGTAGTAAGGGGTATCCCTTTCGTCTTCTATTTCTTCAAGAGGCTGTTCTTCAAAGAATAGTGGTTCTTTGACTTCCGAGCTTGATGAAGTGCTGGGTGAGAAAGTTGTTGGTTTCTCACTCTTCTTTTCTTCAACCTGTTCTTTGCTTTTTTCGACCGCTGCAACTGGCGTTGGAGTCTTCAAAGTTGTAGGCTGAGTTGGCTGCTTCTTTTCGTTTTTTGAAAAGTCTTCTGTCTTGAAGGTTCCATTTTTGAGCTGGAGGATCTTGATCTCTTGCTCAGCGATAAGAACTTCATGCTGGAGTTTGACAATTTCATTTTTCTTCTTGAGGATCTCGATAAGTTTCTTTTCAATTGTCATTTGTTCGTCGATCTTCATTTGTTGATCGAGAGCTTTCTTGTAGTCCATTGGTGTAGACATGCTGAATAAGCTTCCTTTAGTTTGTACCTGCACCTGCGAATTCTCTGGTGAGGCAATCTGCCAAGGAGTTCTTTTCTCCCTTGATGTGTTCGACTTCAAACGTGAATTGGCCAAACCATTGTTGCCAACGGGTTAACCTTCCTTGTTTGTAGTCGTCTTTAAGATTGACATTTAAAAAGTATTTAAAATTTTTGTTGTCCGTTCGGACCAAAAATGGTTTACTTAATAAATAAATCTTAAATTTTTCAATTCCATTCTTGACAGCGAGATATTCCTTCTCGTTGCTATGGTACCGTAATTCGGCATCTTTAAAAGTACCGCTTGTATATCGGCACAGTTTTTCTGAAAATTCCTCTGATGAGGATATGCTTTTTACCAAAGTATCAGGTATCAACGGATTTGATGAGTCTTTACCAGTAACCGTTTGAACTGGACTAGGCAATCTTTTTTGATGGATGATGCAACCATAAGCTTCAGTTTTATTAGACTGGACTGAATAACCAGCTTGATCCGTAGATCCTGATTCATAAGAATCAGCTTCCTTTACTTGATCCTTTGGATTGATCAAGGCTGCGTCACGAGGACTACTCATAGAATCGGAGTTCGTATGAGGCTGTTTGTTTGCTAGATTAACTCTAGCTTTTAGAACGGCTCCCCAGAATTCCTGAGAGGCATCCGTTTCTAAAATCATGTAGTCATCCTCGGAAGGGTGATACATGTCTGGTAACTTGACCAGTTTCTTCTTAATTTTATCAACGTAATAGGTGTCATTATCATCCCATTTAAACGTGACATCTTTCTTGAATTTTGCCTGCAAAGGCTTCCTGATTTCTGCTAAATTTTTAATATAATTATTAACATAATTTAGCGTTCCTAGAAACCTTTGAAGTTGTTTCTTGTCCTCTATCTGTGATGGAAACTTGTGTATCTTTGTTAAGATATAAGGCTGCATACAGATTCTTCCATTTTCAATTTCTAAACCTAGAAAATTGATTTTCGTTTGAGCTATCTTAGCCTTTTTCTCGGATAAGATAATTCCTTCTTTTAAACATATTTCCAGGAGTCTTATGACGTGGAAATAATGTTCTTCCTCAGTTCTACTGAAGACAATAATGTCATCAACGTAGACTGTACAATGTTTAGATAAAATGTTACTAGGGTCTTTCAACCTTAGTGCATTATCTATTCTTCTTTGGAATAGTCCTGGTGCTTGTTTTAATCCAAACGCCACAACATTCCATTCATACTGACCATTAGGACAACTGAAAGCTGTTAATGGTCTGCACGATTCCTTCAATGGTATTTGCCAAAACCCTGATTTGCAATCAAAGGTGGAATACCAATGGCTGTCTTTGATCATGTGTATTAATTCTTCCTTTTTGGGAAGATAATACCCATCATCAACGGTATGTTTGTTTAACTGTTTGTAGTTAACAACCATCCGTTTCTTTCCTCTTCTCTTTTCGGCTTCATTTTCAACCATGAAGGCCGGACTAGAGTGAGGGCTCTTAGAGTGTCTTATGACGTTTTGTTCTAAGAGTGCCTTGATTTGGATCCGAAATTCTTCTCGGTCCTGAATAGAGTAATTCATTGGTTTTACTCTAATCACTGTCTTTTCATCTAAGAGTTTTATCTCTGCGTGTAGAGACTCGTTTCTTAGAGCTTTGTTGATAGCCTTATCCAAAGGATTTTCACTAACAACTTTACTTAATGCTTTTTCACAATCATTTTTATTAAGTTTTGAAAACTTGTAAAGATCATTGTGTATTTTCATTAAGGCTTCTTGAATTGTTTGCAATTTATGAAATCTTTTGAAAGTCATTTTGCTACAATTTTCTTGAAATAATTTTAACTGCAAAACTGGAGTTTTAATTATTTCTGGTTCGTTTATTGCGTTTACCTCCGCAATATTCTTTTTATCTACCTGAATCTCACCACGTTTACGCGATTTGTCGTGACTCTGAATAAAGGTAGGTGCTGCTACGCTGTAGGCTTGGGTTATCCTGTCAATGGTAACCTGTTCAAGCTGTTCACCGTTCTGTCTTTTCTTGTGTAATAATACCCTGTCAACATACTGTACAAAAGGGTTGTATAACAACAAGAAATTATTTCCTAAGAGGAAATCTACTCCTGAATTTTGCTGGTAAACAGTAGGTATCCTGAACTGTTCTCCTGCAATGCTGACATCCAAATTCCTGCATACTTTTGTTAGTGTAATAACTCTAGTATCTGCAATTTGGACTTTTACCTTATTTTGGGCCTCGACCCATCTGTCTGGCGGGATCACATGTTCATGTGCCACGCAGATGCTTGCTCCTGTGTCTACATAGGCATGTAGATGATAGGTCCTATATCCGGTAAACTTAAATTGTACCTTTATATAGGTGCTATTAGGATTGGTGATATTTGTATAAATATGCTCAATCCCACTCGGAGTCTGAGTCATCAGTACAAGTGTACCAATCTTCTCCTGGTTTACTTGTGAAGTAACCTTCTGCGCTTTTGAGCTCTAGTTCGTATTCTGAACAAGGCTCATCAGGCTCACTTTCAATAGGTATGAAACCCATTCTGTAAATAACTTGGAGCTGCTTTTGCTTTTCCTTGTTATTAAGTTTTCTGTTGGGACATTCATTCGCATAATGTCCTTCTTCCTGGCAAATCCAACATTTGCATGTTTTCTTGCCTTTGGGACAAAACTGGCTTTTGTCTTGCCTTTTGGAACTACGCTTGTATTTGCGTCTATACCGAGGCTTTTCAGGCTTGGTATGTTTGTTCCTTTTCCTATACCTGGTAGAGTATCTTCGATACTTCTTTTTACCAGAATAGTGCTTCTTCTTTTTAGACCACTTCCTAGTTTTTGAACTAGGTGTAGAACATCCCCATTGATTAGGTATGTCTATGAGTCTAGGATCGCAACAAGGGCGATTTTGGAACTTTTGAAGAGATTGTTGGAAGTTGTGTTCCTTACAATATTCTTCAATTTGTTCTTTTAACAATCTGAACCTTCCGGCTAGACCGTCTGTGATATGAGCAGGCTTGGTTTCCCAAAGCTTGATCATTTTTTCCGACCATAAAGGTGGAAGCTTCTGATAGAATCTTTCATCATAAGGATGTCTGGATTCTAGAGGAAGATCATAGTACCATAACTAGAATTCGCAATTGAATTGTTCGTATAGGCATATGTTGCATAAGCGTATGTTTTCTAACATATACTTAGCTTTTTCCTCTTTCTTTTTGTTAACCGCTTCTTTGTTGGTAAGTTCTTGTATACCTACAAATTCATTGATTAACAATCTGGATAATAGGCTTATGTAAGCGTGTGCTGTTTTGGCTGGATCATCACGTCCTTCAAGCAAAGCTGCTTGCTCAATGAGAGTTGGGTAAGTGGATGATTCATACCATCTTCTGACGTTACCAGTCATATGATAGGCCAGGTATGCTTTAAGCATTTCTGGTGAGGTGATCCTATCAATGTTGGTTGCAACGATGAGTTGCATTCTTCTCGTCCATCCATCGATTTCTCGTTCTGGATGTCTACAACAGTCTAAATCTAGACGGCTGTCTTGAGTTTACATTTCCTTTTGGAATGTATCTCGTATCTACTCTGCTTTTAGCTTGAGTGGATCTTCTTCTTCTCATTGGTGGGATACGTCTGCTTGGTCTAAGCATTTGAGGTATCTCAAACCGTGGTGGTGGCATGGCGTTGTAATCAGGATTGATTCCATCGTCTGATGCATCCCAAAACTGGTCTGACCATTGATTATACATCTCGTCTTCAGTTTCGTTCCACTGATATCCTGCAGGTGCTGGCCTTGGTTTGGCTTCGCCGCCGCCTGAATCGTAGAAACCATCGTCGTCGAGAGTTTCTTCCTTGATGTGAGGAAAGGCTTTGTTCCTAACTTCATCATCTTCTGATTCTTCGTCTGAACTATAGGTGCCTATATGTTCTTGAACGAAAAGCTTTTCATACCTTTTTAAGGTATCTTCTATGCCTGAGATAGAGTATTCTTCTGAGGAAGAATTCATTATTCAAGGCGTAGATCTTTCTGTTTCTCTCTAGGAGGGGGATCCTTTAAAGAGTAGTTCTTAGTATTCCAGATCGGAGTATCTTTATTTCCACGACTTCCTAATAAAGGAGGAGGATAATACTTGATCATACTAGAACTTTTCTGGGAAGAACTTCCTTGAGGGACGTTCTTCAATTCTTCAGAAATGATTTTTCTGAGTGTCTTGTCATTTTCCAAATTGAGTTTATGTAACTCAGTTAGGACAATGTCTGCTAAGTTCCTTTCTTGTATGTCTACAAGAAGGTCTCTGATACTGATAAGAATATCAGTATGAGTGTTCAGGATTGGGTGACCATCATGCATAAGATGAGGCCATGGTCCAGGTTGTGAACACTTACACGTAACTTGATGACCATGATAGTCATATACCGTAGGTACATCCAAAGGGACTACTTTCGTATGTTCCATTTTTGGATCAAGGTTCATGTTTTCTTCTTTATACTTTCTATATTGCTGAGAATGATAAAGTTTTTCAAACTCAGTGATAGGAAGTATTTTCCCATTTAAATCCATCATTCCTGATAGGATTTCTGTCATTTTTGACAGCTGCGAAACTACATCGGGAAGTACTCTTTCGAGATACTGAGTGAGTGTTTCATTGTTCTTTTTGTTGTGTTCCATGACTTATTAAAGTCTGGTTTCAACAGTTCTATTTAGATTTTTTAGCTGGTAAGCTAATTCATCTAAATTCTTCGCAGTTTGTAAAGAACTGGAAGCTTCTTCTTGTAATGCAGTGTAATTCTGCATTCTAAGCATCGGAGTAGTAGTCTTGGAGAGACTAGATAAACTTTTCGAAGGATTTCTCAACATGTGATGATTTTTGATTTCAAAATTCACATTGCATGTAGAGGTTTCTGCAAAAAGTTTTTCTACTTCAATTCTTTTGCTGCTTCGGTATTGTACGCTATGACTGCTGTTTGTCAAGGCATACCCTACTGCAAATGTTATAGTAAAAGGCATGTCACCTTTTGCCATAAGTTCTTGTCTATGAAATTTATAGACGATTCCGATAGAATTATCGAGGTTTAAGGTTTCCAAGGGTATTCCAAAATTTAAATTTGTTTTAAATTTTATAACAGAATATCCTAGATTTCCTTCAACATAACAGATAATTCTTTCTGGCGTAGTTATACGGTTATCGATTAAGATTATGTCCATTGGGGTATGGATTCCTTTAAGAAAGGTTGATCTTATGGTAACCATAACTGAGCCTATGTGAAGATTTTGCATCTTCTCCCTGTGCTTCTTAGGAATGCTTTGCATACGTTTTTCTAATTCATCAAGTTGAATTAAACTTAAGCCTAACGTTCCTTGAGCTTGAGATATTTCTACTGGGTATTCCTTTACAAACATTCCCATGTAGATAATATTCTTCCTGGAGATCAATTTGGATAATTGATCTATAACATTCTGTTGAATGTTTTCCCCTTCGGAAATCATTTTATTTCCTTCTTTTTCAAGCTTTTTGATTAGCTTCTGATTGCTAACTAAGGCATCACTGACAAAATGTTTACTATCTTCCTTTCGGTCGATTAGTGTTACTAAGTCGTCAAAGGTGTTTTCCTTAGCCATAATTAACTAGGTTAATTGTGATCAAAGCTTGTTGTTGAGAGTGTTTAGTGTAGGTACTATAACACTTTCAAGATTCTTCCAAACTTTTGAGGCAAAGTTTGCTGCGTGAAAGATATCTCCATCCTTAGGATCAAAGATTTCTTTTGCTCGTTCCTTAGTAGACGGAAGTCTATCTAGGATTGGCTGTAAGTCAATGACATGTTCTTCTTTCTTTGTGGAAGAAAGATTTCTTAACTGGTCTATGACTTGCTGATTAGACTGAATCAATTCTTTGTTTTGAGACTTGGAAGAATTAATTGCTGCCTGGATATGATTGTTCAATTCTTTGAATTGACCTTTCTGCCAGTCATGCTCAGTAGTACTGTTAAGTATACTGTTAATTCTTTCAAGTTGCTGCTTAACAACTTCTAATTGTTCGTCTCTGCTGCTAATGTATGTTTCTAAGATTGTTTTTATCTCTTTAACATACTGCTGTCGGTCTGTATTTAACAGTGCTGTGAATTGGGCTAAAAGCTCAGTGTTAGTAATCTCGAACTCGTGTTGTTCGGATCTGTGTTCCTGTTTTTCTTTTAATTTTTCATCATTTTTAGTTTTTCTTTTGAAAAGCTGATTTATGATTAGAAAATTTAAAGAATCTGCCATGTTATTAACAGTGCCAAATAGTCCTTGAAGACTGCTAGCATGAAACCCATGAGTGTTTTTCATGTTTAGGTAACAGGAATACTGATTACCATTTCCTAATACGAAGTAATTCGTATCTTCCTGTACATAGTGGACAGGATGAGCTGTTGGTATTTCTAACAATTGTTCGTCGTAACGAGACATTGTAGGAATACTGCTTCTTCCCAATTCAAGTATTTAGAACCGTAAGATGGCTCTGATACCAGATAGGGGGAGTTTTTCCTGAAAACGAGGGACGTAGAGGCGAAACTCTTTTTATCCTGATTTCAGTACTTGCTGGCTGCGGAATCAAGCTATACCTTTTAGCAAAGAATGCTATTAAGTTTAGCTTCATTTTCTTTGATTGAACTAGTTATTTCATTTCTTCGTTCTTCTAGGAAGGCGAGATCATGAAACAGTTCATTTATCATGGAGGGAAACCTCTCAATGATATTCTCAATTAGAGCTATATCTTTTTTGATAGTATCTAAATCTTCTTGATAGAGTCTAAGTCTAAGACTTAATTCTCTAAGTCTGGTCTGATAATCCATAAAGGATTAAAGCTGGGCGTCTATTTCTTTTAATTTGAAAAAATATTCTTTTTCAAGTTTTGAAATTGCTCTTGAGACAAAGTCTCTTCGAGTCTTCTTACTCTTTCAAATACTGCTTGAGTATTTTCCATGACCAAACTTAGTCTGTATCTGCTATACTCCATTGGAGACTTTGATCATCTCAAAGGATGTCTTCTAAGTCTGTCATAATCGGTATTTCAAGATTATGAACCCTTAGTTCAACTCTGTTGAGAGTATCCTCTAGGTTCTTAATTCTTTGTAATACTGTCGATAACGACGGAGTCTGCTCTGTTTGAGATGAGGAAGAAGAGGCTTCTTCTTTTCTTCTCAAATTCTTTCTACATAGATCAATCAAGGACTGATTGTTTTCTATGATTCTGGATCTAAGCTTACTTCTGGGAAGAAGTTTGATTTCTTCTCTGAAGTTCAGCAAAGCTTGATGATAGAGTTCTACATTCTGGATAGAAGTGTAGAGATCTTCATCATTCTCAACCTTCTTTCCATTTTCCTGTATTTTAGTTCTACAGAGAGATGGTTGAGTTCTTTTATAAGGTCCACGTTTATACGCAACCTTCTTCTGTTCACGTTTTAATCTATCAAGATGTTCTTGATGTTTGATTTTAACGTTTTCTGCTTCCTTAATTTGTTGTTCTAAAGTTGGATTTTCCATTTTTAGAAAACGAATCTTTTGTTTTGATTTTTGAAAATCATTGCTTTCGTTGATTGATTTTGATAAATCATTTCTTTTAATTTTTTGAATACTTGAAGAAACTTTTTATACCTGTGGATGGGTCCAACACGTCTTCCGTTTTCCTGACTCTTGATGACGGTATATAGTCAAGCCTATCGGTACTTCGCCTCTTCCGCCTCCTGCGTACTAATCGGCTCTTCCCTCTCGTGGCCTCCAGACAAACCTGTCTTGAGTCTAACAGACTGTGTACCCTAAGGTGTTCTTCTAAGTATTAACTCCGAAGAGTTAATTAATTAATCCTTTCTGGATTAATTCTTGATCCGAAGATCTAAACCCGAAGGTTTCTTCCTGAAAGCTTAAAGCTTTTTTTATTAAAACTGAAAGATTACAATAGTAGTAGTGATAGATGATTAAACTCCTGATGATAAAACTAGATGCGGAAGCCTCCCTTATATAGTGGGAAGCCCCGCTTACAATAGACGCTACATTATTGAAATTTCAAATTTCTGACGGGAAAAGTTGAAAAGTAGATCACATTATTGCTTGCCGACGCGGTTGGCATCTTCTTTTCAATTTCCCCCTTAATGGTGGTAGGGACCGCCATTACTGCTTGTCATCTGTGCTGACGTAAGCATGACCTCAACAAGACGTTCCTTGGTGGCAACTGAGACACGTGGTTTTGTTGCCAAAATCTTCCGCCATTCTTGAATACGATTGAAATCGTCGGTGGAGATTTTCTTCTGGTGTTGACTGATGACAAGAATATGCTCGGTGGCATAGTTGATCTTAATCCTGCTCCTGCTATCAATCTTCTGCAATTCCTTGAGGATGTAAAAGAATCCATCAAGTCTTCTCATGATAATCTCTTCTTCTGATGGGAGATCATCTTCTTTGGTGGCAATCATCGGTGGATCGATTTTGCCTGATGGTCCAATTTTGAGAATATGGTTTGCTGGAAAATCCGTACCAAGTTCCCAATCTGGAATAGTGCTTATGACTTTGATAAACAGACTTTTCTTCTGACTGAATATCCTAGCCTTCTCGGCATAAACTTGAATAGATCTTCTGAGACCAGGAAATTCTTTAAGTTCACTGAGATTAGTGCCTGGGTAAATCATATCTAAGAAACCACAATTGAAATAATTAATCAATGTTTTAGGATTAACTTTTTCAAGAGTAATTCCTCTAATTTGATTTCCTTTTTTGACAATGATGACATTGTCTTCTTCTCCAGTGGAATTGTTTAATTTCTCGTAGAAATTATACCATTCCTGCTTTGTGACCGTGGTCTTGATTAACTTGGATTGTAAAATCAACAAGTTGCTGGGATTGAGACTCTGAAGTGACTCTTGTGTAGCCGTCTTCTTAGCCTTAATCTTGCTGTACAAGGCTTGTGCTTCTGGTTCAGACTTTACTTTTTCGTAATAGTCTGCAGGCATATCCTTTACTTTGCTGAAGCTACGATGTATACCAAGTTTTGGACCCTTGGTGACAACGTAGTAAGGGGTATCCCTTTCGTCTTCTATTTCTTCAAGAGGCTGTTCTTCAAAGAATAGTGGTTCTTTGACTTCCGAGCTTGATGAAGTGCTGGGTGAGAAAGTTGTTGGTTTCTCACTCTTCTTTTCTTCAACCTGTTCTTTGCTTTTTTCGACCGCTGCAACTGGCGTTGGAGTCTTCAAAGTTGTAGGCTGAGTTGGCTGCTTCTTTTCGTTTTTTGAAAAGTCTTCTGTCTTGAAGGTTCCATTTTTGAGCTGGAGGATCTTGATCTCTTGCTCAGCGATAAGAACTTCATGCTGGAGTTTGACAATTTCATTTTTCTTCTTGAGGATCTCGAGAAGTTTCTTTTCAATTGTCATTTGTTCGTCGATCTTCATTTGTTGATCGAGAGCTTTCTTGTAGTCCATTGGTGTAGACATGCTGAATAAGCTTCCTTTAGTTTGTACCTGCACCTGCGAATTCTCTGGTGAGGCAATCTGCCAAGGAGTTCTTTTCTCCCTTGATGTGTTCGACTTCAAACGTGAATTGGCCAAACCATTGTTGCCAACGGGTTAACCTTCCTTGTTTGTAGTCGTCTTTAAGATTGACATTTAAAAAGTATTTAAAATTTTTGTTGTCCGTTCGGACCAAAAATGGTTTACTTAATAAATAAATCTAAAATTTTTCAATTCCATTCTTGACAGCGAGATATTCCTTCTCGTTGCTATGGTACCGTAATTCGGCATCTTTAAAAGTACCGCTTGTATATCGGCACAGTTTTTCTGAAAATTCCTCTGATGAGGATATGCTTTTTACCAAAGCATCAGGTATCAACGGATTTGATGAGTCTTTACCAGTAACCGTTTGAACTGGACTAGGCAATCTTTTTTGATGGATGATGCAACCATAAGCTTCAGTTTTATTAGACTGGACTGAATAACCAGCTTGATCCGTAGATCCTGATTCATAAGAATCAGCTTCCTTTACTTGATCCTTTGGATTGATCAAGGCTGCGTCACGAGGACTACTCATAGAATCGGAGTTCGTATGAGGCTGTTTGTTTGCTAGATTAACTCTAGCTTTTAGAACGGCTCCCCAGAATTCCTGAGAGGCATCCGTTTCTAAAATCATGTAGTCATCCTCGGAAGGGTGATACATGTCTGGTAACTTGACCAGTTTCTTCTTAATTTTATCAACGTAATAGGTGTCATTATCATCCCATTTAAACGTGACATCTTTCTTTAATTTTGCCTGCAAAGGCTTCCTGATTTCTGCTAAATTTTTAATATAATTATTAACATAATTTAGCGTTCCTAGAAACCTTTGAAGTTGTTTCTTGTCCTCTATCTGTGATGGAAACTTGTGTATCTTTGTTAAGATATGAGGCTGCATACAGATTCTTCCATTTTCAATTTCTAAACCTAGAAAATTGATTTTCGTTTGAGCTATATGCCACCTTGGTGGACTTTCCCAACATCACAACCGGCTTATAGTTAACCCCCACCTACGGCGGAACCTGTTTATGACAGAGGGAACGCATCAAAGCCTTGTTTCTCTCCAAACAGGGGTCCCAGCTCCACATTAAACATTAACTCGGCCCAACCCCCTATCACTCAGGGAACCAGCCAGGGCGGAGCAACTCCTCCAGTACAACCCATTAACGTTGAAGATGACGATCTCACCAGACCTTACAAACCAGTGGACGCTACCTTCAAGTCCAAGTTCACCAGAAGAATAGCTGAAGCCCCGATCAAGGAAAAACCCAAGATGCCTCAAACCGTGGGCAAGTACGATGGTCTAGGTGACCCTGATGACCATCTCAACCTGTTCAAAAGCGCCGGGGAAGTAGCCTGTTGGCCCATGCCCCTTTGGTGCAAAATGTTTGTCCAAACACTGGTAGGAGCAGCACGGGTCTGGTGGGATAGTCTACCCATCAGAGAAATCGATAGGTTTGAAGACTTAGAGGCCAAATTCACGTTGCAATTCAGTCAACAGAGAAGACACACAAAGGAACGAATCGAACTACTTCACATTCGTCGGAGAGACAATGAAACGGTGGAGAGTTTTATCGTCAGATTTAATAAAGAGAGCCTGGCGATCCCAGGTGTCACAAACGATCTGGCCTGCGGCACTTTCCTACAAGGTCCACGTTTATACGCAACCTTCTTCTGTTCACGTTTTAATCTATCAAGATGTTCTTGATGTTTGATTTTAACGTTTTCTGCTTCCTTAATTTGTTGTTCTAAAGTTGGATTTTCCATTTTTAGAAAACGATTCTTTTGTTTTGATTTTTGAAAATCATTGCTTCCGTTGATTGATTTTGATAAATCATTTCTTTTAATTTTTTGAATACTTGAAGAAACTTTTTATACCTGTGGATGGGTCCAACACGTCTTCCGTTTTCCTGACTCTTGATGACGGTATATAGTCAAGCCTATCGGTACTTCGCCTCTTCCGCCTCCTGCGTACTAATCGGCTCTTCCCTCTCGTGGCCTCCAGACAAACCTGTCTTGAGTCTAACAGACTGTGTACCCTAAGGTGTTCTTCTAAGTATTAACTCCGAAGATTTAATTAATTAATCCTTTCTGGATTAATTCTTGATCCGAAGATCTAAACCCGAAGGTTTCTTCCTGAAAGCTTAAAGCTTTTTTATTAAAACTGAAAGATTACAATAGTAGTAGTGATAGATGATTAAACTCCTGATGATAAAACTAGATGCGGAAGCCTCCCTTATATAGTGGGAAGCCCCGCTTACAATAGACGCTACATTATTGAAATTTCAAATTTCTGACCGGAAAAGTTGAAAAGTAGATCACATTATTGCTTGCTGACGCGGTTGGCATCTTCTTTTCAATTTCCCCTTAATGGTGGTAGGGACCGCCATTACTGCTTGTCGTCTGTGCTGACGTAAGGCATGACCTCAACAAGACGTTCCTTGGTGGCAACTGAGACACGTGGTTTTGTTGCCAAAATCTTCCGCCATTCTTGAATACGATTGAAATTGTCGGTGGAGATTTTCTTCTGGTGTTGACTGATGACAAGAATATGCTCGGTGGCATAGTTGATCTTAATCCTGCTCCTGCTATCAATCTTCTGCAATTCCTTGAGGATGTAAAAGAATCCATCAAGTCTTCTCATGATAATCTCTTCTTCTGATGGGAGATCATCTTCTTTGGTGGCAATCATCGGTGGATCGATTTTGCCTGATGGTCCAATTTTGAGAATATGGTATGCTGGAAAATCCGTACCAAGTTCCCAATCTGGAATAGTGCTTATGACTTTGATAAACAGACTTTTCTTCTGACTGAATATCCTAGCCTTCTCGGCATAAACTTGAATAGATCTTCTGAGACCAGGAAATTCTTCAAGTTCACTGAGATTAGTGCCTGGGTAAATCATATCTAAGAAACCACAATTGAAATAATTAATCAATGTTTTAGGATTAACTTTTTCAAGAGTAATTCCTCTAATTTGATTTCCTTTTTTGACAATGATGACATTGTCTTCTTCTCCAGTGGAATTGTTTAATTTCTCGTAGAAATTATACCATTCCTGCTTTGTGACCGTGGTCTTGATTAACTTGGATTGTAAAATCAACAAGTTGCTGGGATTGAGACTCTGAAGTGACTCTTGTGTAGCCGTCTTCTTAGCCTTAATCTTGCTGTACAAGGCTTGTGCTTCTGGTTCAGACTTTACTTTTTCGTAATAGTCTGCAGGTTATTCAGTCCGAACAACACTCATGGGTTGGAGTAGTTCTTTGGATTACTAACAAAAAACGAAAAGAAGCAGCCAACTCACGAGTTCGTCGAGTAGTTCAAGGCGGCGGCGAAGCCAAACCAAGGTTGAACACAGATCCGAACAACACGAGTTCGAGATTACTAACACTGAGCTTTTAGCCCAATTCACAGCACTGTTAAATACAGACCGACAGCAGTATGTTAAAGAGATAAAAACAATCTTAGAAACATACATTAGCAGCAGAGACGAACAATTAGAAGTTGTTAAGCAGCAACTTGAAAGAATTAACAGTATACTTAACAGTACTACTGAGCATGACTGGCAGAAAGGTCAATTCAAAGAATTGAACAATCATATCCAGGCAGCAATTAATTCTTCCAAGTCTCAAAACAAAGAATTGATTCAGTCTAATCAGCAAGTCATAGACCAGTTAAGAAATCTTTCTTCCACAAAGAAAGAAGAACATGTCATTGACTTACAGCCAATCCTAGATAGACTTCCGTCTACTAAGGAACGAGCAAAAGAAATCTTTGATCCTAAGGATGGAGATATCTTTCACGCAGCAAACTTTGCCTCAAAAGTTTGGAAGAATCTTGAAAGTGTTATAGTACCTACACTAAACACTCTCAACAACAAGCTTTGATCACAATTAACCTAGTTAATTATGGCTAAGGAAAACACCTTTGACGACTTAGTAACACTAATCGACCGAAAGGAAGATAGTAAACATTTTGTCAGTGATGCCTTAGTTAGCAATCAGAAGCTAATCAAAATGCTTGAAAAAGAAGGAAATAAAATGATTTCCGAAGGGGAAAACATTCAACAGAATGTTATAGATCAATTATCCAAATTGATCTCCAGGAAGAATATTATCTACATGGGAATGTTTGTAAAGGAATACCCAGTAGAAATATCTCAAGCTCAAGGAACGTTAGGCTTAAGTTTAATTCAACTTGATGAATTAGAAAAACGTATGCAAAGCATTCCTAAGAAGCACAGGGAGAAGATGCAAAATCTTCACATAGGCTCAGTTATGGTTACCATAAGATCAACCTTTCTTAAAGGAATCCATACCCCAATGGACATAATCTTAATCGATAACCGTATAACTACGCCAGAAAGAATTATCTGTTATGTTGAAGGAAATCTAGGATATTCTGTTATAAAATTTAAAACAAATTTAAATTTTGGAATACCCTTGGAAACCTTAAACCTCGATAATTCTATCGGAATCGTCTATAAATTTCATAGACAAGAACTTATGGCAAAAGGTGACATGCCTTTTACTATAACATTTGCAGTAGGGTATGCCTTGACAAACAGCAGTCATAGCGTACAATACCGAAGCAGCAAAAGAATTGAAGTAGAAAAACTTTTTGCAGAAACCTCTACATGCAATGTGAATTTTGAAATCAAAAATCATCACATGTTGAGAAATCCTTCGAAAAGTTTATCTAGTCTCTCCAAGACTACTACTCCGATGCTTAGAATGCAGAATTACACTGCATTACAAGAAGAAGCTTCCAGTTCTTTACAAACTGCGAAGAATTTAGATGAATTAGCTTACCAGCTAAAAAATCTAAATAGAACTGTTGAAACCAGACTTTAATAAGTCATGGAACACAACAAAAAGAACAATGAAACACTCACTCAGTATCTCGAAAGAGTACTTCCCGATGTAGTTTCGCAGCTGTCAAAAATGACAGAAATCCTATCAGGAATGATGGATTTAAATGGGAAAATACTTCCTATCACTGAGTTTGAAAAACTTTATCATTCTCAGCAATATAGAAAGTATAAAGAAGAAAACATGAACCTTGATCCAAAAATGGAACATACGAAAGTAGTCCCTTTGGATGTACCTACGGTATATGACTATCATGGTCATCAAGTTACGTGTAAGTGTTCACAACCTGGACCATGGCCTCATCTTATGCATGATGGTCACCCAATCCTGAACACTCATACTGATATTCTTATCAGTATCAGAGACCTTCTTGTAGACATACAAGAAAGGAACTTAGCAGACATTGTCCTAACTGAGTTACATAAACTCAATTTGGAAAATGACAAGACACTCAGAAAAATCATTTCTGAAGAATTGAAGAACGTCCCTCAAGGAAGTTCTTCCCAGAAAAGTTCTAGTATGATCAAGTATTATCCTCCTCCTTTATTAGGAAGTCGTGGAAATAAAGATACTCCGATCTGGAATACTAAGAACTACTCTTTAAAGGATCCCCCTCCTAGAGAGAAACAGAAAGATCTACGCCTTGAATAATGAATTCTTCCTCAGAAGAATACTCTATCTCAGGCATAGAAGATACCTTAAAAAGGTATGAAAAGCTTTTCGTTCAAGAACATATAGGCACCTATAGTTCAGACGAAGAATCAGAAGATGATGAAGTTAGGAACAAAGCCTTTCCTCACATCAAGGAAGAAACTCTCGACGACGATGGTTTCTACGATTCAGGCGGCGGCGAAGCCAAACCAAGGCCAGCACCTGCAGGATATCAGTGGAACGAAACTGAAGACGAGATGTATAATCAATGGTCAGACCAGTTTTGGGATGCATCAGACGATGGAATCAATCCTGATTACAACGCCATGCCACCACCACGGTTTGAGATACCTCAAATGCTTAGACCAAGCAGACGTATCCCACCAATGAGAAGAAGAAGATCCACTCAAGCTAAAAGCAGAGTTGATACGAGATACATTCCAAAAGGAAATGTAAACTCAGAAGAAGACAGCCGTCTAGATTTAGACTGTTGTAGACATCCAGAACGAGAAATCGATGGATGGACGAGAAGAATGCAACTCATCGTTGCAACCAACATTGATAGGATCACCTCACCAGAAATGCTTAAAGCATACCTGGCCTATCATATGACTGGTAACGTCAGAAGATGGTATGAATCATCCACTTACCCAGCTCTCATTGAGCAAGCAGCTTTGCTTGAAGGACGTGATGATACAGCCAAAACAGCACACGCTTACATAAGCCTATTATCCAGATTGTTAATCAATGAATTTGTAGGTATACAAGAACTTACCAACAAAGAAGCGGTTAACAAAAAGAAAGAGGAAAAAGCTAAGTATATGTTAGAAAACATACGCTTATGCAACATATGCCTATACGAACAATTCAATTGCGAATTCCAGTTATGGTACTATGATCTTCCTCTAGAATCCAGACATCTTTATGATGAAAGATTCTATCAGAAGCTTCCACCTTTATGGTCGGAAAAAATGATCAAGCTTTGGGAAACCAAGCCTGCTCATATCACAGACGGTCTAGCCGGAAGGTTCAGATTGTTAAAAGAACAAATTGAAGAATATTGTAAGGAACACAACTTCCAACAATCTCTTCAAAAGTTCCAAAATCGCCCTTGTTGCGATCCTAGACTCATAGACATACCTAATCAATGGGGATGTTCTACACCTAGTTCAAAAACTAGGAAGTGGTCTAAAAAGAAGAAGCACTATTCTGGTAAAAAGAAGTATCGAAGATACTCTACCAGGTATAGGAAAAGGAACAAACATACCAAGCCTGAAAAGCCTCGGTATAGACGCAAATACAAGCGTAGTTCCAAAAGGCAAGACAAAAGCCAGTTTTGTCCCAAAGGCAAGAAAACATGCAAATGTTGGATTTGCCAGGAAGAAGGACATTATGCGAATGAATGTCCCAACAGAAAACTTAATAACAAGGAAAAGCAAAAGCAGCTCCAAGTTATTTACAGAATGGGTTTCATACCTATTGAAAGTGAGCCTGATGAGCCTTGTTCAGAATACGAACTAGAGCTCAAAAGCGAAGAAGGTTACTTCACAAGTAAACCAGGAGAAGATTGGTACACTTGTACTGATGACTCAGACTCCGAGTGGGATTGAGCATATTTATACAAATATCACCAATCCTAATAGCACCTATATAAAGGTACAATTTAAGTTTACCGGATATAGGACCTATCATCTACATGCCTATGTAGACACAGGAGCAAGCATCTGCGTGGCACATGAACATGTGATCCCGCCAGACAGATGGGTCGAGGCCCAAAATAAGGTAAAAGTCCAAATTGCAGATACTAGAGTTATTACACTAACAAAAGTATGCAGGAATTTGGATGTCAGCATTGCAGGAGAACAGTTCAGGATACCTACTGTTTACCAGCAAAATTCAGGAGTAGATTTCCTCTTAGGAAATAATTTCTTGTTGTTATACAACCCTTTTGTACAGTATGTTGACAGGGTATTATTACACAAGAAAAGACAGAACGGTGAATAGCTTGAACAGGTTACCATTGACAGGATAACCCAAGCCTACAGCGTAGCAGCACCTACCTTTATTCAGAGTCACGACAAATCGCGTAAACGTGGTGAGATTCAGGTAGATAAAAAGAATATTGCGGAGGTAAACGCAATAAACGAACCAGAAATAATTAAAACTCCAGTTTTGCAGTTAAAATTATTTGAAGAAAATTGTAGCAAAATGACTTTCAAAAGATTTCATAAATTGCAAACAATTCAAGAAGCCTTAATGAAAATACACAATGATCTTTACAAGTTTTCAAAACTTAATAAAAATGATTGTGAAAAAGCATTAAGTAAAGTTGTTAGTGAAAATCCTTTGGATAAGGCTATCAACAAAGCTCTAAGAAACGAGTCTCTACACGCAGAGATAAAACTCTTAGATGAAAAGACA
Organism: Helianthus tuberosus; assembly: GCA_030545235.1. Taxonomy (NCBI): domain Eukaryota; kingdom Viridiplantae; phylum Streptophyta; class Magnoliopsida; order Asterales; family Asteraceae; genus Helianthus; species Helianthus tuberosus. The sequence goes on along the minus strand of CM060412.1, from coordinate 193,503,227 downwards.
GTGATTAGAGTAAAACCAATGAATTACTCTATTCAGGACCGAGAAGAATTTCGGATCCAAATCAAGGCACTCTTAGAACAAAACGTCATAAGACACTCTAAGAGCCCTCACTCTAGTCCGGCCTTCATGGTTGAAAATGAAGCCGAAAAGAGAAGAGGAAAGAAACGGATGGTTGTTAACTACAAACAGTTAAACAAACATACCGTTGATGATGGGTATTATCTTCCCAAAAAGGAAGAATTAATACACATGATCAAAGACAGCCATTGGTATTCCACCTTTGATTGCAAATCAGGGTTTTGGCAAATACCATTGAAGGAATCGTGCAGACCATTAACAGCTTTCAGTTGTCCTAATGGTCAGTATGAATGGAATGTTGTGGCGTTTGGATTAAAACAAGCACCAGGACTATTCCAAAGAAGAATAGATAATGCACTAAGGTTGAAAGACCCTAGTAACATTTTATCTAAACATTGTACAGTCTACGTTGATGACATTATTGTCTTCAGTAGAACTGAGGAAGAACATTATTTCCACGTCATAAGACTCCTGGAAATATGTTTAAAAGAAGGAATTATCTTATCCGAGAAAAAGGCTAAGATAGCTCAAACGAAAATCAATTTTCTAGGTTTAGAAATTGAAAATGGAAGAATCTGTATGCAGCCTCATATCTTAACAAAGATACACAAGTTTCCATCACAGATAGAGGACAAGAAACAACTTCAAAGGTTTCTAGGAACGCTAAATTATGTTAATAATTATATTAAAAATTTAGCAGAAATCAGGAAGCCTTTGCAGGCAAAATTAAAGAAAGATGTCACGTTTAAATGGGATGATAATGACACCTATTACGTTGATAAAATTAAGAAGAAACTGGTCAAGTTACCAGACATGTATCACCCTTCCGAGGATGACTACATGATTTTAGAAACGGATGCCTCTCAGGAATTCTGGGGAGTGTAGGTCCGGCTAGGGGAGGATCTAGTCGCCTAATCCTTGTGTACAAACCAACCCGGTTGTGCGGAATCCAACCGAGATAGCAAACCGAGATAGAACATGCAATAACACGACACGCAAAGTTCACCGATTAACACCTCTGTATTAATACGTATGAATGATCCAGTTACAAGCACAAGGTTTACAGATCAGCTCTATAATCTCTCTCTAACAGTGTGTGTGTGTGTTTTCTGCTCTGAGTGTTCTAAGTGTCTGACACTCGAAGTGAACACAACACACGGGTATTTATACCCAAACAAGCATGTCTGGTCGAAGGATCATGCAGACCGGTCGAAAGATCATCTTTCGACCAGGAACAGCTCGAAAGATCCATAAGTACCACGAAAGATGGGATCTATCGTGATCCATCTATCGAATGACATCTTTCGAGCAGGTCATCGAAGGATATAAGTGATCCTTCGATGACACATCCTTCGAACCAAACAAATTACAAACATAATGTTGACTGTTTGGCCAAGTCAAACCAGGAGGATGGTTGACTTGGTCAAACTTACAAGACTAACAAGACATCGTTTTACATTGTGACCGAATACAGACAAAGTGCAGACATAAGTGCACCAACAAACTCCCCCTTGGCTGTAGCTTTGTCTGGCTTATCAACAATCAGCTGTTGCTTTGTCTCGATCTTCATTCTTGTAAGTTCTCGTGTCTTCAAGTCTTTGACTTCTTTTCAAGTCTTCAATGTCGGAGGATCTTTAAAGTCTTCACGTCTTGAAAGCAGAAAGTGTACCAACAAACTCCCCGTTTCATGTTGGAAGTGTGTTGACAAACTCCCCCTTAACATAAGCTCCCCCTTGAGTTATGCTCGTGAAAGTCTTGTTCTTTATGAAGTGAGATCCTTGTGGTGTTGATGATGGTCAGCGGCAACTCGATCATTTTCATCACTTGAGTGCCTTCACGTTGTGTCTTCATTCCGAAGCTTGTCATCGACCATGTTCTTCTTGCCTTTAGAATCTGCACATGCAAGAAATCTAAACGCGTAATGAGAACAACTGCTTGGAATATCATAAGCAAACGACACACATGTGACCATTGTTTAAGCAAACACCGTCCGATAGTTTGAAAGTTTAGCAAATTTGTCAATTTTAATTTTTAACTTTCAAAACTTTGCAAATTTCGACCGTTTATGAAGATTTAGTCGTCTTGGTTTTCGTTCAGGTTTCAGGTAACGAAGACTCGAGTTCCAACATCGTACGATCGAAAATAAAATAGAAATAAAATCTTTTTGGCTTTTACAAAGTTTATATTAAAACACGCCTAAAATCTTTTTGGTATTTTTGAATATTTCAAATGTAAAGACTGAAAGCAGTAAATAAATATATACAGACATTCTTTTTGCGAGTTTCGAGGGTAAGAGAATCATATCAGTGTACGGTCATGTTCAAAACGCTCTTGTTGTTCAGTTAATTAACATTAAGATAAGCATCCTATAACAATTATCGGTATTGTTGTCCACTTAAGCTCAACTTATCAGATGTAATCATGGCGAGGGGATACGTTAAGGTATGATTTATACTTACCGACCGGTGTTCATCCACATCACGACACATTCCCGTATCAAGGTATGCACGAGGGTTCATCTTACCGGTGAGTATACCGATTATCATCTGTTTGACCGTATATGATGTGAGATTCTCACTTATTTTGATTTGAAAACAAGCCCTATGTGATAGAATCACTTATTGATGAGGAACTTGATTTTCGATGCATGAGGGCACAGGAGCAAGTCCGTGAACAGGTCAGTACTTTCGTACAGCAGAGAGACGAACTTGACACCCGGAAAGAATTTGTGATATATTATCACTTATTTTGATTTGGACATGTGATTGTTGATCACTTATTGAGGTCGTATGCAATATGTACACGTATGTATGGTATCATGGAAGATCTAGACTTGCGTCCCCGTTATTTTTCGGTAAAAGATACAACCATGATACCCAGATGATAAGCAGCATAAAGACCGAATATCTCAGAACCTCGGCAATCTCTCAAACGAAATTTCGGTACTAAGACCATATGCCAATGAATGGTTCCCACCCAGTCTTCAGTCGATTTAAGTTTATATCACCCTGCACACTTTAAAATGATTGTGAGCCTACCGATACATCTTATATAGAGCTGCTTATCGTTTTTCATTTAAGGTTTAAAGAGGTTTAGACAGACCACTGATGTACTATCATTTTCTCTTTTGTCCGCCAGGAAACTCATTTTTGCTTTTCTATTGTTTTTGTGCTTTTGAAATTTTTCGATGTTTTTGGATTTTTCAAATTTTGGATTTACTCCCCCTAAAATCAATAAACTAAGACAAATTTAAAAACACAAAGGTATTTACAAAAATGATTTTCCGATGTTGATTACTCTTGCTTGACCTTAATGCCGTTTACCAGTAATAAGTAGTCAAATCTTGATTTGTCAAAAGCTTTGGTAAAAAGGTCGGCACGTTGGTCATCGGTGTGGACATAAGCAACATCGATTAGCCTTTTCTCAAAGCAATCACGTATGAAGTGATACTTAATGTCGATGTGCTTAGTCTTTGAATGCTGCACAGGATTTTTAGTGATCTGTAATGCAGCAGAATTATCAACGTAAATAGGAGTAGTTAGGAATTCAAAACCGTAATCACGCATTTGTTGTTGTATCCACAGGACTTGGGAGCAACAACTTGAGGCAGCAATGTATTCAGCTTCGCATGTTGATGTAGCGACGCACGTTTGCTTCTTGCACTGCCATGTGACTAGGCGATTTCCCAAAAACTGACATCCAGCCGTTGTGGATTTGCCGTCGATTTTGCATCCGCCAAAATCAGAATCACTGAATGCGATCAAGTCAAAGTTATTATCCCTAGGGTACCACAGACCGGTGTCAGGGTAACCCTTCAAATAACGAAAAATCCTTTTTACAGCTGCAAGATGTGAGGCCTTCGGGTTCACTTGATATCTGGCAAGCAGGCACGTTGGGTACATTATATCTGGTCTTGATGCTGTGAGGTACATAAGAGATCCGATCATCGCGCGGTAGTGTGAGGGACTAACATCTTGACCCTTCAAGTCTGGAGTAATTCCGTGATTTTGTGGCAATGGGGTACCGATGGGCGTTGCATCAGACATCTGGAACCGGCTCAAGATGTCACCAACATATTTAGTCTGATGGATGAATATCCCAGACTCAGTTTGTTGTACTTGTAGGCCCAAAAAGAAGGTCATTTCCCCCATAGCACTCATCTCGAATTTATCCTGCATCACACGCTCGAAATCCCTACACAAAACATCATTAGTAGAACCAAAAATAATATCGTCAACGTATACCTGTACCAGTAGAAGATCTCCATCTTGTTCTTTGATGAAGAGAGTACAATCGATAAGACCTCTGCGAAAACCGTTCTCCAGCAAATAATTAGATAAGGTTGCGTACCAAGCTCGCGGTGCTTGATGAAGACCATAGAGAGCTTTGTTGAGCAACCAAAACCGATCGGGATGGATAGGATCTTCAAAACCTGGAGGCTGTTCGACGTACACCTCTTCTTCCACCACACCATGTAAGAATGCACTCTTCACGTCCATCTGGTATACCTTGAAACCTTTGAATGAGGCATAAGCCAGAAAGATCCGAATTGCTTCTAGACGCGCAACAGGTGCATAGACTTCGTTGTAGTCTATCCCTTCAATCTGACGAAAACCTTGAACGACTAATCGTGCTTTGTTCCGAATAACAATCCCACGGTCATCCTTCTTGCACTTAAACACCCAACGGGTACCAATCTTCTTGTAACCAGCAGGTTTCTCTACGAGTTTCCAGACACCAAGCTTCTGGAATTGCTGCAGTTCTTCCTGCATCGCTTCAACCCATGAGCTATCTTTCAATGCATCTTTCCAAGTTCTTGGTTCTTCCTGTGAGACATAACACGCGAAAGACCAATCATTCTGTTGACCAGATTCTCGGATAGTTGCATACAAGCCTGCATTGTTGTTGTTTCGCAACATGTTTCTTGTTTGAACTCCACTTTGTACATTTCCGATGATGTTTTGTTGAGGATGGGTATTGTGAATCCGTGTTTCTGGATTATCTTGAACTGGAATATTTGTACCCAGATTGTTGAGATTGAGATCAACAATCAATTCAAGTCCCGGAATTGACGAAGAGGATGATGCAGTAGCTTCAGCTGTTCGAGGGACATCCACTGGAGGTGTACCTTCTGAAGTACCAAGTACTGCTGATGGAGCTTCTTGATCTGCATCGAGAAATTCATCATCCTCTGAAGATTCGTTCAATTCGGTAGCATCTTGAAAATCCTCATTATCGAGAGCATTATTGTTCACTGAAGATGGTTCTTGATTGACTATAATGGGACGAACCAACGGTGAATCTGTTGCATTGTCGCTCTCGAAAAACATCCTTGCCGCAGCATTTTCTTCAACGGCTTCAACATTGATCGAATTGAAAAAGTCATCGTACTCAAACATCCAAGGCTGACCAGGATTTCTAACTGGTAAAGTGTGCCTCTGTACTCTGACTTCAGACCATTCCTCAACCCTTTTAGTCTCTAGATTCCAGACTCTTAAGTTTGGGGTGGAATACCCAAGAAAGTATCCCTCGATTGATCTTGCCCCAAACTTTCCATGAGGATCGATAATTGTGCATGGAGCTCCAAACGGTTCGAGATAAGACAAGTCTGGTTTCCGTTTGTTGATAAGCTCAAAGCAGGTCTTGTTGTGCCTTTTGACTGTAAGGACTCGGTTCAACGTATAGCATGCAGAGGACACAGCTTCAGTCCAGAATGGAATGGGCAGCTGCGACTCTACCAACATAGTCCTAGCAGTCTCGATCAATGTGCGGTTCTTACGTTCAGCGACGCCATTCTGTTGAGGAGTATAAGCTGCACTAAATTCGTGAAGAATACCTTTTGAAGTGCAAAACTCTGCCATGGCATGATTTTTGAATTCAGTACCATTGTCGCTACGTATCCGCCTAACCTTCAAGTTGTAAAGATTCTCAATCTGAATGATCAAGTTTTTGATAATACCGAAGGTTTCACTCTTATGTGCCATGAACGCCACCCAAGAAAATCTTGAATAATCATCAGTTATCACGAGGCAATATTGATCATTCCTAATGCTTTTGTGCTTGACAGGACCGAACAAATCCATGTGCAAACGTTCAAGAGGAACAGCCACCGTGTTGACTTTCTTTGTAGGGTGTCGCTTCTTCGTTTGTTTTCCTTTTTGGCACGAAACACAGACGTCTTGAAGATGGAAATTTTTAAGAGGAACACCATTCACCAATTCATTTGATACCAAATGATTCATTTTGCGTAAGTGAATGTGACCCATTCGCCTGTGCCAAGAGATTGTGTCTTTTTCTGTGGCTTTGGAAACGAAACATGTTGCTTGTGCAGACGTTGTGATAGCTTGGCTCATATCAAGGACGTACAAATCATTTATCCTTGGAGCCGACAAGAGAATCCATTCTTTTGGAATTTTGAAGCCGGGTTTCAGCACATAACATCCATTAGCATCAAAGTGTACTGAGAACTGCTTATCACAAATTTGAGAAACACTAAGAAGATTGTGATCAAGTTGTTGCACAAAGTTGATCTTGTCAAAGCTAACAACCCCGTTGGAAATCATTCCTTCGCCCGTTGTCTTCAACGCGTCCCACAACCTTTTTGTAGTCTTATAACTGACGAACTGATGATAGATATCTTTACTTAAGGCCTGAGTGAGAATGGCGTATGCCTTCTTTTCTAGATCATAGACTTTCTTCTGATCTTCCGAGAGATCTCCAAACGTAGCAGCAGATGATGCGGCAACCTCTATTGTTTGATCGAAATCTGTGATGAACCGCAACCACAATTCTGTATTTTGACCAAGAACGTATGTATGAAATCTATCAATCCATCCTGGATATTCATATAAATGCATCAACTTTGGAGGTCTATTCAAACTTCCCGTTTCGCTTTCGCTTAAAAGAATGCTTTGAACACTTGGAACTTGATTGGATACAAATGCCCATTGACCGGTAGAAATTGCATTAGCCTGTGAAGATACCGGTGCGGAAGATGACGGAGTACCAAAATACATATCTGTATTCACCAAAGTATTCCACCTTGGATTCATTTTTGATCAGCCGAAGGATACCTGTTCGAAAGACACTTGAAAAACACAAACTGTTAAGCACAAACAGACTGATGATCGAAAGATCCACACCTGTTCGAAGGATCAACAGGGTTCGAAAGATCTCTGTTGAATTTCGAACAATGTTTTTCGAAAGATTCTCCAACCGAAGGATCCTTATCCTTCGAAAAAGGACTGTAGACCGAAAGATGAAATCGAAAGATGACTTCGAAAGACTCCCCAATCGAAAGATGACTTCGAAAGACTCCCCAATCGAAGGATCCTTGTCTTTCGAAAATGAACAGTAGTCCGAAAGATGAATGTTTCGAAATGATTCCTTGGTTCGAAGGATGATGATCTATCGAACCTCCACTGATCGAAAGATGGTCTTTCGAGTTCGAAGGATATCTTTCGAATGGTTCTGACACAGTTGACAATCGGTGACAAGTTGGTGAAAAAGTTGACGGGTTGGTGAGAACTTTCGGCAGAAAGTATGTTCAGACCATATCTTTCAGGTCTGAACATGCAGGTTTTTCACCAACCGGGTAATGATCAATATTTTAAACAAAATACAACTTCCAACACACAAACACTTTGTGATTCAAATTTTTTTAAGATCAAATGTGTAATATTATGAAGAACAAACCCAGAAATACAAGAATTTCCAGCAAACCGACAACTATCCAAAACCCGTTTTTGCTAGCAACTTCACTAAAAACCCATTTTTAACATGTGACAATGAAAAGTGACAAGGTTTTTATAAGAACAAACAACAAAAACAGCAATATTTCCAGAAAATATGAACTATAAAATCCCGAAAAACAGTGTGTGTGTGTGTTTTCTGCTCTGAGTGTTCTAAGTGTCTGACACTCGAAGTGAACACAACACACGGGTATTTATACCCAAACAAGCATGTCTGGTCGAAGGATCATGCAGACCGGTCGAAAGATCATCTTTCGACCAGGAACAGCTCGAAAGATCCATAAGTACCACGAAAGATGGGATCTATCGTGATCCATCTATCGAATGACATCTTTCGAGCAGGTCATCGAAGGATATAAGTGATCCTTCGATGACACATCCTTCGAACCAAACAAATTACAAACATAATGTTGACTGTTTGGCCAAGTCAAACCAGGAGGATGGTTGACTTGGTCAAACTTACAAGACTAACAAGACATCGTTTTACATTGTGACCGAATACAGACAAAGTGCAGACATAAGTGCACCAACAGGGAGCCGTTCTAAAAGCTAGAGTTAATCTAGCAAACAAACAGCCTCATACGAACTCCGATTCTATGAGTAGTCCTCGTGACGCAGCCTTGATCAATCCAAAGGATCAAGTAAAGGAAGCTGATTCTTATGAATCAGGATCTACGGATCAAGCTGGTTATTCAGTCCAGTCTAATAAAACTGAAGCTTATGGTTGCATCATCCATCAAAAAAGATTGCCTAGTCCAGTTCAAACGGTTACTGGTAAAGACTCATCAAATCCGTTGATACCTGATGCTTTGGTAAAAAGCATATCCTCATCAGAGGAATTTTCAGAAAAACTGTGCCGATATACAAGCGGTACTTTTAAAGATGCCGAATTACGGTACCATAGCAACGAGAAGGAATATCTCGCTGTCAAGAATGGAATTGAAAAATTTTAGATTTATTTATTAAGTAAACCATTTTTGGTCCGAACGGACAACAAAAATTTTAAATACTTTTTAAATGTCAATCTTAAAGACGACTACAAACAAGGAAGGTTAACCCGTTGGCAACAATGGTTTGGCCAATTCACGTTTGAAGTCGAACACATCAAGGGAGAAAAGAACTCCTTGGCAGATTGCCTCACCAGAGAATTCGCAGGTGCAGGTACAAACTAAAGGAAGCTTATTCAGCATGTCTACACCAATGGACTACAAGAAAGCTCTCGATCAACAAATGAAGATCGACGAACAAATGACAATTGAAAAGAAACTTCTCGAGATCCTCAAGAAGAAAAATGAAATTGTCAAACTCCAGCATGAAGTTCTTATCGCTGAGCAAGAGATCAAGATCCTCCAGCTCAAAAATGGAACCTTCAAGACAGAAGACTTTTCAAAAAACGAAAAGAAGCAGCCAACTCAGCCTACAACTTTGAAGACTCCAATGCCAGTTGCAGCGGTCGAAAAAAGCAAAGAACAGGTTGAAGAAAAGAAGAGTGAGAAACCAACAACTTTCTCACCCAGCACTTCATCAAGCTCGGAAGTCAAAGAACCACTATTCTTTGAAGAACAGCCTCTTAAAGAAATAGAAGACGAAAGGGATACCCCTTACTACGTTGTCACCAAGGGTCCAAAACTTGGTATACATCGTAGCTTCAGCAAAGTAAAGGATATGCCTGCAGACTATTACGAAAAAGTAAAGTCTGAACCAGAAGCACAAGCCTTGTACAGCAAGATTAAGGCTAAGAAGACGGCTACACAAGAGTCACTTCAGAGTCTCAATCCCAGCAACTTGTTGATTTTACAATCCAAGTTAATCAAGACCACGGTCACAAAGCAGGAATGGTATAATTTCTACGAGAAATTAAACAATTCCACTGGAGAAGAAGACAATGTCATCATTGTCAAAAAAGGAAATCAAATTAGAGGAATTACTCTTGAAAAAGTTAATCCTAAAACATTGATTAATTATTTCAATTGTGGTTTCTTAGATATGATTTACCCAGGCACTAATCTCAGTGAACTTGAAGAATTTCCTGGTCTCAGAAGATCTATTCAAGTTTATGCCGAGAAGGCTAGGATATTCAGTCAGAAGAAAAGTCTGTTTATCAAAGTCATAAGCACTATTCCAGATTGGGAACTTGGTACGGATTTTCCAGCATACCATATTCTCAAAATTGGACCATCAGGCAAAATCGATCCACCGATGATTGCCACCAAAGAAGATGATCTCCCATCAGAAGAAGAGATTATCATGAGAAGACTTGATGGATTCTTTTACATCCTCAAGGAATTGCAGAAGATTGATAGCAGGAGCAGGATTAAGATCAACTATGCCACCGAGCATATTCTTGTCATCAGTCAACACCAGAAGAAAATCTCCACCGACGATTTCAATCGTATTCAAGAATGGCGGAAGATTTTGGCAACAAAACCACGTGTCTCAGTTGCCACCAAGGAACGTCTTGTTGAGGTCATGCCTTACGTCAGCACAGACGACAAGCAGTAATGGCGGTCCCTACCACCATTAAGGGGAAATTGAAAAGAAGATGCCAACCGCGTCGGCAAGCAATAATGTGATCTACTTTTCAACTTTTCCCGTCAGAAATTTGAAATTTCAATAATGTAGCGTCTATTGTAAGCGGGGCTTCCCACTATATAAGGGACGCTTCCGCATCTAGTTTTATCATCAGGAGTTTAATCATCTATCACTACTACTATTGTAATCTTTCAGTTTTAATAAAAAAGCTTTAAGCTTTCAGGAAGAAACCTTCGGGTTTAGATCTTCGGATCAAGAATTAATCCAGAAAGGATTAATTAATTAACTCTTCGGAGTTAATACTTAGAAGAACACCTTAGGGTACACAGTCTGTTAGACTCAAGACAGGTTTGTCTGGAGGCCACGAGAGGGAAGAGCCGATTAGTACGCAGGAGGCGGAAGAGGCGAAGTACCGATAGGCTTGACTATATACCGTCATCAAGAGTCAGGAAAACGGAAGACGTGTTGGACCCATCCACAGGTATAAAAAGTTTCTTCAAGTATTCAAAAAATTAAAAGAAATGATTTATCAAAATCAATCAACGGAAGCAATGATTTTCAAAAATCAAAACAAAAGAATCGTTTTCTAAAAATGGAAAATCCAACTTTAGAACAACAAATTAAGGAAGCAGAAAACGTTAAAATCAAACATCAAGAACATCTTGATAGATTAAAACGTGAACAGAAGAAGGTTGCGTATAAACGTGGACCTTATAAAAGAACTCAACCATCTCTCTGTAGAACTAAAATACAGGAAAATGGAAAGAAGGTTGAGAATGATGAAGATATCTACACTTCTATCCAGAATGTAGAACTCTATCATCAAGCTTTGCTGAACTTCAGAGAAGAAATCAAACTTTTTCCCAGAAGTAAGCTTAGATCCAGAATCATAGAAAACAATCAGTCCTTGATTGATCTATGTAGAAAGAATTTGAGAAGAAAAGAAGAAGCCTCTTCTTCCTCATCTCAAACAGAGCAGACTCCGTCGTTATCGACAGTATTACAAAGAATTAAGAACCTAGAGGATACTCTCAACAGAGTTGAACTAAGGGTTCATAATCTTGAAATACCGATTATGACAGACTTAGAAGACATCCTTCGAGATGATCAAAGTCTCCAATGGAGTATAGCAGATACAGACTAAGTTTGGTCATGGAAAATACTCAAGCAGTATTTGAAAGAGTAAGAAGACTCGAATAGACTTTGTCTCAAGAGCAATTGCTTACCAGACATGCAGAACTTATCACTCTGTACGGAAGAATCTTTCCAGATGATACTCACCCAAGAGTTAATCTGTATAGAACAATCGATGATCTCCGAAAAAGATCACCTATTGGAATGGCACATCTAAATGACCTTGACACTGTTATAAAACAGGAAAGGAAAAATTTAGAACAAGAAGCTATTACCGCTATTAAAGCAGTAATTGAAACCTGGAAAATTGACGAAGAATATCACACAAGATATGCTCTCCGTGATAACATTCACGAAGACCTTCGACAATTTCTCAGAACCGAGAACGAAGAGCTAGAACGAATTGTTTTAGAAATGCAAGACTCCGTAAGGAGATTTGAACGAATTGTTAATGGCAGACGATAAGTCTTCCTTTAGCATTAGGTATACACACCAAGATCACTTAGGTTTTCTTAGGTCTGAACGCCGACAACTTCAGCTTGAATTACAATTAATTGTAACTCAAAAAAGGGAATTGGAATTAACCAAAAGGCATCTTAAGATTAAGGCGAAAAAATTAAGAGAATTTTCAAAACTTGAAAAAGAATATTTTTTCAAATTAAAAGAAATAGACGCCCAGCTTTAATCCTTTATGGATTATCAGACCAGACTTAGAGAATTAAGTCTTAGACTTAGACTCTATCAAGAAGATTTAGAGACTATCAAAAAAGATATAGCTCTAATTGAGAATATCATTGAGAGGTTTCCCTCCATGATAAATGAACTGTTTCATGATCTCGCCTTCCTAGAAGAACGAAGAAATGAAATAACTAGTTCAATCAAAGAAAATGAAGCTAAACTTAATAGCATTCTTTGCTAAAAGGTATAGCTTGATTCCGCAGCCAGCAAGTACTGAAATCAGGATAAAAAGAGTTTCGCCTCTACGTCCCTCGTTTTCAGGAAAAACTCCCCCTATCTGGTATCAGAGCCATCTTACGGTTCTAAATACTTGAATTGGGAAGAAGCAGTATTCCTACAATGTCTCGTTACGACGAACAATTGTTAGAAATACCAACAGCTCATCCTGTCCACTATGTACAGGAAGATACGAATTACTTCGTATTAGGAAATGGTAATCAGTATTCCTGTTACCTAAACATGAAAAACACTCATGGGTTGGAGTAGTTCTTTGGATTACTAACAATTGCAGACTATTACTAACACTGATCCGAACAACACGAGTTCGAGAAGGGGAAGCCAAACCAATTGCTCTTGAGACAAAGTCTCTTCGAGTCTTCTTACTCTTTCAAATACTGCTTGAGTATTTTCCATGACCAAACTTAGTCTGTATCTGCTATACTCCATTGGAGACTTTGATCATCTCGAAGGATGTCTTCTAAGTCTGTCATAATCGGTATTTCAAGATTATGAACCCTTAGTTCAACTCTGTTGAGAGTATCCTCTAGGTTCTTAATTCTTTGTAATACTGTCGATAACGACGGAGTCTGCTCTGTTTGAGATGAGGAAGAAGAGGCTTCTTCTTTTCTTCTCAAATTCTTTCTACATAGATCAATCAAGGACTGATTGTTTTCTATGATTCTGGATCTAAGCTTACTTCTGGGAAGAAGTTTGATTTCTTCTCTGAAGTTCAGCAAAGCTTGATGATAGAGTTCTACATTCTGGATAGAAGTGTAGAGATCTTCATCATTCTCAACCTTCTTTCCATTTTCCTGTATTTTAGTTCTACAGAGAGATGGTTGAGTTCTTTTATAAGGTCCACGTTTATACGCAACCTTCTTTTGTTCACGTTTTAATCTATCAAGATGTTCTTGATGTTTGATTTTAACGTTTTCTGCTTCCTTAATTTGTTGTTCTAAAGTTGGATTTTCCATTTTTAGAAAACGATTCTTTTGTTTTGATTTTTGAAAATCATTGCTTCCGTTGATTGATTTTGATAAATCATTTCTTTTAATTTTTTGAATACTTGAAGAAACTTTTTATACCTGTGGATGGGTCCAACACGTCTTCCGTTTTCCTGACTCTTGATGACGGTATATAGTCAAGCCTATCGGTACTTCGCCTCTTCCGCCTCCTGCGTACTAATCGGCTCTTCCCTCTCGTGGCCTCCAGACAAACCTGTCTTGAGTCTAACAGACTGTGTACCCTAAGGTGTTCTTCTAAGTATTAACTCCGAAGAGTTAATTAATTAATCCTTTCTGGATTAATTCTTGATCCGAAGATCTAAACCCGAAGGTTTCTTCCTGAAAGCTTAAAGCTTTTTTATTAAAACTGAAAGATTACAATAGTAGTAGTGATAGATGATTAAACTCCTGATGATAAAACTAGATGCGGAAGCCTCCCTTATATAGTGGGAAGCCCCGCTTACAATAGACGCTACATTATTGAAATTTCAAATTTCTGACGGGAAAAGTTGAAAAGTAGATCACATTATTGCTTGCCGACGCGGTTGGCATCTTCTTTTCAATTTCCCCTTAATGGTGGTAGGGACCGCCATTACTGCTTGTCGTCTGTGCTGACGTAAGGCATGACCTCAACAAGACGTTCCTTGGTGGCAACTGAGACACGTGGTTTTGTTGCCAAAATCTTCCGCCATTCTTGAATACGATTGAAATCGTCGGTGGAGATTTTCTTCTGGTGTTGACTGATGACAAGAATATGCTCGGTGGCATAGTTGATCTTAATCCTGCTCCTGCTATCAATCTTCTGCAATTCCTTGAGGATGTAAAAGAATCCATCAAGTCTTCTCATGATAATCTCTTCTTCTGATGGGAGATCATCTTCTTTGGTGGCAATCATCGGTGGATCGATTTTGCCTGATGGTCCAATTTTGAGAATATGGTATGCTGGAAAATCCGTACCAAGTTCCCAATCTGGAATAGTGCTTATGACTTTGATAAACAGACTTTTCTTCTGACTGAATATCCTAGCCTTCTCGGCATAAACTTGAATAGATCTTCTGAGACCAGGAAATTCTTCAAGTTCACTGAGATTAGTACCTGGGTAAATCATATCTAAGAAACCACAATTGAAATAATTAATCAATGTTTTAGGATTAACTTTTTCAAGAGTAATTCCTCTAATTTGATTTCCTTTTTTGACAATGATGACATTGTCTTCTTCTCCAGTGGAATTGTTTAATTTCTCGTAGAAATTATACCATTCCTGCTTTGTGACCGTGGTCTTGATTAACTTGGATTGTAAAATCAACAAGTTGCTGGGATTGAGACTCTGAAGTGACTCTTGTGTAGCCGTCTTCTTAGCCTTAATCTTGCTGTACAAGGCTTGTGCTTCTGGTTCAGACTTTACTTTTTCGTAATAGTCTGCAGGCATATCCTTTACTTTGCTGAAGCTACGATGTATACCAAGTTTTGGACCCTTGGTGACAACGTAGTAAGGGGTATCCCTTTCGTCTTCTATTTCTTCAAGAGGCTGTTCTTCAAAGAATAGTGGTTCTTTGACTTCCGAGCTTGATGAAGTGCTGGGTGAGAAAGTTGTTGGTTTCTCACTCTTCTTTTCTTCAACCTGTTCTTTGCTTTTTTCGACCGCTGCAACTGGCGTTGGAGTCTTCAAAGTTGTAGGCTGAGTTGGCTGCTTCTTTTCGTTTTTTGAAAAGTCTTCTGTCTTGAAGGTTCCATTTTTGAGCTGGAGGATCTTGATCTCTTGCTCAGCGATAAGAACTTCATGCTGGAGTTTGACAATTTCATTTTTCTTCTTGAGGATCTCGAGAAGTTTCTTTTCAATTGTCATTTGTTCGTCGATCTTCATTTGTTGATCGAGAGCTTTCTTGTAGTCCATTGGTGTAGACATGCTGAATAAGCTTCCTTTAGTTTGTACCTGCACCTGCGAATTCTCTGGTGAGGCAATCTGCCAAGGAGTTCTTTTCTCCCTTGATGTGTTCGACTTCAAACGTGAATTGGCCAAACCATTGTTGCCAACGGGTTAACCTTCCTTGTTTGTAGTCGTCTTTAAGATTGACATTTAAAAAGTATTTAAAATTTTTGTTGTCCGTTCGGACCAAAAATGGTTTACTTAATAAATAAATCTAAAATTTTTCAATTCCATTCTTGACAGCGAGATATTCCTTCTCGTTGCTATGGTACCGTAATTCGGCATCTTTAAAAGTACCGCTTGTATATCGGCACAGTTTTTCTGAAAATTCCTCTGATGAGGATATGCTTTTTACCAAAGCATCAGGTATCAACGGATTTGATGAGTCTTTACCAGTAACCGTTTGAACTGGACTAGGCAATCTTTTTTGATGGATGATGCAACCATAAGCTTCAGTTTTATTAGACTGGACTGAATAACCAGCTTGATCCGTAGATCCTGATTCATAAGAATCAGCTTCCTTTACTTGATCCTTTGGATTGATCAAGGCTGCGTCACGAGGACTACTCATAGAATCGGAGTTCGTATGAGGCTGTTTGTTTGCTAGATTAACTCTAGCTTTTAGAACGGCTCCCCAGAATTCCTGAGAGGCATCCGTTTCTAAAATCATGTAGTCATCCTCGGAAGGGTGATACATGTCTGGTAACTTGACCAGTTTCTTCTTAATTTTATCAACGTAATAGGTGTCATTATCATCCCATTTAAACGTGACATCTTTCTTTAATTTTGCCTGCAAAGGCTTCCTGATTTCTGCTAAATTTTTAATATAATTATTAACATAATTTAGCGTTCCTAGAAACCTTTGAAGTTGTTTCTTGTCCTCTATCTGTGATGGAAACTTGTGTATCTTTGTTAAGATATGAGGCTGCATACAGATTCTTCCATTTTCAATTTCTAAACCTAGAAAATTGATTTTCGTTTGAGCTATATGCCACCTTGGTGGACTTTCCCAACATCACAACCGGCTTATAGTTAACCCCCACCTACGGCGGAACCTGTTTATGACAGAGGGAACGCATCAAGGCCTTGTTTCTCTCCAAACAGGGGTCCCAGCTCCACATTAAACATTAACTCGGCCCAACCCCCTATCACTCAGGGAACCAGCCAGGGCGGAGCAACTCCTCCAGTACAACCCATTAACGTTGAAGATGACGATCTCACCAGACCTTACAAACCAGTGGACGCTACCTTCAAGTCCAAGTTCACCAGAAGAATAGCTGAAGCCCCGATCAAGGAAAAACCCAAGATGCCTCAAACCGTGGGCAAGTACGATGGTCTAGGTGACCCTGATGACCATCTCAACCTGTTCAAAAGCGCCGGGGAAGTAGCCTGTTGGCCCATGCCCCTTTGGTGCAAAATGTTTGTCCAAACACTGGTAGGAGCAGCACGGGTCTGGTGGGATAGTCTACCCATCAGAGAAATCGATAGGTTTGAAGACTTAGAGGCCAAATTCACGTTGCAATTCAGTCAACAGAGAAGACACACAAAGGAACGAATCGAACTACTTCACATTCGTCGGAGAGACAATGAAACGGTGGAGAGTTTTATCGTCAGATTTAATAAAGAGAGCCTGGCGATCCCAGGTGTCACAAACGATCTGGCCTGCGGCACTTTCCTACAAGGAGTAAACGATGATGAGCTATTAAGGACACTCTATGGAAGGGATGGCGTGCCCTCCACCATTGAAGAAATCCTGAGGATAGCCAAGGTGTATGTCACACAAGAAAAAACTGTGGCAGCCAGTCACGCGGCTAACAGGAAAAAGGAAGCTCAAAAAAATCATGACGATAGAGAGCAGCGGAGCTCCAAGGGCAAGGGTAGAAGAGACATGTATCAAAAGAGTGACTGATTAGACTCGCGGTATGATAGATCCCGGAGTTCAGTGGCGGAGCCACACTTTGAACAACGGTGTCGTCCGACACCATTGAATTTTGTGTAGCAAATACACGTATAATAAGAAAAATTCGAGCGACACCATTGTTTTTTTACGTGCGACACCATTGTCTTTTTACAAACGACACCATTGTTTTGTTTTCTTCTAAAAGAATTACATAATAAACAAATTTACATTTTAAAAATTAAGCCCAGTTACTTGAATTTAATTAGTATACTTTAAATCATTTAAGGTCCATGCTTAGTTTTTATTTTTTTCTAATCCAGTAAGCATTATAGCCCCATGTCTATTGGTTTTATTTCAATTGTTTAATCTAACAGGATGTTTGATGGTCATTTGAATTATGCATGCACTTGTTTGTTATGATGAAAAAGAAGGGTTTTTTTTTTTTTTTTTTTTTTTTTTTTTGCAAGTTGCTATTGAAAACATTATGAATCGTTTTCAAAATATGAAAATGCTTACAGAGCAACTATTAAATGAATTTTTACATATTTCAAATGACTTTGTAATTTATTATGTGTTTTTATTCAATGACATTGTACTTTTACTGTGATAATTGCTTTTATTATGTGATTTGACCTGACTAGATCCGAACCGATACAAAAAGTTCGACTCCGAGTTACTATAAACCAGGGTATCCAAAAAAAAATGACACCATAAGAAAAAATTTCTGGCTCCGCCACTGCCGGAGTTCACATTTGAGAAACGAATCCTCCTCTAAGAAGTGGTCTGATTATCCTAATTTAAGTAAAACCCCGGCAGAAATCCTGGCCTCCGAAAACCTCAAATTCAATCCTCCCAAGCCGTTGAAGGACGCTCCTAACAAAGACACGAGCAAATACTGTGAATATCACAAGGAGAGTGGCCATAATACCAACGATTGCTATCAGTTGAAGAAGCAAATTGAGTACTTTGTGAAGGCGGGTAAGTTGGATCACCTGGTTCGAGATATAAAACAAGGCCCGCCACCCAACAAAAAAGAGACTGACAAAGGGGCGGCAAAAGACAGCGGGAGCTGAATATGGTATACGCCGACAAGGGAAAGGGAGCAAAACGGAGTTTCTCCACACTCGAACCCTGGATGCTGGCAACAATGACAATCGAACCACGCGTAGAGGATTTACACCTCACCACTGACCCCCTAATTATATATGTGACACCCCATGAAAACCAGTAAACTACACAACACAACTAGCTTCCTCAGTAACCACGTGCTAAATTTCGGGACGAAATTTCTTTCAACTTGGGGATAATGTGACAACTCGTATTTCAAACCTATCCTTGTACTTTGATGTAACGTATGCGGACCCTATGTGATTATGTGAACCTTGATGATTAATGAAATGTTATGTTTAATGTTGTGTTATGTGCATGTATGTATGTATGTATTAGGATCACACAAAACGAACCGATCGCACAATTCTAACTCGATCGCACAAGCCCAATCGGGCTACACTTATTGTACTCGAACCTAATGGGCAGCCCATGTAAAGGGTTTGGCCCACTCCCTTTTATGCGAATACAAGCACCCATGTGTGGGGTTGCTTCACATTACTTGCAAAAATACATAACACACACAAACCCTATTCTCTCCTTCTCTCCTCTCGAAGCCGGCGACCACACATCCCCATCTCTCGAAGCTCTTGATTCGGATTATCCTTGTTTTACCTCATAACCGATTAGTAATTCATTGTTATTGTTGTTAGATGATATTGTGAAGTATGTAATGATTTATGAATGATATGTGATTGATCATGAATGAATGTAATCGGCCATATATGTGTTCGGATCCGAATGGTTTGGTGGTGTTAGTATGGTTTGGATTCGTTGATGATGAATGAAAACCGAATGCTTGTTAGTCGGCTGTGATATGTTTATGAAAACCGAAGCTCAACGGCCCAGTCATCTGAGTCGCACAAGTCTTGACATTATGTATACTTGACTGTCAACGTGATTATATGTGTTGCCATGATCAATATGTGTTCGTAACCTGTTAGCTTATGTGTAAACATATGTGTACTACTTGAACCTAGACCTGACTTGTATGGTAACCATGTTAGGACGTGGTTGACCACTTATAGCTCAAGTAACCTTTTCGTGTATCTGCCGAGCAAACCAAGGTGAGTTCACACTCTATCCAAGGCATGGGATTCCCAAGGGTTGGGAATGGGTTAAAGAACTGAACGGTAACTACAAACTTGGGTATTCCCCATACAACAGGATACGTACGACCATAAGACCATCACTCTATCATTTGAAGTCCCTCATTTATCGACTTAATCGCCGAGGCCTATGGCGAGCGGGTCATTAGTAGATAGCGCTATTAGGTTTAACAAACCTCACACCGTGTCGTCCGAACGGGCGTGTACTAATGGACTATGGGCAAAGGGTTAATGTTGATAGACATTGACTTAGGGCACCTCTTACATTTTCGTAGCAGTCGATACGCGTGGTCTAATAACAAATGGGAAGCCCCCACAACTCTTCGCAAACATGTCTGGGAGACCGCGATACGAATTAATACGATACATGGTTTACAAAACGAACATACGATTTACGAAACGAACACTATAACTAAACCACCAACTGTGAACTCGCTCAACTTTGTTGTTGACTCGTTGTTACATGCCTTGCAGGTCGTTAGGTACTCATGGAGCTTGCACAGGGAGGCGCAGTCGTTGTGGGACATGGCATTGTGTTCCATGCTAAAAACATTACTTTATTTCGTACTTAATACTTACATTGGGTTTTACAATTATGCTTCCGCTAAACACTTAACTATGTTTTGATTTGAAACACCTTTCATATTGTGTGGTTGAATTTTACTCATTACTTGTTATGTTCATATTGTGTGGTTGAATTTTACTCATGATAGGATGTATGCTAGTAATCAAGATCATGAGCCGGGTTAATGTTATAATCGTTGTTATGTTTTTTATATGATTAGGGTTCTTAGAGGTTTGATGCTAAAAACCCTTGTGTGATCGATTAATGGTATGATTGGAAACTGATAGTGTTGTTGATTGATAACTACATAAATGGAAACCATGTAACTGATTGCAAGATTTAAGGAAATTCATAACTAATCGAATAAGCCCTTCAGTCGCACAAGAGCTGGTCGCACATGCTCTGGTCGCACAAGGGACTCGCACAAGCTAGGTACAACATATTTTAGCACAGTGTACAACATATACATTGCATGATCGCACAAGACTTGTGGATCGCACAAGATCGTGCTGATCGCACAAGTCTTGGGCCACACACACACACAATGGTTAGAATTGACATGTGTTATTGGGCCGAATGGCCCAACCCGGTCGCACAAGTTATCCGGATTGCACAAGTCCATTCGGACCGCACAAGACCAAGGTTGTTGCTAATTGTGTCGAAGGTTTAATGGACTCCAGTAATTGAATCGCACAAGATGATTGGGCTCGCCGAAGCTCAAAGGCCCAGTCATCTGAGTCGCACAAGTCTTGACATTATGTATACTTGACTGTCAACGTGATTATATGTGTTGCCATGATCAATACGTGTTCGTAACCTGTTAGCTTATGTGTAAACATATGTGTACTACTTGAACCTAGACCTGACTTGTATGGTAACCATGTTAGGACGTGGTTGACCACTTATAGCTCAAGTAACCTTTTCGTGTATCTGCCGAGCAAACCAATGTGAGTTCACACTCTATCCAAGACATGGGATTCCCAAGGGTTGGGAATGGGTTAAAGAACTGAACGGTAACTACAAACTTGCGTATTCCCCATACAACAGGATACGTACGACCATAAGACCATCACTCTATCATTTGAAGTCCCTCATTTATCGACTTAATCGCCGAGGCCTATGGCGAGCGGGTCAATAGTAGATAGCGCTATTAGGTTTAACAAACTTCACACCGTGTCGTCCGAATGGGCGTGTACTAATGGACTATGGGCAAAGGGTCAATGCTGATAGACATTGACTTAGGGCACCTCTTACATTTTCGTAGCAGTCGATACGCGTAGTCTAGTAACACATGGGAAGCCCCCACAACTCTTCGCAAACATGTCTGGGAGACCGCGATACGAATTAATACGATACATGGTTTACAAAATGAACATACGATTTACGAAACGAACACTATAACTAAACCACTAACTGTGAACTCGCTCAACTTTGTTGTTGACTCGTTGTTACATGCCTTGCAGGTCGTTAGGTACTCATGGAGCTTGCACAGGGAGGCGCAGTCGTTGTGGGACATGGGAGTGTGTGCCATGCTAAAAACATTACTTTATTTCGTACTTAATATTTACATTGGGTTTTACAATTATGCTTCCGCTAAACACTTAACTACGTTTTGATTTGAAACACCTTTCATATTGTGTGGTTGAATTTTATTCATTACTTGTTATGTTCAATATGATTGGTGGCTTGATCCTGGTCATGTCACGTCTCCAAGCGGTGATACTCCGTGTGTGGATTTTGGGGGTGTGACAGATTGGTATCAGAGCCATTGGTTATAGTGAACTTGATTTTAATAAGGGAAAAGGGTTTTTGTTAAAACCAGACTATAACCTGAACAGTGCTCAACGATCCACAACGACGCTTCGCTCCACGTGCAAGACTCGACATTCTAGGTGATATGATTTATGTTTACATTGCCTACTTGCTAGATTACATAGAACTTTGCTCATGGTATGTTTAGATAAACGTAACAACTATTGTTTGAAAACACGTGTATGCTCACTCCCTTCTGTCATCGCACTTTCACGAACCCCTCCCACTCCTGTTTCCCTTGATATGAAGATCATGGCTGGACGCGTTAACATGACTCAAGCCTAGTTGATGGCTCTGATTAACCAACAAGTCGCTACGGCACTTGCAGCCGCCCAAGCAGGAGGTATATCCTGCAGTCGCAACTCACTCTAGGATCTTTAGATCCTACACTCCTAACCCAACTCTTGTGTTTAACTTTGTCCTATTCTCATTTATACAACAGGCCAGCATGCTCAGCTGCCTGCGTGCACGTTCAAAACTTTCATGGACTGTCGTCCTAGTACTTTTAGTGGCACTGAAGGGGCCGTTGGACTCCTCCATTGGTTTGAGAAGCTCGAGTCAGTCTTCGAAATGTGTGAATGCCCTGAGGCTCGTAGGGTGAAGTATGCCACTGGTACTCTCGAAGGCGTTGCGTTGACTTGGTGGAACGCACAAGTCCAAATGTTGGGGCTGGTAGCTGCCAATGCCACCCCATGGAACGACTTTAAGGAACTGATCAAGCGGGAATACTGTAGTCGTGATGACATCCACAAGTTGGAAGTGGAGTTCTTTAACCTGAAGATGACAGGGTCAGAGATAGAGGCGTATACGAAAAGGTCAAACGAGTTGGCCATCTTGTGTACAACTATGGTGGATCCTCCCATCAAACGTATCGAGCTGTACCTCAAAGGCTTAGTACCAGAGATTCAAAGACATGTGACTTCGGCTAACCTTGCTACCATCTAGGATGTTACTCGTCTTGCTCATCATCTCACAGACCAGGCAGTGGAACAGAACAGGCTGCCTAAGCGCATCGGTGCTACTACTGCTACCACTTCTGCTACTCTCAGTGACAACAAGCAAAAATAGGATGGAGCCTCCAGCAAAGGTTCGACTTCAGTTCAGTCCCAGGCACAGCAGCGAAAGATTGATGACTATCAGAGCCCTGGTCAGCAAACTTCTGGTAGTCAAGGGCAGGGTGGATATCGAGGAAACCTCCCAAAGTGCAACAAATGTAACAGACACCACAATGGTCAGTGCAACAAGGGTCGTTGTCAGCGGTGTCTCAAGATGGGTCATGAAGCTAAGGATTGCAGAAGCTCACGACCTGCGAATCAGAACCATCAACAACAACCAACAGCTCCACAGAACCAGCAGCCACAGCGAGGCAACAGGGGATGCTTTCAATGTGGTGTTGAAGGCCACTTTAAGCGGGACTGCCCTCAATTAAACCAGAATCAGAACAACAATAATCAGGGCAATGGGAACAACAACGGGGGAAACAATGATGGAAACAATGGTGCCAGGGGTCGAGTGTTCGTGCTTGGTCAGGGTGATGCTAGGAATGACCCCAACGTCGTGATGGGTAAGTTTCTACTGGATGACTTTTATGTTACTGTTTTATTTGATTCGGGTGCCGATACCAGTTATGTGTCTCTAAAAGTTAGTCAACTGCTTAAACGCACACCAACACCTTTGAACACTAAGCATGTTGTAGAGTTAGCAAATGGTAAGAGTTTAGACGCTACACACATAGTTAAGGGTTGTAATCTTATCCTCGCTGGTCAGACTTTCCCTATCGATCTCATTCCTATAGTTCTGGGTAGTTTCGACATCGTCATTGGGATGGATTGGTTATCCCAACAGCAAGCAGAGATCCTATGCGAAGAGAAGATTGTAGTGTATATAATTAAGTAATGATTAGGCGGGGGCTTTATGACTACGGACTTAAATGCATAATGCCCCATAACGCCCACCCGCACACGTGGCGCGCCACGTGTTGCATAACGCCCACAAAGGGGGTTATGACTACACATGGCCTTATCCGTGTTTTGTACTCGCTTCTCCTTTAAGAAATAACATGAGAGAGAAAATATTATCTACTAAAACCCGTAAAATTTGTGATAAAACCTATAAATTGGTGTTGAAAAACTACTTGCAAAAGAAACTACAAACAATGAAGAAATTCATAATATAATAGATGATATTGTGTTGACATTTGGCGTATAAAGATAATACCATAAATACCATCAAATGAATTTAACAGTAAATTACATGTCTAGTTTGGTGAGAAAAGGATATTACAGAAGATAGATATAATATCGTATGCCTTGTCCAATTGAATTGGAATATTCATATACATTCTATCAAAGAAATTGGATGGCGAGAATTCGTCCAGGATATGACATAAAATGAAAATTCGTTTTTTAAAGAAAAATTCATATAAACTTATGGAACATGCATGGGTGAACCGTCCCAATTGAAGAGCATAATAATAAACCTTAATTATATACACTACAAGAATTATATACCTTTAGCGGCGACACCATTAGCGGCGACAGGCCAAATATCGCCGCTATTGGTCGATCCGCGTCCCGGATGCTGAAACCAAACCCCAGCCGTTGATTAAAATCCTGATCTAACGGTTGGGGAATTAAAACACATTAGCAGCGACAGGGACATATCAATACCGGCGATAAAAGGTCTCCGCTAAAAGTATGTGTCAGAACTTTAAACCCTAGCCACACAAACCTTATCTCTGGTCAACCTTTTACCGGCGACGAATATCAATACCGGCGACAAGTCGGCGCCGCTAATGGTGAAACGATATTACACCCTTATCAGCGCCATTTTTTCCCTCTTTCTTCACTTTTTCCCCCAAAAACTCAAGAGAACCGCCGGATTTCAGCGAATTTCGACCAAATCGGTAAGTAAAGCTTTGTTTTTGTTACATTTCTTCTTTATTTTGTTATATACATATGATAGGCTTTAATTTTTGTATATTTTTGTGTGTTTTTGTGTTTATGGTAGTGAAATCGGATCATCACCATCACTTCTCCGATCACCACCGTCACTTCTCCGGTCACCACCTCGTCTACGCGGTCTACATCTCTTGGAAACTTGAAAATACGGTTAGTTTTATATGTATTTTTTTTTCAAAGTTTAGATATTGAATAATTTTTTGTTTGGGTATGTAAATGTATAATGTAGGTATATGTTAGTATGTCAAATGTATAATGTAGGTGTATTTGGGGAAAATGTGTATATGAAAATCTATGTATTTGTATATGTAGGTGTATGTAAGCATGTATGTGGGTATGTAAGTGTACGAATGAATGTATGTATGTAGGTGTATGTTTGTATAAAGTATGTAAATGTGTATGTAAGGATGAATGTTTGTATGTTTATGTAGGTGTTGTTGAGTGTGAAGCCACTTGTGGTTTGTCAAAGTTAGGCAGCAGCCATTTTTGTGGCTGTCAAAAGAAGTAGGCGGAAGACACCAATTTCTCTTCTGCAGTTTCATTTCTTTGGTTGACAAACTATCATGTAATCTCTATATAAGAAACTAATCTGTATTGTAATCTGTGTGCAACGGAATGAAAGAAATACCTTAGTTGCCCCGTGGACGTAGGTTGTTGTTGGCAACCGAACCACGTAAATTCTTGTGTCGTTTATTTTCTATTTCTGCGGTTGATTGTTCGTGAGTGTGTGTTGCTTCCGCGTGCGTATACCCCAACAACTGGTATCAGAGCTACGGCTCGTTTACACACGAAGAACACGATTCGAAAGAAAGACATAATACCTGAGATTGCGATTAGGTTGGTGTGTCGGTAGTTTGAAGCCGACTGGAATCGCCGGAGCCCTGTGAATCGCTGGTTCTGTGGTTGTCTTGTGTTTGAAAGAAGAAAATGGAAGTTTTTTTGGCTGTTCACAAGGTTGCTTCTTCATTGTTTTCTTGTGTTTGAAATCGCAGAAGCCATTCAAAAGAAGAATGAAATGGCCGTTCTTGAAGAAGATAATTCTCGTTCAAATAAGAAAGAAAAGAAGGTGGTGGGGGCCACCAAAATTAGTTTGTCTACACTTTCAATAAAGGAAAAAGAAAAAGTAAAGTAAAAATTGATAATCTTGTTTCCACGAGATTCTTCTTGTTGTTTTTTTTTCTTGTAGGTCCAACAAAGAAAATAAGGAGGGTATTTTTTGTGGGACTAGGTGATCGAGTGGTGATTTAGAGTTTGTAGTTGTCGATTAATTTTTTAGTCGACTGGAGCCGGGTAAACTTTTGGAGATCACCGGATTATTTTTTTTTGGACGAGGTGATCGAGGTTTGTACCCAAATTAAAATATTATTTAGCCGTTTTTTAATTCGATTGGAACCGCTGGGATATTCAGCCGTTGGTCGAGTTTGGGTTGCGGGCTAAATATGGTTTGTGTTTCAAGTTCATGTTTTGACATTTATTATGAACCGAAAAATTTGTGGAACCGAGGTTTGTGATGGTTTCGGGTTTTGGTTGATTGGGTTGTCATGGGAACTTGGATGTGGTACTGGTCGATGGGTGAGAACTTGAAGAAAATGGAATCAACAGAGTTGTTGATGTTGACACAAGTGAAAAGAAAGTCAATTGCAAGTCATGGAACTATTGCCCGTTGAAAGCTCTATTGTAGTTATAATCGTTTGCCTGTTTCTACTAGATAGGTCATTATCATGATATGTAGTAGGCTAGTTTGATGTGGTGTCATAGTTTCTTTTGTTTTATTTGCATACATATATGGGGCATGTCATGTATATGAACTAGTGGGGAACTCATCCTCACTACTTGTACTTATTTGACGGTTGTCTATATATAGAATCACCGGGGTAACCCTTTACCCAAAAAATAATAATCGTTTGCCTGTTAGCTGATCTGGAATTGTGGATGGTATTCCTTGTTTAGTGGTGATCAGTTGTTTGACATTTGAGTGGATCTTTGTACTAGTACGAGTGAAGATTCGGCTCATGGAGTGTCGTTTGGCATGGGTTGGGATAACTGTTACAGTGGGAGCTGGGCATAGTTGACTTGTGGGTTGCATGGAGGTTCAGACATCTTTTGGAGTCGATGTCATGAATATTTGAATTCTGCTTCTGAGAATGCGTCTGGGTTTGATGCATTGGGACTCAGTGGAAGGTAGTGAAGACTCTTGGGTCATGGATTATGGTGCTTCGTTTCACGCCATGCACAACGGGGAAACGATGGTGAATCTGAAAGAAGGTAACTTTGGGAAGTTACGATTAGCTAATGATCAAATTCTTTGTGTTACGGGCATGGGAGATGTTAATCTGGTTACTCCATTGGGTAAATGGAAGGTGATTAACGGGAATCTGGTTATTGCACGTGGAAAGAAGCGAGGATCATTGTATATGGCTAAGGTATCTGCTGAGGGAGTGACCATCCCGGTTAAGCAAGACAACGTTTGGTTCGCTGAATCTAAGGGGCAAAAGAGGGTTCGTATTACAAGGGCGAAGCCTGGTGCCAATGTGATTCAAGCTGAATGGGATCGGAGGTTTAAACTAGATCAGGAGTTTAGTGACAGTGGGAGCATGGGACGTGTTCCGGGTAAAGTCATAAAACTCCGTTGGGTTTTTGAAGACTGGTATTCCGATTGATAAAATCTCTCCTGGGAAACACTTGCTGAATTTGGAGAGTGGTTTTGATTCTCGGTGTATCTCTGGATCCGGTGGAGTGTGCAAGCCGGTTGAGATAGAGAATGAGTCAGTGACGGTTTCAGTCACGGCTGGGTCTGGTAAGACTGTTGGGTTGGAGTTCGGGGGAGCTTCAGCTGGCCTTCAGGAATAAATGAAGGCGGGGTAACTAGGAAGGTACTAAAGATTCTTACAGAAATACAGATGCACTGTTGAAGCACAGATGAAGATTGTTCCGTGGCTTCAAGTGGGAGATTGTTGAGTGTGAAGCCACTTGTGGTTTGTCAAAGTTAGGCAGCAGCCATGTTAGGCAGCAGCCATTTTTGTGGCTGTCAAAAGAAGTAGGCGGAAGACACCAATTTCTCTTCTGTAGTTTCATTTCTTTGGTTGACAAACTATCATGTAATCTCTATATAAGAAACTGATCTGTATTGTAATCTGTGTGCAACGGAATGAAAGAAATACATTAGTTGCCCCGTGGACGTAGGTTGCAGTTGGCAACCGAACCACGTAAATTCTTGTGTCGTTTATTTTCTATTTCTACGGTTGATTGTTCGTGAGTGTGTGTTGCTTCCGCATGCGTATACCCCAACAGGTGTATGTAAGCATGTATGTGGGTATGTAAGTGTACGAATGAATGTATGTATGTAGGTGTATGTTTGTATAAAGTATGTAAATGTGTATGTAAGGATGAATGTTTGTATGTTTATGTAGGTGTATGTAAGCATGTATGTGGGTTTGTAAGTCTATAAATAAAGTATGTGTTAATGTGCATACATTATGTTTAAGTTTCATGATTTCTATGTTTATGGTCATGTTTGAAAAAAAAAATATGTTTAAGTTGATAATTTCTATGTTTATGTTTAGGTTTGAGAAAAAAATATATTTGAGATGATAATTTGAATGTTGTTTATGTGTAGGTTTGAAAAAAAAAGTTTAAGTTTGATAATTTGTATGTTTGTGTTTAGGTTTGAAAACATTTATATTTAACTTTGACAAATATATATTAGTTAGGAAATACCCTCGAATTAAACTTATCATTTAAAACGTAACTTTATAGGGATTATGTTTTCGGTATTGCTTATATTCGCTTATCTGATGGCGGATGTGGCCCCCTAGGGATATGGGGTGACGGCGCTGGTGATCCACCGCCTCCTGGTGGATTTCGTGGCACGCACGAGACTAACGGTAAGTCTTTTACTAAATTATTTTGTAGTCCTTATATTTTGTATATTATAAATGTTGTTACTAATTATTTTTGTTTTAATTGCAGCGGTTCCCCCGAAGAGGGTTAGAGGGAAAGCCAAAAACGAGAAACTACAGCGTCTGGTAAAAGCGGGGGGGGGGGGGGGGGGCTGTATTGCTTACGTTTGACAGACAGATCACGTATACCCCTGTTGGTAAATCAAGAGATATGTTTTCAAGGGAGGCCGGCCTGTATATGTGGCGGACCATCCCGTTTGATAAAATTGGATGGGATAACGTTGAACAACATTACAAGGATGCCGTCATGAACCACTTACGGGTAAATAAGTTATATGCATAAAATTTTATCAAATATTTAAGCACATGCAAATCTAATTTATATATGATATTTTAACTTTTTTATTTAATTTGTAGGAAAATTTCAATTTTGATGAAGTGGAACGTGATTATGAGGCGAGAAACTTGACGGGTGGTATTAGGGCTGTGCTTATGAAGCGGTACACTGACCGCAAGTACGAAGCTAGAAAATTATTTGAGAGCGAGGGAGGTTACGATGATCTTGAGAGGGCAAGGGCATACCATCCAGCGGATATGCCCTATGAAAACTGGTTGAGAACCATCGAAGGTTTCCGGCAAGAAAAATATATTAAAAGAAGCAAGGCCAACAAACTAGTACGCGAGAAATAACAATTCTCATACCGTGGGGGGACATCGTCGTACGGTAGCACCGCCTATAAAAATGTAATGTTTTATGTATGTGTGCGTGTGTGTAAGCTTTTGTTTATTTAATGTCTAATCTAAGTCTAATGTTAAACATGATATGGATTGGGTACCTACGTATGCTAAAACTCACATGGACAATCAAGGGAATTGGGTTGATCCGGTTGCTGAACAAAATTACGTAAGTATTTCTTTTAAGTATTATTTTCTATAACCAATGTATATATATATATATACACATATATATTTGATCATCTTCGTAAAATACAGCGGAACATACAACAGGCCACAAATGAATGGAGCGGTGATGGTCCTCCAATTGCCCCGTATCAGGAAGCGTTGGGAGAGCGGCGAGGATGGTACCGCAGGATGGGGCCTAAACCTACTTCCAACACGTCCTCGAACATGTCGTCTTCGCAAGCTCGGACGCAAGAACCCTTTTCCGAGGTAAACTACGCAATTTATAAAATAACAAACGAACGCATGTTTACTTGTTAAATATATGTTGGTAGCGTTAATTAATATGTTAATATATGTTTTGATATCTATTATTGTAGGATTTTGTTAACAGCTTGTTCCAAACCCCGTTCTTTTTGAACCAACTTAACAACTATCTTGCTTCACAAGGAAAAGGAAAAGGAAAGTCAAACGACTACGATTCTGATGACTTATTCGATAATGATTCCGACAACGAGTGACTTGTTGTTTTTAATGTATGATTTAATTAAACGTTGTAGGATTATAATGTACGACTTAAACGTAGTTTTTAATTATATTACCTTTAGTATATGCTCATGGCGTATGTTTGCGTTGTTTGAAATAGGCAGGTTCTGTTTTTTCGGCCGAAAAAATGGCTGGGTGCTGTATATACAGCAGCTGTATTAAAAAAAAAGACTTTTAGCGGCGACACGTGTCGCCGCTATTGCCTTAAACCCTTTACCGACCATGGTCAATACCGGCGACCTTTTAGCGACGACACGTGTCGTCGCTAAAGGTATAAGAGCAATACCGACGACGTTGACCTTTAGCGACGACAGGAGGCCAAAAGCGGCCGATCAATACCGGCGACCATTTACCGGCGACATGTCGCCGCTAAAGGTCAATACCGGCGACACTTTCCACCAATACCGGCGACAGCTGTCGCCGCTAAAGGTGGTCCATTCTTGTAGTGATAGGATGGCTAGATATCAATTAATGAGTTTTTAGGTAACCAAGCTTTCTTTAAACGGCCAACGAAATAAATGCTCGGCTACCCGAGGTAACCCGTTGGCAAAATGCAACCTCATACACCTGCGACCGCAAACACGCTCTAGGTTGTACACTATCATGGTTCCGGGGAAAACATGTCGTCCAAAAGCTCACTGCGGTAAAATCCGGTTGGGATCAGATTCGAATTTGAGACCTATAGCCTCAAACCAAAATCTTCACTTCCCTTCCAATACCAATTGAGCTATAGTTCATTAGCTAGGTAACCATTCTTAATTCTACATGTTTCGGGCAACCACGCTCAGGATTCATGACAACATCATATAGGATGCCTAGATATCAATCAATAAGTTTTATTTATTTTGAGTTATTGGAACAAGTTTGAAAAACAATATTTATTTTGAGTTTTATTTATTTATTAATGAGTTTTATTTATTTTGAGTTGTTTATTTTTACTTTGTTTGGTTGAGTTTGAAAAACAATATAATTTTAAATATTTCAATTTTAATAGTAATTTTCTTTTAATAATCTTGGTCTTTTCTTAACATGAAGTGATCACCATGATTTTCGCACATAATGAGGGTGTGATATTGGGTTATGGATGTTCACACTTTTTTTACTGTTACCTTTACTCTCTTTTGTTACATCTTATGTTGCTTTTGAAATTGGTTATGGTGTCTTCCTTTTATTTGAGACAAAACAACTAAATAAGCTTTTGAGAAATATATTTAATCAAAATATACCTTTGGAAACCTTCTAAAATCGTGTGTGCTATCATCTTCGTGGAGTGGGATTTGGATTATATGTTCATTTGTAGATACAAGTTATGTAGTTAATATCTCGATATATCACCACCGATATATCACTGATATATATATCGGTTATCGGTCTCCTGCCGAAATATCAGTGCAAAATATTGGTCCGAATATCAGTATCGATAATATTGGCAATATCGGTATTTGACCGATATATCACCGATTTTTCTGATATCAGTACCTTTCATCTTATTTCTACCATTCGTCTTTCTTCTTATTGTTGATATTAGTGTTTTGAGTCTTAATTGTTAGTTGTTATTGTTAAATTTTGATGTTTTAAGTCTTAGTCATTTCCTACTTGCTACAATTGTTAACGTTTTGCAAGTTGGAAAAGGTTAGTTACTTAATGGTATGAGAGCATACTGAATTGTTAGTGTTAAATTGCTATATATATAAATTTAGCATGATACTAAAATTACCAATATCCCACAATAATAACCGATATCTCAAATATTGATCCTTTACCAATATCTGATATTTACCGTATTAACTACTTAGGATAGGAGAGGACTATTGAGTTGTCTCCGTGTGGAGGCATTCTGCTGTGGCACCAGTTACAAGACATCATTCAGGAAGGTGTGAGAAGTTCATGTCATCTCCACTTTTTTATGTTATTACATTCACGCACGTGCAGGGGCGGATGTAGAAGGGTTTTACGGGTTCCCAGGAACCCAGTCGATTTGAAAAAAAAAAACGTTTTTTAGTGTAAACTTGTATGATTTGTAAAAAATACTGAAAATTAGTGTACACCTTGTATGATTTGGAAAAAGGAACCCAGTAAAAAAATTGACTGGATCCGCCATTGCGCACGTGATATGATGATTTTCTCGGTGTGTGGCGTAGTGCCATCCACACATTTCGAATTTAGGATGCACATGGATTCATTATTAACTATTTCTTATCACTAAGTTATCTTTTCATAAGTATCTACTCATAATTCACAAAAGGTGAAGTGAAAAATTAAATAAAAAAGGAAGGACTTACATGAAGTTCTTGAGGTGCTATCGCAAGTTGGTTGACAACTTGGTCATTATCCGTGTTTTGTACTTGTTTCTCCTTTAAGAAATAACATGGGAGAGAAAATAGATTTACTACTCAAACTAGTAAATTCGTGATAAAAGTTATAAATTGGCGTTGAAAAACTACTTGCTAAAAAACATGAAGAAATTGATACTATAATAGATGATAAGGTGTTGACAGTTGGTGTATAAAGATATTACCATAAAACCATCTACCATGTTTATTTATGTAATATAGCTAGTAAAGTGCTCTGCACGTTGCCGCGACGTTTCAAAAAAATTTACGTTAAGACGTTGACCAAATAAAAACATACATAAAAATAAGCACGAAAACGTATTATATCTGACCAAATTCATTTCCAGAAAAAAATAAAACTTACGTCAAAACGTACACCAACCCAAAATGTACACAATAATAAGCATAAGAACATATTATATTTGACCAGACTTATTTCCGGGAGACTATTACGTCGAAACCTAAATCAACTTAAATTTATACACACATCTACAAAAAATTTAACATGTAAAACTCGATTAAAAGTTAAGAGACTATAAGTGTTAATGCTGAAAGTTTTTTTTTTTTTTTTTTTTTGAACGATGAGAATCTTTAACAGTTGAGAGAGAGATCTCACACCCTTCCAACCAGAGGGCACTAACCCCACTCTGGCTAGACTATGTTGTTTGGTATGCAAGAATGAGAGGCGGAATGGTATGGATGATTACGAGGGAATAAAGAAAAGGATGTTTGGTTGGTCAATGGAATAGAATCACCCATTCCAAAAGGCATTCCATTCCCTCAAAATCATTCCATCAACCCCCCATGTTTTTTTTTCATTCCATCCCCTCTTGCACCATTCATCAACAACACCACAACCCACCACCTTCGCCACAACCCACCACCAACGCCATCGCCGCAACCCGCCACTGCCTTCGTCACCACTCCGACAACCACCACCGTCGCCGCCAACCACCATCATCGTCGACGCCACCACCAACCATCGTCGACGCCACCACCAACCGCCGCCGCCGCCGCCGCCACCGCCACTCATCGTCGTCGCACCGCCACTCGTCGTTGCCGCCACCACCACCCATCAACGCCGCCGCCGCCCACCACCACCTATAACCACCCACAATCACTACCACCGACCACCACTCACCGCTGATGTTTTTCTTGCCTACCAAGCAATACATAATAATAATTCATTCCATTCACACATGGTAACCAAACAAGACATGGAATGGTAATGATCCACTGCATTTCCTTGTCCATTCCATTCCTTCGTCCATTCCATTACCCCATCCCAAAACAGACCCCAAGGGTGATGGATGGAACTAATTTGAGAGAATAGAATGTCTTATGTAATAATGGGTGATTTCATAGGTATTTTTAAGGTTTAAGATTTCACCCGCTGACCTTTACACACATGTTCTTTTTGTTTCAGGTTTAGTCATTTATTACAAACCCATATAGTTTTAAGGGTTAAGCGTCATAGGGATGGCAAAAATGTGCCGAATATACTATATCCTTTAAATCCTTTTGTCATGTTTTCCCCGTGGTACAGCGTGGGTTACACCTTACTAGTTTACAATGACACATTACCTCTATCAAATTATAATTTAGTTTCATTCATAAAAAAATTACTAACAAAAAAGATGAAGTAAAAAAAAAGGAAGGTCTTACAGGAATTTGAAAAGTTGTTATCTGAAGTTCGTCGACAACTTGGTCCTTATTTGGCTCATGTACTTGCTCCTCCTTTAAGAAATAGTATTTGAGAAAATAAAATTAATGCTCAAAACTATAAATTTGTGATAAAACTACAAATTGGCTGTGAAAGCTATTTGCTAAGGAAAACTATAAAACAATGAAATAATTGATAATTTAATAGATGATAATATGTCAACGAAATTGGTGTCTAAAGATGATACCTTAAAACTAAAAACCATCAAATAAATTTAACAATAAATAAATTACCAGTTAAATTTGGTAACAAAATAATGAATATGAAAAGAAAATTAACATAATACAGAACTAATACTATATACCAGTCAAATTTGGTAACAAAATAATGAATATCAAAGAAAGTGAGCGTTCCATTGCAACTTCCATACACGAAAACGATTGGTGCGGATATGGATGTAAACTGAAGATTAGTTTTTTTTTGCGTTGAACTATGCAAATAATGTTATGGAACATGCAATATTTCAAATGCAAACAACAAAGTGAGAAAGTGACAAAAACACATTATTATTTACCCCCAAGGGGCTGCCAATCAGCAAGGGCAGCATGACCTTCATCAAAGGAGGTCCCCATCTAAGTCCCATAAGCCCCAACCAAGGGGCCGCCTCGCTAACCAATTCTTTAAATGGAAGCACTAGAGATTGGGTTCTTATAAAGTAGAAATTTACTTAATTTAAGAAAAAGTATGGACATACAGTTTTAGTTGTGGATCAACTTTGATGTTTTTGTAAGAAGTCTAGCTTAAATTTCAATAGCATTACCATAGGTTGGCTTTAATCTTTGAAAAGTTTTGTGTTTAAATGACATGGTTCTTCTCTTCAATTGTGTCTTATTTGGATATTTTCAGGACCCTTTCTATGTAATAATTTAGCCAAAAGAAATTGTAGCATTGTATATGCTTAGTACTTATTTCTTATGCATTAAGATAATATATGCACCCCATGATTATACACACACAAACATACCCGACTTACTTGAAAGACCAATGCTTTCTCAAGTTCGTTGAGAACAACTTTCATTGTTGGGCGTTGGTCTTGAGTCTCCGCCACACACCGGTTTGCGACTTTTAAAAACGTGTACAAAGAATCCTTGTTGGCTCCTCTAATAGGACTATAACTCTTTTTACCGGTTTCTTCCTTTAGTGTAGGATCAACCATGTCCTCTATTGTTCCATTGAAGAAGTTTCGTCTTGCAACATGAACGAGCCCTTTCTCACTCTCCGTAAGGTAAATTTGGTCATCAGCTTCTCTTCCGCATAGAATTTCATACAAAACTACCCCAAAGCTATACACATCTGACTCTCTTTTTAGCTTATCGGTCTTCTCATATTCTGGATCCACGTGGAACTTCGACTTAAAATATGTTCTTTTACATAGAGCTTCGTCTTTTTGATTTAGAGGCAGGAATACTCCCAACTCAAAGTCTTCGATCTTTGCAAGACGAGCCCTTTCTCACTCTCCGTAAGGTAAATTTGGTCATCAGCTTCTCTTCCGCATAGAATTTCATACAAAACTACCCCAAAGCTATACACATCTGACTCTCTTTTTAGCTTACCGGTCTTCTCATATTCTGGATCCACGTGGAACTTCGACTTAAAATATGTTCTTTTACATAGAGCTTCGTCTTTTTGATTTAGAGGCAGGAATACTCCCAACTCAAAGTCTTCGATCTTTGCCCTCCAATTCTCATCCAACCCAAATCTAAAAGAATCTATATCACTGTGTATCATCATTTTTTTATCTGCCATCTCATAATGAAGGTAATTCAGTGCACGCGCACCGTCAATGCAGATTTTCAAACGTTTTTCCCAAGTCAAATTATGCATTTTTTTTACATTACCCAAATAATCACCAAGGCATCCATTTGAAGATTTCTCGGTGACAAGTATCCTCTCAAAACCTTCAACACAAAATCCTATTAGAGTGACTATGTTGTGATGCTTAACACTAGCAAGCACTTCAAGTTCTGTGAAAAATAATTCTTCTTCGAGCTCGTCAACTTTAGGAAGGAAGCGCTTTATAGCAACTGCGTCGTGTCTCTTAAATAGTTTACTTTTACTTATCCCTTCTATGGAGGAAAGGTTTTGTTTATCAAAATTGTCGAGTTCTACTTTGTACCCAGTATAGAAATTGTCAGAGCCAGTTTTATATGTGTCTGAAAAATTATGGGTGGCTAACTTTATATCATCAAGCTCAATCTTCAAGTGTTCCAAGTTATTTCCCTGCAAACATGTGACAAAGGGAAAAGAGAATTAAAAATTATGGAATTATATATACCTGTTAGATACATGAGAACGAATTGTGGTTAATAAAATTTGGATCCTGAAGGCTCAATGAAAACAAGAAATGTGGGGTCATGAATTGAGTGATTCAACGGATGGTATTTCTTTAGTTTGGTATTTGGGATTCGGTTGTGAGGTTTTTTGATTGAGTATAAAATTCTTAAGGGGGATGGTGTAATTAGATAAAGTAGTGTAATTCTTTTAGTTTTTCTCTAGTTACTTAACCTTTTTTTTTTTATTTTATGAATGGGTGCAACTTACGGATTAATTTCATCGTGTCTACATTTAACATCCCCTTCTAAAGTCCATCTACTGAAAGGATGGATACCTAAGAAATACGTAAAAAATGTCAAAGTTAATAGAACAAAAGTACAATTTTCTTATTATTTTCATTAAAAATAATTTTGTGGGTAGTGGCGGTGGTAAGATGGCTGTGATATATACGGGTACCAAAGACATCTTGATAATTATCAAGAAGAAGCAATACAAAGATTTAAAAATATCGGAAATTAAAAAATACAATATAAAAACATTTAATAAACAACTGATATATGGTGATTTTGAGATAATTTTAATTAAAGTTTTCATTTACTGTAACTAACAACAATGAAATTTAAAGTATAATTAACAATATTATTTTGAATATCCAACATAGCCAGACCACCACTCACCACTAGTGCACCTACAGGGTAAAGGCCACTCACGCCCACGATCGCAGGTAATTTTATAAATACAATATAAAAACAACTTTTATTTAATAAACAACTGTTATAAGCAATTCTTTTAATTAATTTTATTTTAGTTGTAACTAACAATGAATTTTAAAATATAATTAACAATATTACATTGTTCAAATTAACAAATAACAAATATTATACGGCAATATCAGTTTTTTTCTTCTTAAAGTGATAATCTTTGAAGTAAACAAATTAAGAACAAAGGAAAATAAAGTTAAAGGCGTAAAGAAAAACAAAAAACAAAAAAGGTCTTACAAAATTTTCAGGTCGTGGTTGAAACTTCAATGCTTTCTCCAATGCTTTCTCAAGTCTATTAACAATATTGAGCATATGTGGGCGATGTGATCGCTCTTCCTTTAGGCAAGAATATGCCGTTTCTGAGTATATTGTGAGTGATCTTACGGATATTTGGTATCTGGACATTTGATTCTTTAGA
Source organism: Helianthus tuberosus (assembly GCA_030545235.1). Lineage (NCBI taxonomy): Eukaryota > Viridiplantae > Streptophyta > Magnoliopsida > Asterales > Asteraceae > Helianthus > Helianthus tuberosus. Next base: position 193,465,537 of record CM060412.1, on the reverse strand, counting down.
TCGGGATGGATTATATCGGGCAATGTTTCCTTTTCATAATGATGCATGACCAATGGAGCTAGTAACCTATTAGCATCGCTCTTAATATATGCTCTCCTCCCACACAATATTTCGAACAAAACAACACCGAATGCGTAGACATCCGACTTGCTGGTCACACCTTTGGTCTTTCCAATTTCTGGGTCCATATATCCTATTGTGACAATAGGTTCAGAAAGGACGACCTGGTCCATTCGGTTAAGTGATTGTTTGATGGAAACTTTAAAACCGGATAACTTGGGTTCCCAGTTTTCGTCTAATAAAATTGTGGAGCTGTTGACGTTAAGATGTATAACACCATAACCACGGCTCTGGTCATAATGGAGGTAACTCAACGCACGAGCCACGCCTACACATATCTTCAATCTTTGTGTCCATGTGAGGTTCGGGCTGTTTAGATGCTCCTTGAGACTTCCATTTTTGGCCTCATACGTGGTCACAATGATCTTCTCATGTTCCTCATCACAAAATCCAACCATAGAGACTATATTTGGATGCTTGAGATCAGAAAGCATTGAAACTTCCGTCCAGAACTCTACGACTCCTCCACCGTGCTTACGATCTAACCTCAGCGCAGAAATCTTGATCAACTCCCCGGACCGCTGGAGTTGTCCTTTGTATACATGTCCCAATCCACCGCGTCCGATGATGTTATCATGATGAAAGTTGTCGGTGGCCTTTACTATGTCTTCAAGTGGGATTTGTAAGTGAGCAAACCTTGCGATTGTTGTCGTCATGTTTCTGCTTATCAAGTAAAAAAAAAAGAATGCAAAATCAGTGAGTTACAAATGAATGAGAAGCTAGTAAGACATACCTACATTATATACGAAAAGGGTATAGTTAAAATGGGTTGAACCTGGTAATTAAGTGGTTCTTAACTTCCGTCAAGCAAATGGATCGAATGAAATGGGTGTTTGCCCGGAATGTGAGAGGGAAAGGGGAAAGTTAGTAAATGGAAAAGCAGTATGGACTTGACTCAAAGTGTAAATGAGTGTACACAGGACTTTGTTGTAGTGTTGCAGGAAAGGATAGAGTACTTTTTTTTACTTTTTTTTTTTTTTTTTTTTTTTTTTTTTTTTTTTTTTTTTTTTTTTTTTTGAATTATTCGTGAATGTCGAAGGTCTAACATACGTTGTCTTAACTAGGTTCGTGCTAGAGAGCCCTTTCGCACAATAGATCCCCAATTTAAACCCCTCAATGAGAAACCACTATCACCCAGACTCGAACTTGAAACCTAGAGGGGAAAAATCATCCGGACCCACCATAAGTGGAACTTAAATACCCATGGCCACCAGTAGAGCACTAGTGATGGTTTCCTTGATTTTTCTAAATTTAATTTTAATTAACTAGCAATATGACTCGCGCGCGTTGCGACGCGGTACATCGTAAACATCAAATGGATTAGTTCAAAAGTTATGTGATGAATTAACCATATGAAAACATGCGTTTCGACATATCTAATTGAACTCAACGGGAAAAAAACAGACTAAAAAAGTTGAACCCACACGCACGTTGCTGCATGTGGACTCGTAAAATTTCGAACGAAATGTAAAACGAAAAACTTGCGAAAGATGAAAAGTATGGGGTGACCAAAGTTGAAAATAAAAAAGTGTTGGGGGTTAAATTGAAACATTAAAAAGTTTTTGGTTGAAACTAAAAAAGTCAAATATGGGTTAAATTGCAAAAATAAAAAACCCTTTGAATTAAAAGTGAGAAATGCAATTTTTTTTAAAAACTCTCAATACAAATATTACAAACTACATAAAGCAACAAAATGTTGCTAATTTATAGTTTAGAAATATGTTGCTAACTTTTATATTTTCTATTTACTTCTTAATTAGTTAAAATATGTTATATGATTTTTAAATGTGTTAGATCGGATATTTTCTGGTTACTTCTTAATTAGTTAAAATATATTATACCGTTTTTAAATGTGTTAGATCAGTCCGACAAGAACACAGACTCTAGATCGACCAGCTCGGGTATATTGATGGTTTAATTCATAGTTGTTAATGTGACGATGAAAATTGTGTTTTTTCTTAGACTAGTGGGTATGGGGCACGGCATAGGCCCGTCCCCATACTGCCGCTCCATTCACCCCCATCCCCTTGCTCCGGCGACGTGCTTGGTCCGGCAAGCCCAGCAAGAATCCGCCGCTTGTGCCGCCCCTCCACCTCTCACACACACCTATATATACATACATACATATATATAAAGGGGTTCATTCCCCACCCCCTTGGTCCATCCCCTTTAGGCCCATCCTCACACCCGTCTACGTAGCGTCTACGTGGCGGCCCATCCTCCCCTCACCATACCCTTTAGTCTTAGCAATGCATTGTTGCTGGTGGATGTAATATTAATTAGATGAGACCTGAGAGATCGGCTGTGAGAGAAAGTAAACAATTAAAAGTTTGGTAGTGATGGTTGGGTTTTTTTTTATCCGGAATTAAAAAAAAAAAAAAACATGAGTTCACTTCTTTTAAAACAAAAATGCGGATAGGCGCATGGTAGATGAACAATTAATTATAATCAGTGATTTAGTAGATATTTTTGTTTTGCAAGATAGACAGGGTGTATGTTAGATGAACATCATTTACTGTCCTTTTTTATTTTTCTTGACAACTCATGTAATGAGTGTGAATAGGACAAAAGGTCAGTGTTGCAGGGAAAGACTAGAATGTCTTTCCACTGTTCAATTCCCGCCCAAAAAAAATTACTTGTTTATGTATTAGACTAAAGGGTATGGTGAGGATAGTCTCCAAAGGGATTATCCGTTACATAGGCGTCAACTAAGTATAGGTGGAAGACCATTTCCTTCGAGACAACCCAAGGGTGTGGTGGATGTTACTCCCCTATTTTTTTTTATTTTTTTTTATTTAATTAATTAATGAAAACAAAGTAAATAAAAATAAAAAACTTACATTTAAATAAAAACCTAAAGTTACATTTAAATAAAACCTATAAAAAAACAACACACTTTAAAAAACCTAAAGTTACATTTAAATAAAAACTAATAAAAAACACACTTAAAAAAAAACCTAAACTTACATTTAAAAAAAAAACTACACTCCCCCACTCCATTTTTTCCTAATTTTTTCCTTCATCATTTGTAAAATGGGACGGTCTTCCGGTGGATATTCGCTAAGGTCGGTGGTAATTATTTTCCATTCCTCCAACTGCTGCGCTTCTTCTTGCCTCCTTTACTTCTCCTCGGCTTTTCGTTTCTTCACCTTTACCTTCTCGGTTTGCGTCTCGGTAAAGGTTTGGTTGAATGCTTTCAACTCGGCCATAACACCTTCCAACTTCGAACCACCACCACTTCCTGATGCTGCTTGTTTCCTTTTTTCAGCCGCTATCTTTTTACTTTTGTCCCTTCCTGGGGGACACGTTCTTCCTCTCCCATCGGCTCCTCCTCATACTCGGGCTCGTCGTTGATATTTATTTGGCAACGACCGGTTGAGCCTCCAACGCTATAACTTCCTGACTCGGAAGTTTTAGACCGTTTCGTTGCTCGTTTCGCGCTTGCAACCTCATTTGGAGTTCCCTTCCATTTTGGTTGATCCTTTACAATTTGCCAAGCACGGACATGTGGGAAAGAAGTTTTTTTGTCATTTTCGTATAAACGCAACGCTTCATTGAAAACATTTTCGTGGTTCCACCCACTCGGTTTGTTGGCGAGCGTTGTGTTATAAAACCCACAAAAGCGTTGGATCAACTTATTCATCTTGCGCCACTTAGAGCTGATAGAATCAATGGTTCTGTACTCGCCTTGATCCATAATCGCATGGAATATATCAAGGGCTTCTTGACAAAACCCATCGCTTTGTTGATTGTTACCTACAAGTTAGTAACAATAATAATAATATTTTGTTAGAAAAATATAGTGTACAAATAAATGTTAGTAACAATAATAATATTTTCTAACAAAAATACAATGTACAAATAATATTTAATAACAATAATAATATAATGTAAAAAATTAGTTTTCTAACAATAATAATATTTTACCGATTATAGGAGACGTTGAAGAGCTAATATATGCCTTCGCCAACGCCTCTTCCTCAATTTTTGACCATGGCCGTTGTTGTTGTTTGGCGGCTGCGTCTTCTTTTTTACCATTTCCCTTTGTATTTTTCTTTTTTGAAGGTTCAGGTTGTGTTTCTGGCACAACCTCTACGTGCTCATCTTCTTCCTCGATTTGTGTTGGACGTGCTTGTGGCGGTGGTTGATATGGCATATTTAGCAGGTTTTGAGTTAGTTGCTGCATTTGATATGGCATTTGGTTGAACGGAATGTTGGGTTGTTGCATTTGCATTGGGTTGAAAGGAATGTTGAGTTGTTGCATAGGGTATTGGTTTCGTTGGTTGAAAGCGTTTGGCATTTGTTGGTAACCCGCAAAAGAGTTTTCCATTACGGGTGTGTAGCCGGGTGACGAAAACGGGAGTGAACTTGAGTTGGGATTATTTGGGTTGTAGGGATCCATAAATTTTTTTAATGTTGGGAGAGGATTTTTTATAAAAATGGGTGAAAAGTGGAAGTATTTGGTAAAAAAATGGGGTGAAAAATGGTTTAATTTATAGTGGTGGGGTGAATTTTTTTTTTTAAATTGGAATGTTACCGTTAGGGGGCCCACCATTTCAAAAAGATGCTCCGTCTCCAACGTCTCTTGGCGGACGAAGGCGCCGAGACAGGCCCCAAGGGGGCGGTGTGCGACGACCCAAGGCGGGGGGGACGAGCCCCATACCTGGTGGTCTTAAATTCTTTCATTTTGTTTTTTTTTTCTTTTTTGCAATTTTCATTAAGGTTAGAGGGTGTTTGTGATTGCTTATTTAATTCAAAAATAACTTTTTGGCAAAAGAACTTATTGACTTATAACATATTTAAAAGTAGTTTTAAAAAGGTCTTTGGATGAGTTTATAAGTTGGAAAAAGTCAATAACTTGTTTTAAAAAAATGTTTAGATGAGCTTATGATTATGATGTGGGAAAAGATAATATTTCAGAAAAAGTTAAAAGAAGTTTCAAAAAGCCAAGGTTTCTTAGCTTTTTAAAATAGTTTTCTACCTTATACAAAAAGTTATTTTAAAAAAGTATTTTTCACTTATACAAACATTATTTTGACTTATTGGTTTTTTTCAAAAAGCGAATAAATCAATAAGTTATTTCAAAAACCTAAGCCGAACACCCCCTTAGTAGTTTATTACGACTTCCGTCTCTCGAAAAAGCACTCAGCGGTGAAAATGACAAGATTTCAAACATTTTGAATGAAAATTGCAACTTAGGAATGACAAACGTAAAAATGACCAAACCTAGTGGATGAAAATGACATTTTACTCTTTTAATAAGAATTTTATTTTCTTTTAAACAAAAATGGATATAGGTGATTTTAATGAATGGTGGTTGAAAATTGATTAGTGTAGTTGGTTTTATTATGTTTTAGTTTTCTCAAATATGCTGTATGTTAGATGACCAAAAAAAAAATCTTTTCTACTGTGTATACATTAGGACTCGTAACCACCTTAAGTTCCAACCTATGTTTTAATATAATTAAATAAATAAACAATGACAGTGATTGTGAATATTCTTAACTAGTGAATATACCCGCGCTAGAAGGCGGGGTTTCAATTGTATGAGTTCGGGTTGTCACGAGATCGAAATGGGTCGTATTATTGGTATACTTTGACAAACTAAATCGACACCACCTATACAGGTCGTATAGCCCTATACGACCCATATTACGGTAACTTCAATTTCCAAGGTCAGTCAAAAGTTGACACCGTCTTCACATGTTTTTTCTAATACGCATCGTATAGGGCTATATGATACGTATTGGTACAAGGTGGGGAGATATAACAACCATCAAAACTGCCCTAAATACCCCGTATATGCATTTATTTTAATTAAAAAATAAAAAAATCTGATTTTTATACCTGTCGCATGGCGCGCCAGGATTAGGATGAGCCGTCGCGTGGCACGACGGACTCGTTTCTTGTCGGACACCCATGCTAACACGTGTCAGCAACGTGTTGGGTCTAGGGTTTACTCAGCAACCCTAGCCGTAGCTAGGGTTACCCTCACGGGGCGCGCCAGGATCAAGTGGAGCTGTCGCGTGGCACGAAAGGCTCCGGAAATTAGTATAAATAGGGCCTCGTTTGACATTTCAATTCGTTCGACAATTTTCTTTCTCTCTGTCTCTATAGTCCGAAATTCTAGGTATAATACCCCCAAAACACGAAGCTCTGCCCAGTTGTAAGTATTTTTGTCACACTCCAACCGATGGCGGAAACATCGGAGTGAGATGAAAACGAGATTGCAAGAGACTTCATAACACTATTTGTGACAATAATTAAATAATTGATTTCATTTCATTTCTAAAAGTCGATTACAAAGGTTAAAATCAAATACAACAACTTGATATACAATATGTTCAATACAAGAATACAACAAGCAAGTACAAATTGATACAACATAATAAAACTTAAGACGTCTAAGTGTGTATCTAAGCATCATCACTACTTCAATTTCAATGCGTTGTCATCCTCGACCTGTAACATGTTTAAAATAAAGTTCAATGCAAAAGCAAAGGCGAGTATACAAGTTTGATACATACATAGCATAAAAACGAGTTTAAACAATTCCACATGGCAAGCTATTGATACAAGATAAACAATAAAATCGGCATGTGTTTAACTAATCAAACCAATGATGAAACGCAATAAGCTCATGACATAACCAAAAGTCTACAGGCGGTGCGTTAATCCTATAGCGCTATATATGTCAAGGATAGGCTCGTACGAAGTTAATGATAAGTATAACACAAAACGTATAACCCCAAGTTTAAAGTATCATGCAATCAAGTAAGTATGCATGTATTGTCACACCCTGACTTTTTGCGCGTGTAATGTGTGACTTGATCAATATCATTGCATTCAATTATAACAACATGATGTTCATCCATTCATAAGTTTTAAAATAATACAAACACAAGTTGTTCAGTTCAACCAACAAGCTTCATGTTTAGTTTTACAAACCATTCAAAAGTAATAAGTTCCATAAAAAAGACTTTTAAGAAAAGATTTTTATACCAAGGCTTTGATTTGTATATCCTATCTAAGATAAGATATCCAAACCAAACCCTTCAAAAGTAGGATGACATCAAACTCGAAATTGCTTCTTGAAATCTTTCTCAAAGCTGCCAGATCCATCTAATTTCCTGAAATACATGTAATTTGAAAACATCAGCAAAAGTTAAGCGAGTTCATGTGTTTTGTATGTGAGCTCGTATAAACTTGTAGTCATTTGTAAGTATTCCTTTGTAATCCGGTATGAAAGCGTCTATGAACAGATCAATTAATGTTTTGCAAGTACATTAATATGTGTGCAATGGTGTAGGAAGGCTCAAACCTAGCGGATTTTATACCGGTCCACCCGGCTGGAACGACATAGTCACCACATTCGGCCACTCCCGGGCCCATGGGTGGGGCTCGCAACACCCAGATAGATCTATCACTCATGCCCCTCGGTCTTTATACAAAGATTAATGGTCTTAAGTGTGCGCCTACCAATTCACATGATCTAATAATTTATTCCTTAGCTAACCATACCATTTGAAAACGTTTGTAACATGTATTTCACCCCCGTATGTTATAAAACCGAAAACAGTTAAAAGAAAAGGGGGTACATGAACTCACTGATTTGCGTAGCTTGTCTCGTATCTTAAAGATCCTTTCGACGGTTGTACAACTACCTACACACGTGCTATGTTTTATTAGACGTTTAGGTCATGTAACGACTCTTAGTCTTAGTTATTGATTAAGACTTATTTTTGGAATTTAGTATACTTTGAGTTATACGATTGATGTACATTATATAATTCCCAATTATATAATTATTAGTTAAAATAAGAACATTTTAAATTAAACTATTTTTATCCACTTATTTGGAATATTGTTAAAAATAATATATTTTTAACTTGACTTGTCATGTATTTCTCACATGTATATTTTTCAAGTATAGGTATGCTTGTATTTTTGTATTTTGCCAAGTATTGGTGGTGTATTCCGGTATGTATTTATAAGTATAGGAATACGTATGTTCTTGTATTTATTAAGTATTTTATACTTAATTTGTGTATAATTTTCCAGAAAATTATTTTTATACAATTTAAAAAAAATAACCAACTTTATATTCTTAAAATATCCATATTTTAAGAGAATTTTATAGAAAAATATCTATAAATTTTACTTGGCAAAAATAAGTATACTTTCACATATATTTTAAAAATAATATATTTTTAAGATTAAACTTAGAAAAAATATATATTTTTAGTTTTCACCAAAATAATATTTTTTGAATTGTTTAAGAAAATATATATTTTTATCCACTTCAAAAATAATATATTTTCTACTTTGACAAAATATGATATATTTTATACTAATTGTAAAAATTCCATATTTTGCCGTTTCTTCGGTTTCAAAAATACCGTTTGTCACATTTGTTAAGTTACGAATTTATTTCCGGAATATATTTATATATAGTCCAATGTCCATTGTCCGATTTGTCCAATATTCGGGTATAAATTATATATTTATTTTCTTGTGAATTTGGTAATATTTTCTATTACAATTTTTGGTATCTTGGTGTGGTGTATTATTTTCAAGTCCTAATTTTAATATAACTAATACAATCAATATACAAGTAGCACATAATTTTGTGACATCTAAATATATATTTTCCTAAATATATACTTAGTGATTTTTATTATCAAAAATCAACCTCCAATATTTGTAACTTTTATAACAAAAATTATGGCAAATTTTTTTATATTCAAAACCAAGATCAAAAATTACTTGTAAACACTTGTTTAAAAATATTTTTCTAAGTGTTTAATTTTTACAAAAAAATTTCCATAGTTTCCCCTTAAAAATGGAGGTTTCCATGCTTAATAGCATATCATTTTCTTTTAAAAATTCATCATCAATCAACAATAATCTTCATATAACTTACCATAAGCCAAAAAATGCATTTTTATAATATGACATGAACTTGAAGTTAGTAAAATTTTGTAGTAACTTAACATGTTGTTTAATATATTGTAAGAACACTAAATCCATGGTTCTTATTTTATAAAACTCATTCTTATGAAATTTCATCCTTTACAATTTGTAAGATGATTTTACAAAAATTAATTTTCTTGATTTCTTTATGTTCTATACACTTTACTAGCTTTATTTTAACACTTAAACCATGGTTATTTTCTTTAAAAACAAATCATGTTGTATCTTGATGAAATCTTTAGTTTCTTGAAAATCTTATTTTTGAAATCTTACATTTTCAAGACTTACATCTTGTAGGATTCATCATCCTACACTAAATCAAACTCATCTTCAAGTTCATGTTCAACATAAAGGATGATCAATATGAATTTCCCAAGATCCATCCTCATACTTGCTAGATCATGTGTTTAATCATCATCTAGCAAGCTTCATATGATGATCTACATCATATATACAAGTAATCAACAAACAAGTTTACTACATATACTAAAACAACTTTGATCTTCATGTTTTTAAGCTTTATGTTCATGATCATGTTTATGTTTTGTTGAGATTCTTTAGATTACCAAGTTACATTATACATTAACCACTAAGAGTAAGTGTAAAAACAAGATCAAAGAGGCTTACTACTAGCTCTAAGGCTAGGGAAGAATCAAGATGGAAGTTGATGAGACGTGAAGTGGTTAATAGCTCCTTGAGAAGGTCCTTCCAATTCCCTTGCTTCCAACCTTCTTAGTTAAGCTTGAAACACCTTAGAATCACCTTAGAATGTATGAAGAATGATTGAAAATGGATGGTGTGTGAGGGGGTGTTTGAGCCATAGCTTTGAGAGGGAGAAGAGAGATGTTGGTGTTGTTTGAAGTATGTAGATGAGAATGTTTAGGACTTGTGGTTATTATAAAAGGTTTCTCCAACATCAAATCACACAGGGTATAATGTGTTCAATATCTACAAAGCATACCCAACAAATTAATCAAAGAATGTTTAGGACTTGTGGTTATTATAAAAGGACCCCATGTTATAACCGTCCTCAATGGGGGGGGGGGGTAGTTCCATTTCAATTGCTAGTTACAAGTTTAGTTAGTGTTTAAGTGTTAAATTTAGCGGATTAAGTGTGTTTAGGTGTGATGTGTGTAAAACGCAACATATAAATTACATCAAATGAGGCATAAAACTAACCCTTTTTTAGTACTAATGTTGGAAAAAGTGTGCTTTTGTCTTCCTTTTGTATTTTCAGGACCAAATGAGCTTAAACGAACAAAAGGAACAAATATGCAGCAAAAACTAACATAAATACAAAGAAAAGGAATAAACGTGGCATGCCCGACCCCTCGACAGCATCTCCCCAAGCAAAAATAAAGAAACAGGAGGCTGACCACAGCCCGTGCCCAGCGGACATGGGGGCGTGGTCAGGTGTCTGCAGAAATGGACAAAGTTGTGGAAGCTTCTATTCCCACCACGGGGGCGTGCCCAGCTCAACACGGGGCGTGATCAACGCTAAGATTTGCAGAATCTTGCAAATCTTGATAGTACAGATACGCTTCTACACACGGGGCCGTGCCTAGCGAACACGGAGCCGTGTGGAGCCCAATGCAGACAAGAACAATTAATGAAGGAAGAGAAAGAGGATGGCCATGGGGCCGTGTCCAGCGGACACGGGGCCGTGGCCGGGCTACTGTTCTGGCTATAAATAGGGGTGCTTGGTTCAGTTCAAAGGCATCCCTTAGCAAACCACCTCTCTACCACTTTGCCACCACTACAACACCCACATCCACCACCATCTTCCATCATCCACCTTAGAGTGTGTGTAGTAGTCTCGGGATCCAAGATTGATCGTAAGAGTTCTTGTCAATCAAAGGCCATGTTTGGCTAAGTCTCTTACATCACTTGGTGAAGACAAGCATTTAATGTAATACTTTTGATTTTTAATCTTTTTGCACTTTTTATTTGGTTTTTCATGTTTAAAACCTTTTCTACAAAATTTGATTTGATTAGACATTGAGGATAAACCGGTACTAAAAGCTTTTGTGTCCTTGGACGACCTCGGTATCTTACCAACGCTATACTACGCTCACGATGGGTGCATTTGCCCATGTGTTTGTTTAGTGTTAGTAGAATATCGTGTTTTATAAATTTAAAACTTGACTAATGTGTAAAATGGGCTTAAATTATCAATAAAAACATATTACACCTTACACACACCAAGTTTTTGGCACCGCTACCTAGGACACAAGGATTTTAAGAAATTTAGGAATTAACGACCTAATCGTTTTTCTATTTTTCTATTTCTTTTAGGATTTTTCTAGATTTCTCAGCTTCTGCAGACTTCAGCACGGGGTCGTGCCTGGTCGGACACGGGCCGTGCCCAGCATCCTTACTGGCAGTTTTTGTTTTCTAAGTTACAGAAAGGTGACCACGGGGCCATGTTGAACTTCCCAGTAACAGGGATCCAGAAAACAATCACTGAAACCACGACCACAGGCCGTGGTTAGTGACCACAAGGCCGTGGTGAAACTTCTGACCAACAATCTTTTTGTTTTTATCGCATGACTTGGAACCCAGGCGCAACACCTGAACTTCCTACGCAGTGCATGAGCTCTAGTTCCAATAAAGACATAAAATGTCACACCCCGACTTTCCACGTATTACCGGTGGGCCTGGTGGGGAGTATCGTGACGTGGTTCGCAACGTTACAATCAAACAACACAATATTTAAATGCACAACGGAAGCAAATGAAAGATATATTTCAACCGAATATAATATTGTAATATCAAGTATCACAACAGTCGAAATTTTGTCCACAAATGGATCAAAAATGGAAAACAGTAGTTCAACAGTCTTTAGGCATCTTAAGCTTGCGAGACTCTTTATTGATGCTAGGAGTAGCCAGCCTAGTTCGCGTAGTACCTACACTTAACCTTTTTGGAAAATACGTCAGTTTACACTGGTAAATACATTCAACTGACTCATTTTAAAAATGATTAAAATTGATTTGGATGCACGTGGCATAAATATTTTTATAACTTGGGATAATTATTTAAATATATAAACTTGTAAAAGGATTACATGTTCCTTATGCGTTTAGTAGCCCGGTTAGTGCCGGGTTAAAGATCAATTGACACACCACATTATTTATTTATGCACTGACGAGTGTACGCCTACACTCCGCGCTTAGGTCGTGGCCATTTCGTAAAATGATGCCAAGGATATCCGGGACATGGTCATTAACCCCCCAAAGGCGTTAAGCAAACAAAACGTATTTAAACGGGTCATCTCGATAATGCTTAACCACCAATCGATTAAGGTCGAATGCCCGACCAAGCGGTATTTTATATACCGTACCCCAAGCCCGTATAAGGGAAAATAAGTTAAAAGTATTTACCTTTGCAAGTATAATTCACAAACAGCAAATGCAAGTAGCTTTTACTGGTCCTCCTATTCTGGAACGAAGGTTTATAATAACCTATTAGAATCCTAACGGGTCTTTAATTAAGCCTAAACTTAGACCGGTTAGTTTTAAAGATACGGTTCGTACGCACGATTAAGCGAAGACCGGAATAGAATGTGATTTAGACCCGACAAGTTTGAAGACTTGTTTAATATGGGTAATCTAAACACATTCTGGATTTTGAGATAAAATCGATAAGGTTTGACCCGTTTCGGCTAATTTATGCAAACTAGTTACATAAACGAACCGAACGCGCAAGAGGCGTAACGGGTGACCATGAGTGCCATTTACAGGTTTCCTATGTTAATATGCCTCAAATATGTTGTGACATCAGTAAGATATCTTTTATTATGCCCGAAACGAATTTAAACACAAACTATGCCCCGTAGGGGTATTTTGGTCATTTATAAGGTTATAAAAGAGTTTAAGTATTAACCTGAGTTACAGGTCTGATATAATCAGCAAAAATACTTAATTTACTAAGTTATAACAGTAGGGTATTGCATATATGTGAAATTTGTCAATTATAACCAAACTATGCACCGTAGGGGCATTTTGGTAATTTCACATAAGCCGAAAAGCTCAAAACTAAAGTCTGAGTTAAACAACTTTTGCTTACTATTAAAATATTATAATTTACCTAAAATATCAGTAGGTATCAACCCTTGTATGTTTAAAATAGGTTTAGTACATACTATGCGTTAAAAACGCTTAAAAATGCGATTAGAAGCCGTTTCCGGGTTCTATATAGAAAGCTGATATTTTTATTATCCCAGAAGGTTTAAAATAATTTATTTATCATATGAAATCAGTAGCAAAAGGTTTGGGGTCAAAAAGATATGTAAAACTCATTTTGTAGCCCAAAATGGCAAAACCGACAATTACCGAATTAAGCTTATGACTCTATGTTATGCTCAGCCTAAAATTAATTAAAAATCTTCAAAAATCCCAAAATAATATATTACATCAGTGGGTATAAAGTTTGATATCAAAAAGTGGGTTTAAATAGGCTATAAGCTAATTATGCCGTTTAATCGCTAAAGAAGCTTTCTCATTACGCTAATGAGCATAACTCTCAATCTACACCTCAAACTGATGTCAAATTTTGGTTACAAGTTTATAAATCAGTAACTAAGGTTTCTACTCTTTTATATTTTCAAAAATCACGTTTTATGGTGAAAATGGCATAATGGCCAACATATGAGCAATTAACAGGATCATGCATATTAATTGGATAACTAATGAACCGTGGTGTATAATCACAGAGGGTTATACTAGCATGAAACCTGGTCCTAAGAAGCTCTAAGGCATTTCCAAATCATACTAAATCGGGTCAGAACTGAAATCAAAGCAAAAGTCAAAGTTTTGCGACTTTCGGTTCCGAACCGGGTCTAAACAGAAAATTGTCGGGTTGAACATATTTAGACATGTTCTTACATTAATTACCAAGTTATATTAATGATCAAACAGGTTGTATGGGTTCTACATTGCTAATTATGCATAAATTGGAAATTAAGCAGTCTGTTGACTTTTTAATAACAAGTTTGACCCGGCATTTGACCTAGTTAGAGTGGGAATCAGAGGGTGCCCTTTTATGGGTTTATTGCCCACATAATTACCAACTTATAACTACTTTCAATTCGACTAATCACTGGACCATCAATGATTAATCGCTAAGTCAACCGTTAATTACGACGGTTTGACTTTTAAGCTAAAACTAAGCAAAAACTTAACTAAGAAAGGTTAAGCATACTTACAGAAGTCCTATGCACGATTAGTGATCACTTGAGTCTGCTTTGGAGCTCCAGAAATGATCAGAAATGCAGATGGAAGGTGTGGTTACAAAGTTGCAACACAAGGCCCTTTTATAGTGCTTTAATCACCTTAGATCATTGACAACAAGTGCTATAACTGATAATGGATCATCCACATCTGTCCCTAAGTGCCTAGGACTGTTTAGGGGTCGCCCATATAGTGAAAATATCTGATTAAAGTCGGTTATAGCGTGAAAATAGGATGCTGTCTAAAGTTTCTGCATCTGGGCGTCTGACGCGGCCTGCGTAAGACATGTTAACATCTTACGCGGCCCGCCTGAGCCTCGTAGTCAGATTCCACATTTTCAAGTTGTTGCATATTTGTCTCTTGGCCTTTCGAAGGGTCAACCAAACTTATTTCTTGCATTTTGAGTCCCTGAAATTGGCTTAGAAGGGCTTCAAGGCTTATACCCACTTTGTTAAGTCCTTGGCCACTTTGTTATTACCCGAAAAGCCATAATTTTCAACGTTGACGCTTTAACCCCTTGTATACGAATTTGATCATAACTTTCTCATACGATAACGAAACTTTATGAAATTTATATCGTGCATTCTAGTGAGCATAATTAACCGTTACAAAGCTTCGGGTTTGCTAAAAGGTCACTCATAGGTATACTTTAAACATGTTGACACATTTAACCCCTGTAGTTTGTAATCTCTCACTTTCTTTCATATTTAGCTTCTTATGATCCATGATTTATTCGTTTGAAGGTATGAGCATCATGTAGGGTTACTGTAAAGTATATTTATCCCTTGTTGACATTTTGAATCCTTATATTCACATACTTTCCATGTTTGTCAACTTTAGTCCCTCTAGAGTATTCTTTCACACGTTCTAGCGTATGACACGTGTCAATACATTATAGGACGTGAATTTTTCGAGGTGTTACATCCTCACAACCTTAAAAGATATCTCGACCTCGAGATTTACTGAAATAAATAAGGGTACTTTTCTTTCATTGTGGATTCAACCTCCCACGTGTATTCGGGACCTCTACGGGCATCCCATTTAACCTTTACTATAGGCACATGCTTCCTTCGAAGCTTCTTAACCTGTCGATCCTCGATCGACACATGTTTTTCAACAAACTTTAAGCTCTCTTCTATATGCACATCTGTATGCGGTATGACCAGTGATTCATTAGCGAAACACTTTTTCAGATTGCAGATGTGAAATACATTGTGAATTCCACTGAGCTCTTCAGGCAAATTTAACTTATAAGCAACTGATCTGACACGTTCGATGACCTCTTCAGGCAAATGTATCTCGGGCTTAACTTGCCTTTCTTACCAAATCGCATCACTCCCTTCCAGGGTGATACTTTAAGCAACACTTTGTCACTTACCTCGAAGTTAAAAGGTTTACGCTTCAAATCTGCGTAGCTTTTCTGCCTATCTCGGGCAGCTTTCAGACGGTCTCGGATCTGGACAATCTTGTCCGTCGTTTCAAAGACTATTTCTGGTCCTGACAATTGGACATCTCCAACTTCCGCCCAACAAACGGGCGTTCTACACTTTCTACCGTATAATGCCTCAAAAGGGTTATCCCAACTACCACCTAAGTCAATCACGCATGCTCGAAGCATGTCTTCCAAAGTTTGGATAGTACGCTCACTCTGGCCGTCCGTCTGAGGATGGTAAGCCGTACTAAAATTCAAACGCGTGCCCAGAGATTGTTGGAAACTTTTCCAAAAATGTGACGTGTATCTAGTATCTCTGTCAGAGATAATAGCCACAGGTACGCCATGTAGAGCTACAATCTTATCTACGTATAATTGGGCTAACATATCGGAGCTGTAGGTCTCCTTAATGGGTAGGAAATGTGCTGACTTAGTCAGTCTATCTACGATCACCCATATGGTATCATTTCCTTTCCTTGTCTTAGGTAACTTGGTGATAAAATCCATAGTTACCATTTCCCACTTCCATGTGGGAAGCTCAGGCTGTTGTAGCAAACCTGACGGCTTTTGATGTTCAGCTTTTACTTGTGCACATGTCAAGCATTTAGCTACATAGGTGGCTATAGACTTCTTCAAGCCTATCCACCAAAAATTTGCCTTCAGATCCTAGTACATCTTATCAGCTCCAGGATGAACGGAATATTTAGAACTGTGGGCTTCCTGGAGGATAACATCCCGAAGTCCTCCATAAATTGGAACCCATATTCATCCATTCAATCTCAGGATTCCGTCCTTACCAAGAGATAACTGCTCCTCAGTTACTCCTAGCTTTTTGTTAGGATAGTTAGCTTCCAACACAGCTTCCTTCTGTGTAGCTAACAACCTTTCATTCAAACTATTCTTTATTTCAATGCTCTTGGCATTGATTCAGATGGGTTTCACCCTTTCCTTTCGACTCAAGGCATCGGCGACTACATTCGCCTTGCCGGGATGGTATCTGATTTCACAATCATAATCATTCAAAGTCTCCATCCATCGGCGCTGCCTCATGTTTAAATCCTTCTGATTAAACAGGTGCTGGAGGCTCTTGTGATCAGAATAGATCACACACTTGATACCATATAAATAGTGCCTCCATAGCTTCAGTGCAAATACAACGACACCCAACTCCAAGTCATGGGTGGTGTAATTCTTTTCATGCACATTTAACTGCCGTGAAGAATAGGCAATAACCTTGCCTTTCTGCATAAGCACACACCCCATGCCAGTGTGTGATGCATCGCAGTAAACTACGAATTCTTCGGTACCTTCAGGCAATGTCAGTACAGGAGCATTGCTCAACTTTTGCTTAAGGATATCAAAGGATTCTTGTTGCTCCGGTCCCCAGTCGAACTTAATCTTCTTCCTAGTCAAAGAAGTTAGGGGTGCAGCAATCCTTGAAAAAATTTCGATAAAGCGTTTGTAGTACCCTGCCAATCCCAAGAAACTACGAATTTCTGTGGGCGTCTTCGGCTCTTGCCAGTTCATAACTGCTTCCACCTTAGCGGGATCCACTTGGATACCACGCTCACTAACCATATGTCCAAGGAATTGGACTTCTCGAAGCCAAAATTCACACTTTGAAAATTTGACGTAGAGTTTCTCATGATGCAGAAGTTTAAGAATACAACGAAGGTGTTTCTCATGGTCAGCTTGATTCTTTGAATAAATCAGAATGTCGTCAATGAAGACGATGACAAATTTATCCAAGTGGGTTTTCAAACGCGATTCATGAGATCCATGAATGCGGCAGGTGCATTTGTGAGCCCAAAAGGCATCACTAGGAACTCATAATGACCATAACGAGTCCTAAATGTGGTCTTGTGCACGTCTTCATCTCTAACCTTCAGTTGGTGATAGCCTGACCTTAAGTCAATCTTAGAGAAGTAACTTGCCCCTTGCAATTGATCGAACAGATCGTCGATCCTGGGCAAATGATACGTATTCTTTATAGTGACCTTATTAAGCTCACGGTAATCGATGCACAGACGCATCGATCCATCCTTCTTTTTAACAAACAAGACTGGTGCTCCCCAAGGAGACGAACTAGGTCTAATGGAACCTTTGGCTAGAAATTCATCTAGTTGTGACCTCAATTCTTTCATCTCTATTGGTGCCAACCTATAAGGTGCTCTAGCAACAGGTGCTGCTCCAGGGATGATGTCAATTTTGAATTCCACTTGCCTATCTGGTGGTAAACCACGTAGTTCTTCAGGAAAAACTTCAGGGTATTCAGAAATGACTGGGATGTCTTCCATCTTAGGTTTCGGCTCATCAATAGTCACTTGTGCCATGTAGATGACACAACCCTTCTTTAAACACTTAGAGGCCTTGAGCATCGTCACTTGCTCAGGCAGTCCATACCGGGTATCTCCCTGAATAGTAAGTGACTCACCAGACAGAGTCTTGATCACCACTTGCTTCTTATTACAGACAATTTGGGCCTGATTATGAGATAACCAGTCCATGCCTAATACGATGTCGAAACCGGCTAACTTCAAAGGAAGTAGGGACAAAGGAAAAGAGTGGTTCTTAATGGATATGAAACATCCATCTAATAAGGTTGAGGCAGTTTCTATGGTGCCATCTGCTAACTCCACCTCATATTTCACACTTAAGGTTTTAACAGGTAAATTCAGCAATTTGCAAAACTTATTATCTACAAATGATTTATCAGCTCCTGAATCAAAAAGTACTCTTGCATAGACATCATTTATGAGAAAGGTACCTGTGATCACGTTATCGTCTTGCACAACCTCCTTCGCATCCATCCTAAAGACCCTAGCATTGGTCTTCTTTCCTTCATCAGCCTTCTTTGCGAGTTTTGGGCAGTTGGACTTGATATGCCCCTTTTCATTGCAACTGTAGCATGTTGCATCCTTCAGCTTTTTGCAATCCAAGGTCTTGTGTTCCTTGGACTTGCATATACCACAAGCAAAAGTTCTCGACTGAGTCTGCGAGTTCGATTCAAATCTGCACTTGCCGAAGTGCTGTTTCTTGCAGGTCTTACACTTGGGCTTTTCTCCGGATTGATGCCCATCCTTCTTAGACTCAGACCCTTTCTTGTGGTCATTGCTCCCTCGGTGCTTCTTGTTTGACCTACGTGAATTGTCATCTTCACGTTTCCTTTTATCGGCATCTGTGTTCCTCAGCGATCTCTGTCTGACCGCGTCAAGTGTGAGGGACAAAGATATATCAGTTACAGATCTGAAAGTAGTTGGCCGAGAGGCCTTCACGCTTGCCTTTATTTCTGGGGCTAAACCCCCGATGAAACGAGCTATTCTTTTGGGTTCCGGGGTCACCAGATACGGAACCAGTCTGGACATTGTGTTAAAGCTTGTGAGGTAAGCTTGGCAGTCGAGGTTCTTCATAACCAACGATAGGAAATCAGACTCAATCTTCTCAACCTCATGCTGAGGGCAGTAGTTTTCCCTGATGAGGGCAACAAATTGCTCCCATGTCATGCTGTACAATGGGATCTTCCCAGTGGCTTGAATCAACGATCTCCACCAGGCTAAGGCCTCACCTTTAAATGATTGAGACACAAACTTTACCACGTCTTTCTCAGCGCATCCGCTGATATCAATAACTGTGTCCATCTCATCCAACCACGTCATACAATCTATAGCCCCTTTCTCCCCAGTGAAATCCCTGGGCTTGCATGAAACAAAGTATTTGTAGGAGCAACCCTTATCACGGGGTCCTTGATTCGGTATGACCTTTTGGGATGGAACACTCTGCTGATTTGTGGACTGACGATCATCATCAACTTTCTTGGGTTCTTCCTTCTTGGGGGGAGGCTTGCTGTGAGCCTCAGATTGAGTTTTAGGCTTTGAATGCGGTGCAGATTGGTTCCTACTTCGAGTTCCACTATAATCCTGATACTGCCGCTCTATTACCTTCGTAACAGCGTTGTCTATCAAAGCTTGGAGTTCAGCACCCGCTATATTAATTCGGGCATTATCATTATCCCCCCTTTGATGACAATTAATTTCATCTGAGTCAGCCATTGTGGTTTGAGCTGTTACATAAAAAATAGACAAAATTTATTTGGGAGTTTATTATGGAATTGTCTTTTATGGCAATTCATTAACCATGGTAAACATAGACCATATTTGGTTAATTTGTTACTCACATTTATTTAGGATTTCTATTATAATTTATCCTAATTATAAACAATAACAGTATTATTAGCACACAAGGCCTAGTCACAGGGACATTTTTAAATTATAAGCCATGATTTCAGAGAATCAAGGCATGAAGGTTTGAACATAGTTCTTTACCTTTTTCAGACAGGGTCGCAGACTACTACTGTCTTTTGTCTCACATGAAAATGAGTATGGCCCGTAGGCAGTATATTACCAATGTATGGTCAAAATATGATCATCTAAATCGATGATTTAACCCATGATTCATAGATCATTAAGTTGGGTTAGGAATCTTTGCAAGAATCCTTATATAAGAATGACGTGTGTGATTTTAACGAATCACGTCTGCCAGGAGCGTTAACATGTTTTCAGATGCTAACAGGGATTTGAATCTTTTAAACAGGCCTTACCATCTTGGCCAGGTCTTATAATGACATGCAGGCTAGGTTATACCTTTAAGATTCTTAGTGAATATTTAAATAGGCAGATATATTTTTAAAATGAATGATTTTGATTTATTTATTTCATATATAATTTATTTATGCATATAATGGCAAAAATGAAATTTATAAACTTATATTCCATTAATTTATTATAAGATTACACATCGCCCTAAACGAGACTTTTTAATAGACAAATTACGCACGCAGGGGTTTAACAACAAACATACCCACGCAGGGGTCAAACAGAAAGATAGGCCCACGTAGGGGCTTAAACAAACAACATACCCTCGCAGGGGTTAACAGAAAGATAGGCCCACGTAGGGGCTTAAACAGTAAGACAAGCCCACGCAGGGGCTCAACTGATACAAGGAAATTAAAACAACAATGGAAGGATTCAATGGTCCTTCTTGCTCTTCCCTTTTATTAAACTTGTCAATCCCTGGAAGAAACTTTGTCGTTCCCTGCGATCTCTGTGTAAATCTCGCTCGACTTGGTTCATTCTTTGAAGAATTTCTTCCCGTTCAGGTGGGGAAAACTGTGGCGGCTGCGATTGTTGCCGAATTATAGGTCTAGCAGGCATTTGGTACCCATGAGTTGGGTACCCTACTCCCCAAGGAGCTCCATACGGTCCTTCTGGATGAAGGGGGTTACCAAGTATGGGTCGGCTTCAGCGTAATTATAATTGGCGTGAGCCGGCTGCTCAAACGGGTTGTACGCCATTGAACCAGTGTATACAGGAATCGGGTTATCAAAACCCATCGGTGGGGGTTACGGTGCAACTGGGTTTGAAGGCCCACCCATTTGCGGGTCTTCATGTAGTGGTGGATAATGACTGCCACTTGAGTGTCGGGGGGTGCTGAAGTGGAAATCCCCTGCTCGCGCAGACATACGTGCACCGGTTCTCCTACGTCTTGGCGGTTCCGGAGGTGCTTGATGAACTGGCGGCGGTGGAGGCGGTGGCGTGACAGCCACGAAACGTGAAGCCCCAGAGGGATCATGTTGCTGCTGTTGCTGTTGCTGAGGCGACGAATGATACGAGGGTGTAACATACCACTCGAACTGGTTAAACCGTGCTTGGTAACTGTCCGGACCACTGTAGGGTGATTCGTGAAAAGATGAACCATCGGAGATCTCAATAGGATGGTTGGGGGTCCCGGTTGCGGGCTCGATGGGATCCGTGTCCTCATCCATGTCCTCTGCATGATCGCCAGAGAAATGATCCTCTGGCCCCAATGGGTTAAAACCCACTGGTTCTTGTATGTAGTTTGCCGGGTTAAACCGGCCCTGAAAGACAGGAGTGGGGTCTCCAAAGGAATGGTGCGATAGGGATCGCTGTAGAGGTATATAAGAAGGTTGTGGGTTATTGGGCTCGTTTTCTGACTGTGGACCATACGAGTTATGATAGGGAGGCGTTGAACTGTGAGAAACAGACCGTCTGGCGGGCTCAAAAAGGTTCCTTCTGTTTCCTTGTGGATCTGCACTCGCAGTATTGGAAGGAGCTCGCCTGTGCGAAGGTCCGGCCTCGTGATCGTTGGGGGCGGTGATTGGCCCCTTGCCTCGTCCTCTTCGTCTGAAAAATCTTGGCGGCATATTTAGACCTGTCAATATAACATAAGATAACAAAAATATAAAGGACAAAGTCAAGATAAAAACAAAAACATTTTGGATTATTCCTATGTTCTTTATCTAGACTCGAAAATTTAGGAATGTGCAATTGTGTCATTGAGATTAAACACAAAAGGCTAGTGTTTAACTCACTCAATGTTGGCTCAGATACCAACCTGTCACACCTCGACTTTCCACGTATTACCGGTGGGCCCGGTGGGGAGTATCGTGACGTGGTTGGCAACGTTACAGTCAAACAACTCAATATTTAAATGCACAGCGGAAGCAAATGAAAGATATATTTCAACCGAATATAATATTGTAATATCAAGTAACACAACAGTCGAATGTTTGTCCACAGATGGATCAAAAATGGAAAACAGTAGTTCAACAGACTTTAGGCATCTTAAGCTTGCGAGACTCTTTATTGATGCTAGGAGTAGCCAGCCTAGTTCGCGTAGTACCTGCACTTAACCTTTTTGGAAAATACGTCAGTTTACACTGGTAAATACATTCAACTGACTCATTTTAAAAATGATTAAAATTGATTTGGATGCACGTGGCATAAATATTTTTATAACTTGCGATAATTATTTAAATATATAAACTTGTAAAAGGATTACATGTTCCTTATGCGTTCAGTAGCCCGGTTCATGCCGGGTTAAAGATCAACTGACACACCACATTATTTATTTATGCACTGACGAGTGTACGCCTACACTCCGCGCTTAGGTCGTGGCCATTTCGTAAAATGATGCCAAGGATATCCGGGACATGGTCATTAACCCCCCAAAGGCGTTAAGCAAACAAAACGTATTTAAACGGGTCATCTCGATAATGCTTAACCACCAATCGATTAAGGTCGAATGCCCGACCAAGCGGTATTTTATATACCGTACCCCAAGCCCGTATAAGGGAAAATAAGTTAAAAGTATTTACCTTTGCAAGTATAATTCACAAACAGCAAATGCAAGTAGCTTTTACTGGACCTCCTATTCTGGAACGAAGGTTTATAACAACCTATTAGAATCCTAACGGGTCTTTAATTAAGCCTAAACTTAGACCGGTTAGTTTTAAAGATACGGTTCGTACGCACGATTAAGCGAAGACCGGAATAGAATGTGATTTAGACCCGACAAGTTTGAAGACTTGTTTAATATGGGTAATCTAAACACATTCTGGATTTTGAGATAAAATCGATAAGGTTTGACCCGTTTCGGCTAATTTATGCAAACTAGTTACATAAACCGAACCGAACGCGCAAGAGGCGTAACGTGTGACCATGAGTGCCATTTACAGGTTTCCTAAGTTAATATGCCTCAAATATGTTGTGACATCAGTAAGATATCTTTTATTATGCCCGAAACGAATTTAAACACAAACTATGCCCCGTAGGGGTATTTTGGTCATTTATAAGGTTATAAAAGAGTTTAAGTATTAACCTGAGTTACAGGTCTGATATAATCAGTAAAAATACTTAATTTACTAAGTTATAACAGTAGGGTATTGCATATATGTGAAATTTGTCAATTATAACCAAACTATGCACCGTACGGGCAGTTTGGTAATTTCACATAAGCCGAAAAGCTCAAAACTGAAGTCTGAGTTAAACAACTTTTGCTTACTGTTAAAATATTATAATTTACCTAAAATATCAGTAGGTATCAACCCTTGTATGTTTAAAATAGTTTTAGTACATACTATGCGTTAAAAAGGCGATTAGAAGCCGTTTCCGGGTTCTATATAGAAAGCTGATATTTTTATTATCCCAGAAGGTTTAAAATAATTTATTTATCATATGAAATCAGTAGCAAAAGGTTTGGAGTCAAAAAGATATGTAAAACTCATTTTATAGCCCTAAAGGGAAAAACCGACAATTACCGAATTAAGCTTATGACTCTAAGTTATGCTCAGCCTAAAATTAATTAAAAATCTTCAAAAATCCCAAAATAATATATTACATCAGTGGGTATAAAGTTTGATATCAAAAAGTGGGTTTAAATAGGCTATAAGCTAATTATGCCGTTTAATCGCTAAAGAAGCTTTCTAATTACGCTAATGAGCATAACTCTCAATCTACACCTCAAACTGATGTCAAATTTTGGTTACAAGTTTATAAATCAGTATCTAAAGTTTCTACTCTTTTACATTTTCAAAAATCACGTTTTATGGTGAAAAGGGCATAATGGTCAACATATGAGCAATTAACAGGATCATGCAAATTAATTGGATAACTAATGAACCATGGTGTATAATCACAGAGGGTTATACTAGCATGAAACCTGGTCTTAAAGAAGCTCTAAGGCATTTCCAAATCATACTAAATCGGGTCAGAACTAAAGTTAAAGCAAAAGTCAAAGTTTTGCGACTTTCGGTTCCGAACCGGGTCTAAACAGAAAATTGTCGGGTTGAACATGTTTAGACATGTTCTTACATTAATTACCAAGTTATATTAATGATCAAACAGGTTGTATGGGTTCTACATTGCTAATTATGCATAAATTGGAAATTAAGCAGTCTGTTGACTTTTTAATAACAAGTTTGACCCGACATTTGACCTAGTTAGAGTGGGAATCAGAGGGTGCCCTTTTAAGGGTTTATTGCCCACATAATTACCAACTTATAACTACTTTCAATTCGACTAATCACTGGACCATCAATGATTAATCGCTAAGTCAACCGTTAATTACGACGGTTTGACTTTTAAGCTAAAACTAAGCAAAAACTTAACTAAGAAAGGTTAAGCATACTTACAGAAGTCCTATGCACGATTAGTGATCACTTGAGTCTGCTTTGGAGCTCCAGAAATGATCAGAAATGCAGATGGAAGGTGTGGTTACAAAGTTGCAACACAAGGCCCTTTTATAGTGCTTTAATCACCTTAGATCATTGACAACAAGTGCTATAACTGATAATGGATCGTCCACATCTGTCCCTAAGTGCCTAGGACTGTTTAGGGGTCGCCCATATAGTGAAAATATCTGATTAAAGTCGGTTATAGCGTGAAAATAGGCTGCTGTCTAAAGTTTCTGCATCTGGGCGTCTGACGCGGCCTACGTAAGACATGTTAACATCTTACGCGGTCCGCCTGAGCCTCGTAGTCAGATTCCACATTTTCAAGTTGTTGCATATTTGTCTCTTGGCCTTTCGAAGGGTCAACCAAACTTATTTCTTGCATTTTGTGTCCCTGAAATTGGCTTAGAAGGGCTTCATGGCTTATACCCACTTTGTTAAGTCCTTGGCCACTTTGTTATTACCCGAAAAGCCATAATTTTCAACGTTGACGCTTTAACCCCATGTATACGAATTTGATCATAACTTTCTCATACGATAACGAAACTTTATGAAATTTATATCGTGCATTCTAGTGAGCATAATTAACCGTTACAAAGCTTCGGGTTTGCTAAAAGGTCACTCAGAGGTATACTTTAAACATGTTGACACATTTAACCCTGTAGTTTGTAATCTCTCACTTTCTTTCATATTTAGCTTCGTATGTTCCATGATTTATTCGTTTGAAGGTATGAGCATCATGTAGGGTTACTGTAAAGTATTTTTATCCCTTGTTGACATTTTGAACCCTTATATTCACATACTTTCCATGTTTGTCAACTTTAGTCCCTCTAGAGTATTCTTTCACACGTTCTAGCGTATGACACGTGTCAATACATTATAGGACGTGAATTTTTCGAGGTGTTACATAAAAGAACCTCTAGACGAACACGAACGTTTTCTAAGAAAAAGACTTAAAGCTAAAATCCAAGAGAAAGTTTCGGGGGACCCACTTCCAATGGCGGATCAACGTACCCTAATGGATTACCTACGGCCCACGGTAGGTAATCTTGGCGCCGCTATCAATGCACCGAATGTCAAACAACTTCAAACTTCGGCCGCATTTGATACAAATGCTCCAAAACTCCGCAACTTTCCATGGGCTTGCGGACGAAGATCCCCATTTACATATTACCAACCTTTTGGAAATATGTGATACTTTTCGGATCAACGGGGCATCAAAGGACGCTATCCGCCTCCGAATGTTTCCGTTTTCACTAAAAGACCGGGCTAAGGCTTGGCTTAACACCCTCCTAAGTGGCTCGGAAAACACTTGGGATGAACTAGCCCAAAAGTTTTTATATAAGTATTTCCCTCCTTCTAAAACAACTAAATTAGTGACTAAAATTAATACATACTCACAAGAGGACGGGGAATCCTTATATGAAACTTGGGAAAGATTCAAGGAGCTATTAAGAAAATGCCCTCATCATGGTCTTGCAGTATGGCAACAAGTATCCACTTTCTATAATGGATTGCTGCCACATACAAGACAAACACTTGACTCTAGCTCCGGGGGACTTCTAGGTAATTGTCGCCCAAATGAAATTTATAATCAAATTGAGGAAATTGCTCAAAACAATTTTCAATGGCACACTCCCAGTGGCACAAAATCTATTGCCCCAGGCGCCCATAAGGTAGACGAAAGCACTACTTTACAAGCCCAAATCGAGGCCCTCTCTTCGAAAATCAAAAAGTTAGAAATGGCAAAAACGGCTTCGGTGATGGTTTGTGAAGGGTGTGGTGGGCCACATGAAAATTGAAGTTGTATGAAAGAATTGGATAATCAAACGGAAACGGTAAACTACATTGATAATAGACCTAGGCCGTCGGGTCCTCCAACGGGTACATACAACCAAGGATGGCATAACCACCGTAACTTTGGTTGGAGAGAACCCAACAATAGTAGTAACCAACAAGACCAAAACCAGCGAACAAAGTTTCAACAACTAAGAAATGAGTCACAAAATTTCTCTCAACAACACCAAGGGGGACGAGAGAGGCTTGAAGATACTATCTCACGCCTCATCTCCGACACCGAAAAGAAAAACTTAGATCAATTCCAACAAATGGAATCAAGTTTTAGAAATTAACAAGCTAGCATTCAAAACATTGAAAAACAACTAAATCAACTAGTTCAAAATTTCTCCGAGAGACCACAAGTCGCATTACCCAGCAATACCGAGACCAACCCAAAGGCGCTAGTACATCTCATAACATTGAGAAACCGTACTGTAGGTCCCGAGGAGGTTCCGCCACCTCCATCAGACAAAAGTCCACCTGTGCAAACCACAACATCATCAACACCTTAAAAAGAAGCAATGCCTCTGCCCAATCACGAACCTACCAAGAACCCCCCCGGTACCCTACCCCGGTCGGTTACTTCGCCAAAAGACCGATGAGCAAGTCACAAAATTCGTAAACTTACTAAAATAATTGCACATCAATCTTCCATTTATGGAAGTCCTCACTCAAATGCCTAAATATTAAAAATTTATGAGAGACTTACTCACTCACAAAAGGAAAATTGAAACATTGCAATTAGTTAATTTAAGTGAAGAATGCTCCGCCGTGCTACTTAACAAACTCCCACAAAAGAAAATCGACCCCGGGAGCTTCACCATCCCTTGTTCCATTGGGGGATCACCTATACGCAATGCGCTAGCCGATATTGGGGCTAGCATAAATCTCATGCCCGCATCAATGTTTGACCGACTCGGACTAGGTAAAACAAGTCCCACAAAAATGAGCATACAACTCGCCAATAGGTCTATCAAATATCCACAAGGTGTCGCCGAATATCTATTGGTAAAAGTCGGAGACTTTGTCTTCCCGGCTGACTTTGTCATACTTGATATGGAGGAAGACACCGAAGTACCACTCATTCTAGGAAGACCATTCCTAGCCACCGCTCACGCAATGGTAGATATGAATGGTGGGAAATTAACATTGGGGTTTGGGACAAAGAGATGGAGTTCCGGGTTGGGAAAAGAGTAGAAGACAACGACCCGGTCAACTACATGAATGTCATAGACTCAAGCTTAGATGATGCTCTCCGACGGTGCAACATGGGATGCAAAACATCCCCCTTGGGTAACATATGACTGACTTTGGGTCTAGCCAAGGACCCTTATAAACGTGGCACACCACGGAGGCATTCCGCGGAACTATCTTTAGTTTTAGTTTAGATTAACTTTTATGTTTTCTAGTTTAGCTTTACTTTTCAGGAATAAAACACACTCAAAATGTTGGAGGTTACCAAGGGAAAGAATAACCCACACCCCATGCATAAAAACAGAGCCTCCCGATAATTTTTCTTCATTACAGCAAGTTCAGCACGGGGCCGTGCTCAGCTCAACAAGCCCCCATGCCCAAGGATCTGCAGAAAATGCCCAGTACAGGTAACTGGACACGGGGTAATGCTCACTGAACACGCCCTCATGCCCAGCCTTCTGTTTAATATGATACTAGCAATCTGAACACGGGGCCGTGCCCGGATCAACATGGATCGTGTCCAGACGCCCAGTAACATAAAATTTTGTTTTTAAACACCTTTTTACACATTTAATCAACCTAAAAACTTATTTTTGGGACACATTGAGGACAATGTGTAATTTAAGTGGGGGGGTGCTAGAACCTTGAAATTTGCAAGTCCTAATAACAAGCCTTACACAAAACTCTATTGGAACCGCTAATCACCCCAAATTTTTTCAAAAACTTTTTTTTTACTTGTCTTAGTTTAATTTGGGAATAACAAGTTCCAAAAGGTTATATTTTTACAAATTTACAACCGATAGCATCATGATAAAAAAAAGAACCAACATAAGAAAATTGTGAAACGGCATGACAAATCTAGTTAAAATTTGATTATATATATTTGATCACATTATATACCCATTCCCACAATAAGTGAGTTTTGAGCCTATATTGAGCATACAAGTATACATCTTTAAATTAAATGCTTATCTTTCGTTTCTTGTGTGAATAGCCGCTTGGTTCTTACGACTCTAGAACTTGCCACGACGATACATTCCCAGTCTTTACCAACTTAAACCCAAGTAAGTAAATGATGGAGGCATTAGGACTAACCTATTTTTCCTTTCAACACCATTATTTT
The DNA here is from genome assembly GCA_030545235.1 of Helianthus tuberosus. Classification (NCBI taxonomy): domain Eukaryota; kingdom Viridiplantae; phylum Streptophyta; class Magnoliopsida; order Asterales; family Asteraceae; genus Helianthus; species Helianthus tuberosus. The sequence goes on along the minus strand of CM060412.1, from coordinate 193,436,597 downwards.
TCATTTTCTTTATCACCTACCCAAAATCCCCCCTAGTTAACCCCTTTGAGCCTAAACCTTTTCATTTCTAAACCCACAAAACAAACACCATTTACCCACCAAAACCTTTTTCTTTTCAACCCTTTATTTTAGTAAAAAGCTCGGTTGTCTTGTGACGTTTCTCTATATAAAAAAATGAAAGTCTAGCAATAAACAAACAAAGTCCTCAAAGAAACTTTGTTTGTAAATGCTTAGTTTGAATAAAAGTCACAAAAACAAAAAGTTTTACGACGACCGACACTTTTTACGCTTTTAGCCCTTTTTACTAACCACTAACCCAAAACCCCCTACCTTTAGCCCAAGCCTAACCCTTCCCCAAGTCCTCTTGATATTTACAAAGGTTTATAGTTAATAAGGAGGAGGATTGATTTCTTGGCAAGCATATGGTAGAAGTAAGTTCCATGCCGGTCTCGAGTGTTTCACAAAAATACATCTTCGGCCGAGTGTTGAGTGATCTCCCGTGAGGTATGTGAACTTGTATATAAATGGAATTTTAAAAAGGCATGTTATGCCCAAATAAGTAATTTCTCTTATGAAACGTTCTAAATAAATCATAACGAATAGGATTGTAAATAGTATAAAAATAAAACCCAATAAAGATCTTGGATTCCCGACACTCAAGACAAGCCCAAAACTTCTCTTCTACCCATTCAATTTGGGTGTGTAAGCCACATAATAAAGAGTTTTGCTTGAGGACAAGCAAAGATTCAAGTGTGGGGGTATTTGATGTGCGTAAAATGCAACATTTAAATTACATCAAATGAGGCATAAAACTAACCCTTTTTAGTACTAATGTTGGAAAAAGTGTGCTTTTGTCTTCCTTTTGTATTTTCAGGAACAAATGAGCTTAAACGAATAAATGGAACAAATATGCAGCAAAAACTAACATAAACACAAAGAAAAGGAATAAATGTGGCATGTCCGACCCCTCAACAGCATCTCCCCAAGCAAAAACAAAGAAACAGGAGGCTGACCACAGCCCGTGCCCAGCGGACACGGGGGAGTGTTCAGGTGTCTGCAGAAATGGACAAAGTTGTGGAAGCTTCTATTCCCACCACGGGGGCGTGCCCAGCTCAACACGGGGCATGGTCAATGCTAAGATACGTAGAATCTTGCAAATCTTGATAGTACATATACGCTTCTGCACACGGGGCCGTGCCCAGCGAAAACGGGGCCGTGTGGAGCCTAATGCAGACAAGAACAATTAATGAAGGAAGAGAAAGAGGATGGCCACGGGGCCGTGTCCAGCGGACACGGGGCCGTGGCCGGGCTACTGTTCTGGCTATAAATAGGGGTTCTTGGTTCACTTCAAAGGCATCCCTTGGCAAACCACATCTCTCCCACTTTGCCACCGCTCCAACACCACTACAACACCTACATCCACCACCATCATCCATCATCCACCTTAGAGTGTGTGTAGTAGTCTCGGGATCTAAGATTGATCGTAAGACTTCTTGTTAATCAAAGGCCATGTTTGGCTAAGTCTCTTACATCACTTGGTGAAGACAAGCATTTAATGTAATACTTTTGATTTTTAATCTTTTCGCACTTTTTATTTGGTTTTGTATTAATGCTTTTAATAACTAGTTTCTTATGTTGAATGTCACACCCCCAAATTTCCACCTAGGGCATGTCCCTAATGGAGGTGCAACGATACAGGTAATAATGTACTGAAGTACTCAATTGAAAGAAATGTATTGTTTGTAAGTCAAACCAAACCAAAGTATTGAGCGGAAGCATAAATGTATAAGTGTGTAAACGTATCAAACCAAATCAATGTAATTGTTTATCATGACCACAACCACTCCAGCAGCATCAGACGGCAAGTTTCCAGGTTCCTTCAATGATTACCTACAAGCATGTAAACAAGTGTGTCAGACTACGCTGGTGAGTTCAAGGTTTGTGTTTGTTTACCAAGTTGTGTTACCAATCATGTGAGTAAAACAGTTTACAAGACGATATGTTGTTTGTTGTTATGATGTTTGATGTTTCCATGTTGTTATTACTCGATTACCGAACGGCCATATGATATGTGATTGCCAACCCCAATGCCTCTATCAAAACATTGGTCATGTTTTAAGGTAATTAGTTCACGCCCGTTCTCCTCGAACGTCGTGAGGGTGCCAAACCTAATAGCGCTATCAACTAATAACCCCCGTTGCCCTACAAGCAACGTACCGGTAGATATTGTGGTCTTACAATGATAGAAAACTGAGTACGATAACCAACATCCCATTACACATGCATTCCTCCTCGGAACGTTACCCGTTATCCCTTCCCTGGGATCCATGCTTGAGAAAAATCAATGAACTCACCTTAGATTTGCTCGGTATGTTTTTAATTCACTTTTCGTTCCCGGACTGGTCAATCAAATCCTAGTGTGGTTACCATTAACAATTAGTTCAAATGTGACAACCCGTGCTTTCAATACTTCTCTAGTTTCTTCGATGCTTGATGTGTGGGTACTGAATGAACCGCTTAAACAATTATTTATTTTTATGGTGTGCGACATATGAATGATTTGATGAATGGTTATATTTGGTTGATGTGAAAGTTTAGGAACCGAAATTGTTAGAAGTTATATGGCTATGTGTAAAGTTAATAGGTCGCACCTCATACCCGAGCCACACACTTGGGCCTAAGACCGCACCCTCCTCACAATCGTTCCGGCCCATGAATTATAAGCCCAAACCGAGACCAACGTTTATGGGGCCGGCCTGAATTGTAATAACTGTTTGAGTTTTCATACACTTAGCCAATTTAAACCTTATGAACCTTTGGCCCAAATGTTGTTTAGATGAAACCCAGATCGGCCCAAGGCACTGCCACATGTATATGTACGTGAGACATGTATTACTTTTGCATTAAAACCCTAATCACACTCATACCTACCCCATAATTGTGCGACGGTAGTGGCAGACACACCCCCATCATCGAAGTCATTATCCTATCTCAGTCAACTATTGGTTAGTACATGCAATGTTTTGTTGATTGTTTCTTTATGAGTTTTCGATTAACAAGTGTATAAATATGTTCTATGATGTTGCATGAATTTTATGGAATAGGGAATTATGTGATTGAATTGGTTGCCGGTTAATAACCGATGATGTATAAATGCATAAAGATTGAATCGGATTTACCAAATCATTGTTTTATGGTTTTGTTTCGATTAACCTATGATGATGGTGTGATTATTGGGCTGTTTCATGTATTGTTTAATTCGTTCAGTAGATATGACGGTGTCATAGTCATTAGAATTAATTAGGGAAATAATGGACAAATAATAAAGTTGCAGCCCACTAATAAATCGGTCCAATGAAATTCGTTTGGGATGCTTTAATTTGATCAGACTATCAAACCCACTTAGATTGATTATTATTGGACCAAAGCTTTTAAATATATTGAAATGTAATTAATGAATCAACAGTGGTCAATATGATTTTTTTTTGAAAAAGGCGATTTTATTGAGAATAGAAGATAAAATAACCAACCGTAGCAAGGTGCTACGATAGTTATCGGTACAATACATCAACGAAAGGAAAACAATAAAACTAAAACATGCAGCATGGTCCTCATACTAAACTTTGAACTCGCTCCATTCTTTCCAATCTATGTCCTTTTTACCAGTCCGTGCGTCCGTGCTTTGATGAACTCGCTCCATCAAAGCGATTTCGTTTCTATGGGTCAATATGAATATAATTGAATATGATTCAATGTTGCTTGTCTTATGTTTTCAAGAAGTGTTTATGTATATCCAGACAACATCACGTGCACTATCAGATTGTTTTAACTTTTATCAAATAAAAATTGAAGGTGTAATTTGTTTAGTGGACCTCAAATGATCGAATTTCAATGACAATTATTGAAATTAGATCGACATCATTAATACAGTTCGCATGACTTACACTTTAAATGATGTTAAGTAATTTGGGCCGCATATGATCCAGTTTATCTCTTAAAGTCATGATAGTAATAGCTTAGACTGATTGTGTTGGGCTTAACACCCGATAGGCAGGGCTGGCAAATATAAGGGGCTGTTTGGGCCGGGTAACATGACTGTTAACTAGGAATTGTGTTTGGGTTGGATTAATGTTGGCCACCAGTGACTGTTTGGATCGATAATTTGGTTGGGCCGCATTGGGGTAGGATTGTTGATTTAGTTAACTGAAGTTGTGAAATGTGAACAAGTAACATGAACTCGCATTACGATTGATAGTAGGATCCGAATACTTGCCATGAATTGTGATATGATATGCGCTTGGTTTAATTGAAATCCATGTGATAAATGCAAAGATCACATAAGTCTCGTGTACATGAACTAATTGTTAATGGTAACCACACTAGGATTTGATTGACCAGTCCGGGAACGAAAAGTGAATTAAAAACATACCGAGCAAATCTAAGGTGAGTTCATTGATTTTTCTCAAGCATGGATCCCAGGGAAGGGATAACGGGTAACGTTCCGAGGAGGAATGCATGTGTAATGGGATGTTGGTTATCGTACTCAGTTTTCTATCATTGTAAGACCACAATATCTACTGGTACGTTGCTTGTAGGGCAACGGGGGTTATTAGTTGATAGCGCTATTAGGTTTGGCACCCTCACGACGTTCGAGGAGAACGGGCGTGAACTAATTACCTTAAAACATGACCAATGTTTTGATAGAGGCATTGGGGTTGGCAATCACATATCATATGGTCGTTCGGTAATCGAGTAATAACAACATCGAAACATCAAACATCATAACAACAAACAACATATCGTCTTGTAAACTGTTTTACTCACATGATTGGTAACACAACTTGGTAAACAAACACAAACCTTGAACTCACCAGCGTAGTCTGACACACTTGTTTACATGCTTGTAGGTAATCATTGAAGGAACCTGGAAACTTGCCGTCTGATGCTGCTGGAGTGGTTGTGGTCATGATAAACAATTACATTGATTTGGTTTGATACGTTTACACACTTATACATTTATGCTTCCGCTCAATACTTTGGTTTGGTTTGACTTACAAACAATACATTTCTTTCAATTGAGTACTTCAGTACATTATTACCTGTGTTTGATATGATTAGTGGCTCTTTGTTGGATCGTTGCACCTCCATTAGGGACATGCCCTAGGTGGAAATTTGGGGGTGTGACAGTTTGGTATCAGAGCCACTGGTTATAGTGAACTAGGTTTTAGAACGTTTTTATAAAACCAGACTATAACCAAACAACTTCGAAAATCGACCATGACACTCAGCTCCAGATTGCAAGGTTCGTCTTTCTCACTTGTTGCATACATCACATGACTAGTACACATTTGTTTATGATGTAACACACGAACACACACTCGTCACTATAGCATGATAGCATGAATTGATTGCTTGCATTATGATGCGTTAATAGTATGTCATAGTCCTTAGAATCTTGTGATCTTATCGTTTTGATAACCTCTGTTTGGCACTCGAGTTTGAGGAACCATTTGACATGAGTTAGGAGGAACTGAGATGAGCATGCAAATCACAATATTATTGTGGGTGCACACATAATAATAATGTGGGGTGCATGCGAGTCCCAGTGATGCTTAACAAGTGAAGAAGGGGTTCCGTACCGTCAATTGATCGATGTGAAACATAACAGTCTATAAGAGTCATATCAGTGATTGTTTCTTACTTGAACGTGGTCTTTTCACTCCTCTCTGAACCCTTACAAATCTCAATGCTATCGAGTATTACCTGAACACCCATCTGAACGCCTAGCTAATTGTGTAGAATGTTAGGTGCTTGTACGAACGTCCCTGTGTTGGATGTTGCAGCGTCAAATGATTGGTCGATACCTTCTCACTCCTTTCATTGGTTGGAACTCTGTGTATTGACGTCTTAGATTCCGTAAGTGCGATCGTTTCGGCAACACCCTAGCAACGTAATGTGTATTACTCGACCAACTAGCAAGGTCAAAGGGCAAGGGAATGATTGTGGCGTCTCACCGACTTCAGTATTGGAACGGCCTTCGTTTCTGGAAACGAACATCAGCAATCTGACTCCAATCGAATCATTAACCTTAGTTAGCAACTTATAGGAGTCAACTCTTACGAATTGATCGGGATATAAACGATGACAATAGACCATGATGAGGAATGTGAAACTGCCAGCACGATGAGTAGGGCTTTAGGACGTGGCACGGAATGTGAGAAGATGGACTTGGTTGGTGAAAGATCGTAGGGCTCCGTTTCAAGCAACGACCTTAGAGGTAACAGTCACGGCATTATCGCGGTATTTGTAACCATGGCCTACAGCATGGGAATGAAGGTGTCTATGACATGGAGTGGCAGTTGTTAAATCAAAATGACAACAACCAAGGAAACGACGGCAGTACTGGGAATCCTTGCAACGGGTACAGCCACACTGGAAATGATACTCATGGAAGGGCATTTAGGATTGGCGTGGGCGACACCAGGCTAGTGGCAACATGGAAGCTTGTACGGGTAGCTAATCGCTTCGTCTCTATTCTGTTTAACCTTGAAGCTTCTTGAAACCGAACTTGTTGTGGAATCGGCTGATGGCAAGTCAATGGAAGTCTCATTTGTTTGTGGGGATGCAAATTCGATTGTGTGGGACAAGTTTCGACATCGATCTTCCTTCTACTACCCTTGACAATTTTGATGCAGTAATTAGGGTAGATTGGTTATTCAGATATCGCGCAGATATACCCTGTAAGAAGGTAGTTTTGCGTATCCTTCTCCCTAGCGGAGGACCGTTGTCTGTTCTAAAGCGTCTACGGGGGGATGACATCGCTATGTTAGCAACCGTTTCTGAGGATAAGGCTAAGGAAAATAGGATCGAGGATCCACCAATTGTTATGACTCATCTCAGTGTGCTATTCGAGGAACTTTCAAGTTTACTACCACAACTGTTAGTCGGAATCCCAGTTGATCGGACGCCAGAGGCAGCTCCGAATACTCGTACTCTTACCGTCTTGCACCAGGAGGGTTGCAAGAACTATATAAGCTACTACGAGAACTATTGGACAGGAGTTTTGTCGGACCTAATTTTCGCTTTGGGAAGCCCCAGTTATACCCGTGAGGATAAGCCTTTTTGTGTGTGTACTGATTATCGAGAACTCATCAAGGCGACAGTTGAGAACCGTTTGCTTCGACCGTACTGTCGACTAGTTGCAAGGGACGAGCTCTCATTCGAGGATTGATTTACGAGCGAACTATTATCAGAGGGAAGTCCAAGGGGAGAATGTTATTAAAGCGACTTATCCGACGCAATTCGGCCATACGACTTTGTATTCCATGACCTTTGGGGTAATCATTACACCCCCAGCTTTATGGATCATGTGAACCGACCATGCTATTGGGTGACGTTTTGAATATTTTCCATGAGAAAAGAACATCATGGACAGCTTTGTATCTTATCTGAGAGCTCCTGGGGGAGGAGCCACACCGCGCGGAGTCTTGATAAGTGTAACTTCTGGATTTGAGAGGTACCCTTTTTGGGTCATGTAATCCACGAAGTGGGAATGCACGTGGATCTCGCTAAGACCCGTTTTGGTTGGAAACTGATCGACACCAAGGAGTCCTTCAAGGATACATCAATTTCTTGGTCCCGCTTGATATTATCGCAGATTAATCCCAGGATTTTCGAAGGTCGCGTAACTTAACTCCCTTTAGCACAGCCGGGTGCTGTGTTCGTGAAAGACGGAACAGGAGGACTTCTTTTCAGCTTCCGAATCCCAACTTTGCAATGCCCTGAGCATCGTCTTTACCCGACGGCGCGGGTGATTCAGTGGTATATCATTGTGGTTTGAATCAGAGTCCCAGTTACGCGTCGACGCAACACGAGATAGTGATGACTTACATAACGGAGTTACAAAGAGGAGCTGCACGACACACCATCGGTGGTGGAAACCTTGATCTTTGGATGTACTTGGAGGCATTACTTGGACGGTACCAAATGCGTTACTTAGACCGATCACAAGGGCCTCCCGTGTACCCTGGTTTCAAAAGAGCTAAATCAGTAAATGGCATCGTTGGATGGAACTTTTGGGAGGATTACGACTGTGGAACTTGAACGTGTATGAGTTTTGTAGTTTACTATCGACTCTAACTTACCTGATCAGACGCGCTCTGTTCGAATTGGAGAACTGAACGAAGATGATATCCAAGTTGAACTCATGCGGGGCATGGAGGAGCGACCGTTGACAGGTCGGACGATATTTGCCACCTCATGGAACGAATGTGGATCTCATTATACAATAACTGTAGGAAATTTATGTTGAGCAACGCACACCGGTCTAGATATTCTAGTCGTCTGGGTTAAGATGAGAGACATTAGGATTTATAAACCTTGTACAGGTGATCGGGCATGAAGGCCCACCTAGCTATGGGACTGATGCTGGACTTGTGGGAAAGTCAAGGTTAAGTATTAGCAGCCAGAAACACCCATATGGAAATGAGAACAGACTGACATGGATTTTGTCACTAGTCTACTTACAACCTGAAACAGGGACAATATCACCTGGGTGATCGTTGATTGTCTCACGTCACCAGCACACTTTCTTGCAAACAAGAAAACCGACGAGTCTTCACAGCTGTGAATGTTCCTCTGAGAGAGACGGCTTTAGGCACGAGTTGCCAACTCCTGTTACCTTTGATTTTGAGCTATATCTGATTTGTGACTAGCAATACACAACACCCTTGGCTCACGTCTAGACATGGGCATTGTTTACCACTGAAGGACAACCGGACAGAGTAACTGACCATTCTGGCACACCAAGGCATGCGTCGAGCATGTGCGTGATTGACTTTAGTAAACATCTGGAAGGGACACTTACCTTTGGATGAGTCCTACTGCAGCCATTACCGTATTGGTACGTATGCAGCTCTGTTTGAGGCATTGCTTGGATGATAATGCCAATCTCCTGGTGGACTGAGGTGGATAACAATCAAATCACAAGTCTAGGACTTGTACTCGAAACTCTTGGGAAGATTGCTTGGATCGGAAATCGTTTGGCGGTAGCGTGTGACTGCCAGGAAAGCTGGAAGTTCGCCACAGGCGAACACGTCATGAATAGAAATCTCACCCTAGGAGGGTGTTGTACGTTTTGGAAAGCGTGGCAAGCTTAATCCGCGCTATGTTGGGCCGTTTAGAGTTCTTGAGCGCATCGGTACAGTGGCTTACAAGCTAGAATTACCTGCTGAGCTGGGTAATGTTCACGATGTCTTCCACGTTTCGCAGTTGAAGAAGTGTTTTGCAGACGACCCGCTAGTGGTACCATATCAAGAGTTGAGGATCGACGACAAGTTGCAGTTTGTCGAAGAACCTATTGAGATCATGGATAGGGAGGTCAAAGTACGCAAGCATAGTCGTATTCCGATTGTTCGAGTCCGTTGGAACTCGCGGCGGGGACCGGAGTTCACATGGGAGCGAGACGACCAAATGAAGCTCAAGTATCCTCACCTTTTTCCTAAAGACAAACCAGAATCTAGTAAAGTTGGTGAATCTCGGGACGAGATTCCTCTTCAAGTTGGGGATGATGTGACACCCGAGCAGAATCCGCAACAATCTTGATTTCCTCACTTCACTCTTCTGTATCTACTTATCAAATTTCGGGACGAAATTTCTTTCAAGTTGGGGATAATGTGACAACCCGTGCTTTCAATACTTCTCTAGTTTCTTCGATGCTTGATGTGTGGGTACTGAATGAACCGCTTAAACAATTATTTATTTTTATGGTGTGCGACATATGAATGATTTGATGAATGGTTATATTTGGTTGATGTGAAAGTTTAGGAACCGAAATTGTTAGAAGTTATATGGCTATGTGTAAAGTTAATAGGCCGCACCTCATACCCGAGCCACACACTTGGGCCTAAGACCGCACCCTCCTCACAATCGTTCCGGCCCATGAATTATAAGCCCAAACTGAGACCAACGTTTATGGGGCCGACCTGAATTGTAATAACTGTTTGAGTTTTCATACACTTAGCCAATTTAAACCTTATGAACCTTTGGCCCAAATGTTGTTTAGATGAAACCCAGATCGGCCCAAGGCACTGCCACATGTATATGTGCGTGAGACATGTATTACTTTTGCATTAAAACCCTAATCACACTCATACCTACCCCATAATTGTGCGACGGTAGTGGCAGACACACCCCCATCATCGAAGTCATTATCCTATCTCAGTCAACTATTGGTTAGTACATGCAATGTTTTGTTGATTGTTTCTTTATGAGTTTTCGATTAACAAGTGTATAAATATGTTCTATGATGTTGCATGAATTTTATGGAATAGGGAATTATGTGATTGAATTGGTTGCCTGTTAATAACCGATGATGTATAAATGCATAAAGATTGAATCGGATTTACCAAATCATTGTTTATGGTTTTGTTTCGATTAACCTATGATGATGGTGTGATTATTGGGCTGTTTCATGTATTGTTTAATTCGTTCAGTAGATATGACGGTGTCATAGTCATTAGAATTAATTAGGGAAATAATGGACAAATAATAAAGTTGCAGCCCACTAATAAATCGGTCCAATGAAATTCGTTTGGGATGCTTTAATTTGATCAGACTATCAAACCCACTTAGATTGATTATTATTGGACCAAAGCTTTTAAATATATTGAAATGTAATTAATGAATCAACAGTGGTCAATATGAATATAATTGAATATGATTCAATGTTGCTTGTCTTATGTTTTCAAGAAGTGTTTATGTATATCCAGACAACATCACGTGCACTATCAGATTGTTTTAACTTTTATCAAATAAAAATTGAAGGTGTAATTTGTTTAGTGGACCTCAAATGATCGAATTTTAAAGACAATTATTGAAATTAGATCGACATCATTAATACAGTTCGCATGACTTACACTTTAAATGATGTTAAGTAATTTGGGCCGCATATGATCCAGTTTATCTCTTAAAGTCATGACAGTAATAGCTTAGACTGATTGTGTTGGGCTTAACACCCGATAGGCCGGGCTGGCAAATATAAGGGGCTGTTTGGGCCGGGTAACATGACTGTTAACTAGGAATTGTGTTTGGGTTGGATTAATGTGGGCCACCAGTGACTGTTTGGATCGATAATTTGGTTGGGCCGCATTGGGGTAGGATTGTTGATTTAGTTAACTGAAGTTGTGAAATGTGAACAAGTAACATGAACTCGCATTACGATTGATAGTAGGATCCGAATACTTGCCATGAATTGTGATATGATATGCGCTTGGTTTAATTGAAATCCATGTGATAAATGCAAAGATCACATAAGTCTCGTGTACATGAACTAATTGTTAATGGTAACCACACTAGGATTTGATTGACCAGTCCGGGAACGAAAAGTGAATTAAAAACATACCGAGCAAATCTAAGGTGAGTTCATTGATTTTTCTCAAGCATGGATCCCAGGGAAGGGATAACGGGTAACGTTCCGAGGAGGAATGCATGTGTAATGGGATGTTGGTTATCGTACTCAGTTTTCTATCATTGTAAGACCACAATATCTACCGGTACGTTGCTTGTAGGGCAACGGGGGTTATTAGTTGATAGTGCTATTAGGTTTGGCACCCTCACGACGTTCGAGGAGAACGGGCGTGAACTAATTACCTTAAAACATGACCAATGTTTTGATAGAGGCATTGGGGTTGGCAATCACATATCATATGGCCGTTCGGTAATCGAGTAATAACAACATCGAAACATCAAACATCATAACAACAAACAACATATCGTCTTGTAAACTGTTTTACTCACATGATTGGTAACACAACTTGGTAAACAAACACAAACCTTGAACTCACCAGCGTAGTCTGACACACTTGTTTACATGCTTGTAGGTAATCATTGAAGGAACCTGGAAACTTGTCGTCTGATGCTGCTGGAGTGGTTGTGGTCATGATAAACAATTACATTGATTTGGTTTGATACGTTTACACACTTATACATTTATGCTTCCGCTCAATACTTTGGTTTGGTTTGACTTACAAACAATACATTAAACAGCCCAATAATCACACCATCATCATAGGTTAATCGAAACAAAACCATAAAACAATGATTTGGTAAATCCGATTCAATCTTTATGCATTTATACATCATCGGTTATTAACAGGCAACCAATTCAATCACATAATTCCCTATTCCATAAAATTCATGCAACATCATAGAACATATTTATACACTTGTTAATCGAAAACTCACAAAGAAACAATCAACAAAACATTGCATGTACTAACCAATAGTTGACTGAGATAGGATAATGACTTCGATGATGGGGGTGTGTCTGCCACTACCGTCGCACAATTATGGGGTAGGTATGAGTGTGATTAGGGTTTTAATGCAAAAGTAATACATGTCTCACGTACATATACATGTGGCAGTGCCTTGGGCCGATCTGGGTTTCATCTAAACAACATTTGGGCCAAAGGTTCATAAGGTTTAAATTGGCTAAGTGTATGAAAACTCAAACAGTTATTACAATTCAGGCCGGCCCCATAAACGTTGGTCTCGGTTTGGGCTTATAATTCATGGGCCGGAACGATTGTGAGGAGGGTGCGGTCTTAGGCCCAAGTGTGTGGCTCGGGTATGAGGTGCGGCCTATTAACTTTACACATAGCCATATAACTTCTAACAATTTCGGTTCCTAAACTTTCACATCAACCAAATATAACCATTCATCAAATCATTCATATGTCGCACACCATAAAAATAAATAATTGTTTAAGCGGTTCATTCAGTACCCACACATCAAGCATCGAAGAAACTAGAGAAGTATTGAAAGCACGGGTTGTCACATTGAAGGTGAAACTTCTTTATCATTTGTCTATGGTTTCTTGGCATTACTTTACGGTCTATATAAAGTAAAAGATTTTCACCATTCATATCTCTACGGTCTATATAGAGATATGTTGGCTACCTGGTCGGGGGTTAAGGGAATGGTTTAGTAAGGTTCTTGCCTTGTTCAGTGTATAGATCCTGCAAGGACCTGAGTCAAGCTTACTAGGACCTCCTTCAATACCCACTGGTATTGGACGGCGGGGGTGCGAATGGCTTGATCCCCTCATATGTAAACTACTATTAATACATTAACCCGGCTACTTGGGATTGTATCCCTGCTGGCTCAAACCACTTAGCCGAGGGTAACGTCGCCTTCAAAAGAGGGGCCTACCACTTTACGCATTAATAACTTAATTAATCATCTTCCAATATTCCGACCCTTTGGGATTGTATCCTTGCTGACTCAAACCACTGGGTTGAGGGTAACGTCACCTTCAAAAGAGGGGCCTACTACTATAACTAAGATAATCTCTTAAAAAGTGCAAAATTGCGGAAATCATCAAAGGTTACATTAAAGGCGAGTCGGATCCAAGTGATTCATCTTGTCTATCTGATTTTATTTTATTTTTATTTTCAGCATTTCAGTTTTTATTTTTCATGTTTAAAACCTTTTCTAAAAAAAATTTGATTTGATTAGACGTTGAGGATAAACCGGTACTAAAAGCTCTTGTGTCCTTGGACGACGTCGGTATCTTACCCACGCTATACTACGCTCACGATGGGTGCACTTGCCCATGTGTGTGTTTAGTGTTAGTAGATATCGTGTTTTATAAATTTAAAACTTGACTAATGTGTAAAATGGGCTTAAATTATCAATAAAAACATATCACACCTTACACACACCAAGGTGTTTTAGGATGTATTATGATGTTTGGTAATCATAACTAGCTTTGTAACATTAAAACAATGCTTCTAGTTGAAATTTGGTGTTTCGGGAAGTGTCCGGTAGTTCGTTTGGTTACCGGTTCGTTAAGGTGCTAAATTGCGCAGTTTAGTGTGTAATATGATGTCTTTTATGACAGTTTTGATTCCCGACACTTATCTGTTGGAGTCTGTATGCCCAAGACACATATTAGATTGATGTGGCTCGTACGTTATAATCCAAGTCGAGTCATACCCAAATACAAGCTAGACAAACAGTTATAATAATTTATTTGTGATATGATCAAACAAATAAATATTAACACTTACAATATTTAGAAATTGGTTTTCGAAATAATTACACTTGAGAAACCAATAAATTATATGGATAATTTATTTTGAGAGAATATTTTATTTTGTTATTTAATGGGTTAAATAAGATAATAAAAATAGTATAAGTCTTATAACATATGATGTTATATTTTATAAAAGTTATAAAATGTATATATGTAAGACTTATATTGTTTAAAGAGAAAATTGTATTTTTTTTTAAATAATAAGGTGCCCCCCCCATATGTCTTCCCAAGACATAAATTTGGTCCAATGATGATACATGCATTTGCATGTGTTAGAAGGGCTTTCATTGGGTGATGTGGGTGGCCATGTCTTCCACGAGTTTTATTAAGAATTTTGTATGACAAAAGGTATTTGGATGAACTTGTAAGACTTGCATTTTTCTCTCAAAATTTCGGCCATAAAGGAGTTCCAAGGGAGTTTCGGTTTTTGATCATAAGTGTTAAAAATCTTAGCTAAACTCAAGGTGTTTGTTGGAAGCTTAGGGTATACAAGCTTGAGGTCTTCTACTCTTGAAGGCAACCGTTCAAGAAGTATCATCCTTTTCATCATCCTATTACTCCAAGAAGGTAGTATTCTAAACATCCTATGGTTGTGTTTGATAGTATGCATTTTCATATATGGATCCAGGTTTTGGGATTTTGCATATAAATGATATTTATATCTTAAAAGTAACATGTTTTAAATATTATTTCCGCTGCGTTTTTATTTCATATGGATGAAATTACTTTGATAAACATGTTAAAATCCCAACAATGGCATCTAGAGCCGCTTATATGAGTGCATGCTTCAATAGATTAAAAATTTCGGGTTTCGGGTTTGAATAAAACCCTATGGATGAAAATTTTAACATGGTTATCCCTTTGTTTTTCAAGATTATTTTCTTACATGCATAAGGAAATCTTGAAAAAATTATTTCATATGGATAATTTGTTTGTTTGGACAAAACTTACCTTTTCGGTTTTTTGTACATAACCGAAAATGGTCATTAAAGAAAACATTTTTTTATGCTTCTTGTAATTTATATATACGTGGATATATATTTTGGTGCATATAACCTAGCCATGAATGATTGTGTTGTGATTTTTTTTATTAATTATTCAATGGGTTGTAATAATTATTATTTTGTTCTTCCATTTGTAATATATGTAATTTATTTATTTTTCATTTGGCATGTAAAATAAATAGATTAGGTACATTTTATTTTACTAGAAAAAATGTATTAGGATTATTTCATGTAAAAGAAGATGCACAAAATGCATTTTGGTTTGGACCATAATATTCGGTCCAAAGAACTTCATCGTTCTTAACGGGATTTTAACCCGATAACCAAAACACATTTTTGAAGTCCAAAGGAGTTTGGAGCTGAATATAAAAGACATTTGGAAGCTCAAAGAAGGTGGAGAAATCACAACACAAGAAGGAGACTTGAAGCATTTGGATGCGGGATCAAGTGGGAGTTCAACGACACATCGCTTGTGTCATTTTTCACCCCTTAGGAAGGACCTTTTGGCACACTTTTTTCGGCTAACAAGTGTTGTCAAAATAGTTGGCTATGGTTATGCACCTATTTTTATGTATGATGCGCTTGTTTGGTTGCTTATTTTGTTGTTTAGATGATATGTAGATATGCATGACTTAACAAACTAATAATCAACAACAAGCGTAAAATTGGTTCTTTACAAAATCATTAAAATGGTTAATAAAAGGTTTTATTAAAAAAAATTAATGATTTTATAATAAAATGGGTTTTATTAAAAGAACCTTGAAAATTAGTTTTCACTATAGTACCATTGATTTGAATGCATGCAAATGTATGGTACATAATATTTTCTAAACTAGAATTTTGAAATATTAAAGACCCTTTTATAAAACAAGTCAAACACCATCCTTTTATACAACACTCGAATCACTTGGGAACTCTTATTGTGGGATAAAGATCACCTAACCACATTTGAGGGAACTTGTATATTCGAGGTGGGTTTACCATGTTTGTGGGATAAAGTTCACCTAACCACTTATGTGTATAAACTCACATGTGTGTGTAAGTTGGACGACTTGATTTGGAAACCATGACCTTAGGGTCACTGAAGCATGGGGAACAAAGGTGTTGATGGGATTAAACATGCCAACTAAACATAAAGATGTTTAACCGATCCCATATGGCTAGAAATTGCAAAGAGTTGCAATTGTCAAACGTTGACTACCTTATTATTTTAAATAGAGGGATAAAGGTCACCTAACCAATATTTAAATGTAACGTTGGATTCTAGATTTTAATTATTAATTGTCTTTAAGACACAAAAGGGTATTAATAATTAAAATATAATAATATCGAAAATACTAAATTGAACTTGTTAAATTTTGTAAATGGCCGCTAACAATGCAAACCCGATTAACCAAACAGTTCGAAACCTATCACTAAGAACCATCCTTGAAAAGGATCGTCTCAACCATAACAACTTCATGGATTGGTTTCGAAACTTGAGAATCGTTCTCAAGCAAGAAAAGATATCCTATGTGTTGGACGATCCTATTCCCGATGAACCTAACGTGGAAGATGTGGAAGCCTACAATGATTGGGTTAAGTATACCGAGGACTCCATGCAAGCCTCATGCCTCATGTTGGGAACTATGATTCCCAAAATTCAAAAGGATTTTGAACATCACGGGGCATACGACATGATTACCCAGTTAAAGGAAATGTTCCTACAACAAGCAATGGTAGAACGCTTCGAAACTGTTCAGGCGCTTCATGCATGTCGAATGGAGGAAACCCAATCGGTATCATCTTATGGTCTCAAGATGAAAAGCCACATTGATCACCTCGAAAGGCTAAATTGTCCCGTCTCTAAAGAGTTGGCTATGGATTTGATCCTCAACTATTTAACAAAGAAATTTGAGAGATTTGTAATGAATTACAACATGAAGGGATGGGACAAGAGCATTGGTGAACTTCATGCAATGCTCAAAACGGCCGAAGCAGGTATGGGCAAAAAGGCTTTACCCGTCCTAGCGATCAATGAAGGAGGCAACAAGAAGAGGCCCCACCCCGAATCTAAAGCAAACTCTGCTAAAAGAAAGGGACACGTCAAGGGAAAGGGAAAAGCTAAAGCATAACCCGCCAAACCAAAAGAGAAGAAGCAAAAGGTTGCTACGAATGACCCATGTTTTATATGTGGTGAGATAGGACACTGGAAGAGAAATTGTCCAACCTATCTCAACGAGTTGAAAAACAAGAGGGACGCAGGGTAAACCTCAGGTACTATCTTTATGATACATGTTGAGCTTAATGTTATTTCTTCTAACATATGGGTACTAGATACCGGATGTGGAACTCATATTTTCAATTTGTTGCAGGGGTTCAAAAGAAATAAACATTATAAGAAGGGAGACGCTAGTCTCTTCATGGGCAACGGGGCAAAGGTTGATGTCGAAGCTCAAGGAGACTACGTTTTAAAGCTTCCAAGTGGTTTGGAAGTGATTTTGAAGAATGTTCTATATGCTCCTAGTTTGACTAGGAACATAATTTCTGTTTCCCTTTTAAAACAATCTGGTTTCAATTTCGAATTTGTTAACTATGACATTTATGTTTCTAAGAATGATGTGTTTTATTTTAAAGCTATGTCTTTAAATGGTATTTATGAATTAGATCAAGATAACACATCATATGATAGCTCAATGTACCAAGTAGCCAACAAGAAACTCAAAATGGATTTGAGTGATTCCTATCTTTGGCATTGTCTCCTTGGACATATAAATAAGAATCACATGCAAACACTTCAAAGAAATGGTCTTTTGAAAACGAATGAAGATGATTCATTTGATGTATGCGAATCTTGTTTACAAGGCAAAATGACCAAGTCACCCTTTAGTGGAACATTTGAAAGGGCTAAAGACTTATTAGGTATCATACATTCAGATGTATGTGGTCCTTTTAAGCCGATGACTAGGAACGGTGAAAGATACTTCATCACCTTTACCGACGACTATAGTCGTTATGGTTATGTGTATTTACTAAGACACTAGGATGAAGCATTTGAAATGTTCAAAGACTTCAAAAGTGAAGTAGAAAATCAACTCAAGAAAACAATCAAAGTCCTTCGCACCGATAGAGGAGGTGAATACCTTAGTGGTGCCTTTCAAGATCATCTTAGAAGTTGTGGGATTATCTCACAACTTACTCCACCTGAAACACCACAACACAATGGTGTGTCCGAAAGGAGAAATCGAACTCTATTAGATATGGTTCGATCTATGATGGCTAGAAGCACATTACCTCTATTGTTTTGGGGTTACGCTTTGCTTTCCGCAGTTCGTATACTAAATATGGCCCCAACCAAGAAAGTGGAAAAGACACCCTTTGAAATATGGCATGGAAACCCTCCATCATTATCATTCTTAAGGGTTTGGGGTTGTGAAGCTTATGTTAAGCAATACACACCCAAATAAATTGGAAGTCCGATCTACTAAGTGTATCTTTGTAGGATATCCTAAAGATGATATAGGATATTATTTCTACGACCCAACCGAGCAAAAGGTATTTGTTGCTCGAAAGGGTAAGTTCTTAGAAGCTAAGTTCCTTATGGAAGGAACTAGTGATAGAACAGTGGAACTTGAGGAGGATCAAGAACCACAAGATGATACACGTTTGGTTGATACAGGCACTCAACAAGAGGTTATTGAAAATGATCAAGAGGTTGATCAGTACGCACAAAATGTTCGCAGATCTGGTAGAATTAGTAGTCCACCTGAAAGATATGGATTTTTCATGGATGGATGCTACGTGGTAGATTTAGATGAACCAACCACATACCAAGATGCAATGTCAAAATCTGATTGTGACAAATAGCTTGAAGCCATGAACATAGAGATGCAATCCATGTATGACAACCAAGTTTGGGAATTGGTTGTGCCACCACTTAACTCTAAAGTAGTTGGAAGTAAGTGAGTTTTCAAGAAGAAAACAGATATGCATGGTAACTTGGATACTTATAAAGCAAGACTTGTAGCAAAAGGTTTCACTCAAACTCAAGGGATTGATTATGATGAGACCTTCTCGCCTGTGGCGATGCTAAAGTCAATCAGGATATTATTTGCCATAGCTGCATATTATGACTATGAGATCTGGAAATTGGATGTCAAAACGACTTTTCTTAATGGATATCTTGATGAAGATGTCTATATGGTTTAGCCTGAAGGTTTTGTCGATCCAAAACATCCTGACAAAGTATGCAAGTTAAAGAAATCAATCTATGGATTGAAACAAGCATCTAGAAGTTGGAATCACCGTTTTGATGAAGAAATTAAGAATTTTGGATTAATCAAGAACGGCGATGAAGCTTGTGTGTATAAGAAAGCTAGTGGGAGCATCATCACTTTCTTAGTACTGTATGTCGATGACATTCTACTATTTGGGAATGACATTCCAACCATGGAAGGTGTAAATATCTGGCTTGGAAGTTGTTTTTCCATTAAGGATCTTGGTGAAGTAGCCTACATTCTGGGAATAAAGGTCTATAGGGATAGATCAAGGCGCTTGATAGGTTTAAACCAAAGTGCATATATTAACAAAGTCTTGAATAGGTTCCAAATGGAGAACTCTAAGAAAGGTTTTGTACCTATTCAAAAGGGGACAATATTAAATACATCTCAATGTCTAAGCTCAAAGGACGAGCAAGAGAAAATGAAAGGAATCCCATATGCGTCAGCTATAGGATCCATCATGTATGCAATGATATGCACCAGACCGGGCGTCTCATGCGTCTTGAGCATGACGAGTAGATACCAGCAAAATCCAGGTAACAGTCATTGGAAGGCTGTTAAGTGCAAATTAAAATACCTTAGAAGAACTAAGGATATGTTTTTAATATATGGATCTGGTGAGGAGGAACTCGTTGTAAAGGGTTACATGGACGCGAGTTTCCAAACCGATCGAAGTGATTCTCGATCGCAATCGGGGTATGTCTTCATTTTAAATGGTGGAGCAGTCTCTTTGAAAAGCCCAAGAAGCTGCATGGTTGAAGAATTCATAGCCGACCTAGGGGTGGTCCCTACCATTCAAGACCCCCTAGAGATCTTTTGTGATAACGAGGGTGTGATTGCTCAAATCAAGGAACCTCGTGCGCACCAAAAGACTAGACATATCGAGCGGAGATTCAACTACATAAGGGATGAAGTTGAAAAAGGAAAGATATGTATCCGCCAAGTTCACACCGATCAAAACATTGCGGATCCACTCACGAAGCTCCTAGACAGGGCAAAACATGAGGGTCATACATGTGCCTTAGGACTTCGATATTCTATTGATTGGATTTGATCTATTTTGTATTTGGATATTGAAACAATTGTTAATTTAACTCTTTTATGGTATTTTGAGTTACGTTTCATTTTAGCATGTTTAAATCCATGAATAAGTTAATTATTCTAAATGTCCGTAGTCGATCATACTTGTGGGAACAAATATGAATGTAAGACTATTATGAATTTGGATTGGTGGATATTCATTAGATATGAATATAGAGCAAAGTGTTGCTACCAAAGTTCATAGATATTTGTGGGATACAAATATTGGACTGACTCGCTCTCAAATATAACTGCATGGAATCATTTGCGATTGATCATAAGTAAATTTTGAGTAAAGGCGAATATCATAGTATCCTCTGACCTGAGATACATATTGGGTCTTGATATTCACCAAGTATTATACCTTGACCTAGTTCTTAGCTGTCAGTAATAAGGCAGTACACAAGGCTAAACTCAGGTATGATACAAGGTGATTGTGAGAGACGTATGTATTCAAGAAGGGATTTGTTCCTCTTATTCAATGAGAGTAAGATGTCTAAGGCCTGCTAAAGTTAAATCAACAGGGAGTGATCATTCTATGTCTCTGGATTTAACATGACATCTATAACGAAAGGATAAATGATAGATTCACCAAAATCATGTTCAAGTAAGGGACTTGAAGGGGATGATGTTATTGAATGGGAAATATAGTCATACGTATTAGGGGTAGTAAACTATAGTTAGGTGGTCTTTACTACTTGCATCAATCTTCTATGTATCTTCTGCAAGTGGGAGATTATTGGAGTCTGTATGCCCAAGACACATATTAGATTGATGTGGCTAGTACATTATGATCCAAGTCGAGTCATACCCAGATACAAGCTAGACAAACACTTATAATAATTTATTTATGATATGATCAAACAAATAAATATTAACACTTACAATATTTAGAAATTGGTTTTCTAAATAATTACACTTGAGAAACCAATAAATTATATGGATAATTTATTTTGAGATAATATTTTATTTTGTTATTTAATGGGTTAAATAACATAATAAAAATAGTATAAGTCTTATAACATATGATGTTATATTTTATAAAAGTTATAAAATGTATATATGTAAGACTTATATTGTTTAAAAAGAAAATTGTATTTTTTTTTTAATAATAAGGTGCCCCCCCCCCCCCCATATGTCTTCCCAATACATAAATTTGGTCCAATGATGATACATGCATTTGCATGTGTTAGAAGGGCTTTCATTGGGTGGCCATGTCTTCCACGAGTTTTATTAAGAATTTTGTATGACAAAAGGTATTTGGATGAACTTGTAAGACTTGCATTTTTCTCTCAAAATTTCGGCCATAAAGGAGTTCCAAGGGAGTTTCGGTTTTTTATCATAAGTGTTAAAAATCTTAGCTAAACTCAAGGTGTTTGTTGGAAGCTTAGGGTATACAAGCTTGAGGTCTTCTACTCTTGAAGGCAACCGTTCAAGAGGTATCATCCTTTTCATCATCCTATTACTCCAAGAAGGTAGTATTCTAAACATCCTATGGTTGTGTTTGATAGTATGCATTTTCATATAAGGATCTAGGTTTTGGGATTTTGCATATAAATGATATTTATATCTTAAAAGTAACATGTTTTAAATATTATTTCCGCTGCGTTTTTATTTCATATGGATGAAATTACTTTGATAAACATGTTAAAATCCCAACATTATCAAGGTATTCTGGACACTTAAACCATATTTCTGCATTATATTTTGATGTTAAAATGCTGAATTTTGTTGTTTTCTTCAGAATTCTGCAGTTTAAGTGTGTTTCAGGCACTTTCTGGCACTTAAATCGTCACTCGGAAGGCAGTTTTATGATCCCTACTCTCCTACACACTATTCTAGTGTAACTCTTGGTTCCGGGGCTCATTCTGTGTCTTAACAACATGTCTGTCTGAGTACTGAACTCCCGTCAGGACTTCTAGTTTATCTGATCAACGTACTAGTTTCGTTCTGTGCACTAATTCAACTGTCTCATGTTGCATTCAACATTTATAAATAACATGCAATCATGTAATGTATTGGTATGTCTATGACAGTAATCAGAAAATCATTCATTTCATTAGTTCAATCATGCACAGTCGTTAAGGTACAAATTATTGTTTATATTGTACGGAATACATGGAAAAGTGTCAGTTGTCACATGTATAAGGAATGTTTGTGCATTATGAATAAAGTTTAAGTGTAAGTTAGTAGATAACATGTTACACCCCAAAAAGTAGTAAAACGAAAAAGGGGGTTCAAGTATACTCACAAAATTGCTAAGTATTCCGATTATCCAAGTGTTGACGAGTGTATGAGATGAGGAGGATGGAACACCGAAGTCACCCTATATGGGCAAACAAATATGTATGAGTAATCGGAATTATGATGGAGGATTGAATTGGAATTAGAGCATATCTTGTTGGTATATATGTATATATATATATTTTACATAGTTTATGTAAAAGTTCTAAATTAAATCTATCAAGAGTATTATAGAAGTGTTGTCAAAGATAAATATACATTTATATTTATTGTTATAAAAATTATTTGAATCGGATACGTTTTCATTAGTGGTTCGACTATATAGTATATGTATATATTTTAACGAAAATCGGGCAGAGTTTCCTCTGTTTTTGGACGATCCCGACAACTGACGTGTAAAGACCGGCAAAAATGTCCCGAAACAACTTGTAAGTAGAAAACCAAACCCCTAAAACCTTAATCCATAATACAAACCAAGAAATTCATAATTTTGGACTTCACGCGGGCCGCGTAAAAGTTTGGTTAGCCTTACACGGGCTGCGACAGCACATCAGATCTCTGGATAACGATCAGTGACACGTGTTAGCCACGTGGCAGGCCTACACATGACACGCTAGCCCTAGAAGTAGAATAGGTGGCCCTCGCGGGCCGCGTAAGATCTTGTGAGGGTTTACGCGGGCCGCGTAAAACTCTAATTTCAGCTATAAATGGGGCAGGTCATGGCCTTTGCTCATGTGTTCGTGAAACTTTATAACAGACGAAAAATACT
Source organism: Helianthus tuberosus (assembly GCA_030545235.1). Classification (NCBI taxonomy): domain Eukaryota; kingdom Viridiplantae; phylum Streptophyta; class Magnoliopsida; order Asterales; family Asteraceae; genus Helianthus; species Helianthus tuberosus. The sequence goes on along the minus strand of CM060412.1, from coordinate 193,413,145 downwards.
GCTCAAATTCGAATTTCCAAGTAGGGAAACGCTGCTATGATTACAGGGTATTAACTTGATCACTGCTACGATACAATGTCCGATCGATTAAAACCGATCCGATGACTGTTTAAGTGATGCCCGTATTTGGGCTATACTTTGTCATTCGTCGTGAGGGTTTTGATTTCGTGAGTTTATCGTAAAGAGTTGTATTAAGTTACTAACCTAGTTTCGTATGCATTGTTATTTTAACTAGGTTACACGGCTAAATCAGTAGGCAAGGTTCTGTCCAATTAAACCTGCAATGTGAGTCATTCTCTTTTTACCAAATTGTTTCCAAAACCTATTTGTTTTCAAAGTTATAATTACAGGGATTAAGTCTTTGTAATCTTCAATTACTGCCGGTATGTGGGGTTTTGTATACATTACTTGATACCCGTCACCATTGGACAACGGGTTAGCCAATGGGTGATCTGACCATAGTCACGGATCCGGTCTAGTGACAAATATCGATTTGGGGTAATTGGTTGATAGAAACATTGTAATCACCCTTAATACTGTATATTATAACAATGTGTCGTTTTATATAACTTGAATAACTCGCCAGTATTTCCCCACTGATAAAATCTTTTTAAACATGTTTCAGGTGATTTACTGTGACCCAGGAAAAGTGCCGCATAGCACTAAAAAGCTTGAAGAGGTGGCTCAGTAAAATAAATAAACATGTTTTGTAAAACAAGGAATTTCCTTGTGAAATTTCTTTAATGTAAATTACGGGGTTTGTCCCAAATTGTGAAATAAAATAATTGGGCATTTTCAGTCTTCACGATCCTGTTAAAATTTCCGCTGCCAGATTAAAAATAAATACCACGGGTTTCTGTCCGCTCCTGAACCGGGTAAAACCGGGACGGGGGCCGTGACATAACGTGTCGATATATTTTCCAAAACTCAACAAGTAAACAATAATATAAATAAAATTCACGTCAAATGCTTGTTTAGAATATTGAATTTTAATAATCCCAACTATTCGTCGTTGGCCGCCACCAGTCCCAACTTTAAAAATAACCACTGGCTGTCCCAACTTTTAACATATTGGCCTCCAATAGTCCCTGACTAACAGAACCCTAACGCCGTTAGTCTCTAGTTGCCGAAAAACTCATTTTTGGCCGGAAAACTCAATATTTTTGTCCCGAACCTCTTTGTAATCTTATTATGGACCTTTGGGAACCCTTTTCTAGTAAAAGCCCCAATTATTAAATTCGCCGGAAAACTCCTTTTTCGCCAGAAAACTCAACTTTTTGACCGGTAAAACTCAACATTTTCGTCCCAAACCTCTTTATAACCTTAGATCGGACATTTAGAAACCTTTTTATGGACAAAAACGGTTTTCCGACGTCAGGGGACTAACGGCTTTAGGGTTATGTTTGTCAGGGTCCATTGGTGGCCAATATGTCAATAGCTGGGACTGCCAGTGGTTATTTTTGAAGTTTGGACTGTTGGCGGCCAACAACGAATAGTTGGGATTATTAAAATCCAATATTCCAAATATAATTAAACGTCAAGTGTATCGGTTCGAGCTTGATTAGTATAAAAATATATAAACAAAATACTATAAAAATAATCGTGTCGTAAATGTTATACCAAGTCCCGTGAGTAACCCGTTAATCCGACAGTTGACCGGGTTTGACCGGTTGACTGGCTTTGACCACCTTTGACCGAACCCGAGCCGAGACCTAAAACAGAACCAGCGTGAACCCGAGTTGAACCAAGCCCCGAACCAAAACCGGGTTGAAACGAACCTGAAAACAAACCCAAAACAGAATCCGATTTTGAAATAAAACTGAAACTTAATCGAATAAAACTCAAAACCCTTACCGGAACCGAGACGACCACGTTGACCCCGTGTCGGCTGAACCCGAACCGAACCGCCACCATCACTGTCGTCAGAACTACCACCGGAAAGACGGCACCACCACCGCTGTCGTTACTACCTTCACCAACCCAACCCGAAGCTGAACCACCTTCATCGCCACCCCATAGTACCATCCCAGCGCCGCCGCCGCCAAGAGTGGCGGTCGGCCGTCCATTAAGAGAGAGGGATGAGCGAGAGCGGAGGGAGAGAACAGTGGGTGTGCGTGGGTTTAATCGATGATCGAAGGGAAGCGGCGGCCGGAGCTCCTCAGGTTACCGGAGATGCAGGAGGGAAAGGGGTTACAGTTGTGAGCGTGTAAGGAGGAGGAGGTCGGGTGGGTGGAGTGGTTGTGCATGGCCGGACATCGTCGCCGGAGTGCCAGCCGGAACCGGCTCCGGTGACCGGAGCTTGAGAGGGCAGGGAGAGATCGAGAGAGAGAGAGGCTGGTGTGTGGTTGTTTTTTTGTGAGAAAGATTAAGGTTTGAAGTTTTTAAAAGGGATTTTTATACTAGGGTTTCTTTTAAGTGGGCTCGGGCACAGGCCCACAAGCTCGCTTCTCGTGTTATGCGCGGCCCGATACTTTTCTGAAGCTCGTTTAAAAACTTGAACCTTATAGAATGTCGTAAAACGTTAGTTTAAGGTTAAAAGTATGAAATGTTGGTGTCGGTAGTCGATATTGGCGCGTTCGTTCGTTGTTCCGTTAAAAACGCTTCGGTTGTCGTTTCTAGTCAGTTTTTTGATCCGATTTCGACTGTGATTCCAGAAATAGAAAAACGAACACATATTTTCTAAAAACATGGAAATACGAGACGTTACAGTCTCCCCTCCTTTAGGAAATTTCGTCACGAAATTTATTTCGAAGGAAGACTTGATAGGGTTTTGGCAAACCGAAGAGGATTGTTTAAAATTGAGGCTTTGAAGTTGGAGACGTTTTGAAAAGTATGAAATTTGAAGAACGAAAAGATAGGTTGTAAAAGGAGTTTGTTTGGCTAAACACGAATCGAGATATTAGCATAAGTAAAACGCGGATGCGTGCGTATTAGGCAAAGTGAGTTTAAACAATTTGAATAACGCAGAATGAAGAGGTATCTTTAAAGTATGATATCCAAGAAGTATAACCTTCGTATAAAACGGTAAGCATTTCAATGAAAAGCGTGGCCGCACTGCAAAACGTCTCATTGGTTTCAAAGTGGAGTCATAACTCACAAGTTTGTAGGATATTATTCATTGATGAAGGACGAGAATGCTAGGTAATTTAATTAAAACGATTTTGGGAGGTACGGCCAACTAAGTATGATTGCACATAAATAAAGAGTACAATGGTAGTTTTAATCAAGAAAGTACGTTTAGTCTTCGCACGTGTAAACAGATTTGTTCGTAACGATTATAATTATAATTTGCATGAATATTTTACTTGGTATGAAGTAGATACATCCTATAATTTATAATATTTTCTTCATTCTCTCAAGACCCCTTAATTTTGTTTTTCTTTTCTCTCGTAATAAGATTTTTACAATGTGTTTGATTTGTATCAAATTAACATTGTTTGGTTTCATTTTTGACGAATGTGTGATTTAGGTTTCAGGATATAATAGTGGTGGAGCTAGCCCATTAATTTAAGGGTATTCCGAAAAAAATTTTACCGGGCAATTATAAAAAACAATAATAAATAAAGTAAAACAAATACCTAATAGATGTGTCATCTTTTTTTTTTCATAGCTTGAAATCGTTCCATCACATCGTCGTCTTTTACTTTATCAAAAGTTTATTTTTCGACCGCACAAATCATAACATTGTTCAAATATTCCGGGCCCATTCGATTGCGTAAATCAGTCTTGGCATGCTTCAATTTAGAAAAAAATATATATATTTCAACGGTTGCGGTTGCGACCGGTAAAACTAAAGCTAACTTCACTACCTGATAAACCAAGGGACAAAAACTATGTGTTCCGGTTTCCACCATAAGAAGAACAAGATCACTAATTCAACTATAATATCGTTCTGCGTCTTGGGTTAACTTTATTAATTATATTTAGGGACTCCTTTCAATTATATTATCGTTAATTTGGGCTTATTTTATCATTCGGGCATAATTGTTTTACAAGTTTTCGGGTTGAAAATGTTTGAGTTTATAAAAAATTGGATTTTAGTAATATCAAGTATCTTATTTTTTGGTTGGAGGTATCCTCGTATTTTTTTGTATTTTTTTAGGGGTATCCTTTATATACATGAAGTTCACCGTTGAAAAAGAACTAATATTATTTTCATTTATTGTACACTGGTCCAATCTTTTTTTACGTGACCAATTTGGCAACTTGCTATATGTATTTTCCATTTTACCAATCAAACGTTGGCTACGAAGATTCTGTTTTTAATCAAACTCAGCGGCGCGACAAAACTAAGTCATTGTAAAACTATTTATTGCGACTAAATACTTGGTTGTTATTAAAGCTGTGCTATTTAGTGTCTTATTTTTAAGTTGACAAGTGGGGTTTTCATACAATAGAGCCGTTGGTAGCAAGCGAGTTAGTAACTCCTGGCGATGGCGACTATTGCGATGTCTAAACATCCACTAACCCAACAAATAAGGAATAAGAATTGTATAAATACAATCAGAAAAACGTGTGAAAGAGGAGAAAAAGGAAGATGACGAGAAGTTATGTAAGCATAAAATGGAAAAAAAAAAAGACCCCATGATTTGAACTTGAGTCTCTTTAAAACACATACAACCACAAAACCACTCCACCATGATAAATAATCTAAATAACTTTGAAGAAAATGGATATATATACACACTTAAAAAGAGTATAGGGGAAAAAAGTCAACAAAAGATGACTTGAAGTTATGTATATTTACTATTCATAACAACCAATAAGGAAAGTTTACTATTCATTATGATGTGACAACTATTATTCATTAGCTTTGTTTTTTAATATATAGGATAATGAACCTCAACATGTTCAATACCGATATTCAAAGAGGAAGTAGGGGCACTGAGGCAGTGGATGGATGAGAATATAATGTCTACACTTGCAAGTTGCGAGTCACCTGCTCAAATTAATGACATTGTTGAAAAATGGATTTTCATCGACTATTGTTGAATATCTCGAACATATATTTCAACCAAAATTTCGATCAATGTGATTTGAGAATTTGATTGCTTCATTTTACTAGGTAATGAAGCAATAAGAAATGAAAAGGAAAATTGGCACATAATTAAATGACTATCTATTTACTATTGTTAAAACTGGTACCGAGTGGTGCGTCCTTCCTTTTTGTTCAACACAATCACACAAAAAGGAAAACTGGTACATTCTTCTTCGTTTTTGTTTTAGTTGGTTCTTCTACAATTTTCCATTATGGTTAGAGACAGGTCATTCTATAATATCTCAATCTCGCAAAAATTAAATTTGTTACAGAAAAGAATAAAGTTTTGAACAATGGAAATAATTGTTTAGTATTATTACAAATTACTAATTAATCCGATCACATCTTATCGAATTGAATTATTGACAAATAAGGAAATAAATATACCAAACCAACAATCAAGGATCATACCTAGTAAATGCCATGAGTAGCAAAAAAAAAAGCTAGTTGTAGGGTGTAGTGATGGTGAAATGTAGGCAAACATTGTCTCTATCCCTAGGGATATAGAGACTGCTTCCAGATATACAAATCGGCTCCAAAACAAACAACATACCAACACAACGAATGTATAACGTCATATAAGCATAAATACAAGAAGTCAATCACATGTATTGTTCCCTTAGAGAATAAGAAAAAACTACGCCCCTAAAACACAGCTAAGACCCTATTGCACCATCCCCTATTCTTAGCCCTAATCATGCGCTTCCAAGGAGACCTACCTTGGACCATGTCCTCAGAAGAGTGCAACTCTAGAGTTATTAAATAACAAAAAAGAAAGAAAACTTGTTAAAGCCATTTTATTTATTAATATATAGGAGAATTGTACGATACCGTCGTTGTTCGTACGGTACCCGTGATCAGGGATGAGCGAATGGTATTGGGTATCACTACCAAATTTCTCGAACTAAAAGATTATCAAACTCAATCCGGTACCGACTTTTGGCGTTTTATGTACCAGGCTAGTGCTGGTTTTTACCTTCATGTACCGATGAGAACCGGTATTTTCAATACAAGTACTGGTTAACACCAATCTTATCAAACTTAAAAAGTAAAAAAGATAACAATTATTATAGTATTAAAATAATAAAACTAAAAAAAAGTGTATATATTTTATTATAATATTTACTGTTCATTTCATTCATTTATTAATATATAGAAGAATTATACTATATATAAAAACTAGCCAAATTCCCCCACACTAAGCAGTGGGTTTTAGATCTGTATTGAATCGTTTCGTTTCATGACGAAAACAATATGATTATGGTGCTCGATATAGCAACCAAAAGAGAAAACCAAAAAAATAAGGTTGCATGATGACTAAACCAATATGTACACAAAACTCACATTACATCTACTAAGATTCAACCCACATTAAACCATAGAAAGAATCTATGTTGGAAAATGTTATAATTCTTTTAAAATAGATTTGGTTATTAAAAGCAAATTAGGAAGAAGAGAAAACCACATTAAAGTTATAAAAAAAAAAAAACGCAAGGACCAAAAATAACACAATTTACTCTATTATCCTTATATTAAAATTCAAACTCAATGAACAGTAAAGGAAATCAGGTATCAAATTTATCAAACGCGGTATATTTTCAGTACCGAATCGGTATCGATTTTTGACATTTTCGGTATCGGTTCGGCACTGGTATTCAGCGGTTTTTACCCTCAAATACCGGTACCGTATCGGTACGGACCGGTACCGAACCGTACCGTACCAGGTATATTTGGTACCAGTACCCACTTTGGGGGATTTTCGATCACGGTATTTTCGGTACCTGTTGGTACCGAGCTCATCAAATCCTGTAGCAACGCAAATAATTGCACCGGTTTAGATTATTTGTCATACACAATCCAATGAATAGTAACATCATCAAGGGGATGAGCAAATGGTATCGGGTACCGGTACTGGTATCAAACTTACCAAACCGGGTATATTTTTGGTACTGAATCGGTACCGACTTTTGACATTTTCGGTATCGGTTCGACACCGGTATTCACCGGTTTTTACCCTTAAATACCGGTACCGAACCGTACCATACCAAGTATAATCGGTACCGGTACCCACTTTTGGGGATTTTCGGTAACGGTATTTTCGGTACCGATTGATACGGAAGTCATCAAATCCTGTAGCAACGCACGTAATTGCACCGTGTAAATTACTTTTCACACAAACTGTAAGTAAACTGTATTTCGTTTGATTGAGGTTTTATATACACAACAACTTATTTTGTTTTCTTTTTTGTCTTTTTCTATAATGAATGAATTGTAGCATGTAAAATTAACTTGGATATTTAGATTATTGATGAGCAAATCGTATCAAATCCTGTAATCAAACCGGTATCGTATCGGTACCAAATTTACTATACCAATCATTTTCGGTACCAATTTGGTACCCACCTTTTGGCGTTTTCAGAATCGTTACTTTCGGTTCGACACCGGTCTAGCACCATACATGTATTTACTGATTTTTACCTTCAAATACCATATCATACCATACCGTATCGTACCGAGCATTTTCGGTGCAGGTACCTAATTTCGATGATTTTCCGGATCGGTACTCTCGGTGCCGTTACCGGTACCGAGCTCGTCCATATTTTTACGTGTTAGCACCGTAATAACTAAACTAAAGACAACTGAATTGCCAACGTGTAGGACGTGTGGGGTCCTATTATTATATATATTAGTTTACTTAAAATCGCTTTTTTAGGACGTAGTGACTATCGTTACCACGTCATTGTTATTTATGTTTTGATTTTCGTTATCTGCTTGCCGTTGCCGACACGCGTTTTGCTGACATTAGGTCCCCGCCGCAACGTGCGGGCGGAAAACAAATAGTTTCTTTAATGTAATTTTTTTTTTTTTTTTTTTTTTTACAAATAATATATATCTGGATTCGATTTAAAGTTTTTTGAAATAAAAGGACAATTACACCAAGATAGCCGGTAAGCGGGCAACAAGCTGCGCCGCTACCCCCTTTTGAATAGCGAAACCTAATCTAGTAAAAACGAAACCCCGATCTCGAGGAGACGAAATGTTGCTGTGAACAACCCGTTGGACCCGTTCAAGAAATCTGATGGCTCCTGGGGCTAGCGTGCCAAAAGTATCAAAGGCAAAAGGGATAAAAGAATGTTGATTATCCTCGCAGGCTTTTGCGTGTTTGTCCATTTTCTTCGCTGCCGCCCTTACAACCGCCTGACCAGGGACAAAACCCGTATCCCGTAAGCCTACAAGGGGGGATACCCCGGTAAGATCGACACAAGCGTGTTTACCTGCATCCCACCCGAAAACTAAAACGTCCGCGGGGCGCAATGTGGATCTTCCTTCCCTCGGATCTGTCAAAAAGTTTACGGGGGCTTCTTTCTTCACCGAGATCCCCGCCCGTTTGAGGATGTCCCCCAAGACATCCCGCACCCAGTCGTGCCTATACTTAAAACCTGGCAGTTCTTTACAGTGCAGAGCATGCTCCCCAAATTGGTCTAAGCAAGTTCTTTAATGTAAATGAAACAAAATTTTCTGTGCTAGGATTAGAAACTTTATTTTTTTATCAGGACAAAAAAAACATTTTTTAGACCACCCGTAGTGGAGTTTTTTTGGTGTTTTTTCTCAATCAAAAAAAAAAAAAAAAAAAAAAAAAAAAAAAAAAAAAAAACCAACCATGTCCTTACATCACCCCAGGGGCGTTTTTGTTGTGAAATTGGGTTGGGGCGTTCCAGATTAAACGTCGGGTGAAGAAATCTTGGGCCAATTAGACCCTTCCAATGTCAAATATCGTTAGTTATGATTAAAAAAAACAAAAAATAAATAATTGGGTAATCATTGGATGGGGCATAATTGGGCATTATACCACTACACACATTTTAGAAAAACGCCACAGAATGCTCTATTACTGACTGAACCGCCATATGATAGATAATGACCAATGGTCTTCCTTCACCACTACACATGATCTTACTAAGAATTGAACAGGAGAAGTCTAAAACATAGCTATGTAAATTCTTTAAATTGTTTTGCACAAAAATATTTATAACCTCTAAAGTAATTGGGGAAAAAAGACAAAAAATTAGCAGTCAAGAGCCACCTAACTCTCACCTTTAACGAAACTTGATAATTATAAGATATATAATTGTCAAAGAAAATTGAACTGATAATTCATTTGATGTAACTACACAAACAAAATGTACGTCCTTTTTATGCTTTTGATTCTTTGAAAGGTAGTCTGGTGGTCCACCAAACATGCTTTTAAAGCTTTATTAAACGCGTAAAGACCATTGACCAAAAAATTATGTACCGTGAAGAGTGGTCTAGGAAATACATACTTGTAAAAAAAAATCTTTTACAATTAAGTTAGTTGTACGGTACTGTCATTCATTATAGCAACCATAACATAAAACATCAATAAAAACTATAAAAGTGAATATCTTATTTTGTTGGAATTAACATGATACCGATATTATTGTGATAGTATCTATTCGGTTTGTAATTGTACATGCGGTATGTGTAGTCATTTATTTATCATATATTTTTAGCAATTGATCTTAAAAGAAAAAGAATATTATCTTTATTGAAATTTTTTTTAACAATGCGATATCCACAAAGAGGGTACGTGGTTAGTCTATAAAGAACATTTTTATTGCAAAGTGTCAAAAGTCTGTGTAGTCATTGTTTTTAAAATATTAGGCATGATATTTTAGATTCTATTGGTATAATATTATATAGAAAAACATAAAACATAAAACACGATACGAAAAAAAAAAGTAATCTAGGCATTATATATAAAACACACTAATTAACTTTCTTTGTATGATGTTTTAGATTTCATATAAACGCAAAATTAAGAAATGACATAACCACTTTTACCCAAGAAGAAGGTGAATCTCTATGTGAAGCATGACAGCGTTTCAAGGACATGCTTCGAAAATGTCCTCACCATAGAGTTGAAGTTTGTCTTCAAGTCTCATCCTACTACAATGGGTTAACAAACCAATCAAGAAAAACTCTTGACGCAACTGCGGGAGGAATATTTGGAAACAAGAGGCCACAAGAAGCTTATGATCATCTTATTGAAGAAATTGCATAAATAGATATTAATGGCATAATCCAAGGGCAACCCAAGGACGAAAACAAGGTTTCTATTAAGTGGATACGGTTACTTCACTTACCGCTCAAGTTGAGGCCTTAACAACTCGTCTCAACCAATTGAGCAAAGCCCAAGTGAATGTGGTCACTGCCGGCTTCAACAACTCTCCTCAAGATGGCTAAGGTCCACCTTTGTATAACAACTCTCCCAAAACCCTTAAACATATCCTATACGTCCTAAAATACACCCTGTATACAAAAAATAACCCTAAAATACCTTTATATTAATAAAAATCAAATAAAAACAAAACTTTAGGTCCCCCGCGGGCCGCGAAGGAGACAACAAAAGTTGTCGCGGGCCGCGACAGCTGGCCACCAGGCCGGACCTCCTGGCGCCACGTGTCGTATACGTGTTGGACCTATATAGCTGACCCGACAAGGCTAGGGCCTACTCTATAGCCCTCGCGGGCCGCGTAAGAAACAAAGGGGGGCGTCGCGGGCCGCGAACCTCCCCTGATCAGACCCTATAAATTGAGAGTTCGAGCTGAGTTCACAAATCGTTCAAAATCTAAATTCCTCTCAAACTTCTGAATAGCTATTATAATACTCGGGTATTATACCCATTAAAAAGCGAAGCTCTGCCTCGTTGTAAGTGTTATAACCCCCGTTTACGTATTAATTACTCTGCCCGATTGATCTAGAGCTCCGTAACGCATGTCAAGGCTCTGCCTGACTCAGTTGTTGAAATTCTGTCTTGGGGGTATAGCTAATGTAAATTGGGTTATCTTACTAACGCGTGTGCATTGTTTAATTTTAATATATTATAACCAGGAAATCACCAGACAGCAGTAATATTATCTAAAATAGCAATGTGAGTACATTCACTTTTTGTAAACTGTTTTTACAAAACCTCAATCGTTTTCAAGTATATTTTGAAGTGATTGAGTCTATGTATTCTACAATTACTGTCGGTATGTTGGGGTTTTGTATACATTATTTGTTACTACACTGTGAGTAGTAGCATGACCACAAGTCAGGATTGACAGTACCGTGGGTGGTAATTGGGTAGATAAAAACATTGTAATCCCTCTCAATACTGTAAAGATGTAAAATTCTGTTTTGATTAAATTGGGATGCACTCGCCAGTATTTCTTGCTGATATAACTTTTTAAAACGCGTTTCGAATAACAAAATGTGAAAGCCCAATAGAAGCCAGCTGGAGAGCACTAAAGGCTTGGAAAAGTGGCTATAAAAGTTACCTAAACAAGAAAGAAGTTTTATTTCAATAAATTGGGATTTATCCCTATAAACATATTTGTAATGGAAACTTGGGTTTTTCCCATGTATTTATTATTTATAAAAGTGTGGTGTTTTAACTCTGATAAACTATTTCCTAACTACGGTCCTCATGTATTTTCCGCTGCCAAATTAATAAACACTGATACCACTGATACTGTCCTCGCGGCCGCCCGCTCCCGGGGTAGGGGTCGGGGGTTGCGACACTTTGGAAGTCAAGCAAGTTAACTTTGTCAACACCAACCGCCAACAAAACAACCCCCGTAGAAACACTTACAATCCGGGTTGGTGAAACCATCCTAACTTCAAACGATAGGTGCACTTGTCCATTGTATCCTTTGGGTTCGATGTTTGGTTCTTACATAAACTCTACTATAAACGATAGGTACCTTGCCTTGTGTGTGATTAATCTAAGTAATAATCATTTTTTTATAAATTTAAAACTTGGTTAAAGTGTCTAAAAGTTATTAAGTTAACCCACCTAATCATACTAAGAGTTATTAAATTAACTAGACCAACACGACACGCATCAGCCGTCCAAACCACTCGCCTCTCATCGCTCGCTCGATGCTCACTTGGAAATTGCTCTGAAAACGATCATTCGATTTGAGGCTCGGTTGTAAACGGGCCGCTCTGCTCAGTTCGGTTTGTAAACGAGCCAAGAATGAGCAAAGGTCCGCTCGGCTCAGATTATTATTTTATATATATATATATATATATATATATACACACACACACACACACACACACACCTATACATATACATATACACATAAATATAAATTCAATTTATAGTTTTATATAGACCACTCTATTAGATTCTGGTCCATTATATACAAATTTACAACTATATCTAAACGTACTAGCCCAATCACGCCAATAAAAAAATTAACAGAAAATCTAAAGTTAAACCCTAAACTGCTAAACGACGGTATGCTCATCGCCTCAATGTCTAATGCTGTTACCCTAAGTCGATCATCTCCTGCTCTCAACGTCATTGTTCGTGCAATATGATTAACACCTCATCGCCCACAACATTATTCATAAGAAAATATTATGCCATCAAATGTGTTTGTTTTTAAAGAGATAGTGACAATGTCAAAATCGCTCGAAGTTCGCTCAACACTCGCTTGTAATATTTACTGCTTGGAAAATGATCATTAAATTTGAGACTTGGTTTTAAATGAGCCGTTCCACTCGATTCGATTTGTAAGCGAGTCAAGCATGAGAAAAGTTTTGCTCGGCTCGTACACAAGTACAACCCTAACCCTTACCTCCACAAAGATATATTTTAGTATTTAATATTAAATTCTTTTTATTTCAAAGGCGTTGCTTTATGCTAAGAAATATCTCTTGAGTCAATAATTATACAGTAAGATATTATATTATGTTTGAATAGATTGAACCCCACCTATCGTGGTTCGCCAACTTTTATTACGGAAAACTTATCAAAATAGTCATGTTAGATGTTGGCTTTTCAATAATAGACATGGGTTTCTAGCCTTTTCCAATTTGTAAGAATCAATAGGACGGAGCCAAGTAACACAAACAAGCTTAAATGGCTAAGGGATGCTGAATATCAAGGAATCAGAGTGGGACCACATGAGTTGTCACGCTTCAGGCTGCTTGTCCACGTCTTCGGACTTTCAAAGACACGTTTGATAAAAATTCTGTTTAGGCTGGACGGTGTGGGGAACGTCTAGCCCCGTTAGAATTGTCTGCAGGTCGATGTTGGAGACGGGCATAAAGGACAAAAGCTGGTGCATTCCCTCATGGCCGGCCCTGGGGTGGGCGGGGAGGACCACCGACCAGGGCCCGATATTTTGAGGGGCAGGTTTTTTATGAAAAAATCCTGATATGTATATGTAAAATAATTTTTTAATTGGGTACATCCATACAAACACCAACATAGGCCCCCTTACAAAACTATTCTTATGGTTTAGATTAGTTATTAACCCCTTTGGCATTAGGTTTACACCTTTAGTGAGCCAAATACCCAATTTTGTTAAGGCCTAAGGGCACATTTTTTCGAGCTCGAATAGGGTACACAAATTCTCATGGCCGGCCCTGGATTCCCTACTCACACAAACATATACATACAACATATACATATATATTTTAGGCCCATCCTCCATTTCCTTACCTCCATCTTCTTTGCCCTATCCTCACACCCGATCTACGTGGCGCCTATGTGGAGGGCCATCCTCCAAGGATGAGCCTCTCCCATACCGCATAGCCTTACAGCCAACTTTTCATTTCATTTTTTTTATTTTCAATCATCCTCTTAGATCACCCGTAGTGAGCGTGTTTTTTTCCAAAATTTGTCCCAAAAAACTCCCGATCACACCCATACACCGCCCCCTGGGCGTGTTTGACCAATTTTTTTGGTTTGGCGTGTTTAAAATCACGCTGTTGGGGCAAAAGTTTGATTAATCACATTGAAGCTTCATTATTTTTGCCAATAGCTTTTTTGGTTGGTTTTTTTATTTATTATTTAATTCTCTACACCCTTTTAACATAATGCCCACATCCCCACTACACCCATTTTAGAAAAACGCCCAATAATGCCCCTTGCTGACTGTACTGCCACATGGCGTAAAACGCCCAAGGGTGGGGGCATTATTCACCCTTACCACTACGCATGGTCTTACCCACTGCCATATAAGCACCTCCCATCCGCCACCACTCGCTGCTACTGTACAAATCTCATCTTCTACTTTAATTATAAATCATTAAAAATAAATCAAAATTACAAGAAAACGGAGAACATAAAATTTAAAATCATATTAAAATTAAAATCAGAAAATTGCAGGAAGGTAGACTACCCTTTCCCTGCAACACTCCAACAACAATGTACGTTTGTATTGTCCTGTTTACCATTAGGCTACACGGTATGGGGGTCGGCCCCGGCCCGTCGCGGGTCGGCGACGGTCCAAACACCGTGCCGCCCCCATCCGTCCCCGTCCTCTCCGTCGGCTTCTAGCCGTTTGCGACGATGCAAAAAAGTGGGCCCCCTTTACATTATGACCGTTAAAATAAAAAAATTTTTTTTTTTTCATAATTTGAATAATTACAAACGGCTATATTTATAAAATATATAAATTTAACTTCCATTTTCACTTTCAATCACCAAATTAACCTCAAAAATTCACCTCTTTCTCACATAATTTTTATACTCCTTCCACTATTCTCTCAACCTTCTTCCACATAATTTTCATGGATCCGTTCAACAACCCGGAGAACCCGAACACTTCGAACAACCCGAATACTCCCAACAATCCGACCCAACCAAATGTTTTTTCGGTTCCGGGATATTATCCAACGCTAGAACCGAACCAATTCTCGCAATATTCATCGAACGCGTTTGCTTCATTCCAACACTCGCCAAACCAATTCACTCAAATCTCCCAAAATCAAGCCCTTCAACAAATGATGATGCGTGGTGCTTGGAACTTCCCACCCGTTCAACCTCAACCGATCCCCACACCCCCCGTTCAACCTCAACCGATCCCGACCCAATCCGAACCCGAAGACGATGTGGAGATTGTGCCCGAAACCCAACCGCCTAAAGGGAAAGGAAAACGAAACAAAGGCAAAAAAGTGGTGGGTGATCAAACGTCGAAACCGAAGGCGACTAAGTGGACCCCAATCGAAGAAGAAGCCTTAGCCAAGGCTTTCATTGGCACTTCCGACAACCCGGTAAAAGGTTCGGAATTTTTTAAAGTTTACATCTTTTTAAAGTTTACATTTTTTAAAGTTTAATTTTTTTTTCTTAACAGTGGGTTTATATTTTAGTTTTTAAGTTTATTTTTTGTTTAGGTTTATTAGTTTTTAAGTTAATTATTTTGTTTGTTTGTTATTTTAATTTTGTTTGTTTGTTTTTTTATAGGTAATAACCAAGCGGGTGAGGGGTTTTGGTCCAAGATATTGGCCAAGTTTCTCTACTTGATGGACCAAGGCCCGTATAGAGATCTCGACTCGGTTTCCTCGAAGTGGCGAAAATTGAACTCGGCCATTAATCGGTTTTGCGAGGAGTATAACAAATTATATACAAGTGACCGTCGTAGCGGGTGGAACGACGAGGATGTGTTCAAAATGGCTTTGGAAAAGTATAAGCAAAACAATGGTTCCAACTTTCCTCACGTTCGCGCGTGGATGGTTGTAAAAGACGACCCAAAATGGGCGCCTATTCCGAACGAGGTGGCGATGGCGAAACGCCAAAAAACATCGGAAACGGGTAGTTTAAGCGCCGGTGGATCGGACGCGAGGTGTCACATAAACTTAAATGATGACGCCGACTATGACGAAGACGAGTATAACGTACGTGAACCCGAGCGTCCACCGGGCCGAGACAAAACAAAGAAGGAGCGGGCCAAGGGAAAAGAAAAGGAAAAGGTGGACCCGAACATGGTTGAGTTTATGGAACACCTAAAAATGTACAATGACATCTCGTCCCAAAAGACGAAGGCGAAGGAGCGGGCCGTCGAAGAAAAAAGTCGTGCATCGGACGAAAAGTTAAAAGAGAAGGTCCGATTGTCGAATGAGAAAATCCGAATTTCCGATGAAAAAATTCGGCTCAAGGAAAGGGATATAATGTCGATGACTGTCGAGAACGAACCCGAGCCGAAACGTTCGATGTTGAAAAAATTACAACACGACATCATGTAAAAACATCAAATTATTTAACTCTATGTTTATTTTTATTAAGTGTTTGTTTTTTTTTAAGTTTATGGTTTTTTTTTTTATATTTATGTAATGTGGGTTTAATATTAATGAAAATATTTTGTTAGTATATTTGTTAAATTTTAAAAAAATAGAATACTAAAAAAAATAAAAAAAACATAAAAAGTGGTGGAGGACTATGACTAGGACCATCCTACCATGCCCTCTAGTTTTGGAGGATGGACCATCTTAACGAGGACTATGATGTGGCGCCTATGTGGCAGATCATCCTCCAAGGATGGTCCATCACCATACCATGTAGTCTTATTTCCACTGCTTTTTCATAGACCAACTTTTCCTTTTCCCATCATCCTTTCCCCTCCAATTTCAAAACCCTTTTCAAAAAATTAGAAAAAAAACTTATATTAGAAAGTTAAGGAAAAAAGTTTAAATACAACTACTTATTCAATTTTTCTGAAAAAACTTAAAAGAACAAAAGTTGATAAAAAATACAACTATTTATCAATATTAAAAAAATATCAAGAATTAATTTCATTTAATATACTAAATGTTCATCACCTATGATTTTAATAACAATTATTAAATTTTCATTACTTAATATAATAATAATAAATTTTCAAAACACTATTATTCATGACAAGTTTCTGTTAATATATATAATTACACAATTTCATTCTATATTTATAACGAAAACTGTAATTTTTGTTTACCTTTTTCTAACGTTCAACGAAAATTGCAAACGGGCTACTAGTGAAATTCACCATATCGGGATACACTCGCCTCCTCCAAACTGGGGAAAACTTTTACATAGGGCCAAAGCCCGTGAACACTCGCCCGATGTGAGGTAAAACCCGCTCAGTTCAATGATCGAACTAGCAATCGCCACCGAAACTAAATGGTGGGGGCAGGAATCGAACTTGAGTCACTTGGAATACCAGATCTCTCCTCAACCACTTCACCACTAGCTCATTGACACCTTTTGTTTACCGTTATTGTCCTTTTTCGTTTAGTATTTGTTACATTTCCATTCGTATATGGACTTTAGAAAGGGATGTTAAATGCTTTCCATAAACTTTTACCCTATTAAAAAAATTAAAGAAAGACTCGAAATTTCAACACTACTACTTTCCGTTATGGCACTATTTCCCCCTTTCTAGTGGCCTGCCATTAAGAATTTTATACTTGAAAACCCTTCATCCCAATCCCAGAAACTAAACGAAAGTAACACCACCTTCACCATCGATGGAATCACTCATTTCTTGTTTTCAGAATTGTTAAACTTCTTGAGTCTTGTCATCACCATTGAAGCTACCAAACAGAACCAACAATCACCTTTTTTTCTTGATGAAATTCTCTCTTAAATCCGTGATCTAATTTTTTTTTAATTGTATACGTTTTTTTAAATAACCAATTCCTAGAGAGAAAAATTACACAAGAATGGCAGGTAAACAGACAACAACCTGCGCCACAACCCCTTTTGAATAGCAAATCCAATTCTATCGAAAATAAAACTTTGGTTCCTTGGCGTCGAGAAGTTGCTGTGCATGACCCTCTACACTCTTCCAAAAAAAACCAACAGCTTCATCAGGAGCAAGTAAACCAAATGTATCAAAGGCAAAGGGAATGAAGACATATTGATTCTCAGCACAAGTTTTTTCGTGCTTAATAACTTTCCCTGATTCTACCTTCAACACAGCTTGACCAGCCACAAAACAGTTTTCCCTGAGCCTAACAAGAGGGGATACTCTGGTAAGGTACACACAAGCGTGTTTCCCTTCTACCCAACCAAAAACAAGAACATCTGCCGGAAAAAGAGTGGACCTCCCTTCAAGTGGGCCTATCAGGAAATTCACAGGGACCTCTTTTTTGGCAGAGATTCCAGCTCGCTTGAGGACATCAGATAAGACATCCCTGACCAAGTCATGTATGTATTTAAAGCTCGGTAGCTCCTTACAATGGACCGCATGCTCCCTAAAGTTATCCAAACAAACCTTAGGGCAAACTGGACAAGGCTCATCGACTAGAAACAACGGGATCATTAACCGATATTTAAGGATGGCTCGATGCTCCACTGCCGACATGTGTTGTCCTAGCCCTTCAATAGGGATAACAGTTAGGAAGTCTTGAGCATGAGGACCCTGAAGACACTCTAACACTGCTTTCTAGCGTAGAGATAGGACAAACTTCTCTTCCAAACTCTGGACGTCTTTACTATAAAGGGCACTCGCCAAAGTATTTTGGGCCTTTAGAGGGGTAGTTTCCTTATTAGCAAACCCGTCAAGATCAAGAACTGGAAGGGACGTGTGCAAGCTATCGAGCGCACACCCATAATCGGCATCTAACCCATCAATACCACTGTCCCACGGAATATGGTCTTGTAAACTCCAAGATTATGAGACAAGAAAGCCTATGCTGACACATCTTCCGCTGAATATAGGCCTAAACCCCCAAAACGAATCGGTAAAGATGCCAACCTCCATTGAAAATCCCCAAAAAATCGGACCCCCACTAACCACAATGCCCTCGATCGCATCCCGTAGACCCTTGTCGAAAACATATACAACTTCCTTAACAAACATGGATTGGCAGGTTCGAAGGCCAAACAACAACTTAGCGACCCCCATACAAGATCGAAGTAGAAGGAGCTCGCATTGAGGGTCCGGTAAGCAAGGTAGGCATCTCATAAGGTCAACACAGCCAAACCGCTGATAAAATTGGCGTGCCGACTAACAGTCCCCCCTAGGAGTTTCACATGCAACTCTGGCTGTCACACCCCGACCGCGTAAAATAACAAACCGCAGCGGAATCGTCGGGGAGTGTCGTAACAGAATCATTGTTTCACAACACATGGAAATTGAAATTTTGTTTTATTAAATTAAAAGAGGTTACAATGTCTTAAAAGCAAAGAAACATAACATAATTAACTAGTCTTTCATCTTTTCTTGTCACTAAGGCCCAAGTCCGCCTATGTGTATCTTGATCAATCATATGCATCAGCTCCTGAAAACACATGTGAAAATAGGTACGTCAGCATAAAAATGCTTGTGAGATACATAGGTTTTATTAAAATAGGATTCATGATTTGTAAGTTTAAAGAAAATGTTTAACAAAGTTAGTCATGAACCTTGTAAAATGTTTTCTTTTATAAATCAAACAAAAAATGATAAGAAATCAGATGATATAAAAGAAAGATGCATAGATAAAAAAATAACCAAGTAAAATGAGTTTGTATAAAATATGTTGTTTGAAAAACAATGTTTATGTGAAAATATGTTATCTGTGTAAAATGTAATATGTCTAAATTGAAATGGTTTAAATAACGTTACGATATGTAATATCATAAAAGCACTCATATATAGGAAGTACCAGCGGCGAATCCACCATGCTTTTATCATATTACACACGCCTCGTTATTTAAATCACTTACACAAACCACCATAATGTATTGTTTAAACCAATGTAAAAATGCTCATGTATAATCAAATGTTATGTATGGCAAAATAAATAAAAGTATCTATTCTAACCATATGTAAAATGTACAAAACAATGTATTTGAATAAATCACAGTTTAAATCAAAAGTTATGTTTGTAAAATAAATGCATGCTTTACTGATACAAACATCTATGCGGTAATGTTAAACGTCTACGTTCAATCCTTGCGACTGTGGCGACAAACCCTTAACAAGTTAAAGATTTATCTAAATTCTGAATATCGAATTCGGTCATTCCTTCCACCCAAACAAACCTAGGATTTCAGGAATGGGAGTTGTCAATTCCTATGGTACCACTACCTACTAATGAACGGCATGATCGGTGTTAATGAATGTATTTATGACCCATTAAACAAACCAAATGTCATACCAAATGTAAGCATGTTATATGAAAATAATGTACTTAAATATGCTAAATGAACATATAAAGTAGAAATGTAAAACAATGTGTCCATATGCTGGATGAACATATGCAACAAAAATGTAATATATGAAATCAATGTGCTAGTATGTTAATAAAATATACATAGCAAAAACATGGAAGAAATCATGTACTATATGTGTACTAATGAACATAGCAAGCATATGATATAAAAACATGAAAAGCACAAGAGTAACAAATAGGCACATGTGAATCACCCCAAAATATTTGAAAACATAAAAGAGGGAACTATGTACTCACTTGAGGATGCTTAGAAGTCTTGAATAACAACCAAGCAAAGCTAGAGGGATCACGGAATCAAACGGCACCTAATATAGGTAACTATGTTAATAAACCGGACTTAAATCAGAAGATCGGATAGAATGAGGTTTCGTAAACCAAATGAGTATAAGAACTCATGTAATATGGTTTAACAAAGCCTACATTCTAAATCGAAACCTATCCTAAGTGCTTACGACCCATTACGACTCGTTTAGGTAGCTTACGCAACTTTAACGCGCCATTCGCGTAAAACGCGTTTGGACCGCCTAACTAGTTCTATGACAAGTATTATATGCCTTAACATGTCTAATAATGTTACCTAATCAGTTTAGATGTCAAAATTTAGGTTACATGTGCTTAAAATGAATTTATTCGTAAAAAGGGCATTTTGGTCATTTTCCTAAGGCATATAAATTACCTATCATACAACTAACTAAACGAAGTGACCATAAGGTATAACCTCGGAAGGTTATTCCCTATACAACTATGGTCACAAAACATGTTTGGTCGGATCCTAATGATTGACCAAACGGGTCGGGTTCGAAAGTCTAAGCGGTTGTTTAGACCGCTTATCTTACGACCCTATATAAGCACTAAACTAAAAGTGACGAGTTAAACATGTTAAAACATGTTTAACGAAGTTAGAAAACTAGTTTGATATCAAAACAAAGGGTTTTGATACCCCAGAATAGTTTGGTTGCAAAATACGCATGAATACGCATTTTGACCGAAACTGTGACTCGTTACTATGCCTAATCAATGTGGTAATCAGTAGGTATAGTCACAAGGGACTATAACCATCGTGATTACGCTCACGTTGCGAAGTTCAAACGAACTTCGTGTTGACCATTGACCGGTCAAAGTAGAAAGTCAAACACTGTTTGACTTTTACGCTTAAAAACGCATAAAAGCATGAAAGAAACTTACAAAAGGTCCAAGAAATAGAGATTTGATTCAAGTTGCTCAGGTATGAAGTGTGGAAACCCCAACTTAGAGCATAAATGAATCAAGTGTGAAGAACCAAATAAAACATGGTGGGTATTTATAGAGTTTGGACCACCGTTAGGATCGTTCCTCGATTTACGAGCTTCAATCTTGGCCCTCCATGTGTGCCCACTGAATTATAATACTATGGGTGCCTAAAACAAGCTCATAGTATGAAGAAACCATGCCCAAAACCAGAAAACCAGCTGCTGAATGCAGAAAGCTGTTTTGCTGATCTGGGCAGCTCTCGCGCCCCGCGTAAGGAATGGGCTCCTCTTACACGCCCCGCCTAGACTGACTTTCAGAAAATGTCAGTTTTGGTCCCTAAATGTGTAAAACTTGCTTTTCGATGCATTTTTGACACGTTTAAGCCCCGTTAACCTCATTTCAAAGCTCTATAATGAAGTTAAAGTATAGGGGACATGAAACATGCTCAAACATCTCGGATGTCAGTTCGTTTGGCCGTACGATTGCGTTGTTCGGTTAATTACGACGAAACATGAACGGACGTGAAAAACGATCCAAATTACGTGAAGAATGGAATTTTATCATGCCAAACACTAAAATAAAGTATTTCAATGATTACATAAATTTTTGGATGTCCGGATATATTCAGAATGTAAGATATGCGCGAAAATGCAAACTTATGCACTTTTTAACGCTTTTAATCCATGTTGATCAAATAAGTTTATTTTTGCGCACCAAACACCTCAAAGCCTATTTCTAAGCTATGTAAAGGATATTTAGGGCATGTTTAACTTATGATCAAGTTTTGGAATGTTCGTTACGATACGAATCAGCAGACTTTTGCAGTTTGACGCAAATAGTCCCTACGATCGAATAAACTTGATTTCGACACACCAAACCCTCCAAAACTTATTTCTAAGTTATGTAAAGGTTATTTAAGGTATGTTAAGCCCATGTCACTGTTCCGGAGTATTTTTCGCGTTAAACTGATTACGTTTATGCATCAGTTCGCGTATAACCTTCCAGAAAGCGATTTAGAGCTCGAAATCGAACAAGAATTGATATGTGCAAATGATACACATATTTATACAAATACCAAGTATGAAACACAATATTTCATTGATTTGGTATTTTTTTGATGGTCGTACAGACACAGATGTCACAGTCTCCCCTACTTTAGGAAATTTCGTCCCGAAATTTTTATTTAGAGGAAACTTGTGAGAGCTAGAATCATGAAGTCGAAACGATAAAACAACACTGGTTAGGGTTCTGAAATTCTAGTGACTTTAATAACATCATGCTTGCAACGTAAGAGGGACACTTATATACAAGTATATGAAGCGCCTTTGGTACGTCCACCGTACCTCCATTACATTGTTCACGTTTCGTTATTGTTGCCACTATTGGTTCTTACACATGATAAATATTACTGTGGTTTCCGTGCACTGAATTTTATAATTATGTATGCTTCCATAATTACGTAATTCCTTGCATAGTCTGCACAATGTATTTTATAATGTGTAGGGGAAAACCCAATGAACAACCCTTTGATGAGTGTGACTAGACCACCATAGGATCCTTGTAATTAAATCAATAAATGATCTCTTTATATAGACCACCAGGGAGTCTTTTCAGCTATATCATCACATGCCATTCCTAACCAGATTTTTGAATCAATGTTTTTAACTAGACCACTCAAGGGGTCTCTTTTGAATAATAGAATGGTACTATATAATCCAAGGGTCTTAACTATTACGTATAAGCCCATTAAGGATTTAAGGTAGTACCTTTGGATATCCTACTGTGAATCCCTCATATGAAGATATGGAAGATTCTACGAGGATTTGGATAACGAAAATTCAGATTACACAAAAACACAAAAGAAAACACAAAATCACATAATCACAAAATTGTTTAACTTGATCTTCAATTTGTTATCATTTCGTTAATTTGTTGTTGATTTGAGCACATGTATTTAAAGCACACTAGGAATCCAATCCGTGGATTTCATTTGGCACTTTAAATATCTTCTAACTATGAAGATAGGAAGATCTTAATAGGAATTCGACTTTGTCCTTATTGAATCGTAATGTACGTATTGAGGCACACAAAAAAATGCAATTAAAGACTCTGATTTGAGCAATAATCATCCACAAGGATCTAAGTAAGAAGATCCCATATGGATTTTTGGAATTTGAATAGCGGGAGACGTTTCGAAATCTTGCATTAGATGTGCTTAAGTCGATACACGAGGTAGAATGTTCATGAGGTTGAGGCGCTAGATATGCCAAGGCGACATATGAAGCAGAATTTGGGGGTTGGGTACAACGCATGTTAAGTCAATCATACGAGCAGAATGTTTTTCGACAACTATGCATGGGGTTCTTTTCGAAATGTGTTTAATGTTTTTGAGACCTTACGTAATACTTTTGAAATCATACGGTAGAGGTATTAGGTAAATATGTTTATAAAATGTTTTAAAATCATGCGAGATGAATTTTGAAATTATGTATAAGGTTTTTGAAAACATGGATAATGCTTTTGAAATCATGCATTTGATATATTAAGTAAATATACTGTGTTAAAATTGTTTTCAAACTATATGAAATATTTTGAAATCATGAAGGTTGTTTTGAAAACCCATACTATGTATGTTGTTATGAGAACCAGAATGTAATGATATGGGTACGAGATCGAAAATACCCTTAGTTATCTAACCAAGGCTTTAAAGTGACATTTTGAGTAATCGTCTAAAATTATCACTTATATTCTGTACTTTGTTTCTTAGAATGAAACGAGTACTTAGAAATTTTTCGAGGAAATCATGAGCGATCACATGAATGGGAGAACTACAAGAGTAGTTTGTAAAGAACATAGTTCTTTGGTGTAGGTATCGTAGGGGTATGCCATGCACACATGTAACTATACTTGTACATTAGAATTGTGAACAACGATTTATTTATAAACCAACCAAATTGTTCCGGAGTTCAAGGAAAACAAAAGAAACAAAAGCATAAGACTTAAATTATTTCAAGGCAGCATCATCTCTTGGTCAGTCAAATGCTCATTCACGGGTTTGATTTGTATTGACAAGCTTTGGGCATTTGTTCCTGAAATGGCTCGTCTCGCCACAGTTATAGCACGATCCAGGTGGAAAGCGAGCTTGGGCAGGGTTGTCTTGTGGTTG
This sequence comes from Helianthus tuberosus, assembly GCA_030545235.1. Taxonomy (NCBI): domain Eukaryota; kingdom Viridiplantae; phylum Streptophyta; class Magnoliopsida; order Asterales; family Asteraceae; genus Helianthus; species Helianthus tuberosus. Next base: position 193,388,714 of record CM060412.1, on the reverse strand, counting down.
ATTTGGACCACCTTGGTTCGGGTTAATTCGACGAGCACTTGCCAGGTGACCAACTCGCCCACATGATACACACTAACGACACTGTAGGCGAGCTTGGTGATGCCCATTACATATGTTGCATAACGGTGTAGCTCCCTTGTATTGCTTCTTAGCAGGTGGTGTTGCCACCTGGCTAGGTCCTGCTTGATTTGGTGCAACTGCTGGAAGATTCTTTGAAGTTTTACGCTTTCTTGATCTTCGTGGAGGCTTGGCTTCTGTTTCCATTGGTGTCTCTTGGGTGTCTTCATCCTTGAGACGAGATATAGCAAAAGCTAATTCAGCAGTCTTCTGGAATACCAAGCCTATTCGTTGGGTAATTTTGGTAGCCTGTTCGGACATCTGAGCGTCGCTGCGATGAAGAGACATTCTAGAGGAAATGGAAGACATGGGAGGAAACAAGTGAGATGTTATCGGATAATCAAAACAGAATGACAACGCATAAAAATTGTGATCATTTGTTTGTTACCTAAGGCAAACAAAAGAGACGGTGACTAATCAAAGTAAGCAGGTCATATTAATGTATCGCGAAGACATGCTTTAGCCTATAAGTGGACACTCACCCCAAGAGTTCCCAAGTAAGAGTGACTGGTCCGATTATGTGGATTTGTATGAACACTCTAGCCTTAGACAGAAAACTCAGAGTACAGGCATCCACCCTTCCAGATTGCACGTGTTCACATTATAAGACCCAACTTTGACGAGATTTTTGAAAACATTGAAGGTTCAAAACCTTATAATAAATCATCCTAGAACAGATTATTGGTTTTCAAAGCGGATTTGAAATTTGTGTTCTTGTTGTGGTTGTCACCTAAGGATAAGTGACGGTAATGTTTTAAGATCCAAACACAAGAATCTTGTGTTAGGGTCCTAGGAAGGTTATAGACTAGGTCAAACCATTACTAATAACATAATTCCCTATAACCATGAGCTCTGATACCAACTCTTCTGTCACACCCCGACCGCGTAAAACAACAAACCGCGGCGGAATCGTCGGGGAGTGTCGTAACAGAATCATTGTTTTACAACACATGGAAATTGAAATTTTGTTTTATTAAATTAAAAGAGGTTACAATGTCTTAAAAGCAAAGAAACATAACATAATTAACTAGTCTTGCATCTTTTATTGTCACTAAGGCCCAAGTCCGCCTAAGTGTATCTTGATCAATCCTATGCATCAGCTCCTGAAAACACATGTGAAAATAGGTATGTCAGAATAAAAATGCTTGTGAGATACATAGGTTTTATTAAAAAAAGGATTCATGACTTGTAATTTAAATAAAATGTTTAACAAAAGTTAGTCATGAACCTTTTAAAATGTTTTCTTTTATAAATCATACAAAAAGTGATAAGAAATCAGATGATATAAAAGAAAGATGCATAGATAAAAAAATAACCAAGTAAAATGAGTTTGTATAAAATATGTTGTTTGAAAAACAATGTTTATGTGAAATATGTTATCTGTGTAAAATGTAATATGTCTAAATTGAAATGGTTTAAATAGCGCTACGATATGTAATATCATAAAAGGACTTATATATAGGAAGTACCAGCGGCATATCCACCATGCTTTTATCATATTACACACGCCTCGTTATTTAAATTACTTACACAAACCACAAAAATGTATTGTTTAAACCAATGTAAAAATGTTCATGTATAATCAAATGTTATGTATGGCAAAATAAATAAAAGTATCTATTCTAACCATATGTAAAATGTACAAAACAATGTATTTGAATAAATCACAATTTAAATCAAAAGTTATGTTTTGTAAAATAAATGCATGCTTTACTGATACAAATATCTATGCGGTAATGTTAAACGTCTACATTCAAGCCTTGCGACTGTGGTGACAACCCTTAACATGTCAAAGATTTATCTAAATTCTGAATATCGAATTCGGTCATTCCTTCCACCCAAACAAACCTACGATTTCAGGAATGGGAGTTGTCAATTCCTATGGTACCACTACCTACTAACGAACGGCATGATCGGTGTTATTGAATATATTTATGACCCGTTAAACAAACCAAATGTCATACCAAATGTAAGCATGTTATATGAAAATAATGTACTTAAATATGCTAAATGAACATATAAAGTAGAAATGTAAAACAATGTGTCCATATGTTGGATGAACATATGCAACAAAAATGTAATATATGAAATCAATGTGCTAGCATGTTAATAAAACATACATAGCAAAAACATGGAAAAAATCATGTACTATATGTGTACTAATGAACATAGCAAGCATATGATATAAAAACATGAAAAGCACAAAAGTAACAAGTAAGCACATGCGTATCACCCCAAAACATATGAAAACATAAAAGAGGGAACTATGTACTCACTTGAGGATGCTTAGAAGTCTTGAATAACAACCAAGCAAAGCTAGAGGGATCACGGAATCAAACGACACCTAATATAGGTAACTATGTTAATAAACCGGACTTAAATCGGAAGATCGGATAGAATGAGGTTTCGTAAACGAAATGAGTATAGGAACTCATGTAATATGGTTTAACAAAGCCTACATTCTAAATCAAAACCTATCCTAAGTGCTTACGACCCATTAAGACCCGTTTAGGTAGCTTACGCTACTTTAACGCGTCATTCGCGTAAAACGCGTTCGGACCGCCTAACTAGTCCTATGACAAGTATTATATGCCTTAACATGTATAATAATGTTACCTAATCAGTTTAGATGTCAAAATTTAGGTTACATATGCTTAAAATGAATTTATGCGTAAAAAAGGCATTTTGGTCATTTACCTAAGGCATATAAATTACCTATCATACAACTTACTAAACAAAGTGACCATAAGGTATGACCTCGGAAGGTTATTCCCTATACAACTATGGTCACAAAACATGTTTGGTCGGATCATAATGATCGATCAAACAGGTCGGGTTCGAAAGTCTAAGCGGTTGTTTAGACCGCTTATCTTACGACCCTATATAAGTACTAAACTTAAAGTGACGAGTTAAATATGTTAAAATATGTTTAACGAAGTTAGAAAACATGTTTGATAACAAAACAAAGGGTTTTGATACCCAAGAATAGTTTGGTTGCAAAATACGCATGAATACGCATTTTGACCGAAACTATGACTCGTCACTATGCCTAAGCAACGTGGTAATCAGTAGGTATAGTCACAAGGGACTATAACCATCGTGATTACGCTCACGTTACAAAGTTCAAACGAACTTCGTGTTGACCATTAACCGGTCAAAGTAGAAAGTCAAACACTGTTTGACTTTTACGCTTAAAAACGCATAAAAGCATGAAAGAAACTTATAAAAGGTCCAAGAAATGGAGATTTGATTCAAGTTGCTCAGGTATGAAGTGTGGAAACCCCAACTTATAGCAGAAATGAATCAAGTGTGAAGAACCAGATGAAACAAGGTGGGTATTTATAGAGTTTGGACCACCATTAGGATCGTTCGTTGATTTAGGAGCTTCAATCTTGGCCCTCCATGTGTGCCCACTGAATTATAATACTATGGGTGCCTAAAACAAGCTCAAAGTATGAAGAAACCATGCCCAAAACCAGAAAACCAGCTGCTGACTGCAAAAAACTGTTTTGCTGATTGTCACACCCCGATTTCCACGTGTCACCGGTGGGCCCGGTGGGGAGTATCGTGACGTGGTTGGCAACATAATAGTCAAACAACACAACATTTATATGCACAACGGAAGCAATTTAAATATATAATTCAACCGAATATAATATTGTAATATCAAATGTCACAATATTCGGAAGATTATCCACAGACGGATCGAAAATAAAATGGAACAATAGTTCAACAAACTTTAGGCATCTTAAGCTTGCGAGACTCTTTATTGATGCTAAGGAGACAATCCAGCCAATTACGTTTAGTACCTGCATTTAATCTTTTTTGGAAAATACGTCAGTTTACACTGGTAAATACAATCAACTGACTCATTTTAAAATGATTGAAAATTTGTTTGGATGCACATGGCATAAACATTTTATAACTTGGGAGAATTATTTAAATATATAATCTTGTGAACAAATTACATGTTCCTTGTGCGTTCAGTAGCCCGGACGTACCGGGTTAAAGATCAATAGACACACCACATCAACTATTTATGCACTGACGAGTGTACGCCTACACTCTGCGCTTAGGTCGTGGCCATTTCGTAAAATGATGCCAAGGATATCCGGGACATGGTCATTAAACCCCCAAAGGCTTTAAGTAAACAAGACTGTTTAAACGGGCCGATCAAATTATTCAATTAACCACCAAACGATGGAAGATTTGATGCCCGATCAGGCGGTATTTTATATACCGTAACCCAAGCCCGTATAGGGAAAATAAGTTAAAAGTATTTACCTGAGCAAAGTAATAATCACAATAAGCAAATGCAAGTAGCTTTTACTGGTCCTCCTAATCTGGAACGAAGGTTTATAATAACCTATTAGAATCCTAACGGGTCTTTAATTAAGCTTAAGCTTAGATCGGTTAGTTTCAAAGATACGGTTCGTACGCACGATTAAGCGAAGACCGGATAGAATGTGATTTAGACCCGAAAAGTTTGAAGACTTGCTTAATATGGGTATATTATACACATTCTGTATTTTGAGATAAAACCGATAAGGTTTGACCCGTTTCGGCTAATTTATGTAAACTAGTTACATAAACCGAAGAGAACGCGTAATAAGCGTAACGGGTATCCGTAAGAGCCATACACAGGTTTCCTAAGTCAATATGCTTCAAATATGTTGTGACATCAGTAGGATGTCTTTTATTATGCCCGAAACGAATTTAAACACAAACTATGCCCCGTAGGGGTAGTTTGGTCATTTACAAGGTTATAAAAGAGTTTAAGTATTAACCTGAGTTACAGGTCTGATATAATCAGCAAAAATACTTATTTTAGTAAGTTATAACAGTAGGATAAAGTATATATGTGAAATTTATCAATTATAACCAAACTATGCACCGTAGGGGCATTTTGGTAATTTCACATAAGCCGAAAAGCTCAAAACTGAAGTCTGAGTTTAACAACTTTTGCTTACTGTTAAAATATTATAATTTACCTCAAATATCAGTAGGTATCAACCTTTGTATGTTTAAAATAATTTTAATACATACTATGCGTTAAAAACGCTTAATTAGGCGATTAGAAGCCGTTTCCGGGTTCTATATTGAAAAATGAAATTTTTATTATTCCATGAGGTTTAAAATAATTTATTTATCATATGTAATCAGTAGCAAAAGGTTTGGAGTTAACTAGATATGTAAAACTTATTTTATGGCCCGTAAGGGCAAAACCGACAATTACCGGATTAAGCCTACGACTATAAGTTATGCTCAGCCTAAAATTAATTAAAAATATTCAAAAATCCCAAAATAATATATTACATCAGTGGGTATTAAGTTTGATATCAAAAAGTAGGTGTAATTAGACTATACGCTAATTACGCCATTTAGTCGCTTAAAGAAGCTTCTTATTACGCTAATGAGCATAACTCTCAATCTACACCTCAAACTTATGTCAAATTTTGGGTGCAAGTTTATATATCAGTAATTAAAGTTTCCACTCTTTTACATTTTCAAAAATCACGTTTTAAGGTGAAAAGGGCACAATGGTCAACATATGAGCAATTAACGGAATCATGCATATTAATTGGTTAACTAATGAACCAAGGTGTATAATCACAGAGGGTTATACTAGCATGTAACCTGGTCCAATTGAAGCTCTGAGGCATTTCAAAATCATACCAAAACGGGTCAGAACTGAAGTCAAAGCTTTGCGACTTTCGGTTCCGAACCGGGTCTAAACATAAAATTGTCGGGTTGAACATGTTTAGACATGTTCTTACACTAATTACCAAGTTATATTAATGATCAAACAGGTTGTATGTGTTCTACATAGCTAATTATGCATAAATTAGAATTTAAGCTTCCTGTTGACTTTCTACTTACAAGTTTGACCTGACATTTGACCTAGTTAGAGTGGGAATCAGGGGGAACCCTTTTAAGGGTTTATTACCCACATAATTACCAACTTATAACTACTTTCAATTCGACTAATCGCTGAACCATTAGTGATTAATCGTTAAGTCAACCGATAATTACGACGGTTTGACTTTTAAGCTAAAACTAAGTAAAAACTTAACTAAGAAAGGTTAAGCAAACTTACAAGAGTCCTATGAACGACCAGAGATCACTTGAGAGAAGTCTTGAGCTCCAGAAATGATCAGGAATGCAAGAATGAAGGTGTGAAGGACTTGTTGCAACATAGTGGCTTTATATAGTACTTCAATCACCACAAAATGTTGACACACAAGTCTACAACTGACCACAATTCATCCACAAGTGTCCCTAGTACTCTAGGACTGTTTAGGGGTCGCCCACAATGTGAAAATATATGTTTTTGGTCGATTAAGCGCATAAACAGGCTGCTGTCTGATGTTTCTGCATCTGATGGTCTGACGCGGCCCGCGTAAGGTTCTCTTAACCTTTACGCGGCCCGCCTGAGGCCTGAAGTCAGATTAAACATTTTCAAGTTGTTGCATAATTGTCTCTTGGCCTTTCGAAAGGGCAACCAACTTATTTTCTTGCAATTTGAGCCCTTCTTATTTACCTATAAGGGCTTTAGGACTTATCCCCACTTTATTTAGTCCTTGATCACTTTGTTATTACCCGAAAAGTCGTAACTTTCAACGTTGACGCTTTAACCCCTCGCATACGAATTTGATCATAACTTTCTCATATGATAACGAAACTTTATGAAATTTATATCGTGTATTCTAGTGAGTATAAGTAACTGTTACAAAGCCTCGGGTTTGTCAAAAGGTCACTCAGAGGTATAACTTAAACATGTTGACACATTTCACCCCTGTAGTTTGTAATCTCTCACTTTCTTTTATATTTAGCTTCGTATGATCCATGATTTATTCGTTTGAAGGTACGAGCATCATGTAGGGTTAATGTACAATATATTTATTCACTGTTGACATTTAGAACTCGTATATTCACATACTTTCCATGATTGTCAACTTTAGTCCTTTTATAACATTCTTTCACACGTTCAAACATATGACACGTGTCAACACATTATAGGACGTGAATTTTCGAGGTGTTACATCCTCACCCCCTTAAAAGAAATATCGACCTCGAGATTTACTGAAACAAATAAGGGTACTTTTCTTTCATCGTGGACTCAACCTCCCACGTATACTCGGGACCTCTACGGGCATCCCATTTGACCTTTACAATAGGTACATGCTTCCTTCGAAGCTTCTTAACCTGTCGATCCTCAATCGACAATGGTTTTTCCACAAATTTCAAGCTCTCATCTATATGCACATCTGTGTGTGGTATGACTAGCGATTCATCAGCTAGGCATTTCTTCAGATTGCAGACGTGGAACACGTTATGAATACCACTGAGCTCTTCTGGTAAATTTAACTTGTAAGCCACTGATCCAACACATTCGATAATCTCGAACGGTCCTATATACCTCGGGCTTAATTTACCTTTCTTGCCAAAACGCATCACCCCCTTCCAGGGTGATACCTTAAGTAAGACTTTATCACCTACTTCAAATTTCATAGGTTTACGCATTGGATCTGCATAACTCTTCTATCTATCACGGGCAGCTTTGAGACGGTCACGAATCTGGACAATCTTGTCCGTCGTTTCAAAGACTATCTCTGGTCCTGATAATTGGACATCTCCAACTTCTGCCCAACAAACGGGCGATCTACACTTTCTACCGTATAATGCCTCAAAAGGCGCAGCCTTAATGCTGGTATGGTAGCTATTGTTGTAGGAGAATTCGATTAACGGCAGGTGGTTATCCTAACTACCACCTAAATTGATCACACATGCACGTAGCATGTCTTCCAACGTCTGAATAGTACGCTCACTCTGACCGTCTGTCTGAGGATGGTAAGCCGTATTAAAATTCAAACGCGTGCCCAAAGATTGTTGGAAGCTTTTCCAAAAATGGGACGTGTATCTAGTATCTCTGTCAGAGATAATAGACACAGGTATGCCATGTAAAGCTACAATCTTATCCACGTATAACTGGGCTAACATATCGGAGCTATAAGTCTCCTTGATGGGTAAGAAATGAGCTGACTTAGTCAGTCTATCAACGATCACCCATATAGTATCATTGCCTTTCCTTGTCTTCGGAAATTTGGTGATGAAATCCATCGTCACCATTTCCCACTTCCAAGTGGGAAGTTCAGGCTGTTGTAGCAAACCTGACGGCTTTTGATGTTCTGCCTTGACTTGCGCACATGTCAAGCATTTTGCTACATAGGCAGCTACAGACTTTTTCAAGCCTATCCACCAATAATTTGCCCTTAGATTGTCACACCCCCAAAATCCACACGCGGAGTACCACCGCTTGGAGGCGTGACATGACCAGGATCAAGCCATCAATCATATTGAACGTTGTATATAATAAGTAAAGTAATTCGTAAAACCCAATTCAATACAATTGATGTTCAAAACCAAACATTTTTTTTTTAAGTAGCGGAAGCATAAGTATGTAAACCCAACATAATTCATAAGTTCAATTGTTTAGATAGTTAACATGGCATCCACGATCCATGTCCCACAACGACCTGCTCTTCCTTGTGCAAGCTCCATAAGTACCTAAGGTCCTGCAAGGCATGCAGCAGAGAGTCAACAACTAGTTGAGCGAGTTCACAGTTAATAGTTCAGTAATAATGTTCGTATTGTAGTTCGTATGTTCGTTTAGTAATCATGTATCGTATGTTCGTTTAGTAATCATGTATCGTATGTATCGTATGTATCGTATGTATCGTATCGCGGCCCTCTAGGCATGTTTGCGAAGTATAGTGGGAATTTCCCATGTATGCTAGACTAGGTATAGTAGTATCGCGGCCCTCCCAGGCATGTTTGCGAAGATTTGAGTATATAGTTCGCGGCCTTCCTAGGCATGTGTGCGAAGATTGTCATAATATCGCGGCCATCCCTTGGCGTGTGTGTGAAGATCGTTTCAATTAGTATAACCAGTCTAGTCAGTTCATATCAATAACCCTTCCTCTCCCGAGGACCATATATCTAAGTTCCATAAGCTGAACGAGTAAATAATCCAACCCATTCCCACCCTGGGAATCCCATGCCTTGGCTGTGTGAACTCACCTTGGTTTGATCGGTATGCTAAGTGTATGCTCGCAAGTAATCAATCACGTCCTAAAGTACGCACGTATGTAAAATCAGTTTGTGTTCACGTATAGACACACAGTTGATAAGTATGTAGCACGTAGCACGTATTTCAGATCATACACAAGATGGTTACACTTAACAGCAGTTAACTAACCAGGTTAACACTTAACAGAAAAGTAAACAGTTACTGTGCCAATTTACCAACCGACGAAACACCCCCTGTTTCGTCGTTAAGTCCCTTCGACGAATCAACTTTGATTCGTCATGATATCCCTCGGCGAAACACATTTGTTTCGTCGCCATACGTTTCGTCAATAGATTCTGTTCGTCAATAATTCAGTTACGTCATGATATCAGTTACGTACAAACCCTAATTCTGCCGTCACATCATACAAGGTAGATCAATCAAATCAACAAGGCATCATCATCAACAACCACGTATAACATTCATCATTCTGTCCCTAACAGTTTATCGATTTCCGATTATGTTTCACATATAATTCGTATATATATATTTATCGTTCGAATCAACGGGTTATATTACCATATCAAACCTTATTCATCATCATGACAAGAACCCTAATATTCATCATGTAGTGTCGGTTACAATTGTACATCATCATAACAGATTCATAATACATGTAAACATATATACGGATAAATAATCATTCAAGAACACGTAGATTACTGACCGAACAATAGTTAGATTGATGATAGGTCTCTGGTTGATCCTAGGCTGCCGACACAGTGCTTCTAGGGTTTCCGGTTTGCAAAAGTGTGGCGAATGGAATCGTTCTACGTAATATATACATGTCCAACAGTACTGGGCTCTAACTGGGCCTCGGCGAATCTGGGCCGGCGAAACACTTTTGTTTCGTCGAGTAGTTTATGGCGAAACATATATTTGTTTCGTCGTGCATGTTTATGGCGAAACACTGTTGTGTTTCGTCGAGTCCTTTTATAAGTTAAACAGTTTATGTTTTTCAAGAGGTTCCATGTTATACAATCAAACACATAATCATGCAAACACAATTCATTTATCATATCACAACTATACAGTCAAAGTCAACGTGCATTTAATGCGAAAGTGAAACGTCGGAAATTTGAGTTGTCACATTATCCCAACTTAAAAGAAATTTCGTCCCGAAATTTAGCATGCGGTTACTGAGGAAGCTAATGGTGTGACGTTGTTTACCTGTTTCGTATCGCAGCTCCCCGAGCATGTTTGCGAAGATTACTGATTTTCCTGGGGTGTCACATTATCCCCCCGTTGATTTGGAATTTCGTCCCGAAATTCAGCAGTAGCTTCAGTCTCAGTAGTATTTGCATTGGTTTCGAATAACTGGGGATACTTGAGTTTCATCTGATCTTCTCACTCCCAGGTGAACTCTGGGCCGCGACGGGAGTTCCAACGAACTCGAACGAGTGGTATTCTGGTGTTCTTGAGGACCTTAACATCCCGGTCCGTGATTTCAATAGGTTCCTCGACGAATCGTAACTGTTCGTCGATAGTGAGCTCCTTCAAAGGAACTATGTGGGTCTCATCTGACAGACACTTCTTCAGATTCGACACGTGAAAGACGTTGTGAACTGCACTGAGTTCAGCTGGTAAGTTCAGTCTGTAGGCTACCCTGCCTATCTTTTCAATAACTTCAAATGGTCCAACGTATCGTGGATTTAGTTTGCCGCGTTTGCCAAAACGAACCACACCCTTGCAGGGTGAAACTTTGAGTAGCACTCGATCCCCAACCTGGAACTCGAGTGGTTTCCTGTCTAAATCAGCATATGCTTTCTGACGGTCGCGTGCTGCCGCCATGCGTTGTCGTATCTGTGCAATCTTTTCTGTAGTATCAACTACCATTTCTGGACCTGTGATTTGACTATCACCCACCTCTGCCCAACAAAGAGGTGACCGGCATTTACGTCCGTACAATGCCTCAAATGGAGCAGCTTTAATGCTGGTGTGGTAACTGTTGTTGTACGAGAATTCCACAAGTGGCAGATGTTTTTCCCAACCATTGCCAAAGTCAATTACACATGCACGAAGCATGTCTTCTAGAGTTTGAATGGTGCGCTCAGACTGCCCATCCGTCTGAGGATGATAAGCTGTGCTCATATCTAACCGAGAGCCAAAAGATTTGTGCATTGCTCGCCATAGTTCTGATGTAAATCGTGCATCTCGATCTGAGATTATAGAGATGGGCACCCCGTGCCTCGAAACAACTTCCTTAAGGTAAATGTCTGCTAGTGTGGAAAACTTATCCGTTTCCTTGATAGCCAAGAAGTGAGCAGACTTTGTGAGTCGATCCACGATCACCCATATAGTATCGTTTCCACGTTGTGATCTAGGTAGGCCAGTAACAAAATCCATGGAAATTTGTTCCCATTTCCATTGCGGTATCTCTGGTTGTTGAAGTGGGCCTGATGGTTTCTGGTATTCCGCCTTGACTCTCGCACAAGTCAAGCATTTGCTAACGTACGTTGCTATGTGGGCCTTCATGCTAGGCCACCAATATGTAGTCTTAATATCGTGGTACATTTTGTCCGAACCAGGATGTACCGAGTAGCGAGACTTGTGAGCTTCATCCATTACCAGCTCGCGTAAGTTGCCATAAAGTGGGACCCAAATGCGTCATGTGACGTAGTAAGCACCATCTTCCTTCTGTTCTAAGCGTTGCCTTGACCCGCGTAGGGCTTCAGCCTTGACGTTTTCTGGTTTCAATGCTTCTACCTGAGCATCTCGTATCTGTGATGGAAGACTAGACTGAATAGTGAGCTGTAGAGCTCGCACGCGCTTAGGCGCGGTGTCCTTTCGACTGAGGGCGTCAGCCACAACATTGGCTTTGCCTGGATGGTACTTTATAGCACATTCGTAATCGTTTAGTAATTCGATCCATCGTCTTTGTCGCATGTTCAGTTCCTTCTGTTTGAAAATATGTTCGAGACTTCTGTGATCAGTGTATATGGTGCACTTAGTGCCATACAAGTAATGTCGCCATATTTTGAGTGCAAAAACAACAGCTCCCAGCTCTAAATCATGCGTAGTGTAATTTCGTTCGTGAATCTTTAGTTGGCGCGACGCGTAAGCAATAACTTTATCCCGTTGCATCAGCACACATCCAAGACCCTGGATTGATGCATCACAGTAGACCACAAAATCGTCTGTGCCTTCAGGCAGTGAGAGAATAGGTGCGCTGCAAAGTCTATCCTTTAAGTGTTGAAACGCTGTTTCCTGTGTATTACCCCATCGGTAAACAACACCTTTCTGTGTCAGCAGTGTAAGTGGCTGTGCGATCTTTGAAAAATCATTGGTGAACCGTCTGTAATAACCCGCCAAACCCAAGAATTGGCGTATTTCTGTTGGTGTACGAGGCGCAGGCCAGTTCTTGATCGAATCTACCTTGGATGGATCAACATGAATCCCATCCTTGTTTACCACGTGGCCTAAGAAGTGGACTTCACGAAGCCAGAAGTCACATTTAGAAAACTTAGCGTATAGCTGTTCCGATCGTAGAAGTTCCAGTATGAGTCGTAAGTGCTGCTCATGTTCCTCCTGATTCTTCGAGTAGATCAGGATATCGTCGATGAAAACAATGACGAACTTGTCGAGATAGGGTTTGCACACCCTGTTCATAAGATCCATGAAAACAGCGGGCGCGTTCGTTAGCCCGAATGGCATGACAAAAAACTCATAGTGGCCGTAGCGTGTTCTGAATGCTGTTTTGGAGACGTCCTCATCCCGGACTCTCAGCTGATGGTATCCTGACCTCAAGTCTATCTTGGAATAGTAGCTCGACCCTTGCAACTGGTGGAATAAATCATCTATGCGCGGAAGAGGATAACGATTCTTCACCGTTACCTTGTTGAGTTCACAGTAGTCTATACACATCCTGAATGTTCCGTCTTTCTTCTTCACGAATAGCACTGGAGCTCCCCAGGGCGAAGAACTAGGTCGTATGAAGCCCTTTTCCAAAAGTTCTTGTAGTTGCTTAGATAGTTCTTCCAGTTCAGTTGGAGCTAAACGATAAGGTGCTCGAGCTATAGGTGCTGCTCCTGGAGCGAGCTCGATCTGAAATTCGACCTGACGATGAGGCGGTAATCCAGGTAATTCCTCAGGAAACACTTGAGGAAAGTCGCGCACAACTGGGATATCTTCAATCTTTTTCTCTTTCTTCGATGTATCTGAAACAAGTGCTAAAATAGCTGTGTGGCCCTTTCGCAAACACTTCTGAGCCTTCAAAAAGGAGATGATGCCACTCACGACACCACTCTTGTCGCCTTGAACTTCGAGAGGTTCCTTGCCTGAACGAGGAATACGAATAACCTTTTCTTTACATAAGATCTCTGCTTGTTGTAGGGATAACCAATCCATACCAATGACGACGTCAAAGCTACCCAGGGTTATAGGAATAAGGTCGATGGAGAAAGTCTGACCAGCGAGAATAAGATTACACCCTTTAACTATGTGTGTGGCCTCTAAACTTTTACCGTTAGCTAACTCTACGACATGTTTGGGGTTTAAGGGAGTTGGTGCACGTTTTAACATTTCACTAACTTTCAAAGACATGTAACTTGTATCCGCACCCGAATCAAACAAAACAGTAACATAAAAGTCGTCGAGGAGAAACTTACCCATAACTACGTTGGGATCATTCCTTGCATCACCCTGACCGATCACAAATGCACGACCTCTAGCGCCATTGTTGTTGTTGTTGTTCCCACCGTTGTTGTTGTTTCCGTTGCCCTGATTGTTGTTATTATTATTGTTCTGGTTCTGGTTTAACTAAGGGCAATCCCGCTTGTAATGACCTTCAGCCCCACACTGGAAACATCCCCTATTTCCATGCTGCTGCTGCTGTGGCTGGTTTCGTGGAGCAGGTGGTTGTTGCTGATTCTGATTCGCAGGCCTTGAGCTCCTGCAATCTTTAGCTTCGTGCCCGGTCTTGAGACATCTCTGACAGTAGGCCTTGCGACACTGGCCACTGTGATGTTTGTAGCACCTGTTACACAGTGGATGATTTCCCCGATATCCACCCTGTCTATGACCACCAGAAGCTTGCTGACTTGGGCTCTGATAATCACTAGTCTTACGTTGCTGAGCCTGAGATTGAACTATAGCTGAACCTTTGCTGGAATCCCCATCCCATTTCCGCTTGTTGTCACTGGGAGTAGCAGGAGTGACTGAAGTAGTAGCGGTAGTTGTAGCGCTGATACGTTTGGGTAACCTGTCTTGCTCCACCGCCTGATCAGTGAGACGGTGAGCCAACTGAACAACCTGTTGATACGTGGCAAGGTTTGCTGAAGTTACATGGCTCTGAATCTCTGGCACTAAACCCTTGAGATAAAGTTCGATACGTTTGATTGGGGGGTCCACCATCGTAGGACACAGTAAAGCAAGTTCGTTCGATCTCTTGGTGTACGCCTCAATCTCTGACACCGTCATCTTGAGGTTAAAGAACTCCACTTCCAGCTTATGAATGTCATCCCGACTGCAATACTCTTCCTTGATCATCTCCTTAAAGTTGTTCCATGGGGTGGCGTTATCAGCAACCAACCCCAGTATCTGTACTTGAGCTTTCCACCACGTGAGAGCTAAACCCTCTAGAGTACCAGTAGCATACTTCACCCTGCGTGCCTCAGGGCATTCACACATTTCGAATACAGTTTCAATCTTCTCAAACCAGTGGAGGAGTCCGACTGCTCCCTCCGTGCCGCTGAAAGTACTTGGGCGACAGTCCATGAACGTTTTGAAAGTGCAAACAGGTGGTTGACCTGTTGTGTGCGTAAGAGTAAACAAAAGTTTAGCACAAGTGTTGGTTTAGGAATGTAGGATCTAAGGATCCTAATGTGAGTTTCAACTGCAGGGTATACCTCCTGCTTGTGCAGCTGCAACCGCCGCAGTAACTTGTTCAGTGATAAGAGCCGTCAACTGGGCTTGTGTCATGTTGATACGTCCAGACATGATCTTCATAGTGAAGATAGCATAAGTCAGAGAGGATCGCGAATCGTGCGATGATAGAAGAGTGTGAGCATGTAAGCGTTCTCAAGCAGTAAACAATGTAATCTAAGCATACCACGAGTAAAGTTCTACGAAGTTCTAGCAAGTAGGCAATAAACAATAAACCTTATTACCTAGGATGTTGAGTCTTGCACGTGGAGCGAGGCGTCGTTGTGGATCGTTGAGCACTGTACTGGTTATAGTCTGGTTTCAATAAAAACGTTTTTCCCTTTATTAAAACCGAGTTCTCTATAACCAATGGCTCTGATACCAATCTGTCACACCCCCAAAATCTACACGCGGAGTACCACCGCTTGGAGGCGTGACATGACCAGGATCAAGCCATCAATCATATTGAACGTTGTATATAATAAGTAAAGTAATTCGTAAAACCCAATTCAATACAATTGATGTTCAAAACCAAACATTTTTTTTTTAAGTAGCGGAAGCATAAGTATGTAAACCCAACATAATTCATAAGTTCAATTGTTTAGATAGTTAACATGGCATCCACGATCC
Source organism: Helianthus tuberosus (assembly GCA_030545235.1). Lineage (NCBI taxonomy): Eukaryota > Viridiplantae > Streptophyta > Magnoliopsida > Asterales > Asteraceae > Helianthus > Helianthus tuberosus. Next base: position 193,372,975 of record CM060412.1, on the reverse strand, counting down.
ATGTCCCACAACGACCTGCTCTTCCTTGTGCAAGCTCCATAAGTACCTAAGGTCCTGCAAGGCATGCAGCAGAGAGTCAACAACTAGTTGAGCGAGTTCACAGTTAATAGTTCAGTAATAATGTTCGTATTGTAGTTCGTATGTTCGTTTAGTAATCATGTATCGTATGTATCGTATCGCGGCCCTCTAGGCATGTTTGCGAAGTATAGTGGGAATTTCCCATGTATGCTAGACTAGGTATAGTACTATCGCGGCCCTCCCAGGCATGTTTGCGAAGATTTGAGTATATAGTTCGCGGCCTTCCTAGGCATGTGTGCGAAGATTGTCATAATATCGCGGCCAACCCTTGGCGTGTGTGTGAAGATCGTTTCAATTAGTATAACCAGTCTAGTCAGTTCATATCAATAACCCTTCCTCTCCCGAGGACCATATATCTAAGTTCCATAAGCTGAACGAGTAAATAATCCAACCCATTCCCACCCTGGGAATCCCATGCCTTGGCTGTGTGAACTCACCTTGGTTTGCTCGGTATGCTAAGTGTATGCTCGCAAGTAATCAATCACGTCCTAAAGTACGCACGTATGTAAAATCAGTTTGTGTTCACGTATAGACACACAGTTGATAAGTATGTAGCACGTAGCACGTATTTCAGATCATACACAAGATGGTTACACTTAACAGCAGTTAACTAACCAGGTTAACACTTAACAGAAAAGTAAACAGTTACTGTGCCAATTTACCAACCGACGAAACACCCCCTGTTTCGTCGTTAAGTCCCTTCGACGAATCAACTTTGATTCGTCATGATATCCCTCGGCGAAACACATTTGTTTCGTCGCCATACGTTTCGTCAATAGATTCTGTTCGTCAATAATTCAGTTACGTCATGATATCAGTTACGTACAAACCCTAATTCTGCCGTCACATCATACAAGGTAGATCAATCAAATCAACAAGGCATCATCATCAACAACCACGTATAACATTCATCATTCTGTCCCTAACAGTTTATCGATTTCCGATTCTGTTTCACATGTAATTCGTATATATATATTTATCGTTCGAATCAACGGGTTATATTACCATATCAAACCTTATTCATCATCATGACAAGAACCCTAATATTCATCATGTAGTGTCGGTTACAATTGTACATCATCATAACAGAATCATAATACATGTAAACATATATACGGATAAATAATCATTCAAGAACACGTAGATTACTGACCGAACAATAGTTAGATTGATGATAGGTCTCTGGTTGATCCTAGGCTGCCGACACAGTGCTTCTAGGGTTTCCGGTTTGCAAAAGTGTGGCGAATGGAATCGTTCTACGTAATATATACATGTCCAACAGTACTGGGCTCTAACTGGGCCTCGGCGAATCTGGGCCGGCGAAACACTTTTGTTTCGTCGAGTAGTTTATGGCGAAACATATATTTGTTTCGTCGTGCATGTTTATGGCGAAACACTGTTGTGTTTCGTCGAGTTCTTTTATAAGTTAAACAGTTTATGTTTTTCAAGAGGTTCCATGTTATACAATCAAACACATAATCATGCAAACACAATGCATTTATCATATCACAACTATACAGTCAAAGTCAACGTGCATTTAATGCGAAAGTGAAACGTCGGAAATTTGAGTTGTCACATTATCCCAACTTAAAAGAAATTTCGTCCCGAAATTTAGCATGCGGTTACTGAGGAAGCTAATGGTGTGACGTTGTTTACCTGTTTCGTATCGCAGCTCCCCGAGCATGTTTGCGAAGATTACTGATTTTCTTGGGGTGTCACATTATCCCCTCGTTGATTTGGAATTTCGTCCCGAAATTCAGCAGTAGCTTCAGTCTCAGTAGTAGTTGCATTGGTTTCGAATAACTGGGGATACTTGAGTTTCATCTGATCTTCTCACTCCCAGGTGAACTCTGGGCCGCGACGGGAGTTCCAACGAACTCGAACGAGTGGTATTCAGGTGTTCTTGAGGACCTTAACATCCCGGTCCGTGATTTCAATAGGTTCCTCGACGAATCGTAACTGTTCGTCGATAGTGAGCTCCTTCAAAGGAACTATGTGGGTCTCATCTGACAGACACTTCTTCAGATTCGACACGTGAAAGACGTTGTGAACTGCACTGAGTTCAGCTGGTAAGTTCAGTCTGTAGGCTACCCTGCCTATCTTTTCAATAACTTCAAATGGTCCAACGTATCGTGGATTTAGTTTGCCGCGTTTGCCAAAACGAACCACACCCTTCCAGGGTGAAACTTTGAGTAGCACTCGATCCCCAACCTGGAACTCGAGTGGTTTCCTGTCTAAATCAGCATATGCTTTCTGACGGTCGCGTGCTGCCGCCATGCGTTGTCGTATCTGTGCAATCTTTTCTGTAGTATCAACAACCATTTCTGGACCTGTGATTTGACTATCACCCACCTCTGCCCAACAAAGAGGTGACCGGCATTTACGTCCGTACAATGCCTCAAATGGAGCAGCTTTAATGCTGGTGTGGTAACTGTTGTTGTACGAGAATTCCACAAGTGGCAGATGTTTTTCCCAACCATTGCCAAAGTCAATTACACATGCACGAAGCATGTCTTCTAGAGTTTGAATGGTGTGCTCAGACTGCCCATCCGTCTGAGGATGATAAGCTGTGCTCATATCTAACCGAGAGCCAAAAGATTTGTGCATTGCTCGCCATAGTTCTGATGTAAATCGTGCATCTCGATCTGAGATTATAGAGATGGGCACCCCGTGCCTCGAAACAACTTCCTTAAGGTAAATGTCTGCTAGTGTGGAAAACTTATCCGTTTCCTTGATAGCCAAGAAGTGAGCAGACTTTGTGAGTCGATCCACGATCACCCATATAGTATCGTTTCCACGTTGTGATCTAGGTAGGCCAGTAACAAAATCCATGGAAATTTGTTCCCATTTCCATTGCGGTATCTCTGGTTGTTGAAGTGGGCCTGATGGTTTCTGGTATTCCGCCTTGACTCTCGCACAAGTCAAGCATTTGCTAACGTACGTTGCTATGTGGGCCTTCATGCTAGGCCACCAATATGTAGTCTTAATATCGTGGTACATTTTGTCCGAACCAGGATGTACCGAGTAGCGAGACTTGTGAGCTTCATCCATTACCAGCTCGCGTAAGTTGCCATAAAGTGGGACCCAAATGCGTCATGTGACGTAGTAAGCACCATCTTCCTTCTGTTCTAAGCGTTGCCTTGACCCGCGTAGGGCTTCAGCCTTGACGTTTTCTGGTTTCAATGCTTCTACCTGAGCATCTCGTATCTGTGATGGAAGACTAGACTGAATAGTGAGCTGTAGAGCTCGCACGCGCTTAGGCGCGGTGTCCTTTCGACTGAGGGCGTCAGCCACAACATTGGCTTTGCCTGGATGGTACTTTATAGCACATTCGTAATCGTTTAGTAATTCGACCCATCGTCTTTGTCGCATGTTCAGTTCCTTCTGTTTGAAAATATGTTCGAGACTTCTGTGATCAGTGTATATGGTGCACTTAGTGCCATACAAGTAATGTCGCCATATTTTGAGTGCAAAAACAACAGCTCCCAGCTCTAAATCATGCGTAGTGTAATTTCGTTCGTGAATCTTTAGTTGGCGCGACGCGTAAGCAATAACTTTATCCCGTTGCATCAGCACACATCCAAGACCCTGGATTGATGCATCACAGTAGACCACAAAATCGTCTGTGCCTTCAGGCAGTGAGAGAATAGGTGCGCTGCAAAGTCTATCCTTTAAGTGTTGAAACGCTGTTTCCTGTGTATTACCCCATCGGTAAACAACACCTTTCTGTGTCAGCAGTGTAAGTGGCTGTGCGATCTTTGAAAAATCATTGATGAACCGTCTGTAATAACCCGCCAAACCCAAGAATTGGCGTATTTCTGTTGGTGTACGAGGCGCAGGCCAGTTCTTGATCGAATCTACCTTGGATGGATCAACATGAATCCCATCCTTGTTTACCACGTGGCCTAAGAAGTGGACTTCACGAAGCCAGAAGTCACATTTAGAAAACTTAGCGTATAGCTGTTCCGATCGTAGAAGTTCCAGTATGAGTCGTAAGTGCTGCTCATGTTCCTCCTGATTCTTCGAGTAGATCAGGATATCGTCGATGAAAACAATGACGAACTTGTCGAGATAGGGTTTGCACACCCTGTTCATAAGATCCTTGAAAACAGCGGGCGCGTTCGTTAGCCCGAATGGCATGACAAAAAACTCATAGTGGCCGTAGCGTGTTCTGAATGCTGTTTTGGAGACGTCCTCATCCCGGACTCTCAGCTGATGGTATCCTGACCTCAAGTCTATCTTGGAATAGTAGCTTGACCCTTGCAACTGGTGGAATAAATCATCTATGCGCGGAAGAGGATAACGATTCTTCACCGTTACCTTGTTGAGTTCACAGTAGTCTATACACATCCTGAATGTTCCGTCTTTCTTCTTCACGAATAGCACTGGAGCTCCCCAGGGCGAAGAACTAGGTCGTATGAAGCCCTTTTCCAAAAGTTCTTGTAGTTGCTTAGATAGTTCTTCCAGTTCAGTTGGAGCTAAACGATAAGGTGCTCGAGCTATAGGTGCTGCTCCTGGAGCGAGCTCGATCTGAAATTCGACCTGACGATGAGGCGGTAATCCAGGTAATTCCTCAGGAAACACTTGAGGAAAGTCGCGCACAACTGGGATATCTTCAATCTTTTTCTCTTTCTTCGATGTATCTGAAACAAGTGCTAAAATAGCTGTGTGGCCCTTTCGCAAACACTTCTGAGCCTTCAAAAAGGAGATGATGCCACTCACGACACCACTCTTGTCGCCTTGAACTTCGAGAGGTTCCTTGCCTGAACGAGGAATACGAATAACCTTTTCTTTACATAAGATCTCTGCTTGTTGTAGGGATAACCAATCCATACCAATGACGACGTCAAAGCTACCCAGGGTTATAGGAATAAGGTCGATGGAGAAAGTCTGACCAGCGAGAATAAGATTACACCCTTTAACTATGTGTGTGGCCTCTAAACTTTTACCGTTAGCTAACTCTACGACATGTTTGGGGTTTAAGGGAGTTGGTGCACGTTTTAACATTTCACTAACTTTCAAAGACATGTAACTTGTATCCGCACCCGAATCAAACAAAACAGTAACATAAAAGTCGTCGAGGAGAAACTTACCCATAACTACGTTGGGATCATTCCTTGCATCACCCTGACCGATCACAAATGCACGACCTCTAGCGCCATTGTTGTTGTTGTTGTTCCCACCGTTGTTGTTGTTTCCGTTGCCCTGATTGTTGTTATTATTATTGTTCTGGTTCTGGTTTAACTAAGGGCAATCCCGCTTGTAATGACCTTCAGCCCCACACTGGAAACATCCCCTATTTCCATGCTGCTGCTGCTGTGGCTGGTTTCGTGGAGCAGGTGGTTGTTGCTGATTCTGATTCGCAGGCCTTGAGCTCCTGCAATCTTTAGCTTCGTGCCCGGTCTTGAGACATCTCTGACAGTAGGCCTTGCGACACTGGCCACTGTGATGTTTGTAGCACCTGTTACACAGTGGATGATTTCCCCGATATCCACCCTGTCTATGACCACCAGAAGCTTGCTGACTTGGGCTCTGATAATCACTAGTCTTACGTTGCTGAGCCTGAGATTGAACTATAGCTGAACCTTTGCTGGAATCCCCATCCCATTTCCGCTTGTTGTCACTGGGAGTAGCAGGAGTGACTGAAGTAGTAGCGGTAGTTGTAGCGCTGATACGTTTGGGTAACCTGTCTTGCTCCACCGCCTGATCAGTGAGACGGTGAGCCAACTGAACAACCTGTTGATACGTGGCAAGGTTTGCTGAAGTTACATGGCTCTGAATCTCTGGCACTAAACCCTTGAGATAAAGTTCGATACGTTTGATTGGGGGTCCACCATCGTAGGACACAGTAAAGCAAGTTCGTTCGATCTCTTGGTGTACGCCTCAATCTCTGACCCCGTCATCTTGAGGTTAAAGAACTCCACTTCCAGCTTATGAATGTCATCCCGACTGCAATACTCTTCCTTGATCATCTCCTTAAAGTTGTTCCATGGGGTGGCGTTAGCAGCAACCAACCCCAGTATCTGTACTTGAGCTTTCCACCACGTGAGAGCTAAACCCTCTAGAGTACCAGTAGCATACTTCACCCTGCGTGCCTCAGGGCATTCACACATTTCGAATACAGTTTCAATCTTCTCAAACCAGTGGAGGAGTCCGACTGCTCCCTCCGTGCCGCTGAAAGTACTTGGGCGACAGTCCATGAACGTTTTGAAAGTGCAAACAGGTGGTTGACCTGTTGTGTGCGTAAGAGTAAACAAAAGTTTAGCACAAGTGTTGGTTTAGGAATGTAGGATCTAAGGATCCTAGTGTGAGTTTCAACTGCAGGGTATACCTCCTGCTTGTGCAGCTGCAACCGCCGCAGTAACTTGTTCAGTGATAAGAGCCGTCAACTGGGCTTGTGTCATGTTGATACGTCCAGACATGATCTTCATAGTGAAGATAGCATAAGTCAGAGAGGATCGCGAATCGTGCGATGATAGAAGAGTGTGAGCATGTAAGCGTTCTCAAGCAGTAAACAATGTAATCTAAGCATACCACGAGCAAAGTTCTACGAAGTTCTAGCAAGTAGGCAATAAACAATAAACCTTATTACCTAGGATGTTGAGTCTTGCACGTGGAGCGAGGCGTCGTTGTGGATCGTTGAGCAATGTACTGGTTATAGTCTGGTTTCAATAAAAACGTTTTTCCCTTTATTAAAACCGAGTTCTCTATAACCAATGGCTCTGATACCAATCTGTCACACCCCCAAAATCTACACGCGGAGTACCACCTCTTGGAGGCGTGACATGACCAGGATCAAGCCATCAATCATATTGAACGTTGTATATAATAAGTAAAGTAATTCGTAAAACCCAATTCAATACAATTGATGTTCAAAACCAAACATTTTTTTTTAAGTAGCGGAAGCATAAGTATGTAAACCCAACATAATTCATAAGTTCAATTGTTTAGATAGTTAACATGGCATCCACGATCCATGTCCCACAACGACCTGCTCTTCCTTGTGCAAGCTCCATAAGTACCTAAGGTCCTGCAAGGCATGCAGCAAAGAGTCAACAACTAGTTGAGCGAGTTCACAGTTAATAGTTCAGTAATAATGTTCGTATTGTAGTTCGTATGTTCGTTTAGTAATCATGTATCGTATGTATCGTATGTATCGTATGTATCGTATCGCGGCCCTCTAGGCATGTTTGCGAAGTATAGTGGGAATTTCCCATGTATGCTAGACTAGGTATAGTAGTATCACGGCCCTCCCAGGCATGTTTGCGAAGATTTGAGTATATAGTTCGCGGCCTTCCTAGGCATGTGTGCGAAGATTGTCATAATATCGCGGCCAACCCTTGGCGTGTGTGCGAAGATCGTTTCAATTAGTATAACCAGTCTAGTCAGTTCATATCAATAACCCTTCCTCTCCCGAGGACCATATATCTAAGTTCCATAAGCTGAACGAGTAAATAATCCAACCCATTCCCACCCTGGGAATCCCATGCCTTGGCTGTGTGAACTCACCTTGGTTTGCTCGGTATGCTAAGTGTATGCTCGCAAGTAATCAATCACGTCCTAAAGTACGCACGTATGTAAAATCAGTTTGTGTTCACGTATAGACACACAGTTGATAAGTATGTAGCACGTAGCACGTATTTCAGATCATACACAAGATGGTTACACTTAACAGCAGTTAACTAACCAGGTTAACACTTAACAGAAAAGTAAACAGTTACTGTGCCAATTTACCAACCGACGAAACACCCCCTGTTTCGTCGTTAAGTCCCTTCGACGAATCAACTTTGATTCGTCATGATATCCCTCGGCGAAACACATTTGTTTCGTCGCCATACGTTTCGTCAATAGATTCTGTTCGTCAATAATTCAGTTACGTCATGATATCAGTTACGTACAAACCCTAATTCTGCCGTCACATCATACAAGGTAGATCAATCAAATCAACAAGGCATCATCATCAGCAACCACGTATAACATTCATCATTCTGTCCCTAACAGTTTATCGATTTCCGATTATGTTTCACATGTAATTCGTATATATATATTTATCGATCCAATCAACGGGTTATATTACCATATCAAACGTTATTCATCATCATGACAAGAACCCTAATATTCATCATGTAGTGTCGGTTACATTTGTACATCATCATAACAGAATCATAATACATGTAAACATATATACGGATAAATAATCATTCAAGAACACGTAGATTACTGACCGAACAATAGTTAGATTGATGATAGGTCGCTGGTTGATCCTAGGCTGCCGACACAGTGCTTCTAGGGTTTCCGGTTTGCAAAAGTGTGGCGAATGGAATCGTTCTACGTAATATATACATGTCCAACAGTACTGGGCTCTAACTGGGCCTCGGCGAATCTGGGCCGGCGAAACACTTTTGTTTCGTCGAGTAGTTTATGGCGAAACATATCTTTGTTTCGTCGTGCATGTTTATGGCGAAACACTGTTGTGTTTCGTCGAGTTCTTTTATAAGTTAAACAGTTTATGTTTTTCAAGAGGTTCCATGTTATACAATCAAACACATAATCATGCAAACACAATGCATTTATCATATCACAACTATACAGTCAAAGTCAACGTGCATTTAATGCGAAAGTGAAACGTCGGAAATTTGAGTTGTCACATAGATCCTGGTACATCTTATCAGCTCTAGGATGAACGGAGTATTTAGAACTATGGGCTTCCTGGAGGATAACATCACGAAGTCCTCCATAAATTGGAACCCATATTCGTCCATTCAATTTCAGAAGTCTGTCCTTGCTAAGATATAACTATTCCTCAGTTACTCCTAACTTTTCATTAGGATAGTTAGCTTCCAACACAGCTTCCTTCTGTGCAGCTAACAACCTTTCAATCAAATTATTCTTTACTTCAATGCTCTTGGCATTGATTCGGATGGGTTTCACCCTTTCCTTTCGACTCAAGGCATCGGCGACTACATTCGCCTTGCCGGGATGATACCTGATTTCACAATCATAATCATTCAAAGTCTCCATCCAACGGCGCTGCCTCATGTTTAAATCCTTCTGATTAAACAGGTGCTGGAGGCTTTTGTGATCAGAATAGATCACACACTTGATTCCATATAAATAATGCCTCCAGAGCTTCAGTGCAAATACAACGGCACCCAACTCCAAGTCATGGGTGGTGTAATTCTTTTCATGCACCTTCAATTGACGTGATGCATAGGCAATAACCTTGCCTTTCTGCATAAGCACACATCCCATCCCGGTGTGTGATGCATCACAATATACTACGAATTCTTCAGTACCTTCAGGCAATGTCAGTACCGGAGCGTTGCTTAACTTCTGCTTCAAGATATCAAAAGATTCTTGTTGCTTAGGACCCCAATCGAACTTAATCTTCTTCCTTGTCAAGGAAGTTAGGGGTGCAGCAATCCCTGAAAAATTTTCAATGAAACGCCTGTAGTATCCTGCCAAACCTAGGAAGCTACAAATCTCCGTAGGCGTCTTTGGCTCCTGCCAGTTCATAACAGCTTCAACCTTAGCGGGATCCACTTGGATACCACGCTCACTAACCACATGTCCAAGGAATTGGACTTCTCGAAGCCAGAATTCACATTTAGAGAATTTAGCATAGAGTTTCTCATGATGCAGGAGTTTGAGAATACAACGAAGGTGTTTCTCATGGTCAGCTTGGTTCTTCGAATAAATGAGGATGTCGTCAATGAAGACGATGACAAATTTATCTAAATGCGGCTTGCAAACGCGATTCATGAGATCCATGAACGCGGCCGGTGCATTAGTGAGCCCAAAAGGCATCACTAGGAACTCGTAATGACCATAACGAGTCCTAAATGCAGTTTTGTGTACGTCTTCATCTCTAACCTTCAGTTGATGGTAGCCTGACCTCAAGTCAATCTTCGAGAAATAACTTGCCCCTTGCAATTGATCGAACAAATCGTCGATCCTGGGCAAAGGATACCTATTCTTTATCGTGACTTTATTAAGCTCATGGTAATCGATGCACAGACGCATCGATCCATCCTTCTTCTTGACAAACAGGACAGGTGCTCCCCAAGGAGACGAACTAGGTTTAATGAAACCTTTAGCTAGCAATTCATCCAGTTGCGTCCTTAATTCCTTCATCTCCATTGGTTCCAACCTATAAGGTGATCTAGCAACAGGTGCTGCTCCAGGGATGATGTCAATTCTGAATTCCACTTGCCTATCTGGTGGCAAACCAGGCAGCTCTTCAGGAAACACTTCAGGGTATTCAGAAATGACGGGGATGTCTTTAATCTTGGGTTTTGGCTCATCAATAATCACTTGTGCCATGTAGATGACTCAACCCTTCTTTAAGAACTTAGAGGCCTTGAGCATGGTCACCTGCTCAGGCAATCCATACCAGGTAAGTGATTCGCCAGATGGCGTCTTGATCACCACTTGCTTTCGATTGCAGACAATCCGGGCCTGGTTACGAGATAACCAGTCCATGCCTAACACAATGTCGAAACCAGCTAACTTCAAAGGAAGTAGGGACAAAGGAAAAGAGTGGTTCTTAATGGATATGAAACATCCATCTAGTATGGTTGAGGCGGTTTCTATGGTGCCATCAGCTAATTCCACCTCATACTTTACGCTTAAGGTTTTAACAGGTAAATTCAGCAATTTGAAAAATTTATTATCTACAAATGACTTATCGGCTCCTGAATCAAAAAACACTCTTGCATAAACGTCATTTATAAGGAAAGTACCTGTTATCACATTGTCATCCTGGACTGCTTCCTTTGCGTCCATTCTAAAGACCCTAGCATTGGTCTTCTTAGCCTCTTCAGGCTTCTTGGCGTATTTAGGGCAGTTGGTTTTAATGTGCCCCTTCTCATTGCAACGGTAGCATGTTACATCCTTCAGCTTTTTGCAATCCAAGGTCTTGTGATCCTTGGACTTGCATATCCCACAAGCAAAGGTTTTTGGCTGAGTCTGTGAGTTCGACTCGAGTCTGCACTTTCCAAAGTGTTGTTTCTTGCAAATATTGCACTTGGGCTTCTCACCAGACTGATGCCCATCCTTCCTTGACTCAGACCCCTTCTTGTTGTGACCGTTTCCACGGTGTTTCTTGTTCGACCTCCGTGAATTATCATCTTCACGTTTTCTCTTCTCAGCATCTTTGTTCCTCAGCGATCTTTGCCTGACCGCATCCAGAGTGAGGGACAAGGATATGTCAGCTACCGATCTGAAAGTAGCTGGCCGGGAGGCCTTCACGCTTGCCTTTATCTCCGGGGCTAAACCACTGATAAAACGAGCTATTCTTTTTGGTTCCGGGGTTACCAGATATGGAACCAACCGGGACATTGTGTTGAAGCTCGTGAGGTATGCTTGACAGTCAAAGTTTGTCATCACCAATGATAGAAAATCAGACTCTATCTTCTCCACCTCATGCTGAGGGCAGTAATTTTCCCTGATAAGGGCAACAAATTGTTCCCAAGACATGTTGTACAATGGGATCTTCCCGGTGGCTTGAATCAGTGATCTCCACCAGGCTAATGCCTCGCCTTTAAAAGATTGAGACACAAACTTGACTATATCCCTCTCAGCGCACCCGCTGATATCCACTACCGTGTCCATCTCATCTAACAACGTCATGCAGTCAATGGCTCCTTTTTCCCCATTAAAATCCCTGGGTTTACATGATACAAAGTATTTATAGAGCAACCCTTGTTATGGGGTTCTTGATTTAGCACAACCTGTTGAGATGGAGCACTATGGTGGTTTGAGGAGAGTCGATCATCATCTTTCTTGGGTACTTCCTTCTTGGGAGGAGGCTTGCTATGAGCCTCAGACTGAGTTTTGGGCTTTGAGTGCGGTGCAGATTGGGTCCTGCTTCGAGTCCCACTATAATCTTCATACTGCCGCTCAAAGGCCCTTGTAACAGCACCGTCTACTAACGCTTTCAATTCAGCACCCGTTAGATTAATTCGGGCGTCATCATTATTCTCCACGGGGTGACTATTGATTTCATCAGAGTCAGCCATTTTAATTGAATTGTTGCAGAAAACAAGGACAATAGTTTACTTGGGAGTTTATTACGGAATTGCCCCTTAGGGTAATTCATTAACCATGGTAACAGAGACCATATTTGGTTAATTTATTAATCATATTTATTTAGGATTTCTATTATAATTTATCTTAATTATAAAAGAAATAACAGTTTTATTAGCACACAAGGCTTAGTCACATGGACAATTTGAATCATAAGCTATGATTTCAGAGAATCAAGGCTTTTAAAGTTTAAACATAGTTTATTACCTTTTTCGGACAGGGAGTCATAGCTGCCACTGTCTTTTGGCTCATGTAGAAATGAGTAAGGCCCGTAGGCATTATATTACCAACGTATGGTCAAAATATGATCATCTTAATTGATGATTTAAACCCATGATTCAGAGATCATTAAGTTGGGTTTGGAATCTTTAGAAAGATCCTTAAATAAAAAAAATGACGTATATGATTTTTAACGAATCACATCTGCCAGGAACGTTAACATGTTCACAGATGTTAACAGGGATTTGAATCTTTTAAACAGGTCTTACCATCTTGGCCAGGTCTTTACAATGACACTCAGGCTAGGTTTCACTCTTAAGATTCTTAATTAATATATAAAATAGGCAGATATACTTTTAAAAGGAATGATTTGATTTATTTATTCCATATATAATTTATTCCTGCATATAATAGCGAAATGAAATTTATAAACTTACATTCCATTAATTTATCAAAAGGTTACATATTGCCCTAAACGGGACTTTTCAAATAGACAAATCACCCACGCAGGGGTTTAAGCAAAGACTTACCCACGCAAGGGCTTAACAACAAACATAATAGTCCACGCAGGGACTTACACATACAATATACCCTCGTAGGGGTTTATAGAAAGATAGGCCCACGCAGGGGCTCAAAACAAACAAACATACATACCCACACAGGGGCTAATACAGCAAGATATGCCCACGCAGGGGCTCAACTGATACAAGGAGACTACAACAACAATGGAAGGATTCAGTGGTCCTTCTTGCTCTTCCCTTTGATTAGGCTTGTCAATCCTTGGAAGAAATTTTGTCGCTCCCTTCGGTCCCTGTGAAAGTCTCGCTCCACTTGATCCAACCTTTGAAGGATTTCTTCACGCTCTCATGGGGAGAACCTTGGCGGTTGCAATTGTTTCCGAATAATAGGTCTGGTAGGTATTTGGTACCCATGAGTCGGGTACCCAACTCCCCACGGAGCTCCATACGGTCCTTCCGGGTTAACGGCGTTGTGATTGGCCGCTACCAAGTACGGGTCGGCTTCAGCGTAACCATAGTCGGTGTAAGTCGGCGGTCCAAATGGGTTGTACCTCGTTGATCCTGTATATGCAGGAATTGGGTTATCAAAACCCATCGGTGGTGGTTGCGGTGCAACTGGATGTGAAGGTCCACCCATCTGTGGGTCTTCTTGAAGTGGCGGATAATGACTGCCACTTGATTGTCGAGGAGAGCTAAAATGAAAGTCTCCTGCTCGTGCAGACATACGTGCACCGGTTCTTCTTCGCCTCGTCGGTTGCGGAGGTGCCGGCTGAACAAGTGGCGGTGGAGGCGGTGGCGTGACTGCCACAAATCGTGAATCCACAGAGGGATCATGTTGCTGCTGCTGCTGGTGGTGAGGCGGTGAATGGTGAGGAGGTGTGAAGTACCACTTGTGCCGGTTAAACATAGCTTGAAAGCTGTCTAGACCACCGTAGGGTGATCCGTGAAAAGAAGATCCATCTGAGATCTCTATGGGATGGTTCAGTGTACCGCTCGCAGGTTCGACGGGATCTGTGTCCTCGTCCATATCCTCCGCATGATCTCCGGAGAAGTGATCATCTGGCCCCAGTGGGTTAAAACCCACGGGTTCTTGTAAGTAGTTGGCCGGGTTAAACTGGCCTCGGAAGGCAGGTGTGGGGTCACCAAAGGAGTTGTGCGATAATGATCGCTGAAGAGGTATGTACGAAGGTTGAGGGTTGTCGGGCTCATTTTCCGACCGTGGCCCATATGAGTTGTGAATAGGAGGTGTCGAACTGTGCGATACAGATCATCTAGCCAGTTCAAAAAGGTTCCTCCGGTTTTCTCTCGGGTCAGCACTCGCAGTGCTGGTAGGAGCTCGCGTGTGCGAAGGTCCAGCTTCGTGGTCATTGGGGGCGGTGATCGGCCCCTTGCCTCTTCCTCTACGTCGAAAGAATCTTGGCGGCATTCTTTAGTCCTGTCAATACAACATAAGATAACGACATGGATATATAAAATAAAGGACAACACAAAACAAAGTAGAATTTTTCCTATGTTATATGTCTAGACTCGAAAGTTTAGAAATGTACAATTGTGTAATTGAGATTAAACACAAAAGGCTAGTGTTTAATTCACTCAATGTTGGCTCTGATACCAACCTGTCACACCCCGATTTCCACGTGTCACTGGTGGGCCCGGTGGGGAGTATCGTGACGTGGTTGGCAACATAATAGTCAAACAACACAACATTTATATGCACAGCGGAAGCAATTTAAAGATATAATTCAACCGAATATAATATTGTAATATCAAATGTCACAATATTCAGAAGATTATCCACAGACAGATCGAAAATAAAATGGAACAATAGTTCAACAGACTTTAGGCATCTTAAGCTTGCGAGACTCTTTATTGATGCTAAGGAGACAATCCAGCAAATTATGCTTAGTACCTGCATTTAATCTTTTTGGGAAAATACGTCAGTTTACACTGGTAAATACAATCAACTGACTCATTTTAAAATGATTGAAAATTTGTTTGGATGCACATGGCATAAACATTTTATAAATTGGGAGAATTATTTAAATATATAATCTTGTGAACGAATTACATGTTCCTTGTGCATTCAGTAGCCCGGACGTACCGGGTAAAAGATCAATAGACACACCACATCAACTATTTATGCACTGACGAGTGTACGCCTACACTCCGCGCTTAGGTCGTGGCAATTTCGTAAAATGATGCCAAGGATATCCGGGACATGGTCATTAACCCCCAAAAGGCTTTAAGTAAACAAGACTTTTTAAACGGGCCGATCAAATTATTCAATTAACCACCAAACGATGGAAGATTTGATGCCCGATCAGGCGGTATTTTATATACCGTAACCCAAGCCCGTATAGGGAAAATAAGTTAAAAGTATTTACCTGAGCAAAGTAATAATCACAATAAGCAAATGCAAGTAGCTTTTACTGGTCCTCCTAATATGGAACGAAGGTTTATAATAACCTATTATAATCCTAACTGGTCTTTAATTAAGCTTAAGCTTAGACCGGTTAGTTTCAAAGATACGGTTCGTACGCACGATTAAGCGAAGACCGGATAGAATGTGATTTAGACCCGACAAGTTCGAAGACTTTCTTAATATGGGTATATTACACACATTCTGGATTTTGAGATAAAACCGATAAGGTTTGACCCGTTTCGGCTAATTTATGTAAACTAGTTACATAAACCGAACCGAACGCGTAATAAGCGTAACAGGTATCCGTAAGAGCCATACACAGGTTTCCTAAGTCAATATGCTTCAAATATGTTGTGACATCAGTAGGATGTCTTTTATTATGCCCGAAACGAATTTAAACACAAACTATACCCCGTAGGGGTAGTTTGGTCATTTACAAGGTTATAAAAGAGTTTAAGTATTAACCTGAGTTACAGGTCTGATGTAATCAGCAAAAATACTTATTTTACTAAGTTATAACAGTAGGATAAAGTATATATGTGAAATTTATCAATTATAACCAAACTATGCACCGTAGGGGCATTTTGGTAATTTCACATAAGCCGAAAAGCTCAAAACTGAAGTCTGAGTTTAACAAATTTTGCTTACTGTTAAAATATTATAATTTACCTCAAATATCAGTAGGTATCAACCTTTGTATGTTTAAAATAATTTTAATACATACTATGCGTTAAAAACGCTTAATTAGGCGATTAGAAGCCGTTTCCGGGTTCTATATTGAAAACTGATATTTTTATTATTCCATGAGGTTTAAAATAATTTATTTATCATATGTAATCAGTAGCAAAAGGTTTGGAGTCAATTAGATATGTAAAACTCATTTTATGGCCCGTAAGGGCAAAACCGACAATTACCGGATTAAGCCTACGACTATAAGTTATGCTCAGCCTAAAATTAATTAAAAATCTTCAAAAATCCCAAAATAATATATTACATCAGTGGGTATTAAGTTTGATATCAAAAAGTAGGTGTAATTAGACTAAGAAAGGTTAAGCAAACTTACAAGAGTCCTATGAACGACCAGAGATCACTTGAGAGAAGTCTTGAGCTCCAGAAATGATCAGGAATGCAAGAATGAAGGTGTAAAGGACTTGTTGCAACATAGTGGCTTTATATAGTACTTCAATCACCACAAAATGTTGACACACAAGTCTACAACTGACCACAATTCATCCACAAGTGTCCCTAGTGCTCTAGGACTGTTTAGGGGTCGCCCACAATGTGAAAATATCTGTTTTTGGTCGATTAAGCACATAAACAGGCTGCTGTCTGATGTTTCTGCATCTAATGGTCTGACGCGGCCCGCGTAAGGTTCTCTTAACCTTTACGCGGCCCGCCTGAGGCCTGAAGTCAGATTAAACATTTTCAAGTTGTTGCATAATTGTCTCTTGGCCTTTCGAAAGGGCAACCAACTTATTTTCTTGAAATTTGAGCCCTTCTTATTTACCTACAAGGGCTTTAGGACTTATCCCCACTTTATTTAGTCCTTGATCACTTTGTTATTACCCGAAAAGTCATAACTTTCAACGTTGACGCTTTAACCCCTCGCATACGAATTTGATCATAACTTTCTCATATGATAACGAAACTTTATGAAATTTATATCGTGTATTCTAGTGAGCATAAGTAACGGTTACAAAGCCTCGGGTTTGTCAAAAGGTCACTCAGAGGTATAACTTAAACATGTTGACACATTTAACCACTGTAGTTTGTAATCTCTCACTTTCTTTCATATTTAGCTTCGTATGATCCATGATTTATTTGTTTGAAGGTACGAGCATCATGTAGGGTTAATGTACAATATATTTATTCACTGTTGACATTTAGAACTCGTATATTCACATACTTTCCATGATTGTCAACTTTAGTCCTTTTATAACATTCTTTCACACGTTCAAACATATGACACGTGTCAACACATTATAGGACGTGAATTTTTGAGGTGTTACACTGATCTGGGCAGCTCTCATGCCCTGCATAAGGAATGGGCTCCTCTTACGCGCCCCGCCTAGACTGACTTTCAGAAAATGTCAGTTTTGGTCCCTGAATGTGTAAAACTTGCTTTTCGATGCAATTTTGACACGTTTAAGCCCCGTAAACCTTATTTCAAGGCTCTATAATGAATTTAAAGTATATGGGACATGAAACATGCTCAAAAACATCTCGGATGTCGGTTCGTTTGGCCGTACGATTGTGTTGTTCGGTTAATTACGATGAAACATGAACGGACGCGAAAAACGATCCAAATTACGCGACGAATGGAATTTTATCATGCCAAACACTAAAATAAAGTATTTAAATAATTAAATAAATTTTTGGATGTCCCGATATATTCAGAATGTAAGATATGCGCGAAAATGCAAACTTATGCATTTTTTGACGCTTTTAGTCCTTTTGATCAAATAAGTTTATTTTTGCACACCAAACACCTCAAAGCCTATTTCTAAGCTATGTAAAGGATATTTAGGGCATGTTTAAATTATGATTAAGTTCCGGAATGTTCGTTACGATACGAATCAGCAGACTTTTCCAGTTGACGCAAATAGTCCCTGCGATCGAATAAACTTGATTTCAACACACCAAACCCTCAAAAACTTATTTCTAAGTTATGTAAAGGTTATTTAAGGTATGTTAAGCCCATGTCACTGTTCCGGAGTATTTTTTGCGTTAAAATGATTACGTTTATGCATCAGTTCGTGTATAATCTTCCAGAAAGCGATTTAGAGCTCGAAATCGAACAAGAACTGATATGTGCAAATGATACACATATTTATACAAATACCAAGTATGAAACACAATATTTCATTGATTTGGTATTTGTTTGATGGTCGTAGAGACACAGATGTCACACTGGCCTCCCAATCCCACTGGGAAACAAACCTTCCTTTGCCTTTATCCCATTGCACGACGGCCAGAAAACCTCAGTTTTCTTGATGTTAAGCTCAAGCCCAAACTAGGTCCCTCAGACCTAATGATATCCAAAGCCTTAGACACTTCAACAACGTCTCCTATAATTGTTCCATCATCCAAATACCATGCATGGAAATGTAAGTTACAGCATTCCCGTACTCGTTGAATGAGAGGGTGCAAAGCTAAGGCAAAAAGGAGGGGTCTTAAGGAGTCTCCTTGTTGAACCCCAGTGGTGGAACCAATGTACTCATCGCTGACATTCAGCCTTGTTGGTTGTCCATATAAGAAGTTGACCCATGGGGAGATTGACGAGCATCAGGAATGAACCTTATGAATGAGAGTCGTTCTTTCTAGAAGGTTGAAGGCATTAGATAAATCAACTGTAAACATAGCCAATGATCCATCTGACTTGAATTGATTTAAAAACTTGTTCGCGCTATGGAGCACAACCTCTGCCCCACTAGGGATCCCAACCCTGAATTGGTGATCACCAAGGTAATTGGCCATCTCTTTCCCCACCTTCCTCATAGCCACCTTAGAACCTGGCCTCCTCTAAATAGCTCCCATGGCTGTAGGCCAAATCCCATTGTCCGACTTTAGCGATGGGGTTAGGGGGCAGAAGCAACAAACTCTGCTAAGGCCCTGGGGCATCATCATCCCAACCACATGTTGACCACCTCAGTAATAGCCCTGAGTAAACAAGAAGTAATTACACACCCCTCCCCACTAAGGGCGTCCAAAATGTGTTGGGCCCTTAGCCCATCCCTCCCACAAGAAGTCCCTTTTAGGAAGAATTTAATTCACCCCAGGACACAGTCGGCTTCCACAGATAAGGGGGATCTGCAAGTAAAGAGGCAGGTAAATCAGGAGGCGGCAGGACAGGGTGTTTGTCCACCAGCGCCCTCATAGTAGCTCCCTCGAGAGGTGCAACCCTGGAAGAACATAAAACCTTAACCGCAGCAGTGAAGTGTCCATCAGCAACATTCCGCAAACATTGCTTAACGTTAACGTTGACACTTCCATCAGAGTTACCAAGCTTAAGAGAGCCTTCCTCGGGCCTAATTCCCCCTCCAAGGTTTGGTTGAAAAGGGATAGGATGAGTTCAGCGAACCCGAACCCGCTCCCATCTCCCCAAGCCACTAGGGCCCGCTGAATACTACGACTATGCAAGGACTTCCTATTCCCCAACCTATGATCTTGTCTATTGGAGGGCCTGAACACCCGCAAGGTGCAACATGGTAATAACAAGAGTTTAACCCACCCCTCAACAGACTCTGGCATAGCAACCACCTTGCATAACACAACAGTTAAGGCTTGAGCAACGCCATGCAACAACTAAGAGGGATACTCTTAATTAACTCACAATTAAAATGAACTTTTTCATTTTTATGTTGGAAGCTTTGAGTAGAAGAAATTGGGTTCGTGGTTAGCGTAGTAATGCTATAATGTGTGAGTGATAGAGAAAGAAAGTAAATGAGCTTAAAGAGATGGGAAGTTCCCACTACATTTAACTTATCTTATCGAAGGATATATGGAGTTTGTGACAAATATTTAACCGATATGACGATAAGATAAGTCTACTCATTGAAATTGAAGGATGAACATGTGCAATTTTTAATATAGATAAAGAAAATCTAGAAAGTACATAGAAGTAACTACCTATATAATGGATTTGCCCAATATACTGTCACACCCTGATATTTCCCCTTATTACCGGTGGGCCCGGTGGCGAGTATCGTGACGTAGTTGATATCATCATAGTCAATTTATCACAGTTCAATGCACAGCAGAAGTCTAAAAGTAATAATATTACAAACCGATTCGAAAGTAACATAAAGTATTACACAACGGATTGTAAAGGATCCACAGGCGTATCTAAAATAAAAAGAAATATTGTTCAACAGATTTAAGCATCAAAAGCTTGCAAGACTCTTTAATTGATACTAGGAGTAGCCAGCCCATTTCGCTTAGTACCTGCACTTAACCTTTTTGGAAAATACGTCAGTTTACACTGGTAAATACAATTAATTGACTCTTTTTGAAAAGTGTTTATAAAATTGATTTAAATGCCCAAGGCACAAATATTCTTTTATAACTTGGGAAAATTATTTAAAAATAATATTGTAAAAGAATTATGTGTTTGACATACATTCAGTAGCCAGGGTTAGAAGTACCGGGTTAAAGATTAATAGACACACCACGTAATATAAACTCACGGCGAGTTAGTCTCAACAAGCGGGTACATCTTTTTACATACGCACTGGCAGGTGTATGCCTACACCCTGTGCTTAAGTCGTGGCCATTTCAATGAATGAGCCAAGGATATCCAGGACATGGTCATTAACTCCCCAAAGGCTTAAAACAAACAAAACAGATTAAACGGGTTATCTCAATTATTTAACCATTATTTGATTAAAGATTCAATACCTGACCAAGCGGTATTATTAAATACCGTATCCCAAGCCCGTATAACGGAAAATAAGTTAAAAGTATTTACCTGAGCAAAATATAATTTAATCTCAGCCGTATAACAATCAGCAAGTACAAATGTCTTTTACTGGGCTCCTAAATCTAGAACGAAGGTTTTTAATAACCTATTATATTCCTAACGGGTCTTACTTAAGTTTAAACTTAGACCGGTTAGTTTTAATGAAAGGTTTACGGTTCAAAACGCAAGATTATGCGAAGACCGGATTAGAATGTGATTTAGACCCGACAAGTATGAAGACTTGTATAATATGGGTAAACTAAACATATTCTGGATTTTGAAGTGAGAATGATAAGGTTTGACCCGTTTCGGTTAATTGATGCAAACTAGTTACATAAACCGTACCGAACGCGAAAAATGCATAACGGGTAACCAAATGAGTCATGAACAGGTTCCCTAAGTTAATATGCTTAAAATGTGTTATGATATCAGTAGGATACCTTCCATTATGCCCAAAACGAATTTAAAATCAATTTAAGCCCCGTAGGGGTATGTTGGTCATTTTAAAGATTATAAAAGAGGTTAAATAGTAATCTGAGCTTCTGGTCTATAATGATTAGTAAAAATATTTATTTTAGTAAGTTATATCACTAAGATATCATACATATGTGAAATTTATCATTTATAGCCAAACTATGCACCGTATGGGCATTTTGGTCATTTCACATAAGCTTTAAAGGTCAAATTTAGAAATCTGAGTTCAAAACTTTTACTTACTGTTAAAGTATAAAAATTTATTCATAACATCAGTAGGTAACAAGCCTTAGGTGCCAAATATGGTTTTAAACCATACTATGCGCCTAAATCGCATAAAAGTCGGTATTTGACTGATTAAGGAAATCTGAGATTTTGATCAGCCTTTACTGTTTAAAATAATTTATTTAATATATAAGATTAGTAGAAAAAGGTTTGATATGTAAAGGATGTGTAAAACTCATTTTATTAGCGAAAAGGGCATTATCGTCAATTACCGAGTCTATGCGAGAACTCTATGTTATGATCAGTTTAAAATTTAATAAAAATTTCCAAAAATCCCCAAATATTATATTATATTATATCATTAGGTATAAAGTTTGGTGACAAAAATTGGGTTTGAATGTGATTTATGCTAAAAATGCCATTTAATTAATAAAAAGACTTCAATTTACGATATCGAGCATAACTCCTAATTTAGACCATAAACCGATGTCAAATTTTTAGGATATGCTTATAAATCAGTAATAAAGGTTTTTGTCCTCTCACATTTTCAAAAATCTCGTTTTTATATCAAAAGGGCATAATGGTCAACAATTAAGCATTTAACGGAAACATGCAAATGATTCAGATTTAAAAGGAACCATATAGTATAATCTCAGAGGGTTATACTAACATGTAATATGGTCCTAATGGAACCTTAAGGCATATCTAAACTAAGCTAAATCGGGTCAGAACTGAAAGTCAAAGCAAAAGTCTACTTTTGCGACTTTCGGTTACGAACCGAGCCTAAACTCAGAATTGTCGGGTTGAACATGCCTAAACATGTTCTTATATTATTTACCAAGTTATTTTAGTGTTTAAACATGTTCCATAACCTCTGCATCACTAGTTATGAATTTATTTGAGAAAATAGATTCTGTTGACTTTTTATTAATAAGTTTGACCCGACAATTGACCAAGTTAGAGTGGAAATCAGTAGGTGCCCTTTTAAGGATTTATTACCTACATAATTACCAACTCATAGCCACTTTCAATTCGAATAATGGCTAGACCATTAGTGATTAATCACTAAGTCAAAGCTTAATTACGAAAGCTTTGACTTTTGGTCATTAAACTAATAAAACTTAAACTAGAGAGGCTAAGAATGCTTACAAGAATTCTTAGCACGAAATATGAACCGAGGAAAGCTTCCTAGAGCTCCAAGGGACTCCAGAGAATGAGCTGTGAATTGATTTTTCAAGTGTGCAAGTGAACAATTGAAAACAAGAGCTTTATATTGGAAGTTTGAGTCTCCAAGATCAATCCATATGTCCCTATGTTGCTCTCAGATGTTCCCAGGTGTCCCTAGTGCATGAAAAACCATTGGCACAGTCCCTGGTATCGAAATATTGCAGGCAAAGGCGGTGTAACAGGCTGAAACATGCAGCTATCATGTTTTTGGTCGCTGGTGCTGCTCACGCGGGCCGCGTAAGACTCAGAGAGAGTCTACGCAGGCCGCGACACTCCCTCTTGACCGGATAACATCTTTTAAACTTTGCAGTTTTGGACCCTAGTCCAAAATAAGTTTATTTAACTTTCGTTTATTGCACTTATGACCCCCATAGTTAACTTGTAAGGGCCTTGGGTCTTAAACTAACTCCGTTAAGCTCCTGGTTAGTTGTACGATCACCCGAAATGTCTTGTTTTCATCGTAACTCCACGAGATTACTATCCATTATTCTTGAGAGTAAAATATACAATTATTACAATGTTTTTGGGATCGTTAAAAGGTCACTCAGAGGTAACATTTAACATATTGACACTTTTAACCCCTATGTTTCGTAAAATCCTTATTTTAAGCTCAAACGACTTCAAATTTTCGACAAATTATTCATTAAAGAATACGAACATCGTATGAGGTTAATCAGAGGCACAAGAATGGCATGTTGACATTTTGGATCCTTTTACTAACATATTTACATTGTTTGACAATTTTAGTCCCTCCAGATCAATACATTACACGTTTAAAGTCCATGACACGTGTCTTCATTATATTGGTCGTGGTTTTACGAGGTGTTACATCCTCACCCCCTTAAAAGAAATCTCAACCTCGAGATTTACTGAAATAAATGATGGTACTTTTGTTTCATTGTGGATTCAACCTCCCACGTGTATTCTGGGCCTCTTCGGGCATCCCATTTTACCTTCACAATCGGTACATGCTTCCTTCGAAGCTTCTTAACCTGTCGATCCTTGATCGACAAAGGTTTTTCAACAAACTTTAAGCTCTCATCTATATGCACATCCTTATGTGACATGGCTAGCGATTCATCAGCTAGACACTTCTTCAAGTTGCAAATGTGGAACACATTGTGAATTCCACTGAGCTCTTCAGGCAGATTTAGCTTGTAAGCCACTGTTCCGACACATTCGATGATCTCGAATGGTCCTATGTATCTTGGCCTTAGCTTGCCCTTCTTTCCAAAACGCATCACCCCTTTCCAGGGTGATACCTTAAGTAACACTTTATCACCTACCTCGAATTTCAGAGGTTTACGCCTTTTATCTACGTAGCTTTTCTGCCTATCCCTGGCAGCTTTGAGACGATGACGTATCTGCACAATCTTATCTGTCGTCTCCAGGACTATATCAGGTCCTGTTAGTTGGACATCTCCAATTTCCACCCAACAAACTGGCGTCCTACACTTTCTTCCATACAAAGCTTCGAAAGGTGCAGCTTGAATACTTGAATGATAGCTATTATTGTATGAAAATTCGATCAATGGAAGTTGGTCATCCCATTTTCCACCTAAATTAAAAACACAGGCTCGTAGCATATCCTCAAGTGTTTGAATTGTACGTTCGCTTTGCCCATCAGTCTGAGGATGATAAGCAGTGCTGAAGTTTAATTGAGTGCCCAATGATTGCTGAAAGCTTTTCCAAAAGTGAGACGTGTATCTAGTATCCCAATCGGAGATAATAGATATTGGCACTCCGTGGAGAGATACTATCTCATCCAAGTACAGCTGGGCTAGCTTATCTGAGCTGTGTGTTTCTTTAATAAGTAAGAAGTGAGCTGACTTGGTCAGTCTATCCACTATAACCCAAATAGTATCATTCATATGCTTTGTCCTTGGTAACTTAGTGATGAAATCCATAGTTACCATTTCCCACTTCCAGGTGGGAAGTTCAGGCTGTTGTAGCAAACCTGACGGCTTCTAGTGTTCGGCTTTAACTTGAGCACACGTCAGACATTTAGCCACATAAGTGGCTATAGATTTCTTCAAACCTATCCACCAATAATTTGCCTTTAAATCCTGGTACATCTTATCACTGCCAGGATGAACAGAATACTTGGAACTATGGGCTTCTTGAAGGATCACATCCCTAAGTCCTCCATAGATTGGAACCCATATTCGTCCATTCAATCTTAGGATTCCATCCTTGCCATACGATAACTGTTCAGCAGTTACTCCTAACTTCTCATTCGGATAGTTAGCTTCTAATACGGCTTCCTTTTGAGCGGCTAATAACCTTTCATTCAAGCTGTTCTTTAATTCAATGTTCTTGGCATTGATTCTAATAGGCTTAATCCTTTCTTTTCTACTCAAGGCATCGGTGACTACATTCGCTTTGCCTGGATGATATCGGATTTCACAATCATAATCATTCAGTGTCTCCATCCATCGACGCAGTCTCTTGTTAAGATCCTTCTGGTTAAACAGATGCTGAAGGCTCTTATGATCAGAAGAGATCACACACTTAGTACCATATAAATAATGCCTTCAAAGTTTTAGTGCAAACAAAACGACACCCAACTCCAAGTCATGGGTGGTGTAATTCTTTTCGTGCACATTTAATTGTTGTGAGGCATTTACTTTGCCTCTTTGCATGAGTACATAACCCATTCCAGTGTGCGATGCGTCGCAGTATACCACAAACTCTTCCATTCTTTCAGGCAATGTCAAAACCGGAGCATTGCTCAACTTGTCACACCCCCAAAAGACCACATGCGGGAACACCGCGGGACGTGTGACGTACCAGGATCCAACCACCAATCACATTGAACTATAGCATATATGTAAATAAAAACTTTCATTCATTATCATAAAGTGTTACAAAACATTAGACGTAATTCATTGTATTCAACGGAAGCATAACTCTTTTGTTAAGCGTTTCATAAATCACATGTACAAAACCGTTACACTTGTGTTGCGATTCCAAGTATCTTGACCCATGACCACTCCAGCATCCCAGACAGCAAGTTCCAAATGATATAATCTATAGACCTGCAAGCATGCAGACAAGTGTGTCAGACGACGCTGGTGAGTTCAAAGTTTTGTTGTCGTGTTTCAATACCAGTTACCCGTTTAAAGCGTTTCACAGTTTCGATGATTTGATTTGATGTTGTTATTAATTCGATTATCGTATGTGGCTACTAGATGTGTTTGCCTAAACCCCAATGCCTCTATCAAAGCATTGGTCAAATGGTCAAGGTAATTAGTTCACGCCCGTCCTTCCGGCCCGGTGTGAGGGTGCCAAACCTAATAGCGCTATCAACTAAATACCTCGTTGCCTTACCGGCAACAATCGGTAGATGTAAGGGGTCTTATATAATAGAAACTGAGTAATAACCAACATCCCATTAACATGCATTCCTCCCTGGAACGTTACTCGATATCCCTTCCCGGGATGCATGCTTGGAAAAAAGCAGTGAACTCACCTTAGGTTTGCTCGGTAAGATTAATTGCTTGTTTACAGTTGGTCAACCAGATCCTATTACGGTTACCATACAAATCAGAATCATATTCAGAAATGCACATATTCTAACGAGTTGTAAACACAGATGGATCATCTCATAGCACATATGGCATGACAGTCAACGCAAGTTCATATCGATAGTTGAAACACATACAGTTTAAGTGTGCGACCCAACGAAAATGGCCCACTATGAGCGTACGGCTCTAGAATAATGTACAAGTACATTGGATGCTAATCCACATCCAAGAGTGTGCGACAGAGTATGGTGTGCGGCTCGCCCTATGCGGCCCAACACACCTAGTCCCCTCGGAAGTATGGGTGCAGCCGTTATCCTTCCAAACAAAACATCTTTCATAATATTTTCCACGCATAACACATATAGAAAACATTCGAGTCACAAGCATTTTGTATCGCAAATGAATACACCAAAAGTTCCATTTAAATCGGTCTAGCACATATCGAATACTAACCAACCATATTTGATTCTAATTAAATAACCCAATAGACTTCTTCAATAATCTATCCGCCTTCACATGTTCAAGTAATAACAGGTCACCCTTTAGTGAATAAATTATCATTCAAATCGAGTATCCTATCGATTTTCCAATAAATCATACAAGTATTCAAGTTGCATAATATTCTAATCTAGCCATCACATACTGATCACAAACATCATGTTTATAATATTAGTTTAACACCTACACATGACAAGATCAAAACATTATCATTCCTCTCTTTAATTAGTTGACATAATGCGTTCAACTATCACTGACAACATTAATAGAATCTAATTAAACATTCATCACATGGGCCGCCATTTATAATAACATCTCCTCATTGATGTGATACATCAATTGATTTATCAATTCTTTATCATTAACATTTGCTAATACCAACATACCTAGCCCTAGTCTAACACAACCACTTGCATGTTTTCATATTTGGGTTCATCCTATCTCATCGATACTTTCGCTTTGATCTTTCTAAGACTAAAGGGTATGGAGAGCCTCATCCCCAACGGGATGGGCCGCCACGTCAGCGCCACGTAGGCTCGGCTTAGAGGGGATGGACCTAGGGGGTGGGGGATGAGCCCCTTTATATATATATATATATATGTATGTATGTATGTATAGATGTGTGTGTGTTAGAAGAGAGGAGAGAGGCACGGCTACACCGGCTGTGGGGAGTCGGTCTTGCCGAGCCGACCCTATGGGGGGTGGTGTGGGGGACCGGCGCCGGTCCTAGCCGGGCCTCAGCCGCCCCCCATACCCTTTAGTCTAATATATGCTCTGCATCATCGATTAATACAATGCCAACATATAATAACTATTCTATTATATGCACCCTACCCCTATAACATCTCATACAAGCGTAAACCACCACAACAGTCATGAAGCGATGCACTTAATCAATCAAGAAATCATAGTCGTTCATGTATAATAAAAAGTGTTCACGTATAACAAAAACAATCAATAAAATTAAACAAGCATAAGGTAGTACCTACCGAGATAATATGGAAGATATGGTGATGATGATCATGACTTGGGGGGGGGGGGGTTCTACTACCGTAGCAACTCAATAAATATAGGGTTTGTTATTTTGGATTTAGAGATATGCAAACAGCTTACATACATGAGCCCATGTAATGTTAACAACTAACACAAGTGGGCCAATCCTTGACCTTTCTCGCTACATAACTTGGGCCAAAACAATGAAGATAATCAAAAGAACTAATTGGGCTTCAAAAGGTTTATGTGGGCCGATATTGTGTGTAATGTAAACTAAACAAGTAACTGGTCCCCATATATCACCTATTTGGGCTCGATCAGGCCCAACATCAATCCAAAGCCTACATGTGATTGAGTTGGTTGGGCTTTGGGTATGTGTGTCAAGATGCGGCCCGACATGATTAATCCTAGTACCCGGCCCAAACTAGAGCGTATATATATATATAACATAAGCGATCCAAATATGCCCGGCTCAAACGCAAGAAATACGAGTCCTATAAATAACAAGTTGTTATACTAGCACAAAAACGTTCAGCACAAAGAAAAGGGGAATGAATAACGAGCAATTAGAACCACAAGATTAAACGACACTGACCTCGAAGTTCGGGTTTTCATATCATCCCCAACTTGAAAGAAATTTCGTCCCGAAATTTGACAAGTAGTACAGAGAAGTGAGGTGATAAATCAAGATTGTTGCGGATTTTCCTTAGGTGCCACATCATCCCCAACTTGAAGAGGAATTTCGTCCCGAAATTCACCAGTTTTACCAGAATTAGATTGGTCGACAGGAAAAAGTTGAGGATACTTGAGCTTCATCTGATCTCTGCATTCTCACAGGAGCTTCGATCCACGTCGTGAGTTCCAACGAACTCTCACGATTGAAATTCGACTGTGTTAACAGTGGGTTTCTCAACAAGGGTATCACGAGTGTTGCGTCAAACAGGCGCTTCCTAGGTTCGAGACATAAATGACATCGTGTACGTTATCTAGTTCGCCAGGTAACTCGAGTTTGTAGGTTACGCTACCGATTCTTCCCAGACTGTTGAATGGTCCATTGTGACGTCAGTTAAGCTCGCCATGCTTCCCAAGCATCCCACACCCTCCCAGGGTGAGACTTTCAACACGATATGATCGCCTACAATGATCTTCCAGCATTTCCCAAGTTTTTCAGCTTTCTTGACGGTCATGCGTTGCCGCCAATCGACTCCCGATCCAAACAATCTTCCCAAGAGTTTCGAGTACCAGTCCTGGACCAGTAATTAAGTTGTCCACCATCTTAGTCTAACATGAAGGTTGACATTATTGTCTATGTAACGCCTCAACAGAGCTGTCTGGTTACCAAGATGATAACTGCCGCAGTAGTACTCAACCATAGGTAAGAGTCCTTCAAATTTGCACCAAAGCCAGTCACACACATGCTCACAGCATGTCTTCGAGTGCCAGAAAAGTTTGTTTTCTCTGATTGTTTGCCCAACGGTGATAAGCAATGCTCTGGTCCTGACGTGAGCCAAGGGTGTTGTGTATTGCCTGACATAAATCATGCATAGATCAATTCAGAGGTAACAAGAGTTGGCACCTCGTGCCTAAAAGCCGCCTCTCTCAGAGGAACATTCAAAACTGTGAAGACTTGTCAGTTTTCTTGATTGCAAGAAAGTGTGCTGGTAACGTGTGTCCATCAACGATCATCCAGGTGATAATGTTTCCGCTTCGAGTTGTAAGTAGACCAGTGATAAAATCCATGGCAGTCTGTTCTCATTTCCATGTATGCGTTTCTGGTTGCTAATATCCCACCTTGACTTTCCCACAAGTCAACCATCGCTTTCATGCATTGCTACGTGGGCCTTCAGGCCTGGTCATCTGTACATGGTCTTTAGGTTTTAATTTATCCTATCAAAAATCAAATGAATGGAACATCGTAACCCGTGGGCTTTGCCTGCACCAGTTCCCTAAGGTTGCTGTGTAGTGAGGTCCATATTCGTTCCATGAAGTAGCAAATATCGTCCGACCTGCCAATAGTTGATTCCCCATGCCCCGCATGGGTCAATCTTGAGAACTCTCTTCCTTCAGTTCTTCAATTTGAACAAGGCGAGTCTGATCAGGTATGTTAAAGTCGATAGCGAGCTGCAAAGCTCGTGCACGTCCAGATTTCACGGCCGTATTTATTCAAAAGTTCCACCCATCGTTGCCATCACATATTTAGCTCTCTTGAAATAAGGGTACACGGGAGGCTCTTGTGATCGGTCTACGTGGTGCATTCGGTACCGTCCAAGTAATGCCTCCAACTTAAATCCAAGGACTATGACTTCCACCACAGGTCGTGACTCATGTAGTTCTTCCTGTAAGTCCAACACTGGGCCATCTCCTTCTCGTGTTGCATCGATGTGTAACTCGGACTCTGATTCGAACCATCATGGTATACGGTCAGATCATCGGTTCTTTCGGATAGAAGTGATGCTCAGTGCGTCGTAGGATTGGGTTTCAAAAGCTGAAAAGGCGTCCTCCTGTTTCGTCTCCCAAAAGTTCACAACACCCTACTGTGCTGAAGAGATTGAAGCTGTGAAAACCTCGAAAGTCCTGTGATGAATCTACGATAGTAACTAGCTAGACCAAGAAATTACTGTATCCCTGATGGGCTATTCGGTGCCGATCAATATCTGATGGAAAGGGTCTTTAGCGGGATCTGCATGTATTTCCACTTCGTCGACTTAGCAACCAAGGAAGCGTACCTCCCAAATCCTGAAGTCATACTTAGGTAAACTTCGCGTGGAGTTGCTCCTCCCCCAGGGTTCTATAATAAGCTAAAAATGCCATCCATGATGTTCCCTTCTCCTGGAAATGATCCAAAACGTCATCAATAACCACGGTCGATTCATGTGGTCCATAAAGCGGCTGGTGCGTTGATCAACTCAATGATCAGGATGTACAAAGTCGAAATGGCCGTATTGCGTTCGATATGCCGTTCTAAGAGAATTCGCCACTTGGACTCCCTTCTGATGATAGTTCGTTCGTTAGTCAATCTTTGAATAGAAGTTCGACCCTCGCAATTGGCCAACAGGTTATCAACACATGGTCGAGACGAAGGGTTCTTGACTGTCACCTTGATGGGTTTTTGATAATCAGCACACATGTCTAACGATAAAGCTTATCTTCACGGGTATAATCAGGGCTCCCCGAAGCGAAAAACTAGGTCCGATAAAACTTCTGTCCAACAGTTCCTGTAGTTGATTAAACAGTTCTTGCAACCCTCCTGGTGCTAGACGGTATGAAGTACGAGTAATCAGGGCTGCATCTGGCGCGAGATCAACTAAGATTCTTCTATACAATTGTGGAAGTTGACCGGTAAATTCTACGGGCAGAACATCGAGAGAAATCATGAACAACTGGTGGATCCTCAATCCTCTCTTCCTTAACCCTAACATCAGTAACTGTTGCTAACGTAGTGGGGTAATCTCCCTGTAGATACTTCTGGGTCTTCATGGCTTAAATGGCGCTAACCTTTGTACCACTCCGATGCTTTAGAACAAATAACGATTTTCCACACAAAATTTTCTCCTCACCGGGTATGTCTGCGCGATTTCCGCATAACCACTCAACACTAACTACTGCATTGTAACTATCAAGGATAGTAGAAGGAAGGTCGATGTCGAACGCTTGTCCCACAAGGTCGAGTTTGCATCCCAACGATCATATTAGATTTCATTTGACTTGTCATCAGTCGGTTCCACAATAGGTTTGGTTTCCAGAAGTATTAGGGTTGAACATAACAGAGACGAAGCGATTAGTTACTCAAAACATACAAGCTACCACGTTGCGGTTACACATGGCGTTACCCATGCCAATCCTAGATACCCTTCCATGAGTATCATTTCCAGTGTTGTTTTCGTCACGAGAATTCTTAATACTGTCGTCATTCCCTTGGTCGTTGTTGTCTTGGTTTAACAACGGCCCATCCATGTCGTAGGCACCTTCATTTCCATACTGAAGGCTACGATTACTAGCACCTTGATGTTGCCATGACTGTTGCCTTTAACGTCGTTGCTTGAAACGGGGTTCTACGATCTTTCACCAGCCAAGTCCATCTTTTCACATTCTGTGTCGCATCTTAACGTGTCGCTCACTGTGCTGATAGTCACACATTCCACACTATAATCTGCTGTCATCGCTTATGTCCCGATTGATTTGTAAGGGTTGGCTCCCATAAGTCGCTGACTAGTGTTAAAGATTCGGTTGAAGTCAATCTGCTGGAGTTCGTTGCCGGTAATCAGGGTTCTAATACTAGAGTCGGTGAGATACTACGATTATCCTCTTGTCCCTCGATCTTGCAAGTTGGTCGAGTAATACACAGTACGTTGCTAGGGTGTTGCCGAAACGATCGCACTTACGGAATCTAAGGCGTCAATACGTTGAGTTCCAGTAAACGATGGTAAGTGAGAAAGGTATATACAAATCATTCAATGCTGCGGCATCCAACTCAGGGATGTTCATACAGGCACCTAACGTTCTACGCAGTTCGCTAGGCGTTCAGATGGGTGTTCAGGTAATACTCGATAACATCGAGATTCGTAAGGATTTAGAGAGAAGTGAAAAGAACACGCTCAAGTAGGAGACAATCACTGCTACGACTCCTTTAGACTGTTGTGTTTCACATTATTCAAATAACAGAACGGAACCCCCTTTTCACTTGTTAAGCCTCACTGGGACTCACATGCACCCCACATTATTATTATGTGTGCACCCATAATAATAAGGCAATTTGCATGCTTATCTCAGTGCCTCTTAACTCGCGCTAAAAAGGTTCCCCGAATCCGAGCAATAAAACAGATGACACCACATCATAGATCATGAAAGTTCAAGAAGAGTCGCACTCTTAAAACACGTAACATGGGTTGACAACATATAACTCATACTGTAGTGCCAAGTGTGTGTTCACGTGTGATGTTATTCGTAAGTGTACACTAGATATACTATGCAATAGTAAACAAGAGACGAACCTTGCAATCTGGAGCTGAGTGTCATGGTCGCATTCACATTTTTCAGAATTGTTCGGTTATAGTCTGGTTTTATAAAAACGTTTTAAAACCAAGTTCACTATAACCAGTGGCTCTGATACCAAACTGTCACACCCCCAAAATACCACATGCGAGAACACCGCGGGACGTGTGACGTACCAGGATCCAAGCCAC
The DNA here is from genome assembly GCA_030545235.1 of Helianthus tuberosus. Taxonomy (NCBI): domain Eukaryota; kingdom Viridiplantae; phylum Streptophyta; class Magnoliopsida; order Asterales; family Asteraceae; genus Helianthus; species Helianthus tuberosus. The sequence continues at coordinate 193,340,066 of CM060412.1, read as the reverse complement.
CAATCACATTGAACTATAGTATATATGTAAATAAAAACTTTCATTCATTATCATAAATTGTTACAAAACATTAGACGTAATTCATTGTATTCAGCGGAAGCATAACTCTTTTGTTAAGTGTTTCATAAATCACATGTACAAAACCGTTACAATTGTGTTGCGATTCCAAGTATCTTGACCCATGACCACTCCAGCATCCCAGACAGCAAGTTCCAAATGATATAATCTATAGACCTGCAAGCATGCAGACAAGTGTGTCAGACGACGCTGGTGAGTTCAAAGTTTTGTTGTCGTGTTTCAATACCAGTTACCCGTTTAAAGCGTTTCACAGTTTCGATGATTTGATTTGATGTTGTTATTAATTCGATTATCGTATGTGGCTACTAGATGTGTTTGCCTAAACCCCAATGCCTCTATCAAAGCATTGGTCAAGTGGTCAAGGTAATTAGTTCACGCCCGTCCTTCCGGCCCGGTGTGAGGGTGCCAAACCTAATAGCGCTATCAACTAAATACCTCGTTGCCTTACCGGCAACAATCGGTAGATGTAAGGGGTCTTATATGATAAAACTAAGTAATAACCAACATCCCATTAACCTGCATTCCTCCCTGGAAAGTCACCCGATATCCCTTCCAGGGATGCATGCTTGGAAAAGAGCAGTGAACTCACCTTAGGTTTGCTCAGTAAGATTAATTGATTGTTTACAGTTGGTCAACCAGATCCTATTACGGTTACCATACAAATCAGACTCATATTCAGAAATGCACATATTCTAACGAGTTGTAAACACAGATGGATCATCTCATAGCACATATGGCATGACAGTCAACGCAAGTTCATATCGCTAGTTGAAACACATGCAGTTTAAGTGTGCGACCCAACAAAAATGGCCCACTATGAGCGTACGGCTCTAGAATAATGTACAAGTACATTGGCTGCTAATCCACATCCAAGAGTGTGCGACTGAGTATGGTGTGCGGCTCGCCCGATGCCGCCCAACACACCTAGTCCCCTTGGAAGTATGGGTGCAGCCGTTATCCTTCCAAATAAAACATCTTTCATAATATTTTCCACGTATAACACATATAGAAAACATTCGAGTCACAAGCATTTTGTATCGCAAGTGAATACACCAAAAGTTCCATTTAAATCGGTCTAGCACATATCGAATACTAACCAACCATATTCGATTCTAATTAAATAACCCAATAGACTTCTTCAACAATCTATCCGCCTTCACATGTTCAAGTAATAACAGGTCACCCTTTAGTGAATAAATTATCATTCAAATCGAGTATCCTATCAACTTTCCATTAATCATACAAGTATTCAAGTTGCATAATATTCTAATCTAGCCATCACATACTGATCACAAACATCATGTTTATAATATTAGTTTAACACCTACACATGACAAGATCAAAACATTATCATTCCTCTCTTTAATTAGTTGACATAATGCATTCAACTATCACTGACAACATTAATAGAATCTCATTAAACATTCATCACATGGGCCGCCATTTATAATAACATCTCCTCATTGATGTGATACATCAATTGATTTATCAATTCTTTATCATTAACATTTGCTAATACCAACATACCTAGCCCTAGTCTGACACAACCACTTGCATGTTTTCATATTAGGGTTCATCCTATCTCATCGATACTTTCGCTTTGATCTTTCTAAGACTAAAGGGTATGGAGAGCCTCATCCCCAAGGGGATGGGCCGCCACGTCAGCGCCACGTAGGCTCGGCTTAGAGGGGATGGACCTAGGGGGTGGGGGATGAGCCCCTTTATAAATATATATGTATGTATAGATGTGTGTGTGTTAGAAGAGAGGAGAGAGGCACGGCTACACCGGTTGTGGGGAGTCGGTTTTGCCGAGCCGACCCTATGGGGGGTGGTGTGGGGGACCGGCGCCGGTCCTAGCTGGTCCTCAGCCGGCCCCCATACCCTTTAGTCTAATATATGCTCTGCATCATCGATTAATACAATGCCAACGTATAATAACTATTCTATTATATGCACCCTACCCCTATAACATCTCCTACAAGCGTAAACCACCACAACAGTCATGAAGCGATGCACTTAATCAATCAAGAAATCATACTCGTTCATGTATAATAAAAAGTGTTCACGTATAACAAAAACAATCAATAAAATTAAACAAGCATAAGGTAGTACCTACCGAGATAATATGGAAGATATGGTGATGATGATCACGACTTGGGGGGGGGGGGGTTCTACTGCCATAGCAACTCAAGAAATATAGGGTTTGTTATTTTGGATTTAGAGATATGCAAACAGCTTACATACAAGAGCCCATGTAATGTTAACAACTAACACAAGTGGGCCAATCCTTGACCTTTCTCGCTACATAACTTGGGCCGAAACAATGAAGATACTCAAAAGAACTAATTGGGCTTCAAAAGGTTTATATGGGCCGATATTGTGTGTAATGTAAACTAAACAAGTAACCTGTCCCCATATATCACCTATTTGGGCTCGATCAGGCCCAACATCAATCCAAAGCCTACATGTGATTGAGTTGGTTGGGCTTTGGGTATGTGTGTCAAGATGCGGCCCGACATGATTAATCCTAGTACCCGGCCCAAACGAGCAATTAGAAGCACAAGATTAAACGACATTGACCTCGAAAGTTCGGGTTGTCACACAACTTTTGCTTAAGAATCTCAAAGGATTCTTGTTGCTTAGGACCCCAATCAAACTTTATATTCTTGCGAGTCAATGAAGTTCGGGGTGCAACAATTCTTGAGAAATTTTCAATAAAACGCCTGTAATATCCTGCCAGACCCAAGAAGCTGCGAATATCTGTGGGCATCTTCGGCTCTTGCCAATTCATGATGGCTTCAATCTTAGCGGGATCCACCTGGATACCACGCTCGCTAACCACAAGTCCAAGAAATTGGACTTAACGAAGCCAAAACTCACATTTTGAAAACTTGGCGTAGAGCTTCTCTTGCTGAAGAAGTTTAAGAATACATCGAAGATGTTTTTCATGATCGGCCTGATTCTTGGAATATATAAGTATGTCATCAATAAATACAATGACAAACTTGTCCAAATAAGGCTTGCAAACGTGATTCATGAGATCCATGAACGCTGCTGGTGCATTAGTGAGCCCGATTATTTAATAAATTAAAAATTTATGCCCGGGCCTATAGGAACCATATTTAGTCGCAACAGGTTAACAAAAATAGTTTTTTTTTTTTTAATTTTTTCACTTTTCTCCCCATTTAGGTTAATAAAAATGAAAAAAAAATGATTTTCTTTATCGAAACCAAAATTAGTCGCTACCCATATTTCCCCAAAGCGGGATATTTTCCCTCCATCCTGCCAAACCTATAGCGACGAAATTTAGTCGCTATAGGGTTCAGAAAATGAAAATTTGTGAAAAAGTTGTTGCCACCAACGTTGCTACATGTTGTCTATCGCGGCGACACAGTTTCGTCGCTAAAGGGTTTGTCGCAAAATGCCAGATTTCTTGTAGTGATAGTTTTAGAAGGAAAATTAGGTTAAATTGCACGATTTATTGAAATTTGAGAAAAAGAGAATATTTGAATTTAATGAAAGTAGTACCAACTTAAATGAAGGTTTTGGGGACTGGAACCTCCTAAAATAGACTTTATTAAAGTAGTATCAAATTGAAATAATCGCTATTTTTTTAATAATTTTTAGTTTAATTCAGAAACACATATTATTTAACCTTTAAAAAAATCTATATATAAAGTTTATTTCATCTTATATGTCTAATATATAAATTTTATCTACGAACACATCTTATCTGAATAAAATGGTTGTCTCATTACATGGTATGCTACGAGACAAAAGAGGGACCGGTGTCACGAAAATGAAAAATGCATTTATTATTGTCAACATATTTAATTCCATCTATTTTAACAACTGTTTTAGTCGATATTTTTGGGTGTCAGAAAGCGATTGATCTTCGTGTTGTAAGAGATGGAACCCGATCGTTCACTTCACGTTGCTTCGCTTGTATCCTTTGGGTTGTGATCATGATGTATGTTTTGAACTGGTTTCGCATTAGCATTTGTTGCATGGATTGCATTTGGTTCATTTGAACGAAGGCGTTGGGGATTTGTTGGAAACCCGAGAAAGAAAATTGCGATGTCGACCAACTCGGATCCATTGTTGGATAGTAGCCGGGTACCGAGAAAACGTTCGGGTTTAGGTTTGTGTTTGGGTTTGGGTTTGTGTTCAGGTTGTTTGGATTGTATGGATCCATGGCAAAATTTACAAAAAAGATTGAAGATTTTTATAAAGTTGAGAGAGAGTTTTGGTTGGAATGTTTAAAAAATTGGGTGAAAGATGTGTATTTAAAGAAAAAATAATTAATGATTTTTTTTTTAAAATAGCCGTTAGAGAGGCATTTAATTCAATTTTTTAATTAAAAACTAGTCAACGGCATATTTTTGAATTGTGGAGGCACGGCAAGAACGTCTTGTGGAAGACGGGGAAGGATGTAGGGGGCTGTGTGCTGAGGCATCGCCGGCCCTAGGCCGCTCCCCACACCGATTAATCTAAGAAGTGTATGAAATATATCTAATTAGGGTGATGTTATCCTACAAAGAGTGTTTAATCTAAGAAGTGTATGAAGTGTTTTACATCTTTAGATCTAATTTTTAATGGCTGAGATCAAAATGGAAAAAATGTAAGTTGCGTTTTAATTTTTTATAACTAATTTGAGTTGAGACGGGTATAAGCGTCTATTACATCATTTAAAATTAAGAAACCGTTTTCCAACCAGTACCTGTTATCATCAAGTACAAAATAAGAGATTCTCTCATACTCCACAGTTCTCCTCCACCATTGTTGTTGTTGTTAGGGAGACTCAAAAAACGCTCTACATGACCCGTGCTAATTCTCGGCTACAACCGTCATCGATTTAGTTTGTTCATTATTGCACATAAAGAATACCGAAAGAAGACACGGTTGAAGTTCTTGTTGACGGCACCGGTTCAACTAACTTTGTATCATAGAAAATTGTAATTTTATATTTATTATTATTCATTGTATATTATATTGTACTAAATTATTTACTACGAATAAAAAAAAAGTATCATTATCACTGTTTTATTATTTATTTAATATCTTAAATTTAGATACTATATAGTGAAAAGTTAGTTAAAATGTTTTGATATATCACTGACCAACCACTGTAGTATTAGTGTATCACGAGCGGAACCACTTAATCATATCCATCCCCACTAGGCATAATATCTAATGTCAACAAATATGAAAAAAACCCTCGTAGGAATCGAACTCAGAACTTATTGGTGTCAAAGTTTTATCACACCCCAAGATGTCACTAGGCTATAAAGCCATGTACAACCGTTTACTTTTCATTCATATCTTAAAGTTAGAAATGATCATGATCCTTTTTGGCATGCATTGAATTTTGTTTTTAAATTTATACATTGGTTGTCACAAGGCTAATAACTTGCAGGCCCACAAGCCTGTAACAAGGCAAAAGAAGGTCCCCCTGATGTGACCAGAAGACGTGTAGATGAGGGAGCCTCGAAGAAGAAAAGAGGGTCATTATTGAATGTGACTAGAAGATGTGTAGACCAGAGAGCCTTGGAGGAGGAAGAAGGTGATGATTTATGGAGTGCTGTAATTTTAACCCATTTATTAATTTCAAATAGAGTAAATTACGATTTTGGTCCATTTGGTTATCTCATTTTTACCCTTTTAGTCAAAAAAATAATTTTTTAATATCTCAGCTTCCAACGTCTTTTTTTTTTCTAACCCTTTTGGCCCCTAACACTAACCTCATCCATTAAATGTTAGGGGCCAAAAGGGTTAGAAAAAATACGTTAAGGGCTAACAGAGTTAGAAAAAAAAGATGTTGGGAACTCAAATGTTAAACAAATTCTTTTTTTGGCTAAAAGGGTAAAAGTGATATAACCACAGGGGCCAAAATCATAATTTTACTCTTTCAAATACATAACAATAGGATTAAATTTGGTTATTTTAACAATAATGAAGTCTTACATCTGCATCAATGACTCATATTACACGAATATGTGCTATGTTAATATTATTACCAGCTTTTTATGTTTTTTAAGTGTGTTAGTATACAAATGACTTTTGTTAGTGCAATATGTATATACATTAATATATGGCGTATTCGTAGTGTCACATAGCGAATTTAAGTGACAGAAATAGAAATTTTCAGTTATTTTTTGTAATTTTTAGTTTAACATGTAATTTAGTTTTTCTTCAAAAACACATATTATTTAACCTTTAAAAAAATCTATATACAAAGTTTATTTCATCTGATATGTCTACCATATAAATTTTATCTACAAACGTATCTTATCTGAAAAAAAATGATTGTTTCATTACATGGTATGCTACGGGACAAAAGAGGGGCTGATGTCACGAAAATGAAAAATGCAATTAATTTTTGTTTAAAAGAAGACCCAATTGCTGGACAACATTATTATCGTCAACATATTCAATTCCATCTATTTTAACAAATGTTTTAGTGGATATTTTTGGGTGTGAGAAAAAGATGTATCTTCGTGTCAAATCAAACGAAGACTTTTGAGCTTGTAAGATGGATTTTATGTAGAATAATGTCTCAAGAGACACGTATCATGTACATGTCATGATAACAAAATTTAATTGTTTGCTTGAAATTATAAAAATTAGTTAATTCAACGAGTGAACCAACACTAGTGCTCTAGTAGTGGTTACGGGTATTTAAGTTCCACCTATGATGGACCCGAGTGAGTTTTTTTCTCTAGATCTCAAGTTCGAGTTTGGGTGATAGGTTTCTCATTGAGAGGTTTAAATTGGGGATCTATTGTGCGAGGGAGCTCTCTAGCGCGGACCCGGTTAAGGCAACGTATGCTAGACCTCTCGACATTCACGAATAACTCACACCTTTAAAAAAAAATTTAACTCAACGAGTGATAGTAATTTCAGCCCATTTATTTTATTAATTAATAGGGTTTTCAAGTTGTTTCTTTATTTTATTTATTTTGACCCGTTACCCAACTCCTCTTCCCACCCAGATTTGGCACCTTTAATGCTATTGTTATGAATTTAAATGTCTATTTTTTTTTAAATAAATTTAGTTATTTTAACAATGATGAAATAGACTCTACATCTGCATCAATGACTCTTATTACACGAATATGTGCACTGCATATTTTATCCAACGAATCTAATCCAAGGTGTCCGTCATTATAGTATATAATTTCCTTTACCTTGATTTGTTTTATTCTAAGTTAAATTTTGACATTTTCACTTCATTTTCTTGTTACCTTTGTCAAAAAGAGCTGGTGGATTACAAAGATGACGAGGATGATGAAGACTACAAACGAGAATCAAAAGAAGGTTTATTTGCTATAACCTTCTAAGAAACCAACAATCAATGCATAAATGAAACCGTATCATGAAATTAAAGGGCTTATCAGCCCATCTGAAAATAGTAATCACACGAGTAAATTCCCTGAAGAAAAAATTGTTATGGGCCACTAGTGGCCTATAGATATAAAAACCCCTATATATATGTGCACAAAAAGTTGGTTTGGGATCGATGAACAAGTCGGACCCAACCTACTGGAAAAACTGGTTTGGGCACGACCGGTATCGGGTATAGGGTATAACCTGGACCCAACCTGTTGGAAAAACTGGTTTGGACACGACCCAACCTGTAGTTTGGCATAGGTTTGGGACTTTTGTGAATTAAGAATTAGAACCGGTTTGGGTTTGCTTAAAAACCGGTTTTAACACTGCAAACTGGTTTTGAACCCATCCGAATGATTTGAATGGGTTGAGTTTTTCAACCCTGAAAATGGATCCGAACCGGTTTGTCCCATTTAAAAATTAACCAATTCAGTTTGAGGGTCAATTTTCTATAGTGAAATTAAATGACTGAATTTCAGTTATTTTTTTAAGGAAAATTGGTTTTTAATAAACCAACCTTTGCCCCATTGGTAAATAATAATGCTACCTACAGATTTGGTAATTAATAATCCTACGTTTCAATATGTTGGTACTCAATAGACCTACGTTAGTTTTTTTTAACTGAAGTTAGTTTTTAACTTTTATTTATTACACAAACAGTCCCTGTAGTTATAATTTACTAGTTTTAAGTTTTATTTATTACACAAACAGTCCCTATAGTTATAAAAAAAATCATAAAAATAAAAAAAAAATCTAAAAAATCAAAAAAATTTCAAAAAAAATCATAAAAATTCTAAAAAAATAAAAAAAATTCTAAAAAAATCAAAAAAAATCATAAAAATTCTAAAAAAATCAAAAAAAAATCTAAAAAAATCAAAAAAATCATAAAAAACCGTTTCGACCCGTACCGTTTCGACGCGAACCGTTTTCGACCCAGACCGTTTCGACCCAGACCGTTTTCGACCCGGACCGTTTCGACCCGTACCGTTTCGACGCGTACCGTTTCGACCCGTACCGTTTCGACGCGTACCGTTTCGACCCGGACCATTTCGACCCGAACCGTTTTCGACCCGTACCGTTTCGACCCGTACCGTTTCGACGCGTACCGTTTCGACCCGAACCGTTTTCGACCAGTACCGTTTCGACGCGTACCGTTTCGACCCGAACCGTTTTCGACGCGTACCGTTTCGACGCGTACCGTTTCGACCCGAACCGTTTTCGACCCGTACCGTTTTGACCCGAACCGTTTTCGACCCGTACCGTTTCGACCCATATCGTTTCGACCCGAACCGTTTTCGACCCGTACCGTTTCGACGCGTACCGTTTCGACCCGAACCGTTTTCGACCCAGACCGTTTCGACGCGTACCGTTTCGACCCGAACCGTTTTCGACCCGTACCGTTTCGACCCGAACCGTTTTCGACCCGGACCGTTTCGACGCGTACCGTTTCGGCCCGAACCGTTTTCGACCCAGACCGTTTCGACCCAGACCGTTTTCGAAAACGGTGGTGGCGGTGCGGTGGTGGTGGTGGTGGTGGCGGTGGTGGTGGTGGCGGTGCGGTGGTGGTGGTGGTGGTGGTGGCGGTGGTGGTGGTGGTGGTGGTGGCGGTGGCGGTGGTGGTGGTGGTGGTGGTGGTAGCGGTGCGGTGGTGGTGGTGGTGGTGGTGGCGGTGGTGGTGGTGGCGGTGCGGTGGTGGTGGCGGTGGTGGTGGTGGTGGTGCGGTGGTGGTGGTGGCGGTGGTGGCGGTGGTGGTGGTGGTGGCGGTGGTGGTGGTGGCGGTGGCAAAACTGGTACGCGTCGAAACGGTACGGGTCGAAACGGTACGGGTCGAAAACGGTTCGGGTCGAAACGGTACGCGTCGAAACGGTACGGGTCGAAACGGTACGCGTCGAAAACGGTTCGGGTCGAAAACGGTTCGGGTCGAAACGGTACGCGTCGAAACGGTACGGGTCGAAACGGTCCGGGTCGAAAACGGTCTGGGTCGAAACGGTCCGGGTCGAAAACGGTTCGCGTCGAAACGGTACGGGTCGAAACGGTTTTTTATGATTTTTATTGATTTTTTTTTGATTTTTTTAGAATTTTTATGATTTTTTATGATTTTTTTGATTTTTTTTAGAATTTTTATGATTTTTTTGAATTTTTTTGATTTTTTAGATTTTTTTTTTATTTTTATGATTTTTTTATAACTATAGGGACTGTTTGTGTAATAAATAAAACTTAAAACTAGTAAATTATAACTACAGGGACTGTTTGTGTAATAAATAAAAGTTAAAAACTAACTTCAGTTAAAAAAAAACTAACGGAGGTCTATTGAGTACCAACATATTGAAACGTAGGATTATTAATTACCAAATCTGTAGGTAGCATTATTATTTACCAATAGGGCAAAGGTTGGTTTATTAAAAACCAATTTTCCTTTTTTTAATAATTTTTAGTTTAACATGTAATTTAGTTTTTCTTCAAAAACACATGATATTTAATCTTTAAAAAATCTATATCTAAAGTTTCTTTCATCTTATTTGTCTACTATATAAATTTTATTAAAACGTGTCATATCTAAAATATTATAAGTGTCTCGTGATATTTCATTTTGAATATAAATCAATTAGTGGGTTACACCCGTGCTCTGCGCCGGGGTGACCCATTTATTAATGAAAGTGTAGAGGCAATAGCAAAAATAACGTTAATGGCAGGAATTCGTTTGATATTGGTTCGGTTCATTAAGATAGAGACACATACCGAAAGATAAAAAAAAGTCATGATACGACCAAAAAATACCGAGACGTGTTTAAATCCACCGAAACAATAAAAACGAATATCAATTTCTGTACTAACGTTGTTCGGTCAGTATTAGACTGTTCGTTTTGTTACATGTACAACATCAGGTTCAATTGAAACTTAAAAAAGAAAAAGAAAAACCAAAAAAATAGAAAAGAAAAAGGAAAGATGAAAGAGAGTTCGTAAAAGACAAAAATCACAAAAGAACAACAATCACTGTGGCTAAAAAGTTCATAAATTATATATATAATAATAATTTTATTGTAATGATTAGTTTGTTTAGTAAAGACTTCTATTCTATTTATCATATTTATGCTAGATGTTTTAAACGTAAATCCAACTTACATAGAATGTTTCGTGATAAAAGAGGGGCCACGAAAATAATAAATATAATTGGTTTGTTTAAAAGAAAACCCAATGGAGGGACCACGTTACTATTATTAAGAGGGTCTACATATTCACACACCTAAGGGCCTATTTTCACACCTTCAAGACGTCTCGTATAGGTCTAAATGACACATTTAAGGTTTAAGCCCCCAACCAGTTGCTCAACCTCGTACCACGTCAAATCAATCACTTCATACGCCGGTTACAGGGTTAGACGCCCCGTCTTAAAGAAAATGGTAATTAACCATTTGAGAACTATTCTGCTCAAATGGTTAATTTTCATTTTAGCTCTGATTTAGGCATAGACTGGGGTGTCTCAGGGCTAAAATGGTAATTTGCCATTTTGTTTAAAAAAAAATAAACTCCAGGGGCTAGACGCCGTGTACAGGGCTAGACTAAGTGTCTAGGGTTGTTTAAAAGACTATTATACCCCTGAGTTAGGGCTATACTGAGGGCAACACAGGGCTATAATGGTCTTTTGGACCATACTAGACGCTCAGTCCTACCCTGTACGCGGTATATATATTTTTTTTTCTCTTTTTAATTCCAATAACACTAATATTTATTATAAAAAACTCATATTAATATCAATAACACTAATATTAATTATAAAAAACTCATATTAATTATAATAATACTAATATTAATTATACAAAAATCATATTCATTATAATTATAATAACACTAATATTAATTATACAAAAATCATTCTTCCGATTCACGGTCAATGAAATTAATACTCAGGTTTGGGTTTGATTTCGACATTAATTATAATAACACTAATAATGTTTATACAAAAAATAAAACTATTCATCAAAAAACACATCGAATTACCCCACCAAAACACCTAGTTCTTCACTAAAAAAACATCACCCTTCAAGACGCCCCATTTAGGTCTGTATTAGACGTATACATCTCATAAATTCAATGCCTGACACCCGGTTCAGAACCCCTTAAATTCAGTGCCTAGACGCCCCGCCTAGACATATACGAGGCGTCTAGGGCACAAAAGTGTGCAAATAGGCAAGCCGGGTGTGTGAATAGATTGAGCCTATCAATAAAAGTTGTTTTAGTCGATATTTTTAGGTACCAGAAAGAGATGGATCTTTGTTTCATATCAAACAAAGAATTTGGGCATTAAAATTATAAGGCAGGACATCAAACGTGGGAAGTTTCTTATTGGTTTTTCTTCCTCACTCTCGAATAGGTGAACTTGGTTCGTTCAATTCTTAGGGAGAAGAAGGATGGGAATGAATGGGAAGACTGGAATAGTCTCTTCATTAGCCGGAAGGAATTAGTCTCCACTAGCCTTATTCGAAGAACGAATAAGAAAAGGCTTATAGTTGCCATGTGGGCCACAAACTCATTATGGAGTCCACTTGAGGCTTATAATAAGCCTATTTTTAGCTTGCAAGATAAACGTTATGTGGAATAATGTCTGAAGAGACCACATATCATGAACATGTCATGAGAACAAAATTGAAGTGTTTCTGTGAGATTTTATTGCTTGAAAATATAATAATTATTAGTTAATTACTAATATATATTGGCCCCTAATGTCAGGTTATCTAAATTCGACAGAACAGAGATTTTATTCGGATGAAGGTTTCATTTTTCTTCAAAACACATCCAAAATCCAAGTTTTACGTAGGCTTTTCACTTTCACTCTTAAATAATTTGGATATTAAAATAATAAGAACAAGACAAACTAAAATGCTATATTATTATTATTATTATTATTATTATTATTATTATTATTATTTTTCTTTTATAAAACTAAAGTGTTAAGACTAGTTTAGCTTATTAGGAAAACTATAGAGGTGAAAACAAACGAACTTAATCTCTGTATATTGGCTCAACCTACGAAACGCTTTTAGAGCATCTGTCATGGACATTCACAATTTCTCTCTTATTCAGGGCCGGCCCATGGGCCATTATAGTGAAGCTAGGGGTTTAGGCCCTCACTTGATTAGGGCCTCCTATTTTGAAAAAAAAAAAATACATAAGTAAACTGGGCTTATAAACGCGAAACTACGAGAGGAATGAAAATTTGGAACTTGGGCCCGTGCAAAAGCACCTAATCTAATTAGTAATCTGTTTCTGCACTATTGTTCTTGCCCTCACCTATTTATTTTTGGTATATTTAACTGTGAACAAAGTATCCTATCCTTTTAAGAAAGAACTATTTGTTATATTCTAGTTTAATTGTGTGTGTTTTATTTAATATTTTTGCGATAATTGGCTACATTGTACCTGAGGTTCAATCAATTTCTTTATTCATGTGCAATAAACCCTCTTGAAAATATGAACCGAAGGGTATTTAGTACTGGCCGATTTTATAATCAAATTAATGATTAATGAGGTTTGTTTCTCCATAAGATCATACGGTGTATGCGTGGAAAAGTGGTGTGGAAGCCACAACCAAGTTTCAATGGCGTTGTGGTTGGCGTGGGGCGGGAGGAATTCCACCAGTATGGGGGTAATTGTGTGGGTGTGGTGGAGGCTCTTGATTGGTGGGTGTAGTTTAGGTTTGTTTTGATGATTGATGTTTATTTATTTATTTTTTCATTTTTTTTCCTATTCCACGCCATTTCCCACAAGTGTTTTTTTCTCCATGCCACAATGCTGACTTGGTTGCCACATGGCGTTTCATGCCCATTCTTAATGCCCTCCCACACCGTGTGGTCTAACTATATCCCACAATTCTAAAGAATTAGACAATTTATATTGTTTATTGTTTATGGTTATTTACATTGTTTGTTATTAGGCATTATCAGTAAGTAACTGTGCAAGTGGCAACCCAAATGCAACATGAACTTTTTTTCTTGGTAAGTTTATCTTTTTACCCTTTTACTATAGTTGTTTATATTAAGCATGTTAATCTCACCATCTTACATATGAGTTTACATGTAGGACACAATGGTTCAGAAAGGCTAATCCACCATAGTTTATTTCTACTCTAAGTCTGGATGGTGAATTGATATTCATTATAAAGTTCTAATTATTTCCAGGAAGGAAGCACTGGATGTTGTTCATGTTATCAGAGAGAATCAAGAAAATGCTTTTGCAATGCTAGCAGCTGTCAGAGGGGACAATTTTAACCCACGACCGAAGGGGGTGAGTTGGGTGATACTTTTTGTTTACTTTTTGTTCTAATGGGTTAAATGGGTAAATTTAAATGAGTTGAAAGACACCAAAGTGTATTCAAAATACTCATAAATTGTTTTATTATAACAAATTAGTTTGTTCTTGTAAACATATAGTTATTGTAATGATATTTGACACATTAATTATTACTAAGATAAGATTAAAAAAGAGCCAAAAAGTGTTCGCAATTTGCAGGTTGCATTTCACCGGTAATTGTTGTCAAGGAACCTGTTGTAGTTTCGACTGAAAAAAAGGATCTTGATGTACCGGAATTGGAAAAAAAACGCTCTAGGAAAAGGTTCAAGAAGCTATGACGAACCCGTTGCAGTTTTGATTGAAAAGGAGGATCTTGGGGACCCCAGTTGGAAAAACAATCAATCGATCACATCCATTGTTGAAGAAGCTGATTCAGGTACGAGTGAAAAGGAGGATCTTGGTGCACACATCTTGGAAAAAAATGCTTAAGAGAATTCAAATCCAAAGAACTAAATTGTGAGTGTGGGGTTTTTAAAATATAAAGAGTATAAAAAATGGTTGTAAGTGGAGGAGAGAGAAAATGTTACTGTTCATCTGTATATTTGGGGGGACACTGTTCACCCACTATAATTTTTTAATATATATTAAAAGTGGTTGTGAGTGAAGGAGAGAGAAAAATGTAATGATAAAGGTATAAAAATATTATTTAATTGAAAAGGAGAGAGAAAAGGTATTTGTTTTTAGTGGAAATATATTGATATAGAAGTTGTTTTTTAGTGAAATGTATGTATAATTTTTGGGGGCTGGATGTGAATGCTCTAAAACATCAAGTTATACAACAAAAAGTCAACAATGGCTATAATCATCTTGTTGATGATATAAGCACTTAAACAATTAAAGATAAAAGATAACAAGAAAACCTATTTTCAAATTAATTTGTTTATATGTATATGTTTGTTTCAGTGCTCTCTACAGCTTCAAATCGACTGAAAAGTCAACTCATGGAAGTCACATGCAGGAACATCTGACATTTATGACACTAGTGGGGATGTATGTTCTTGAGCCCGATGTATTTGCTTTCTTTTAGTGACATGAGCTGAAGATCTGAGTGGATAACACTAATTTGTAAGTACCATCCAATAAATTGATCAACATCTTTTTTCTAATCTTCATCTTATATGCATGCACACCACGTGTTTGATAAAAGTGCTATATGAGTTTTTGCCGAATAGACTTTCTCCGTATTTTGTCGTATCTTTGAGTGCTTTAAATTTTGTTTCTGTACTTCAATCAGTTTCATGAGATCAAATTACTTGGTTTCACTTGGCATATGCAGCCAAGTAACAAGCTTAGTAACAGAGGTACAAGAAGAACGCAACCTATTGACTGACTAGTAAATTTCTACTTATTTTAAAATTATTTAAACAATCCTGGATGGTTGACAGAGCTTCTACCTACACTAGTACATTTATATACTATTAAATTGAAACATGTGTGTGCATATTTGGTTGTAACTTATGCTTTATTGATTGTATCTTAATCAAATATAGGTTGTAAGTTGTGCTTAAGTGGTTGTACCTTAATCAAATAATAATGGTTTCATTACCTTACCAAATTCAATCTGTTTTGTATGCATGTTTGGTTATAAATTGTGCTTAAGTGGTTGTACCCTACTCAAATAATGGTTTCATTATCTTACCATATTCAATCGGCTTGATCCATTCAAAGATGTGTTGTTTTATTTGTAAATTATTATTATTTATAATAATCTAATTTATTTAGCCAAAATCTTGTATAAATATAATTTGCAACATATTGATGCAATGGTTGTTGTAATGTATGCATTATGGTTTATATGTTGGTAATGATATATGTTATATATAGATTACGATGAACCTGCTAAACGAGAAAAAATTGACGCGAATTCATCATAACGCGCGAGTCCTAGATCAACTTAGTTATTTTATTCTATGTTTTACGTTTCGGTTTAATTTCTCCGCGTTAACACCGCAACTTCAGTGTCGGTGGTCGCTGACATTAGTGTCGCATTAGTGCACGCCCCCGCCGTAACGCAGGGGGTGCTTAATGCTAGTTACTACTTATTTTAAAACTATCTTATTGTTGACTTTGTTTTTTACACTTCTGATGGATAGATATTCCCGAAGCTTGTTTATGTCAAGCACTAAACTCATGCAAGTGGCATTTTTAAAACTTCATCTACTAATTTTTACCAAATTTTGCCAGAGAAGAATTTTTTGATACTAAGTTGATACTATCTTTTCTGCTGTTCAATCAGTTTCTGTGTATTTATATGATTTGTCACAAGTCGAAGAACTAAGACAATAGTTTGAGTATGTTATTATCACTGTGTTCATACTGATTTACACGTATTTTATAGGTGAGATGGACTATTA
Source organism: Helianthus tuberosus (assembly GCA_030545235.1). NCBI lineage: Eukaryota > Viridiplantae > Streptophyta > Magnoliopsida > Asterales > Asteraceae > Helianthus > Helianthus tuberosus. Next base: position 193,323,897 of record CM060412.1, on the reverse strand, counting down.
AAGTTACAAAACAGTTGAGATTACTCGCAAAAGACGAAGATGGGATGCTTGCTGAGACAACCTCGTATGATGCAACTCCACTATATGATGAGAAGCTCACTCGTTACGACTTGTATAAGGAACATAACGAGTAAGCTTTCCTGTTTTCACGCATACTGCAAAGAGCTGTCCAGATGTATATGAATCGTGCAAGTAACATTACACAACCACTTTTTATAGCTGGATATTGTGTTTTAGTGATCTTCATTCTGTTATTTGTGGGTTTTGAGTGTGTTTTATGGCTGAAATTGTGATGTTTTATGACTTTGTACACTTTGTAGTAGGAAAAATGAACTTTGTAGCTGAACTCCACCCCACCGACACTTATTAGATATTTAATTTGTCGGAATTTTGAAGTATTTAATTAAATATAAAAACTAAAAACACTAATGAAGTATCGAACACAAACGAACACGTTACCGAACGTTCACGAACATAAACGAACGAACACGACATTTGTTGATGTTTGTTCCTTTAACTAAACGAACCAAATTTCTTGTTCGTGTTCGTTTGTTTAGTAAACAAACGAACAGAAACGAACTTCCCGCCGAACGATTCACGAACTGTTCGCCGAACATTTGGTTCGTTTGCAGCCCTAGAAGTAAGTCATTGAATCCAAGGTTAACTTAGGCTAAAAATATGTTTTTCGAAGCTAGAGAAAAAATACAAGTGTTGACTTTGCGGTCAATGTTGACCAATAAGTCAACGGAAGTCTCACTCAGCTTGTTGGTCAGATGTTGATGCCATATAGGGATGACAATTCTAATACTGGGCTTGTAAATATCGGATTAAGTGGATTTTTTTTCTACTGGACCATGTTTAATGCCAAAGTGTATGGTCGTTTTGGTAGTGTTGTTGACTTTTTGCATCTGTTGACTCCAGATTAAACATACGCCTCTATAGTTGTTGACGTTCTACACGAATCAACAATGATCTGGGCAATGACTTTTTTTTCTCTCCCTGTGGTTTGGTCATTTTAACGGTTTTGCCCCAAACCTTTAAAAATAGCCAGTTTACTCCCTGATATTTCTATTGATTCTCTAATATACTCCCCTGCTTTAACTCTGTTCATTTTTGTAGTTAAAAGTAAGGGCACTTTTGTATTTTCAGTTCAAAGTGAGGGTAATTCAGTACTTTTACATATTAATATTCTATTATTTATTTATTTATTTATTATATTACCTACAAAAATCCAATCCATTTCTTATTTATTTATTTATTATATCACCCATTCTAACCCTAGCGACCACCACCAGCCCCCACCATCTCCATCCCAGCCGACCACCACCATTAACATCCCAGTCGGCGGCCACCACCTGAAATCGGAGCCGGCCACCACCATCTTTATTTCTCTCTCTCTCTCTAACCACCCCACTATCATCATCACCTGCTTTGACTATGTAGTAAATAAAACAATCCTTCAACAGCAAACCAAAAAAATCGAACATCAATTTCACCACCACCTCCATGAACCGCCGTCACCATTAGACACCACCACCTGCACAAATCGCCGTCACCATTTCTCCTTATCTCTCTCTTTCTCTTATACCTTTTGGAAGCCACCACCACTTCCACGCCACCGTTGTCGATCTAGATGAACAGATCTGGATCAGAACCGGAGAAAAAATAGATCTGAAAAACATCCTACACGTCCTAGAAATATAAAAAAGCAAAATCCTTTCATCTCTAATTTCAGATTTAATCAATGGTGCTATAACTATGTTGGTTCCGTTTTGTAGAAAATCTTGTCGGCCGGGACAGAAACAAGTGCTTCGACAATGATCTGGGCAATGACTTATCATTAAAAACCCTAAATCATTGAAGAAAGTTCAACAAGAAGTGAGGAAAGCAGTCAAATCTGAAACGGCGGCGGTGAGGGTCACTGGCGGTGACGATGGTGGCGTTTGTTGTCAGTGTAGAGTTGGTGGGGATGGTGGCTGTTGGTGGTGATCTGGTGGTGGCTGGTTATGGTGAAGAGGGAGAGAGTATAGAGGGAGATGGTTCTGTGATGGAGAAGAGATAGTGAGATGAGAGACTGAGAGTGTATTTATGTGTTATATATTACTGAAATACCCTTGCTTTTATTTATAAAATTACTGAAATAACCTTTTAGTTAACAAATATTTTGGATGGAGTTGGAGGCGGGGAGTGAAATCATGAAAGACTTCATAGATCAGGGAGTAAACTGGCTATTTTTAAAGGTTTAGGGCAAAACCATTAAAGTGACCAAACCACAGGGAACAAAACGAAAGTTTACTCTTCTTAATTTTATTCCGACCCATATTCCAACATTGACTTTCATTAACTTCAAAAAAGTGGTCTCAACATTAATCTGGTAGTAAAACGATTTGACCGGCACATAAGTAAGTCCAATTTATCAAGCAAATAGAACAGGGAATTCTCAGGCTGCAATTTTCATTTGCCCTAAAGTTGGCAAAACACATTTTCCATTACCTCGTCATTTCTAATATTTTGCTGTCAAAATTTTGGACTTTCCAGTTGCAAAATTCCAGCTTTCACATTACATGAACCACTTATTTACAGTAGCATCAGAGACTCTAGTAACATCACACAGTGTTGACTATTTCTGTTGACTTTTCTATACTAAAAATCATACAACAGCAACCAAATATCCAAACTATTGAGAATTCGTGATCCTTACATAAAAGGATTGACTTCTCCATAGATCATCATAAATGTCAACTCTTATACATCTTTTGGCAGACATCACATCAGCCCTTATTTGACTATCATTGACTTTTACTAATTGACCAACAATTCATTGTCCAATACCTATTGATCAGACCTTTGGCTTTCTAGTGAAAAACCAGATACAAACAACAATCAATAGAAAGTTTCTTTGCTACATAATTATGCTCAATTGTAAGTCATCAACGGGTCATTACTTAAGGTGCGTTGGGTTCGTGGATCCTTTTAAGGAATTGTAATATATCAAAGTAACTGAATTTAAAGGAAATGGAATCTATCATAAGAATTTGAATTTGTAATGATTTTGATGACAAAACAATAATGAAAATAATAATAAAGGTATCGAAATTTATCATTACGACATCCACCTACTGCTCGCACCACTATCGATGGTGTTGCCCCACATCCCCACCCCCTTAGTCACCGCCGCAATTGCCACGGCCACAGCCGGTGGCCGTTGCTGCCCCAACCACCCTTGCCACCAGCTAACATTTAAGAATGGAGATTATTCAAGGGCTGCTAATATCTGGTATGAAGATTGGTAGTACAATGGATATGTGGATTGTGGAACTGGAAGCATAGAAATGGAAAGGTCAATTGTTCGGTGTCTTGCATATTGAAGCTAATGTCAAACTGGGGACTCATATGTGCATAGTAGAACAACTTGTTTGGGATTCCTTTTAACTTCTGACTTATAACTTCTAAGAAGTCATAAGTGAAAAGTTAGAATTTCTTACTTCTCAATTTCTCCTTCTTCAAGCCATTTCAAGTCATAAAAGTCCTTCTCAGAGTGTGTTTGGGATTCCTTTTAGCCATAAAAGTCCTTCTCAGAGAGTGTTTGTGATTCCTTTTAACTTCTAAGAAGTTAATAAGCCAAAAGTAGCTCCAAAATAAGGAATCCGAAACACCCACTGGGGACTCATATGTGCATAGTAGAACAACTGGCAGTAACACTGATTAAAAAGTCAATGTTGACTTCGACCAAAAAGTCAACATGAACTTTGACCAAAAAGTCAACACAAATCTAAATGGTGTTGTCATGCAAACTACCAAGTTTCAAGTCTTTTATTTGGTAATTAGCATTGAGGACTTGTAGTTTCATTTGTATACTTGTATACATTGATATGTATTTTGTGGTTTGTTTTCTAAGTTGGGTGTATATATTGGCCCAATATGGGAATTGTTTTGAGCTGGATAATCCATTTGGATAATTCAAGGGCTAGCTAGTCAATTATGAGGGATTCAGGATTGGCTTGTGGCCCAAAATTTTGTATTTTACATTTTCTTATTAAGAAAACTTTATCGAGGTATCATCCCATCTACCTAAAAAAATTGTCCTAACTTTTCAAAAAGGCGTTAATCCTGAGCTCTATCTCTATTTGCCAGAAAAAGAATCCATGCCTTTTATGTATAACCACAAAATCGACATGCAATCCGTTCTAGTAAGGCACCAAAATATATTAATAATCAAAACAAAAATAAACCATGCCAAAATGGGTATCATCAATAGGCATAAAGAAAGGGAAGTACGTGCCAAACACAAGTGTCCCGGGGAAAAAAAACATTAGGGCTTGGCAACCCACCAAACAAATATTAGATAACAAGAGAGCTTTGACCTCAACTAATTCTGTTGGATTCAACTACAGAAGTTTGACCTCAAAAATCAACTTCATTGCTTCAGCAGCTTTAGCTTTAGCCAAGGTGTCATTCTGGTCTTCAGCCTTTTCTTCCCAACTGTCAATTCCCTGTTGCTTACTTGCATTTCCATCAACCTATTCAAAAAATTGTTGAAATACATTTTAGTAATTGAACACAACAAATTGGTGAAAAAACTAGTGATGTGGTGGCTTGGTTGGTGTTCAAAATGGTGTATTATCAACCTATTCAAAAAATTGTTGAAATACAGTTTTCGTCCAACCCAATGTTATAGCTACATATATCACGGTGTATTATCATCTTTTGGTCTTCCATCACAAAGTGAAGGTACTTCAATGCGTGTGTAATATCAATGCAGATTTTCAAACGCTTTTCCCATGTCAAACTACGCATATCATTGACGTTTCCCAAATAATCATCAAGGTATCCATTAGAAACATTCTCAGCGTCAATGATCATCTCAGAATCTTCAACACAAAATCCAATTAGAGTGACTATGTTCAGATGCTCAACACTTGTAAGAATCTCAATTTCTGTATAAAGCTCTTCTTCTTCGTACCACTCATTTCTAGAGGTGTACGGTTTTATAACCACAATGTTGTGTCCCTTGGGATGTTCTCCTTTATTTTTCCTCTTTTCATATGAAAAATATTCTTTATCAACATGGCAGAGTTCTGCTCGGTACAAAGTACATTCATCCCACGATGCAATTATGTATGTCTCTGAAAAATTATTTGTTGCAACTTTAATATCACTAAGACAAATCTTCAAGTGTCCCAACTTGTTTTCCTGCCAATATGTGATAAAGGGAAAGGAGAGTTATAAAACTGAATATAAATAGAGACACAAAGCGTGAGTAAATTTTTAGAAAAAAACTATAGATTACATTGAATCTATCGACAGTTAGCCACTACTATAATTATACAAGGCAAATGGGTTATGCTCTGTACAAAGTATAGTAACCCATCTTCACTTCACTGTCATCTAACTAAATTGTAGCAGACTAAAGCCTTCTAATCAACATATATGTTGTTTGGAACCTCAACAAAAATGAGTATGGTGCCAACCCCTGCTTTCTTTTTCCCCTATATATTGTGTTCCCTAATTTTCTATATAAGATATCACAGTTGGGCCTTGGCGGATTGTCCAGCCCAACTCGTTTTCCCAAGTCTGGAAAAATTATATAGTTATCAAGTTTGTGAACACGGCCCAAACACAATACTTAAATTAGTTAAATACTTTAATCATATTGAATTGTGTATAGTTAGATACATTAATTAAATGATAATCTAAAAGGAATCCAAATCCTTCGTGTTTTAGTTAAGTTTAATCCAAATCATCAGTACCCACCTACTGTTAGGTTTAATCTTGATTTTAGTTTTATTATTTGGGTTTTATTAATTAGTATTTAGTTTGTTTTATTTAGGAATTAAATAATGGTAGTTAGTCAAGTAGGCTGACCGAATTTTGTGGAAGAAAAAGGAACGTTGGAAAGTGTAGCTAGCATTTAGGAGATAGTGGGATATATTTGTTATTTTTATGTGAACGTGGGTTATTACGGTGGTGTATTGCATGGCTATATATATGGCCTCATTAGTGAATATAGAATGTGTGGTTTGTTTTGGCTGTATCATTGTTTTTTTATTTTCTTGCTAGTTGCAAATCACAAAACATATTCAAGTTCCATTCGTAAATATCAAAGTTGTTTCCAACACCTACCCCCTCACCCCTCTCTCACACCGGTGTGCATCTCATTAACTGCACCAAACAACCGGCCTGGATGCTTTTGTCACCTCTCGAATAATAATTAGAAATGATCATAAAGCCAAGTTTGATTTGCTTAGATTTTCAAGAATTGGGTGTTTCTTAAACAACCCAATTTTGATACGCAGGGCTTTTAAGAATATGGGTCTCAGTTGAATCAAATTTAACATCAATACAATGTTGCTAATAAATGCACACCAATTGTTTGATGAAGTGCATGTATGAGACTTGACATGAACTTCAATGCTGCTTTCATGACACAGATTTAATAAATGTCTGTTGAAGCAAAGTGATTAAACACCGTGTATGTCTAGTGCTCGATTACAACCCAATTTGAACTGGATTGTTGAAAACAATTTGTGTTCTTGTGAACTGGTTACTTTGTAAGTTTAGTTTCTTTGATTTTGTACATTAACAACATGTTGAATGTGTGTTCTTACGAATTAATGTTGAAAACAAGTGATGTTTTTGTTCCTCATTAGTGATTTAAAGGCTATTTGCAGGTTTTGTTGATACATTGGCTTGTCTTGCACAAATTAAGGATACTAAAACATTAAATCTGTATGCTTGTATATTAAAATTTATTTTTGAAGCAACCTTAGGTCAATTCTGTTGCAGTTAACTTTGATGCAGATTCCCATGAAAAACGTATTGAACAATGTGTATGGCCCTATTTGTCTTACCAAATGCATATTAAGTCAATTACTAGTTAATCAATCTATGGCTAAAAGATTAAATAGATAAAACTAAAGAGTGCAGAGGACTTGTTGGGTATTCATGAGTTGCAAGCCATTTATTCTTCCAATAATAAGCCCTAAGCCTTAACTTTTCATGCTACTCATCCAAATATCTTAGTTATGTTGCACCAATCGAATTAACTGGTTGTAAATTTACCATTTGAAGTTAGTAGCTGCAGTTCTAAATGATCAAATGTGGATCTTGGTGCATCCGAATCCATTGTTGAAGAAACTGATTCAGTTTTGATTGAAAAGAAGGATCTTGGTGCATACAAGTTGGAAAATATGCTCAAAACATCAAGTTATACAACAAAAAGTCAACAATGGTCATAATCTTGTTGATGATATTAGCACTTAAAACAGTTAAAGATAAAACATAACATGAAAACCCATTTTCAAAATAGTTTGTTTCTATCTATATGTTTGTTTCAGTGCTCTCTAAAGCTTCAACTGATATCCAAACTTTACAATCAGCTGAAAAGTCAAAAGTCAACTCTAGGAAGTCAAATGCAGCAACATCTGACATTTTTTAGCCCACATCACAAGAGCAATCAAATTGTTACTAGTTTTGTATTTGCATATTTTTGTATACAAGTTTGATCAAAATAGGTTCTTTTAAGTCATAGACAATTGTTGATTTGTACTTTGAACTGTTGGGTTAATCGGTTTATTCATGGGTCACACCGGCAGGTTAGCGGGTCACGAATGACAGGTTAACGGGTACAAGTCAAATTAGCAGTTTATTGTGGAAGACTTGAAATTTTATTAAATTGTTATTAGGAATGTGTGGGTCATATTCCTATTCTGCAGGTCAACTTTTTTTTTTAACGGCGAAGATTCTATGATTATAGAACAAGGGCCAGCAAGCTGTAAAACCCAACAGTACAACAAAACAAAAAAGAAACCAAAACAAAAAACAGAAAACAAGAAACTTACAACTACTTGATTATATCTCTAATATTAAACTCTTTCCACCTTTCCCAAACTAAATGTTTCACCTTCGCCCTTTCTTTGATCTAGGGGTGTTCAAAAAACTCGTGGCTCGCAGCTCGCTCGAAACTCGCTCGAAAAAAGCTCGAAGAAAGCTCGGCTCGAAATTGGCTCGGTTATAAACGAGCCAGCTCGGCTCGGCTCGGTTTGTAAACGAGCCGAGCTCGAGCTTGGCCTGGCTCGGCTCGTGAACTCGTGAGCTGGCTCGATAAGGTTTACATCCTTCATTTTTTTTGTCCCACATCGCTTAGAAAACAAAAACTAAGGGAGTATCTCCCCTATAAAAGAAAGTAAAGACAATGTACAAAGTAAATTAACTATTTATACTTACATATTTAGCTATATGGTTAAATTAAATTGCTATTATAGCCCTCAGTCTATGAAGAAATTCATTTTTAAGTAGTAAATTTTGCGATTTTTTGTTAGTTCGAGCTAGATCGAGCCGAGCCGAGCTAGCTCGAATTCTAATCGAGTCGAGCTCGAGCCTCAAATCTCAACTCGATTTGAAATTCGAGCTCGAGTCGAGCCAGCTCGAATCGAGTTCGAGCCGAGCTCGAGCTAGGTCTAGCTCGGCTCGACTCGGCTCGTTTACAGCCCTACTTTGATCCATAAAAATGCTAGTTCTTTTATTCTGCAGGTCAACTGAAGTTAACGGTAAAAATAAATTAGAAGTCAAATGCTTGTAGTCAGTGGTCAAGTTTATGGGAGTTAATGGGTCAAAGTTTGCTATGAATATGGTAAAGGGAGGAGCAGTGGCGAAGCTTGAATTTTTCGGCCGGGGGGGCGAAAACGTATATACCCACAAATTTCTATACGAAAACTACATATATAACACTACTGAGCGAAAAATTCGGGGGGGCGGACGCCCCTCCCCGCCCCTCTTATCCTTCGCCCCTAGGGAGGAGCATGTTAATTAGTTATGTGAAAGTAAAATATGAACAAGGGATGAAGCACCTGATCATAGCAGTTAATGTAGAACATACTGGATTTTGATGGTCTGGATTTGGTCAAAAGCTTCTAAAAGGTGGCCCACAGTCAACTAGAAGTCAATGCAGTCAAAAGTCAACACTTGAAGCATGAGAAGTCAATGCAGGAAAACACTCCAAAACAACATGAATTATACACTCAAAGTTGGAATTCTACTATGCTAAGATATGAGAGCATAAAGAAAACTGCTTTTGGTCTTGGGTACAACTTGTGAAGAAGAAGTACAATAGACAAAGCACTGGATATACGCACCTGTTTGGTTTGCTATCTTTAGACATTCCAAAGTCCAAACTTTATACAGTATACCTATGCTTAAAAATTATGTTTCTTTGGAAGCTTTTGACTTTTTTGGTCAATGCTGACTGAAAAGTCAATAGAAGTCACACTTAACTGGCTGGAAGACAATTTTAATGCTGCAGGGAGTGATAGACCTTTGGGCTTGTAATAATCGGATTAAGTGGATTTTTTTTTCTACTAGACCTTATTTAAGCCTGATTGTTTTGGTAGTGTTGTGTGAATTGCAATGGTCCTGCACCATATGGATATTATTCAGACTTTATTTATGGAGATTTGCAAATTCTGTAGAGAGCCCTTAATAAATCGGCATGGTGCAATTATATGTTGGCTAGGATTTAGCCTAGTTTAAAACTGGATATTGGCATGACATTTTTGTCGGCTAGGATGCAAATCGGAATGAAGAAAATCAATAACTGGAATGAGGCCCACAAAATTTTGGGTTTTTCTATCAATAAATTGTCCACATGTAAGTCTAATCAGAACTGGAGTAATATATGATGTATGGGCCGAGAGGGGTAATCATGTATGACGGCCGGCAAGGTCAACGTACAATCCGAATACGAATATGATATTGGTTCAATATGTTTATTTGGAATATATTTTTTGAAGTGGTATAGATCCATCAACTCGGTTGTGATGAATAGAATGATTGGGGTTATGAATGTAATGTAATTTGTTGGGCTTAGAAAATGCAACAAAAGGTTAGTTAATAAAATGGAATCATTGGGAAGAAAGTCAATGCGTCAAAGATGGACGGCTAATTAAACCGCATTGTAAAGTCTATTAAAAGCATGTGAAAGTGAAGGTTTGGACTTTAGATAAACCGGAAACATAGAATTTATATTGTGATTATTTCTAAATGATTTGGACTTTCTTTTGATTTTGGGCCATTAAAAAACCCAAATCAAGAGGAAAAACTACAAGTAGTAGTTATTGGGCCTGTCGTTTCACCATTATGTTTAGGGCCCAATACACTGTTACTCCGTGGATTTTAGACTTGAGTTGGGGACTTATCCCAAAATAGTCTAAGATCTTTCCTTGATTGTAAGTAAATTTTTAAAATTTTACTCAATTGACTTCCCTTTTACCTAAGACATCATGTCAATAATAAATTTTGTTCATGTTTGTCAAATTAACAATTTACCTTCCATTCAATCTCTTAAAGTAAGATATGATCAAGTTCTTGTTTGTATGGTCAAGATTAGGTGATAATAAGGTTAACACTTACATGTATACTTAATTATAAAAACAGGATCATAGTGAATGAGAGAAGTAAAGTGAAGAACTTTATTAAAACTAGGTATCTAAGAACAGCTCCATTGAACAGTGAAAAACTTGTCTGTCTCATAGTAGACAACCCAATTCTTTATGAAAGCCAATAACTCTTGTTTTTTACACACTGGGCCGGCCCTCCTAGAAGTAGTGGTGCACAAAAAAACTAGTCCGAGACCTGGAACCGAAACAGAACTGGTTCTAAACCCATAGACCGGTTCCTACCTGTTGAGACCGTAGGATTGGACCACTTTGGATTCCTATCCTTGAGACCGGTTTGAACACAAACCGAACAGGAAAAAAAAGGTCAAAGTCGTTTTTAACCCGAACGTACCAGTAAAAGATGCTCAAAATCGTTTTGAACCTGAATGGTACTGATAAAAAATACCGGTCAACAATCCGACTGAACCACAACCGGTTTTGACTTATTGTTGACCAACCCAAAAAGGTCGAAGTCATTTTGAACCCGAACTTACCAGTAAAAAATGCTCAAAATCGTTTCGAACCTGAATGGTAGTGGTAGAAAATACCTGTCAACAATCCGACTGAACCCGAACCGGTTTTGACTTATTGTTGACCAACCCAAACCAGTTTAGCGTTACGAACCAATTTGTGATTCTCCACCTAAAACACTTGTATGCTAACCGAGTAGAATAGGAGGATTACTTCAATACGAGGTGGCAATTTCAACTAATTTTACAAGCTAAAGACTATAAGGGTGGTTTCAAATTCTTTTTCACTATCGGCCATAAAATATAAAATTAGCTAACAAGAGAACATGACAATGAGTCGGATCCAATTGTGTGTATTTTAATGCATAAAACCATAAAAAAAATCATTTTACTGAAACAAATTAAATTTCTAATTGTATACTTTACATTAATTAATGGAAAATTGGTATTTAATAAACCAACCTTTAACCAGTTGGTAAATAATAATCCAACCTACAGAATTGGTATATAATAATCCTACCTATCAACATGTTGGTACTCAATGAACTTCTGTTAAATTTTTTTAACTGAAGTTAGTTTTTAAGTTTTATTTACTCTTACAGGAACTGAGACGACTACGTGACCAAACAGAACCGAGACGACTATGTGACCAAACTGACCCGAAATAAAACCCGAATCGTCCCGTGACTGAGCCGTGACCCGAACCTGCTGATGTGCACCTGAACTGAAGGTGAACGAACCGAACATCAACCGCATCATCTTTCATCATGTACCAAAGAATCATCACCATCAACAAAATGATCATCATCCCCTTCAATTTTTACAGGAAATAAAAAGAAATTGAGAGGGGTGTTTACCAGGGTTAGTCGAGAGGACGTCGAACAGAAGAAAAAAAAAAAGAATGCTCCACCACCGTCTGAGCCTCCACCGCCGCCGCCGCCGTGAGCGGCGGTGCTACAGCTGTTACACCATCCTCTCCGATCTTGTCGTCTCTCTCCTCTTTCTCTGAGTTTCTCTCTCTCTCTCCGTCTCTCCGAGTTTCTCTCTCTATCTCCGTCTCTCCTTTTGCTTCAGATCTGCACGTGTGAGAGATGGGGGGTTCCATAGACGGAAAGAACCACCGGTTTCACCGGCCGGCGAGGGAGGGGGTGGACCGAGTAAGTGTTTGGTTTGGGTTTTTGTCACTAGTAGAGGAATGAAGCCTCTGTGTTTGTTTATTATGTAATCGAGAGTGAGATGAGAGGGATCGAGAGGGAAGAGGGGCATGCTTGTTTGTCACAAGTAGAGGAATGAAGCATTTTTTTGTTTATGATTTTTTTTTAATTTTTTATAATTTTTTTGATTTTTTAGGTTTTTTTATAATTTTTTGATTTTTTTTTAGAATTTTTATGATTTTTTAGAATTTTTTAGAATTTTTTTTATTTTTTAGGATTTTTATGATTTTTTTATAACTACAGAGACTGTTTTTGTAATAAATAAAACTTAAAACTAGTAACTTATAACTACAGGGACTGTTTGTGTAATAAATAAAACTTAAAAACTAACTTCAGTTAAAAAAATTTAACAGAAGTTCATTGAGTACCAACATGTTGATAGGTAGGATTATTATATACCAATTCTGTAGGTTGGATTATTATTTACGAACCGGTTAAAGGTTGGTTTATTAAATACCAATTTTCCTTAATTAATTGCTTATACAAATTAGTTTCTATGCATTTCATATATATCATCCTAAAAGGATGATATAAAAGGAGGTATACAATTTAGATTAAAAAAACCACAAACGAAAATCCCAAACTTAGTAATGATCAATCGTTTAGTTTTTTTTTCCCTCTAAATTTAACTCTTATTGCAACTCATTCGACCAATATTTTTTTTTAAATAAACATCAATTATACATTAATCAGGGCAAATTACATAAGGATAGCAGGTAGACGAGCAACAAACTGTGCCGCCATCCCTTTCTGGATAGAAAACCCTAATCTACTAAAAACAAAGGCTCGCCCCTGAGGGGTCGAAAAGTTGCTGTGGACCACACGCTGAACTCTAGACAAGAACCGAACTGCCTCCGACGCCAAGGAGTCGAACGTGTCAAACGCCAAGGGGATAAAGGCATGTTGATTATCCTCACAAGCTTTTGCGTGTTTTTTCCACCTTCTTCGACTTTGCTTTCAATATTGCTTGCCCTGCCACAAACCCATTTTCCCGGAACCCGGCTAGGGGGGATACACCTGTGAGATCGACACAAGCATGTTTCCCACCCTCCCAACCAAAAACCAGCACATCAGCTGGGCGTAGGGTGGATCTCCCCGCATTTGTCCCACCAGAAAGCCGTCATTGAATGCCCACAGTGTTGATTATATCATAAAGAACATGGGTAAAACATAAACCCTAATGATGTAAATTCAATCATGAACAATAAATAAGAGGTGTGTACCTGATTAGCCAGTCACCACATCAGATAGGGAAGTAGACGTCATGTTCGTCAGATTGATTTGGTTCCCCTTTAGGATGTATCTTCTTGATGGTAGTACCGAGTTCTTTAGGGTTGAAGAACTCGTAATAATGGAGAGAGAGGAGGTGCGATTTTAGTGTTGATGTTATGAAAGTCTAACCTTAATCCCTCTCTAGTAATCTCCTTATATACACCCAAGGGGAAACCCAATTAGTTAATTAGGGTAAATCGGCCCATCAACAATTACCAACTAATTATATTATAGGTTTAATATATTTTGATCCAAATAATATAAATGATTATAATGGCTACACAATTAAATATAACATAACAATTATATTTAATCTTACACACAGAGGCCTCACGCTCAGGAATTGAACCTCAAATCAAAAGAAGCTTTATTTGCTACCTAATTATGCATTTCATACTCCAGTAGTTGAACTACATAAGCAAGTCTTCTAAATTGAAATAGCTATCTTCTTACAACAGGTTTAGAAGTTGAATGACATATTTGGTATATGCAAGTGAAGAAGAAAAAAACAAATCATACATTCATAAAAATGAAGTAGGAAACATTAAGCAAAAAAAAAAATCATACACAACAGCTTATGTTATCGTTACATATATGTCCCCAAACTGAATCATCCATAACCAAGGAATATATTAAGCAAAACCTTACTCGTAGAGTCATAGCATATCATCTTTATTTCATTGCACAACCCATAAGCTTGATCCATTAATAAGTCCAAATTTCGCTTAATAGCCTAACTGCAGTTTCTGTTTGACATAACAAATAACGTTTAGAATTTAACAGTATCTCAAGCAACAGTGAATATTTCTTGCATTGCAGCCAAATCATAAATTTGGACAGTAATGAAGTTGTTGACAAAGGGATGCTGCTGTAGCAGATATTAAGTAGATTGCTAATATTAGTCCTTAGTTTTTATGGCTACGTCTGGCTAATAAAATCATAACTTAAAAAACTTATCTTATTAATCATCTTCTTGTAGACATAGCAGCATATGGCTTATGGTTGGTCTTGCATCCTTATCTTCCTTACAACACCTTAAAGCCACCTTAATCAAAGTTGTTGGATTTATATGTACGGGTTCGATAAGTCAACGCTGCTGACCGAGCTATGACCCGTAAGAGTTACACCTTGGGCAACGAACATTAAATCCACTTAACTTGGTTAACTGGTGACCACGAACAATTAACGGAACGAAATATATAATTATCTAGAATAATTATATATCCACGAGAAACAGAATTTATTATTTATACGGGTTATAAATAATATAACGTTTAATTACTTATTTAATTAAACTTTGTTTTTCGGGCTTCATATCGTGTTTGGGCTTGAACTTATTATATTGGGCTTTGGGGCCTAATAGATGATTAGTAGGGTTATTGTAGTTAACCTAAATATATATTAGTATATATATTAGCTAACTAATCTTTTCTTTGAGGCACATGTCTTCTGCCGTCGAACAAACAAAAGAAATCACCACTCTTGGTGATTTTTGAATAATCCCACAAACAGGAGTCGCAAATCAGTGCCCCCTCTTTGTGATTCCATTAGACTAAAAGCAAGCCGTGTTCGTGTTTGTATCTAGCATCCGTTCGTTGTACCTCGGTGTCTCACACGGTTATTATTAACCAAAAGGGTATAATTTTTCTCATCGGTAGATTAATTATTTTATGTACCGTATTTGCATGTTTGTAACCATGATCCTGTTCGATTCACTTTTGGTGTTGATTATTTATATTTATTCCGCTGCGTTTTTATTAATTATATTTTAGTTGATAAAAAAAATATATCAAACCCGTTTTGATTAAAAGTAAAGTTGACACCACTGAATCCCTACAGTGGTATCAGAGCCACGCTTACAACATGCAAATCGGAACCGGTCCTTTTAACCGGTTATAGATCTCAAACTTTAACTTGTTTAAAGTTTAAGGTTTCAGATCTAAATATTTTTTGGGCAAAAAGTTATTTGGTCAAAAGTTTTATTTATTTTTATTTGACCAAAAGATTGCCCACTTTAATATGATTGTGTTGAATATGTAAATCTGGCCGACCTTGTACTTGTATTTTTGTTATTGTTTTGTTTTATGGTTTTGGCCCACTTTGTGGCTCAAAGTTGTAATAGATTAGGGTTTCAATTTTGTTATATTTTATATTATAATATAAAGTTGAAGACCCGAAGACAAAACAGAAGACATTACAGGAATCAATGAGCTGCTGAAGACAACTAGATGCACTAGGTCCATCCTTGTGGTTGTTTGTTACCCCGTGACCCAGTTTGGTCTTGCTATTTGGCTCTAGCAAGATCAAACAAAATGGCCTAAAGATTTACATATTTATTTTTGCTATTATGGTTGCTTTTATCATATAAGGTGTTATATAACATACCAACCTAATACCAAACTTTTAAAAGGTGTTTTAAAATGTTCACAATCAATTATAACAAGTTCTAAATTGATTTTTACAACTTGTAAATATTTGTGATAAAACAAATAGTTTATTTTAAAATAAATAATAACCATTAGAGTTTTTGAAATTTAACAGATTTTAACTTTCTAAAACTCATAACTTAATAGTTTTAAAACTATTAACTTTTAAATGGCTATACAAGTCGCGACAAACTTAGTTTTAATAGGTTATTTAAAATTAAGTGTCCTGAGAGATGAAAGGGTTCATCAAGATGTCACGACTAAATATGTACTAAAATTGGCTCTTACGACCCTATTTGGTAAATATTAAATTAACCCATAATTAAAATCAATAGTCTATGCCATCCTATCACAAGCTACACTTGGAACGTAAAAGCGAACCATCAGTGTTTGGAGCCACAGCACCACACTTGATGTCTAGCATATCCTTCCAAGGTGCAAGGGTTTCGTTGACACATCCGGCCCTTCCACACGTACCTCTTTTAGGACGACTATTACTTTTTCTTTTCTCACCACATGCTCCAGCTGTCTCGAAAGTAGAAAGTCAGCATAGATGAGGCTAAACGTATCAATGCATAGACAAGAGTTGTCTTAGCGGCCTCATACTCGAGAGTTGTGCAATTCTCACAATTGACACTCGTTGTCAGTCTGCCTAGTCACTTACTAAAGTGCATGCCACAGCTGCCTTTACTACTGACATAGCTAGATTCTCATTCCTTGTTCTAATTATTGTAATGGGTCATTAATTAAATAAGGAAATATACATGGAAAATACTAATTAAAATCTCTTTGCTTATGTAACAGATGTCTAATGAAAACAACTCCTTCGTTCTCAAGTCTATACTTGAAAAGGAAAAACTGAATAACACCAACTTTCTCGAATGGCACCGCAATCTGAGAATAGTTCTCAAGATGGCGAAAAAGCTATATATCTTAGATGGCCCAGTCCCTACCGAGCCTGAAAGTAACACTACTGTTGCTCGTAAGGCACTGGAAAAGCATAACGAGGATGCCATTGAGGTAGCCTGCCTTATGCAAGCCACCATGTCTCCTGAACTTCAGAAGAATATGGAAGATAAAGATGCTTATGACATGATCCAGCAACTGAAAGGCATGTTTCAGAAACAAGCCCGACAGGAGCGATATGACACCATGAAGCAGCTCATAAGCTGTAAAATGCAAGAAGGATCGTGTGTCAGTACTCATGTGCTTAAGATGAAAGGGTACATTGACCAGATGAACAAACTTGGTTATCCCCTGCAAGATGAAATGGCAGCGGACTTCATCTTGAACTCTCTCCCTAGCTCGTATGACCAGTTCATTATGAACTATAATATGAATGCTTGGGTAAAGACTGTGCCTGAGCTACATGGTATGCTCAAAACGGCCGAGATGAACATTCCACATAAAACCAACCAAGTTCTGATGGTCAAGTCTGGTGGTGTTAAGAAGCCCAACAACAAGAAAAGGGCTCATAACAGCAAAGGCAAGAAAATGGCTGTTGTTGCTGCCAAATCTGCCACCAACAACAAGCAGCTTGCTAAACCACCCCCCCCCCCTCAGGAGCGTCAGTGTTTTGAATGCAACCAAATGGGGCACTGGAAAAGGAACTGCCCACAGTATCTAGCCAAGCTGAAGGCGAACAAGGCCAATAACATTGGCACTTCTTCAGGTATTCTTATTTATGTTATTGAGCTTTTTACTGTCTCTAGCAACACATGGGTATTTGATACCGGGTGTGGTTACCACATCACTAATGTTTTGCAGGAGCCTGAAAAGTGGAGGAAGCTGAAACAAGGCGACATGGAACTCATTGTTGGTGATGGGAAAAGAGTGCCCGTTCTTGCAACTGGCACATTTCATTTTTCATGTCCCTCTGGCCTTGTAGTTAATTTAAACAATTGTTTGTTTGCACCTGGTATAACCAGAAACATTATTTCGGTTTCCCTTTTGTTTGAACAAGGTTTCAAGTACGTTTTTAATGGTATTTCTATTTCTGCCTACTTGAATGATGTCTTTTATTTTGAGGCTAAACCTCGAAATGGTATTTATGAGATTGATGTTCAAGCATGTAATAACATATATCATCTTTCTAAGCGTAACAAAGTTGGTATTAATGAAACTTTTCTATGGCATTGTAGACTTGGCCACATAAGTAAGGCACGCATAAAATGGCTCCAATCCGAGGGGATTCTTGAATCCACTGGACATGACTCCTTTAATGATTGCGAATCTTGCTTAGCTGGCAAACTCACAAAGCGTCCCTTCACTGGTGTTGGTGAACGGGCCAATGGTCTGCTAGGACTCATTCACACTGATGTATGTGGCCCTTTCAGAACCATGACAAGAAACCATGAAAGATACTTCGTTACTTTCATCGACGATTATAGTCGATATGCTTATGTCTATCTTATGAAGCATAAGCATGAAACTTTTGAAAAGTTCAAAGAGTTTCAAAACGAAGTAGAAAACCAACTTACTAGAAAGATAAAAATACTTCGATCAGATCGAGGTGGCGAATACCTCAGCTTAGAGTTCCTCAATCATCTCAAAGAGTGTGGAATAATTTCAGAACCCACTCCACCTGGCACACCCCAACTTAATGGCGTGAGCGAGAGGAGAAATCGAACCCTACTTAATATGGTTCGATCGATGATGTGTAGAACTAACTTGCCTCACTCCTTTTGGGGTCATGCTCTTATGACTGCCGCCCGCATTGTCAATCTGGCTCCGACTAAAAAGGTAAACAAAACCCCATATGAGATATGGCATGGGCGTAAACCCGATTTGGAATACCTAAAAGTATGGGGATGTGATGCATACATCACAAGTGATGCTGATGATAAGCTCGATCCTCGAGGCGAAAAGGTTGTTTTCGTCGGATACTATAAAAGAAGCGGATATTATTTCTACCATCCTGATGCAAATGTTATTTCCATCAAAAGGAAGGGGCACTTTCTCGAGGAAGAACTTCTTAATCGAGGAACTGGAAATAATGTGGTTGATCTTGAAGAAATTCGAGAACCAACAACAACCGCCGATGAAGTCGGAACGTCTGAACAACAAGAAATTGTTGCTGATGAATCAGACATGAACACAGGCATTCGCAGAAGTAGCAGGACTCGTAAAGAACCTGACAGATACCTTTGGCATCTCGAAGGTACTGAAGTCTTTGTAGTAGATGAGTCTAATGACGAACCTACTAACTACAAATCTGCTATCTCAGATCCTGAATCTGCGAAATGGCTAGAAGCCATGAACGCTGAGATGCAATCTATGCGTGATAATCAAGTCTGGGACTTGGTTGAGCTACCCCCCGAATCTCGGGCAGTAGGGAGCAAATGGGTTTTCAAGAGAAAAACCGATATGCATGGAAATGTACACACCTTTAAAGCACGGCTAGTTGCGAAGGGTTTCACTCAAACTCAGGGTATTGACTATGATGAAACCTTCTCGCCCGTTGCTATGATCAAATCGATCAGGATATTGCTTGCCATAGCCGCGTACTATGACTACGAGATATGGCAAATGGATGTCAAAACCGCTTTTCTTAATGGGCATCTCTCTGAAGATGTCTATATGGTTCAGCCAGACGGTTTTATTGATCCAAAATATCCGAATAGGGTGTGCAAGCTGAATAAGTCCATTTATGGACTCAAGCAGGCGTCTCGTAGCTGGAATCTTCGTTTTGACCAAAAGATCAAAGAGTTTGGTTTTGTCAAAAATGAAGATGAGCCTTGTGTTTACAGAAAGGCTAGTGGGAGCACTATATCATTCCTCATCCTGTATGTGGATGATATACTGATTATTGGAAACAGCGTCCCTATGCTTAACGAAATTAAACACTATTTGGGAACTGGTTTCGCAATGAAAGATCTTGGAGAAGCAGCTTATATTCTAGGAATCAAGATCTATAGGGATAGATCTAAGCGGCTTCTTGGGCTAAGTCAAAGTACATACATAGACAAAATGATGACACGCTTTAAGATGGAAAACTCCAAGAAAGGAGGTGTTCCTATGACTAAAGGGACTGTGTTGAATAAATCGCAATCTCCTTCAACGGACATTGAAATTAAGCGAATGGAAGGAGTTCCATATGCTTCAGCGATTGGTTCTATCATGTATGCTATGTTATGTACTAGACCTGACGTCTCACATGCTTTAAGCATGACTAGTCGTTATCAGCAAACTCCTGGCATTGCCCATTGGACTGCTGTTAAGAACATTCTAAAGTATCTAAGAAGAACTAAAGATATGTTCTTAGTGTTTGGAGGAGTGAAAGAAGAGCTCACTGTAAGATGTTACACTGATGCCAGTTTTCAAACTGACCGAGATGATTCTCGCTCACAATCAGGTTTCGTATTCACTCTAAATGGAGGAGCTATCTCATGGAAGAGCTCCAAGCAGAGTGTGGTGGCGGATTCAACCACCGAATCTGAATATATAGCCGCATCAGATGCTGCAAAGGAGGCTGCTTGGATGAAGAAATTCATAACCGACCTCGATGTGGTTCCAAGCATTAAGAAACCCATCGAGATATTCTGTGATAACACAGGTGCTATTGCTCAAGCCAAAGAGCCCAGGTCTCATCACAAGGCCAAGAACATTCTAAGAAAGTTCCACTACATACGGGAAATTGTGGAGCGTGGAGA
Organism: Helianthus tuberosus; assembly: GCA_030545235.1. Classification (NCBI taxonomy): domain Eukaryota; kingdom Viridiplantae; phylum Streptophyta; class Magnoliopsida; order Asterales; family Asteraceae; genus Helianthus; species Helianthus tuberosus. The sequence goes on along the minus strand of CM060412.1, from coordinate 193,303,430 downwards.
CATCGTGATAAGCAAAGTGGACACAGATCAAAACCTAGCAGACCCGTTTACTAAACCCATGACTCAGGACAAGCATAATCAACACATGGGTGCTATCGGGCTTAGATTAGCTAGCAGTATGTTTTGATTTAGTATTTGGATGTACGAACTTTTAACAGTTGTACTTTTGAATTCAATTTTGATTTACTGGTTAAATGCAATTTTGAATCTTATAACTGTGTTCGATTTTAATACGTTTAATCCGTGAATCTTGCATTCTAAACTATCCGTAGTCGGTCAGACTCGTGGGAACGATTCTGAATTAAGACTATTCTGACTTTGGACTCAAGGAGTTGACTTCCAAATTCACAGACCTCATTGAGAATGACGTTGGATGTAACTCGCATCAAATCATCTTCATGGATCTTAGTCATAAGATGATTTGATATTGGTATACTCATTTAGTATCCTTTGACCTGAGATACATATTAGAACTTCCGTTTACCAAGGATTATTCTTTGATTACTGTCAACCGCTGTCGCGTAACTGCCAGTCATAAAGGCTTTAATTGGGAATAGTTCTGAAGTTCAGTGGGAGTTGTATGTAGTCGATATGGGATTCTGTACTCTTACATGATATGTAACAGTTAGACATTGTGGCGCCCTCGTTGATTCAAACTGGTGAAGTGTAAGGCCTTACCCAAACTTACTGTGTGTTTGTTCGGACCACTTTGACTCTTGATCGAGAACAATAATAATTGAACACCATATGAGAATGAACTTAATCCATGTCTCATTGATTCAATTTATGTCTTTTACAGAAAGGATGAATGACAACAACTACCATAAGTCTATTGCCTTGCAATAGTAAGTTGTTACTAATGGCAAGGTGTTTTGGTTAATGACTTTAAAGTGTCATACCTTGTTGGGGGCAACCATGTGCAGCTAGAGCGCCGCTGACTGTCTGCGTTGAGGATTTTATCGAAGGCCGTCCAAGTGGGAGATTGTTGGATTTATATGTACGGGTTCGATAAGTCAACGCTGCTGACCGAGCTATGACCCGTAAGAGTTACACCTTGGGCAACGAACATTAAATCCACTTAACTTGGTTAACTGGTGACCACGAACAATTAACGGAACGAAATATATAATTATCTAGAATAATTATATATCCACGAGAAACAGAATTTATTATTTATACGGGTTATAAATAATATAACGTTTAATTACTTATTTAATTAAACTTTGTTTTTCGGGCTTCATATCGTGTTTGGGCTTGAACTTATTATATTGGGCTTTGGGGCCTAATAGATGATTAGTAGGGTTATTGTAGTTAACCTAAATATATATTAGTATATATATTAGCTAACTAATCTTTTCTTTGAGGCACATGTCTTCTGCCGTCGAACAAACAAAAGAAATCACCACTCTTGGTGATTTTTTGAATAATCCCACAAACAGGAGTCGCAAATCAGTGCCCCCTCTTTGTGATTCCATTAGACTAAAAGCAAGCCGTGTTCGTGTTTGTATCTAGCATCCGTTCGTTGTACCTCGGTGTCTCACACGGTTATTATTAACCAAAAGGGTATAATTTTTCTCATCGGTAGATTAATTATTTTATGTACCGTATTTGCATGTTTGTAACCATGATCCTGTTCGATTCACTTTTGGTGTTGATTATTTATATTTATTCCGCTGCGTTTTTATTAATTATATTTTAGTTGATAAAAAAATATATCAAACCCGTTTTGATTAAAAGTAAAGTTGACACCACTGAATCCCTACAAAAGTTCCCATTACACACATATCCTATATTCTGCTGACAACTTCTTAAATCCAATCGTTCTTTCCATCAGAAACCGTAATCTTTTTCTCTAACCCAGCTATGCTAATTTAAGGAGTAAAAAACTCACAAGATTTTCATCAAACAGGTGGTATGCGTGCAGAAACTTACCACATGTGAAGCAATCAACTTCTTAAAACAATTTATATTTATGTTAGATTCTGCAAATGATAATTCAAGCCTCTCCTAGTTTTCTTTAATACACAAGTAGATAGATCTAAACAAGTGCTCACTAGCTGCTGGTATGTGTGTCAAAAATAGTAAACCGAGACGCAGAATACCCAAACCACAGATTTATTACCCAATTTCATTTATACAGAGAGATTCAAGATATGACTACGAAACCCAAGAAAACGAAATGAACTTCTGTAGTGAAAAGATAGATCAATCGAGAAAGAGAAGCGTGACTAAAAACACTGATTTGTGCCTCTTTTAGATCCTTATATCTGATCCATCACAACGCTTGACCAAACCTTAACTATTCAGCAATCCATTAAGCAACTAGTTCAAATCAGGTACAAAGCCCATATGTTGCTTTAAACTTGACCCAGCTTCAGCCCGCTTCAACCCGCTTCACGCAATATCTCGAGCAACAAACAAAAAATGAATTAAACATAAGACTATGGGGTATGAGGGGCTTGGGTTGGGGCTGTGAGTGGGGCATTTGTTGACATGTGGAATGGGAGATCCCCCACCACCAAAACCCACGCCCATGTGGTATGGTGGGGCTTGGGTTGGGGGCTTGGGTTGGGGGCATGAATTTGGTTTGGCCATTGAGAGCCTGCCATGTCACTTACTAGCCCGCCCCACGCCCGGCTTCAAACCCACGACAAAGGGGCCACGCCCAAACCCATGCCCACCCGGGGTGGTAGCTTGGGCGTTTTCCCCTACCCACGCCCAAACTCCCGCCCCATACCCCGCAGTCTAACTATGTGACATGTTTGTCATTAAATTGAATAAATTGTACATTTTCAACAATATGTGAACAAGTAGATAAATCCATAAAACCCATACCTCAAACAGAAGCATATGTGACTGTATAAAATTGAATTAATACACATCCTTGACTGGTATATATTTTCTGATATACGAGATGCTAAAAGCGAAACTAAACTTCAAAACATCTCTGAATGCCTAAACCTCAACTACAAGAAAACTTTCTTACCGGACTGTGATCAAATGAAAGAGATAATAATTTATTAAAGGGAATATTTCACAGAATAGTAACCAAGTTTTAAAAGTGTTCTAATTAGGTCACCGGTGTTGTTTTTGTCCCAATTAAATAACTTAACATTCAAATCGAGTCATGTTCTTTTTTCCATGTGTCAAGAAAAAATGGAGTATAAGATGCTGTGGTCGAATTATTTTAATATATGAAATTATATTTGTTAAAAATAAAAACCATTTAATTACATTAAAAATTAAAAAAAAAAAAACAAGTTACAATCCACGTCATCACTCGACGTTAGCATCAAATAAAAGAGAAAAAAGAAACTAAAATCCGCATCATCACAGTTACCTATGAAATGGATGAAAAACCCTTAGGGGGCGTTTGGTTCACGGAATGTGTAGGAATTGGAATTGGAATCCCTATGAGAATTGGATTTAAATTGGAATTTGATGGATTCCTTTGAAATCCATAGATGTGTTTGGTTGATAAATGTATTAATGGAATTAGAATTTAAAAATACCTAAAAAGACAAAATTACCCCTAGTTATAAACAATTGACAAAAGTTTTAAAAACAACTATCTGAGATAAAAATTCAAAAAAATTCTAAAAAATCCAAAAAAATATAAAAAAATCAAAAAAATAATAAAAATATTCAAAAAATTGAAAAAAATCTAAAAAATAATAAAAAATCCAAAAAATTCTAAAAAATAAAAAAAAAATCTAAAAAATAATAAAAAAATCCTAAAAATCCTAAAAATTCAAAAAAAAAATCAAAAAAATAATAAAAAATCCAAAAAATTCTAAGAAATCAAAAAAATTCTAAAAAATAATAAATAATCCAAAAAATAATAAAAAATCCTAAATATCCTAAAAAGTCAAAAAAAAAAAACTAAAAAATAATAAAAAAATCCAAGAAATTCTAAAAAATCAAAAAAATTCTAAAAAATAATAAAAAAATCCAAAAAATCCAAAAAAAATTTGAAAAAATAATAAAAAATCCAAAAAATTCTAAAAAATAATTAAAAAATCCAAAAATTCAAAAAATTAATTTTTTCTATTTTTTTATTTTTTGATTTTTTAGAATTTTTTGGATTTTTTATTATTTTTTTAATTTTTTAGATTTTTTTTATTTTTAATTTTTTTTTGTTTTTTTAGAATTTTTTTTTGGGTTTTTTTAGATTTTTATTATTTTTTTATTTTTTAGAATTTTTTTGATTTTTTAGAATTCTCTAGTTTTTTTTTATTTTTTGGAATTTTTAGAATTTTTTTGATTTTTTTAATAATTTTTTGGATTTTTTATTATTTTTTTTATTTTTTAGAATTTTTTGGATTTTTTAAATTTTTTTATTGTTTTTTTTTATTTTTTAGAGTTTTTTTATTTTTATTATTTTTTGATTTTTTAGAATTTTTTGGATTTTTTATTATTTTTTTGATTTTTTAGAGTTTTTTTTATTTTTTATAATTTTTTGGATTTTTTATTATTTTATTGATTTTTTAGATTTTTTATTATTTTTTTTTATTTTTTATGTGTGCTCTACTCTTGAGGTTTCTTTCAGAACTACCCAAGATTTAGAAATGTATCAGATGCAACCCTAGAATTGAACCTGTAGATTTCCAAATCGCCTATCAGATTTGTCCTTCAGGTCAGTTGCCTTCCTTTTAATTTATAGGCTAGGATTTCTTACTACTGAAGAAAACTTGAAAAATGAGATTCGATCATCCTCATTTGGAAATGTTCGGGTCATTGTGATTTTTGAGCTGCTTTGTATTTAATTTTATATACCACGAAGAATTGTTCTTAGTTTATGATGGATGATGATTGTTTTATGATTCTTCACATTCACCAACTAAAGATGGCAATTGTGCTTGTAGAAGTCATTGAGCAGATGGAAGCATATCACACAAAACGAAAGCTTCCATTTTCTCATTCTCACCTAAATTAACAGCAGATGATGACATGCCCACCAAAAAAATTTGCGCCATTAAACCTAGGATAACCAAAAAAATAGTTTCAATGTCTTTTGAAAAACATATAAAGATTAAACAAACATTTGAGGTAATATTCTTGAATGACCACCCAAAAGAGATGAATTACCAATTTCAACCGATAAGTTGATTCGGTACCGCAATTCCCGAAAACTGGGTATCGCTACCGGTTTCGAATATACCCGTTACGATTTGGAATTGGTATGGTACTGCTATTTTTGTGTAGCAACCGGTAAATACCGGTCCCGAATATCTCCCTGTCATACGACAGGAATTTAATGAAAATGGTCAAAAGTTCTTTATATTGAACACTTTAGGCACCATTGTTAGCTTATTTTTAGAGTTTTAGTTGCTTACAGTGTGAATATGATATATGATCAGTCGTACGCCAACTTGCAACTTTCTTCTACCGGTACCGGTACTGAATATACTCACACTCAAAAACAAAAAAAAATATACTTGTAGTTTTAAAAAATCAGTTTACATTTTTGAGGAGTTTAAGGTTTCTATATTTTGAACCATGATTTTGTTTCGTCGCAGTAGAAACGTAGTAGTTGTTTAATATCATTTTGATTCATTCATTCATTCAGTCAGCTTTATCTTGAAGTTAATCAGGGTCTTTTACTTTTTTTAGATTGTAGAATCTTTTAAAATTTGTTGTGTCCATTTACAGAAATATGACATGTTTTCCAATTACTTTGGACTTGTTCAATTACATTCATAAATGACCATAAGTATTTTATGACTTTTATGAACAACATAATATTAGCATTTATAGCTTATACATCCACATTCATTCAATAAGTTGCCAATGTCTACAAAAAGCATTTAAAATGATCATTGTTTAGACTAAGCGTAGTGGGATGGTGCCCACGTCCAACCATTACAAATACTCACATTTCCAGAAGTTTTCATGGCTTTGTTTCACATCCCTGTTTGATTAAAATAATATAAAGATATATGATTTTCTTTATAAAAAAACCATACAAAAATACATATGAAGGATCCAAAAAACTAAAATGATTTTTGACAAAATACCATTAAAACCTGCTGAGTAATTTAAAAACCATAACAATAAGAACAATTTAAAACAAAGCATTTGATGATTCAAATCGAAGAGAATTAAGGCTCAGATCTGTAATTTGAAGATCCGACAAAGGGGTCGGACACGTCATGGCTGCAACACCGGTTGCATCTCACATACCATCCGGGTTGCCCCGCCAAGATACGGGCCGAATCTAACCCTAAGCCCGATTATCATGTTCGGAAAATAATCCATACAGAAATAAACATCATCGCCATCTCCAATCATAACTTTCATGACATATACATTTAGGAAACTCGGACACACAGTGTGTTTTCTAGAGAGAGAGAGAGAAAGAGGTAGGAAGTACCCTTTCATTCAAAACTTTTCAAAGGACGAAAACTGTAATTTACTCTTTTATATTTTAGTTTGTTTTTCTGTTGAAGGGTTGTTGATTTTCAGCAAGTAATGGGGATGAACTCACCAGCTCAACATGATGATGTTGTGGCAAGAGAGGGGCAACTGCCCTTTAAAAACTCCCCTTATCTCTCGCTGGAGCCTCGTTTGTTTTTCCGAACATCTTCTTCAGATCCCCAATTTTGGTTTGCCTGTGGTCTGTAACGGTGCGTTTACAGCGTCCTTCAGAAATTTGCAAATGCGGATTTGGGCCATGGGCTGTATGTTGGTCATGGCCCATGGGGCAACAAATATCGGACCTCAATAAAAAAACTCAGCGAGAAGAAGAATTTCATAAATCGGATAAAGGTGCACCTTTTAACACATGTTTAATCACAATCCCCCATGAGGTTTGGTTGCCTTGCAAAATCAGTCCCTTGTTAGTTAGTAAAGTTGTGTTCCAGAGTTTTATTAGACCAATGGGTATGGGGGCCAGCTTAGGCCCGGCGAAGGCCGGCGCCGGTCCCCCACACCACCCCCCCCTTGGCTTGTTATGTTAAAACCGGCGTGCCCATGCCGTTGAAGACGGGCCTCCATCTCTCTCTCTCTCTCTCTTCTTTCTCTGTCCTTTCTCTCTCTAAAAAAACAAATAACTTATATTTTTTAATTGTTTTTATAATAGTGTGGGGCCCCATCCTCCACCCCCTAGGTCCATCCTCTACAAGCCCCTCCTACGTGGCGCTGACGTGGCGGCCCATCCTCATGGGGATGAGCCTCCCCATACTCACTAGTCTTAAAGAAGAGAAAATGAGATATTTTTTTGCCTAAAATTAATCTTTTCAATTTGGAAAGAAACGGAGAGAAAGAAAATGAGAGAATCCTTTCTTTTCTCTACTTAACTTAACTCGGGAACACAGTGTAAGTGTAGGCGGTATGATTTGCGGGGACTCATTCGGGGAAGGGGAGTCACCGATCGGTGACCACACCGTGGTGATGAAGACCATCGGTGAGTGGGTGTTCGGTGAGGGAAATCGGGGTATAGTCACCGATGTGATTGAGTGCAAAATGGAGAGTGGAATGGGGAGTTGACATGACATAATATTATTGGGTAGAGAATCACTCAATCACCCTAAAGTGATTAATCATACCCCTCACCCTAATACCAATGGGGTGGTGGTCCATTGGCAAAGGCAAAGCATTTAAAACACCTAGGTTGGAAAGGGGAAAGTCTTGGGTTCAAGTCCCACAGACGACAGGGGATTGAAGAAATTAGCCGTTCAAAAAAAAAAAAAAAAACTAGTATGGTGGTTTCATTTCTTCTCAAATCATATGAAGAAATAGATTGTGATTAAAATTTTGATTAAGTTGGTTGAATTATCATTAAACTGTACAAATTGTCAATTATGTAAGATTGTTAATCAAACAGGTCAAAATGAAATTAATCAATCAATAACTCCCTCGAGTGAATTTTTTATTATGGAATTTTAATCAGGAGCTATATAAACCAGAATTTAGATGTAAGTAACGTGTTTAGAATTGTTAAATTGTTCAAATGGAAGTCAGACTTGCTCTAATAGACAAAACATGTTGATAGTTGAATTAAAACATTTGAAATCGAACTGGAATTAAGAACGTGTGAATTTTTTTTGATTTTTTATTTATTTTTTTTTTTTGATTTTTTAGAATATTTTGGATTTTTATTATTTTTTGATTTTTTAGAATTTTTTGGATTTTTTTTAATTTTTTTTATTTTTTTATATTTTTTAGAATTTTTTTGATTTTTTTTATTATTTTTTGGTTTTTAGACAAAAATGAAAGAGGAAGGGGTTATTTCCGTAACTTTGGAAACATTCCTGTGGTTTTTTAAACTTTCCTTTGAAATTTAGAAGGAATCTGAATTCCATTAAATAAGGGATTTTGTTGGAATTGAAATCTAATTCCCTTCAACTAATTTGTCCAGCCAAACACACAAATGAATGGAATTCAAATTCCAATTCCCTTGAAATCCTATGAATTCCTGTCAACCAAACAGGCCATTTTAATGAAGAATGAATGTTGAGTGACCTGATTGGAACACTTTTGAAACTTGAATGACCTAATTGGAACACTTTTAAAACTTGGTTACTATTCTACAAAGTTACCCCTAATTTAAAAGGTGAAAACTGAAAAACTATTGATTTGCACATAATATAAACTAGTAATATTGCCCGCGCGCGTTGCGGCGCGGGTACCTCGCACATTTCAAATATCGCAAACATCGAATGAATTAGTTCAAATGTTATGCGTTGCGTGAACCACACAAAAACGTGCGTTTTGACGTATCCGATTAAACTTAATGTAACCTACATAAGTATTGCGATTGGATCAAAACGTAAAGTAAAATAAATCGAATTTATACCGTATAATTATATCTCAAAACCCTCACACCAACCCACCATCACCCTTCCACCATCCATCTCAGTTATTAGTACTCAAAGATACAAATCCACTTTCAATGATGATAGATATCTTTCAATATGATTAGATGGGCACCTAGGTCATTGGAAAATGGAAATACTTGGCAGCTTCGTAAAAGGGAGCAAAAACAATGAACTTCTAATAAAAAACAAAATATTTGATATGCAAATAAAACTATGTGTAGTAGGCACTCAATATCGATATATATATAAAGCACATAGACCTACCATTCAGTGATCAAAAGCTAGCCTTGCTGGGATCACTTGATTCTATTTCAAGGCTTTCGTAGGCAATTTCAATCAACTTTCTACAAGTGGAAGCCACTTTCTTTGAAAAAGTTAAATATAAACAAAGTGTATGCTTATAACTCGAGAACAAAAGTCATATTTTGGTAATCATCTCAGGCACATCAATTATTGGATATCACAACCTTTTATCTTTTGATATATCCATATTAAAATGTGAAGGAAGAAGGTTGAGATTACCACACTAATTTCATAGACTTGACAGTGCATTCCCTGAACTAAAGTTAATCTTGTCTTCGCACTGTGTACTCTAGCAGCCCTTTATACAAAGAGTGACTGTAACCGAACCGATATATCTCGAATCAGCAGCATGTGACGGTTTTTTTTTTACCTTATTAGTCATTTTTACAAATCCATGTTCAATATGCCCAGACCGCTGCTATTATGATTCTCATTTGATGTGTGTAGCGTCAACTTCAAATACCAAACGAACGAAGCACACCCTTTCACCCATTGCCACTGCCGGCTTCACCCACTCCTTGGTAGCTGTCAACTACGGTGCCTATGCCGTTAGAAACCAACAGCTACTCATGCCATACACAACCTCCTGCCGCCGCAATCCGCCGCCCTCTACCTCGTCTGCTATTGTCATCGGCCAAAAAATATACGAAAACATTACAGTCAACACTTAGATGCTGACCCATATCATAGTGATTCAAATACTGAAAAAACGTCACATTATTGATGATCATAATATTGCTGCAATAAAGAAAAATAGACAGATACCCCATAGACTGTTGACCATCTGTTGACGGCATCCTGTTACTTGTTTTGGATTTCAAAATCAACAGCAGATGCTACGCAATTGCAAGTGTAAACCGAAGAAACGGCAACAAGACTGGTAGTTTAATCAAGATTCAACTAAATTTCGGCATCGTAAACAATTAGCATACCAGGTACAAACTGAAAAAGAAAAGACAAGATACAAAATAATTAAAATCTAGAAGTGATGACTAATCAATATATTCAAACGGATGCACATAAGATGCAGTTATACTTCTATGTTTTCTCAAAAGTAATGATCTTCTGGATTATTATTATTATACAACCATATAATGAAATAGCAAAGTCAAGGCTATAATTGGTAAGTGAGAGCAAGTGATATTATAATCAAAGTCAAGATTTAATGACTAATAAACATATTCATGCTGATAGTCATGATAAGATACAAATACACCTCTCTACTGTCCCAAATTAAGTAGATGATGTGCAGGATCATACAACCGAATAAGGTTATAATGAAGGTTTAAGCCTATAAACTGACACTGTTTAATTCAGATCATTTATAAGTTACATCACCACCATCATGTCTAATCGCCACAAGCTTAACCAAATCAATTAAATAAAATACAAACACTTACCACACGCTTGTAGCATTTACCACCGGAAGAATATAAAAATTAATATAAATAAAAAAAAGAAATCAAGGGAGAAAGGTGATCACGGTAAACAAATTCGTTTTATAATCCCATCCATGAGAGAACCGGACGTGTGAGTGAAATTGAGTGAAATAGGAATATGCTGGAAATGTATACATACAGAGATTGAGAAGCAGCGAGAAATAAGTCAATAACAAGAAAACTTACATACATGTTTCAATTTAATGTTTATTTTTATGATTATGGGGCTCAGTTGAATCAGATTTGACATGTATACAATGTTGTTAATAAATGCACACCAATTGCTTGATGAAATGCATGTATGAGACTTGCCTTTGACTATTTGACATGAACTTCAATACTGCTTTCATGACACAGATTTAATAAATGTCTGGTGAAGCAAAGTGATTAAACCCCGTGTATGTGTATTGATCGAAGAAAGGTCAAAAGTCAACTCTGGGAAGTCAAATGCAGCAACATCTCACATTTTCTAGCCTACATCACAAGAGCAATCAAATTGTTACTAGTTTTGTATTTACATATTTTTGTATACAAGTTTGATCAAAATAGGTTCTTTTAAGTCATAGACAATTGTTGATTTGTACTTTGAACTGTTTGGTTAATCAGTTTATTCACACTCACACGTCACACGGGCAGGTTAGCGGGTCACAAATGACGGGTCAACGGGTACAAGTCATATCAGGAGTTTATTCACATTGCATGGTCTTTTGTTATTTAAAGTGTTAGTTTATTAATAGTATCTTATACTACTATTCAAGTCTGTACGTATGTCAAGATTTTACATATTTTTATAATCTGATATGGTGATTTTACTTACCCAATTTTTACATTTTACCAACTAAATATCCTGGTCCATTACAAAAATAACCTAGCAGGTCAACTGAAGTTAACCGTAAAAATAAATTAGAAGTCAAATGCTTGTGGTTAGTGGTCAAGTTTATGGGAGTTATTGGGTCAAAGTTTGATATGAATATGGTAAAGGGAGGAGTATGTTAATTAGTTATCTGAAAGTAAAATATGGACAAGGGATGAAGCACCTGATCATGGCAGTTAATGTAGAACATATCTGGAATTTTGATGGTCTGGATTTGGTCAAAGCTTCTAAAAGGTGAGCCTCAGTCAACTAGAAGTCAATGTAGTCAAAAGTCAACAATACTTGAAGCATGAGAAGTCAATGCAGGAAAGCACTCCAAAACAACATAAATTATACAAAGTTGGAATTCTACTAGGTTAAGATATGAGAGCACAAAGAAAACTGCTTTTCGTCTTGGGTACAACTGCTCGTTGCAATATACGAACAGGGATCCCACCCATCATATCAAAGTCCTCCTTCAAAGATCTTGTTAAGAACCTCAAGTCTGTGTCTAAAAGTCTCGTCTTTCTGCTAACAAAGACCACAAAAGTGGGAGGTCGGGCTTTCACTTGTGTAAAATACTTCACCTTGGGCTGACCTGCTACATCCTTCCAAGAATGTCTACTCATTACCTGAAACAATAATGCTTTTACAATAATAACAATAATAATAATAATAATGATAATAATAATAATAATAATAATAATAATAATTATAGGGACCAACGATGATAACCTTGCGTAGCCAACGGTTAAGTCGAGCAGTTGACAACCTCAAACACCACTTTTTGTATGTCTCAATGACCTGCTGCATTACATCTATTCTGCCTTTCCCTTCTAATGCTGAAACAAAGACAACTGGTATTTCCGTCACCTGTCACCAATAATACATACATGTTTGTTAACATGATTTATATTATGATTTATCCATTTTTCTTAGTGGTATGAGTAAATAATTGGTAAAATGTAAATATATTTAACATTACTTTTGAGTTTTGACCTGCTAACTAACCTGGGGATGATTGTTTCGATTTCTTGAGGGACAACTTTAACAACCCGATCATATAATCTTTCTTCAACAAAATCCATTTTACTGACAACCACAACCAAATCCCGCCCTTCTTCTATAGCTCGTTTTACTATCACTACTTCATCATCATGTGTCAAGCTTTTTCTAGCTTTTGAAACCTCCAATGGCATACAAACGCATTACAAATATTCTATTTTTATAATCCCCATTAATGCATAATTATCTATAAAAAAAGTGACAAAGAAAACATGTTTGACCAACCTCTTGACCATCAAGGACTGAAGCAACAACATGAGCCTTCATCAGGTTTTCTGGACTGAACAACACTCAAAGATGATGCTCCTTTCTCTGACTTTGTCCTCTGCAACTAACCTGCTGTGTCCGCCTAAAAACAACCAATTTTTGGAATGTAATAATAATAATAATAATAATAATAATAATAATAATAATAATAATAATAATAAATGCAAAAGTAATCTATCAATGATAATTTACCAACTTTAGAAATTTAAATTACCATGTATATCGTTCTTCCTTCAAATTTATACTCGACTCTGACTGAATCTCTTGTTAAACCTGCCTCTGGGCCCACAAAACACGGTCTTCCTGCAGAATTGCATTCAACAAGGTTGACTTGCCAATGTTAGGCCGGCCCACAAATGCTAACTGCAGGGTAGCTTTGACTCCTCTTCATTAGTTTCATCTGAGTTGCAAACTAGCAACAAACAAATATTGAAGTAAACTAAGCCAAGGTTAAGAGACATGAATGTTATTTTTCTGAGAGTTAATTACTATTTCAGTCCCTAGGGTTTGTCAAAAATAACGGTTTCAGTCCATTAGTTTAAAAATTGCTATTTCAGTCCATTAGTTTCATTTTCATAACCATTTCAGTCCACCAACTTAACTCCCATCCATTTATTCTGTTAACTTTGGGTGAAATGACCAAATTGCCCCTGCTAACTTAACAAATTGTAATAAAAAAATTATAAAAAATCTAAAAATCAAAAAAATTCGAAAAAATTCAAAAAAATCCGAAAAAATTCAAAAAAATCTAAAAATCAAAAAAATTTTAAAAAATCATAAAAATTCTAAAATATCCAAAAAAATTCTAAAAATCAAAAAAATTCCAAAAAAATCAAAAAAATTCAAAAAAATCTAAAAATCAAAATTTTTTTTAAAAAATCATAAAAATTCTAAAAAATCCAAAAAAATTCTAAAAAATCTAAAAATCAAAAAATTCAAAAAAATTCAAAAAAATCAAAATAATTCCAAAAAAATCTAAAAATAAAAAAAAATTTAAAAAATCAAAAAAAGCCAAAAAAAGTCTAAAAAATCCAAAATGTTTCATTAAATGTTTCGAACCCGAACCGTTTCGAGCTGAACCGTTTCAACGCGAACCGTTTCGACCCGTACCGTTTCGACGCGAACCGTTTCGAGCCGAACCGTTTCGACGCGAACCGTTTCGACCCGTACCGTTTCGACGCGAACCGTTTCGACCCGTACCGTTTCGAGCCGAACCGTTTCGACGCGAACCGTTTCGACCCGTACCGTTTCGACCCGTACCGTTTCGAGCCGAACCGTTTCGACGCGAACCGTTTCGACCCGTACCGTTTCGAGCCGAACCGTTTCGACCCGTACCGTTTCGAGCCGAACCGTTTCGACGCGAACCGTTTCGACCCGTACCGTTTCGAGCTGAACGGTACGGGTCGAAACGGTTCGGCTTGTATGTTATCTCTAATTCTACGTCACATAACAAATTTACAGCTAAACAAATCCTGGTTAAACACAGAATTAAAAACCTGGTTAAACGGTTCGGCTTGTCAAGATCATTCTGCATATGTGGCAGCCTTGTATGTTATCTCTTGTGAGATGTCTTTGATTGCAAATTATGTTATTTGTGATTTTGTTTGGCTGTGTCTTATTGTCTTGTTATTCTTTGTCTTGTGTGTGAGATATTAAATCATGTGATTTTGTATTTCATTATTTGTATTGGCAGGAATTGTTGTCTAATATAGAAGTGTGTACTTCTTGTTTATCTGTCTTGGTATGAATCTTTTTATTCAGTGTTTCTTGGTATTGTTGATGGACTGTGTGGTTCATTGTCCAAGTTAGAATATGTTTTCTAATTGGTTGTTATCTCACTTGTGTTGTATATGAATTGTGTGATTCATTGTCTTGTCAGACTTTGTTCTGAGTTATGTTGTCTCGTGTGAGATATATTGTTCTGGTTACAAATTGTGTAATTCTGTGTTTAACCAGGATTTGTTTAGCTGTAAATTTGTTATGTGACGTAGAATTGTGTGATTCTAAGTTTAGTCATAACTGTTTTTTGAATCATGTGATTCAAAAGTTTCAGACTTGGTTCTGGTTTTTAAAAAAAAAGTCATGTGACTTTTTATGGTCTTGAAACATGTGATTCAAGTTTTCAGACATTGTTCTGAGTTGTATAGAGGTTTATAACTCTTTGTTTTTATCAGATATGTTTCTTGAATTATGATAGAACCATGTGGTTCTTCATTCTTTGTACTATTAGTATTGTATCTGATAGTTGTTTGGGAGTTTGTAATTCCATGTTTGATGCTTATGTTTGCAAGTTCTGTCTTAGTTGTGAAAGTCGTGTGACTTTATGTTTGTCAGATGTGTATCTGATAGTGTTATGCATTTGGTATGGCTCTTGTGATTTTGTATTTGTTGTGGTGTTGTAAAAAGTTTTTTGCTTCATTCAAATTATTTTACAGTTCTTCACATGTATTGTTTTTTGGACTTGATTCTGAATTCTTAGAATCATATGATTTGTTGGTATTTCTGTTTTTTTCTTCTTGTGGAAGAGATGTGTGTCTGGTATTGGTTTTTTAAATTTGTGATCCATGTTCTTGTAACGTTGTAAAAGTTTTTACAAGTTGCTTTACATGAATTCAGTTTTCCAGATGTGGCTCTGAGTTTGTTGGAGTTTTGTAACTCTTTTATCACATATGTTTGTGGTATTATTATAGAATCTTTGATTTTTGTTTTTTGATTTGTTCTCTTTGGAATGATTTTGATGTGGCTACTGTGTGGTGATTCATTATATGATGAGGAAGAGTTTTCTGTGTGTCGTTCATATATCATCTTGTGTGATTGTCATGTCTTATAGTTTGAATATGTCTAATGTGATTTGTTCTCAAAATTTGTTTCTGGTTATAAAAGTATATAATTGTGTTGTGTCAATTTCTATAAGTCCAGTTTTATGAGAGGTTTAAACACTTTGAAATAGATCTATTTTTTTTTTTTTTTTTGAAAAAGTCAAATTACTTGTGGAATAATTGGTCTTGTTAAAATTGATTCTGATCTTCAAGTTGCTGATCATGTGTGTTTATATAATTTCTTATGTGTCTTGTTAAAATCGAATACGTTTGATAAAAAAATGTTTTGAGAAGAATGCCAGATATTATGCTGATTTTTTGGTGTTTAGAGCACCGAAACAAAGTATATGAGTAGTATGAGACTTTGATTTTGCTTGATTTCATGAGTTTTGCTTGCTAGCTTATAAATTTTGAGGGCATTGAAATGATGAATTAGAGCTTGGATTTTGCTTGATTAATCAACCAAAAGGGATCGCCTAATTTTAGTTGTGACTCGTAGGTGCTCTTAAATCTTGACATCTTGTGTTGTTTACTGTTTAGGGCATCAGGATGAAGTTTTTTAGAGTTGGATTTTGCTTGTTTTTATGAATTTAATTTGCTAACTAAAAGATTTTAATTTTACTCAGGTTAGATCTTATGTTAGTTGCCATTTATTAAGTTTCTACATAATCACAATGATGCAAGCTAGTGACTAGAACATGTATAAATAGCAGAGACAAATGTTAGTCACATGAGCTACAACTAAACAGCAAAAGCACTATCAGATTGTTGGTGTGAATAATCCTTAGTTTCACTGCTGCATGGTTGTGTGTATTTGACAAGTCTAATTTGTAGTTGCGGGTGTTTGTCAACATTTTTGAAAGTGATTATGACGTGTAATAAGTATTATTAGATACCCAGCTGTAAGTATGTAACCAATCTGACAGCATGAGATAGCAATTGCATGATACTATGTGTAATATGTTCGGAATGATTAACATGTATAGTATATGAATGATGGGGGCATGTTGAAAATAATAAAAGGATTCATTCATATACTATATGGTTGATATATTGGGCTGTTATTGTCTATTAGTTATTGGGTTATTGTTATTGGGTTCATTTCTGAATGGGCCGGCTTTAACTGAGTATGTGTTTGTTATGTTTGTTATGAATTTGTTCGTTAAGTGTGGCAGGTTGTATTTAATTCAAGGGGGCAAGATGTAACATTAGAGGGACTCCGATCATCATGTAATAATCTGGTGGACTAGAGTGTAATATTGTTTCAGCAGGTTATAAAAGAGAAGTTCAAGCTGCTAGGGTGAATCAATCGTTTTCAATAATTTCACCCCCAAAATTTCTTTCATCACCCTCTCTGTAAGTGCAGTTCCTGCCGGGTAACTGTCGCTTATCAGTTCTGGTCAACCAAAACAGAAGTCCAAGTTAAAGTCATCGATAATGAAGAATTCAAGACCACATGAAGACCAAAGGGAGTTTGTTAGTGCACTTTGGGTGACAAGTGCATGCTTTCCAATTGTTAGGGTCTTTATTGTACAAGTCTTGAAAGTTAGTCCTAGTTTTATCCTAGGGAAAGTTGTCCCAACTTTATCCTAGGGAACTTTGTCCCAAGTTTATCCTAGGGAACTTTGTCCCAAGTTTATCCTAGGGAACTATTGTCTGAGGTTTATGCTAGGGACAAGAATTAGGGTTTTGTGGAGATTGTTTGTCCGTGTTTTGTCCTAGTCTATATATATATGTGTTGTATAGGATTAGGGCAGGCATTCCCCTCCATCCATGGAGGCGGGCAACTCTTGTAGCCTGGTGCACCTCTCCCACTCGTTCATCCTTCTGTGTGAATTCTAGAGAGAGAGAGACTATGTGTTAGTGAGAGAAAGCTAGGGTTTAGATCTTTGTGATCTAAACCAGCTTGTAGATGATGTTTACTCCTTTGGTATGTAATCTGTGATGAATGATTCAATATAAAGGGTTCATCTTCTACATATTTCTATCTTGTTCTTCATATTTTGTTCTTCATGTCTTGAATCAAGTGCAATGTTTGATGTTCGTCATCGATCCGGTGCTTTCACAGTGGTATCAGAGCATGGTTACCGATTCAGAATGGTCTAACCGCCTTCCGAATCACCATTGCTCTTGATTTGATGTTTGTTTCCGCCAAACATCTTGAAGACTTGAAGATTTTGCAGAAAAGTTGAAGAAAATGAAGCTGTTCGTGGTTGTTTTGCTCTCCAAGTTGTTGCAGATGTGAGGTTTGATCCAAAAATTGCTCTGTCCGAGTTTTTCTTAGTGTTAAACTTGTCTGAGTTTTTAAAACTCTGTGTTTGTTGTTTCCGGGGTTTTGGTGAACTAGTGTGAAGTCACACTAGGGAGAAAGTCTGGAGACTTGTTTCTGAGCTTCACCATGTCCGAGTATTGTCAAATATCTGAGTTTTGAAATATACTTTACGGTCCGAGCTTTAACCTTCACGGTTTTCTGTGTTTCCAAGGTTCCGAGGTTTATCAGTCTCAACATATTCCGAGTTTGCACAGTATTCAGAACTGTCCGAGTTTTACAGCTTAGTTTTAACATGAGCCGAGTTTTAACTTCTGTTGTTAAGTCCCTGAGTTGTTAATGTCTCCGAGTTTTTGAAAAGGGTAAAAAGTCTCCTCTGTTTTGAAAGGGCCACACATGTCCGAGTTTTAATATATGATGTTATGTCAGAGTTTTGAAATTGGTAGTTCAGAGTTTTTTTTTTGAAAAGGTCAGACATACATCAGATATCAAGTCCGACTTTTGAAAGGCTTTTGAGATCCGAGTTACTTAACTAGTTTGTGATCTGAGTTCTTATATTGTCCGAGTTCTTACACTGTTGGAACAGTTTCTGTATCAAATGTCCAAGTTTTAAACCGTGAGATTCCTAGTGTCTTATGTATCTCCGATTTTTTTTTATGGATTCTGTGTTTTGAGTTTATCTGGTCTGAGTTTTCAACCCTTATCTTAGTCCGAGTTTCTTTTAAACCGTAAGACTCCGAGTTTTGACTTCTCAAACAGTCAAACAGTCAGTGGTCCGAGGTTTTAATCAGTTCACAGATCCGAGTTTTGACCTGGGCTTTGAAATTTGTTGAATCTCCGAGTGTATTAGATCTGAGTTTTCTACCAGTGAACACTTGGTGTTCTGTCCGAGTTTTTAAACCATGTATGTTCCAAGTTTTCCTTATCAAATGTGTCTGAGTTTTAGCGTGTCCGAGTTTAGCAAAACAGTTCGTTCTGAGCTTTTCAGCAAACTGATTGTTCCGATGTTTTTACTGCAAAAAGGTTCTGTTCCGAAGTTATGTAAAACTGTTACTCTGAGTTTTTTTTTTTTTGATCCTCTGTGTCTCCGAGTTTTATTCCGAGTTCTAAACATACAGTTCATCTTGTTATGTCCGAGTTTCTTTACGGCATTTTGAGTTTAAACAGTCGCACTCTGGTGACCTATCGGAAATTGGTGATGAATCGAGATGTCAGATAGAGGGTGTCGGCCTTGGTGATGACTGGAATTCGTTTCCAATTCGTTGAAGTTATACAGTGGTTCAGGTGGTTGTTCAGAAGCGCCAAGGTATGGGTATTTATCAGTGATTTACGGTTGTGCGGTTCGGTTAAGTTTTATAGCAGAACATCGATATGGAGATGTTGTCGGCTAGGGTTTTGGTAATTGCAACCTGCATGGGCTTGAGTTATAATGGGCTAATGATTAAGGAATGACAGCTGGTGATATCATGGAATGCATATGTATTTTCGATGGATCCACTAACAAATGTGAAAATGTTGGTTATTTTGGGTTTTTCGGATTTCTTTGCTCGTTTCGAATTCCTTTGTACTCTAAACACTGCTCAGATGATCTGATCCGAGGTTTCAAGAGCTTTCGGGTTTTACGAGTTCCAAATTTTCTAGAATTCCGGGTTACCTGGGGTACCGGATTTTTAGCTATATTTAGAAGGTTGTGGTGTTCGGAAGTTTCGAGTTGTGCATGTTCCGAGTTTTTCTAGTTATTCCGGGTTACCTGGGGTACCGGATAACTAACTAAGAGTCAGAATTTTGCGTAGTTTGAAGACTTGAAGTCGGTTTCGGATTATCGAAAAGTTTTATGGTACTTATGTTGTCCGGATCAAGTGAGGAGGTGAAGAGAATAAGATTTTCTTGGATTTCTGTATTGTTTACAAAGAAATAGGGGGAGTAAAAATTTTTGTGAAATTCCTGTTTTCTTTGTAAATCAAAAGGTTTGTGGTGCTACATCGAAACAAGTTCATGTCTACTATCTTTGAGATTAACTTAGTGTTAATCTTACCGGTGGCGAAGTGCTTATAACATGAAGCAAGTGTATGATTGAGTTCTGTCAAGTTTGTTCGAGGTTTAATCAAGTGTTGACGTGATGAAGCAAATTGCTCGTTTGGCAAGTAGTTGAAGGTCAAGCCTTTATCGTATACCGGTTAGAGTAGAGATGATTAGTCTTCTTGTTCTCTTTTCCAAGTTGGTGACTGATCGGATTCTCGAAATAGGGGTTCTTACATTGAGGGGGAGATTGGAGACGAAAGTCATCGGGTAATTGGTGGATTCGTGAAGATACGAGATTGGATCTTGAAGATTCGAGATGAAATGATTTCAGACACTCGGTTGAAGACTCTGGTCAAGATGGTGGATGTACCTTTACAAAGTTCAGTTTGTTATTAACTTATCGAACTGAGCTTCATGTTTTTGGGATCTTGAAGTGTTTAGTGTTGGGCATTGGAAATCCGACGTTTCGTTCTTCTACCGGTTAAGTTTGAAGATTAATGTATCGAGCGATATTCTCACATGTTGTTGTAAGTTGGTTCGCGTTAACTTGATTCGGGAGTAGTTTGAGGGGGAGGATCTACAGTGTTTGATGTTGGATTCTTCGGGTTTCTCAAAGCGACATTAAGTGATCGTCAGCAAGTCTTTAATTAGAAGGGTTGAAGATCGCTGTGCTCTGCCGGAAAGATCAAGTCTCAGCCAAAGTTAAAAGCAACCATGATATCATCAGTCAAGGGGGTGTCTGTAAGTGCAGTATCCGGTGACTGAAGATTATCGATGCCACACAGAACTGATGCAACAGTTAAGGGGGAGACTGTAAGTGCAGTTCCTGCCGGGTAACTGTCGCTTATCAGTTCTGGTCAACCAAAACAGAAGTCCAAGTTAAAGTCATCGATAATGAAGAATTCAAGACCACATGAAGACCAAAGGGAGTTTGTTAGTGCACTTTGGGTGACAAGTGCATGCTTTCCAATTGTTAGGGTCTTTATTGTACAAGTCTTGAAAGTTAGTCCTAGTTTTATCCTAGGGAAAGTTGTCCCAAGTTTATCCTAGGGAACTTTGTCCCAAGTTTATCCTAGGGAACTATTGTCTGAGGTTTATGCTAGGGACAAGAATTAGGGTTTTGTGGAGATTGTTTGTCCGTGTTTTGTCCTAGTCTATATATATATGTGTTGTATAGGATTAGGGCAGGCATTCCCCTCCATCCATGGAGGCGGGCAACTCTTGTAGCCTGGTGCACCTCTCCCACTCGTTCATCCTTCTGTGTGAATTCTAGAGAGAGAGAGACTATGTGTTAGTGAGAGAAAGCTAGGGTTTAGATCTTTGTGATCTAAACCAGCTTGTAGATGATGTTTACTCCTTTGGTATGTAATCTGTGATGAATGATTCAATATAAAGGGTTCATCTTCTACATATTTCTATCTTGTTCTTCATATTTTGTTCTTCATGTCTTGAATCAAGTGCAATGTTTGATGTTCGTCATCGATCCGGTGCTTTCACACTCTCCATTCGTTCAAGACTACAGATCTATTGTAGCGATGATATGATGAAGATTCATTATGAATCTTGTTCTGCTGTTAGTCCGGTTATGGTTCCAGCATCGTTGAAGATCTTGTTGATTTATTTATTCTGTATTGTTGAAGATCTTGTAGATCTTCATGGTTTGGTATTTCTGTGTTCGTTGTTCACCAGACTAGTATAGTCTGGTTGTTGTTGATCCAGTGATTGGATCCTGTTGGTTGATGTTTCTTTCTATAATCAACTGATAGTTTATCAGTTGATTATGTACTTTGGAAATCTTGATTTAGATCTTACATATGTAAGATCTAGGGTTTGGGGGGTGTTTTTTGGTTTGGGTTAAATAATAAAGTTTTACGTCATGTTTTTTGTCGCTTCTCTTGTGTTTAATGTTGTTATTCGTGTTTTATATCAATTGTTCATACCATTTTGACAGGAACGTTGACTTACTTGAAATGATAATGCTTTCTCAAGTTCCTTGACAACGACTTTCATTGTCGGACGTTGATCTTGAGTTTCTGCCACACATTGATATGCGATTTTCATGAATGTGTGTAAAGACTCCTTGTTGGGTCCTCTCTTTAGGACAAAATTGTATTCACTGGTTTCTTCCTTTAGTATAGGATCTATCATGTCCTCTAGAGTTCCTGTGCAGAAGCTTTGTCTTGCCACAGGGCGCAACCCTTTGTGACTCTCCTTCAAGTAAATTGGGTCATTGGCTACCCTCCCAAATAGAATTTCGAGCAAAACTATTCCAAAACTATATATATCAGATGCTCTTTTTAACTTATTAGTCTTCTCATACTCTGGATCTATGTAGGGCGATCTGCCACGCCACTCGATATAGACAGCTTCGTCTTCTTGATTTGGAGGCAAGAATACACAGTTTCCAAACCCATCAATCTTTGCCCTCCAGTTCTCGTCCAACCCAATGTTGTAGCTACATATATCACGGTGTATTATCATCTTTTGGTCTTCCATCTCAGAGTGAAGGTGCTCCAATGCGTTTGCAACTTCAATGCAGATTTTCAAACGCTTCTCCCATGTCAAAATACGCATATCATTGTCGTTTCCCAAATAATCATCAAGGTATCCATTAGAAACATTCTCAGTGACAAGGATCGTCTTCAACACAAAACCCAATTAAAGTGACTGTGTTCGGATGATTAATACTCGTAAGCATCTCAATTTCTGTAAAAAACTCTTCTACTTCATAGCACTCATTTCCAGAGGGGTACCGTTTTATAAGCACAATGTTGTGTGCCTTGGGATGATCTCCTTTATTCTTCCCCTTTTCAGATGAAGGATTTTCTTTATCCAAACAGTGGAGTTCTGCTTTGTACAAAGTACATTCGCCATCCACAGATGCAATTGTGTATGTCTCTGAGAAATTATTTGTTGCTAATTTAATATCACCAAGACGAATCTTCAAGTGTCCAAACTTGTTTTCCTACAAATATGTGACAAAGGGAAAAAGAGAGTTACAAAACTGAATATAAATAGATAAGAAATTATGTTCCTTTTAGAAATACTAATTAAAGAGGACATTCGAATCTATTGACAGTTAGCCAGTACTACAATTATACAAGGCAAATGGGTTCTGCTTAGTACAAAGTATAGCAACCCAATGTTGCTATCTGATTCAATTGTCTGATTCAATTGTTTTCCCTGTGTTTCGCGTGCCCTAGTTTTCCATCAAGACATCATAACTGGGCCTTGGAAGATGGTCCAACTTGTTTTACCAAGCCCTTATACTTTTTATAGTTACCCAGTTTGTAAATAACACCCACACACAAATTTTGAATTAGTTAAATACTTAAATAACTATTAAATTATGTATATTAAATGATAGTCCGAAAGGAATCCAAATCATGTGTTTTAGTAAAGTTTAATTAAATTAAAAATTCCATTGCATATAATAAGCATGATAATAAATACTCACCCAAACCCAAACCAAAAATTACATTTTTTCCCATTCTTCTTCCACCAAACCCATACCAAAAAGTCGAAAACAGTGCATTGGACCGAAGAGAAGGAAATAGCACTAGTGAAATCGATTGTGGACGCACAACGTAATCTACAACGCGGTCAAACTGCGTATTGGGACCGTGCGTTCCAACAATACCAACAACACGTCGGGAACACGCGTCACAACTTAAACGTGTGTCAACACAAATGGCGTGAGCTCAAACCGAGGTTGGATTGGTTTAAAGTTTGCTTCGACCGTGTCCCTGCGGGTGACTTGACCTATGACGATTGAGTGGAGATCGCGAAGATCGAGTACATGCACGACGGGAATACGGAGTTTAAGTGGGTTCCCCACCTTAATATTTACCGTGCTTTGTAATTTTTTTATTTTTTTGTAGGATTTAACAAGTTGATTTTTTTTATTTTTTATGATTTAATAAGTAGGTTTTTTTTATTTTTAAGGATTTGTTAAATACGTTTTTTATATTTTAGAATTGTCTTTTATGTAACTTTTTTTTAATTAAAATAAGTTGTGTTTTTTATATAATTGAAAACGTTAAAAAAACCCCACATGGCAGCTCACGTGGGCCTGGCTACGCCACTCCTACACTCCACTTTTTTTGGGTGTGAACTGGTGGGAGCTCACATTTGCCACATGTCGAGCAATGCCCCAACCCAAGTCGCTCCACACCCCACAATCTTAAACAACTAGCCTGGATGTTTTTGTCACCTCTCGAATAATAATAAAAAAATGGTGTTCTTCATAAACCCAACTGTGATTTGCTTAGATATTTAAGAATCTTGCCGTTTTTTTTTTAAATCAATGATTGAGGTTTTCTCCGATAATAAGCATCCATATGTAAAA
This sequence comes from Helianthus tuberosus, assembly GCA_030545235.1. Classification (NCBI taxonomy): domain Eukaryota; kingdom Viridiplantae; phylum Streptophyta; class Magnoliopsida; order Asterales; family Asteraceae; genus Helianthus; species Helianthus tuberosus. Next base: position 193,279,226 of record CM060412.1, on the reverse strand, counting down.
TTAAACCAAAAACAAAATAAAAATTATACCAGAAACAAAAATTCAATGGGTTACAGGCACAACCGAGTATAGATAAAAGACCAAAATTAAAATTTAACTACACCTGGTAGTAACTAGTAATAATAGAAGTACTATAATAATAAAAGATTAATAATTACCTAAGTAAAATGTTAATAAATTAAGTAATTAAAAATGACATGTTTAAATAGATTGCATTTCAAAAAAGTTGAACATAAAAAAAGTTAATTTTAAAGTATAAATTATTATTGCCATGGTGATAAATACATAAAACGTTTATAACTAACGCGTCAACCCAACCACTCCATCTGATTCACTATGAATGGTAAAGGGTCGGTTTTGGTAACTCAATTTCATACCCAATTATAAATTGTGTCTAATATTTGGTATCAGACATGTATACATTACTTGTGGGCTACAGGGTGGACCCGCACATATTGAGTATACCTCGAATGGTCATGTGGTAAAAATTACCCGTTGGGACACCCATTACCCATAATCCAATCATAAACTCACAAAAAATCGAATTAAAGTATGGAATAATGGAATTTAATAATCCCAACTTTCACCAGTTGGCCGACAACGGACCCAACTTCAAAAATAGCCACTGGCGGTCCCAACTTTTGACATTTTGTAAAACATTGGACCCTTGCTGGGAGAGGTGGAGAGGGTGGTCCCAACTTCAAACATTGGACCATTGGCGGTCACCACTAACATCCCTTGGACGGTGTTAGCAAGGGTCCAATGTTTTACAAAATGTCCAAAGTTGGGACCGCCAGTGGCTATTTTTGAAGTTGGGTCCGTTGCCGGCCAACTGGTGAAAGTTGGGATTATTAAATTCCATTATTCCTTAAAGTATTGTGTACTCAAACAAACTTCTAACAAAAAATATATTTCTTTAGTAATTTTAAGTTTGTAACAACTTAAAGATATTATTTACTATATTTCTTAAATTCATATATCATATTCAGTGCGGTTAATTGGACGGTATCACCTAATACCATACATGTCCAAACCCACAAAAAATAAAACTACGCTACCCATCCTTGATGTTTCGTTTTTTTCGTTCAATTTGGATTCCATTACCATCCATCCTATTTTGACTTACTTTCAAGTAGAATAGAAAATAAAGATACTGAAACAAAAGAAAAATTACCATCCAAGAATAATGAATACTAAAAAAATAGATAATAAAATAGAAAAAGAGTCTTACAATATTTTCATGACGCAACTGAAGTTCCAATGCTTTCTCAAGTTTAGCCACAATATGGTGCGTATCTGGGCGGTGTGTCCGATCATCATTTAAGCAAGAATATGCTACCTTTGAGTATATGAGGAGTGATTGCGGAGACAATAATTGATTTAATAGAGGAGGATGGAATATATCATGCAATGTTCCCTTTTCATAATGATGCTTGGCCAACTGAGCTAGAGACCTATCAACCTCGTTATGAATTAACGCTTTCCTCTCGCACAATATTTCGAATAAAACAACCCCGAATGAGTAGATGTCTGACTTGTGGGTCACACCTCCCGTCTTTTCAATTGCTGGGTCCACACACCCTAATGTGCCAGTGTGTTCACAAGGGCACACCTGATCCTTATCGTTTACTGATTGTTTGATGGAAAATTCAAAACCTGATAACTTGGTTTCCCAATTATCGTCCAACAAAATAGTGTTGTTATTGATGTTACAATGTAGAATAGCATAATCACGTCCCTTGTCATAATGTAAGTAACTCAACGCACGAGCCACACCTAGACATATCCTCAATCTTTGCTTCCATGTGAGGTTTAGGCTATTTAAATACTGCCCTAGACTTCCATTGGCCTCACACATGGTTACAATGATCTTTTCATCTATCTCATCACAAAACCCAATAATAGAGACTAGATTTTTATGCTTGAGATCAGAAAGCACTGAAATTTCTGTCAAGAACTTGAGGTCTCCTTCCCCATGCTTACAATCAAACCTCCGAGCAGCGATCTCCATCAACCTCCCAGACCACAAGAGTCGTCCTTTATATGCGATACCAACTCCACCATGTTCGATGATGTTATCATGATGAAAGTTGTTGGTGGCCTTCGCCACATCTTCAAGTGGGATTTGTAAGTGAGCAAACTGGTTCATTGTTGATGCCATGTTCTGTTTATCAAGCAGAAGGGAGTGTTAAAACAACGGGTTACAAATGAAAGAGAAGGTAAGATCTAATAAGATATATGAGCAACCACACATACATAAATATATCAGATCTAGCAACCTGAATCCCTGACTTTCTATTCCACTTAATTAAATAAGCTTAAAAATTGAATAAGTATAAATGATTTAAAGGTAGTCACGACTAATAGTACACACAATATATTAAACTCTTAAGCTTAATACACACGTACATAAGCATTAGCATACTCTTTTTATCCGCTTATCAATTATTTTATAGATATTCAAATATAACAAAAAAATTGCAAAATTCAAGTAATTTACCATAAATATAAAAAAAAATACACTAAAACATTTGGAATAAATACAGTTTCTAATACACACACATGTGTGTGTGCTTGTTCTTGTTGTTAAAAGATTAATCTATAAAATACCATTCATAACCTTTTGATTAACACAAGTTAAAGTCATAATTTGTATTAATGTTGTTAATGGAACCTTGCTTTCATAAAACTGGGATAACTTACTTGAAATACCAATGCTTTCTTAAGTTGCATCAAAACTTTTTTTGTTGTCGGTCGTTTTTCTCTATCAAGATGTAGGCATTGGTAGGCAACCTCTTTAAATGTAATTAATGATCTAGGCATGATTTGTTCCCTTATTTGGTCGAACACTACCTCACCATGCTTTCCTTCTTTAAAATTTTTTTCAATGAACTCTGGTAGATAGTGGCCCTCATGTTTTTGTATTTCAAATGTCGATCTCCCACACAAAATCTCAAATAAAACAACACCAAATGAATAAATATCGGACTCTATGGTTAGGAACCCTGATTTTCTATAAAGTGGGTCCAAGTATCCGGTTGTTCCACACACATGATCTATAACATAGTCCGTCTCTTTAACTAATGGACTTACTAAGGAAAGCCCAAAATCAGCAAGTTTTGCTTTCCAATCATCGTTTAGTAGAATGTTAGCAGTTTTGATGTCCCTATGTATCACCTTTGCTTGTTTTCCAACTCCTCCATGTAGGAAATCCAACGCTCTTGCAACATCAATGCATATATCAAGTCGTTTCTCCCATGTAAGAGAAGCATCATTTAAATATATATCAAGACTTCCTTTGGACGCATACTCATAGATAATAATTTTTTCATCATTTTCATCACAGAAGCCCACAAGACCAATGACACTCTCATGCTTAAAGTCCAAAAGAATTTGGAGCTCACTCAAGAATTGTTGTTCCCCTTGACCAAACCTTGAATCCAACCGTTTTGCAACAATGGTTTTAAATCCATCACCATCTTGAAGATTTCCTTTATAGACTCTCCCGAATCCTCCTCCCCCGATGCAATTGCCATTATTGAAGTTTTGTGTCGCCTGTTTTATGTCTTCAAGTAACATTTTGGGGTTGTCCTTGTTGATTTTCTGTCAAACATGACACACCAAATAAAAATACACATATTGATAACTATAAATCAGTGATAATAATACTAAATTTGTAATATTGTTTTTAAATATTATGGAAAAGTATATAATGAGGAGACAATGATAATTTGGTGATATTAGACCTAAAACACGAAACAATATGACTTTAATATGATGATAAATGTCCTTTATGATTCCCTTTTTTTAACAACGAAAAGCGATTCCATTAAAAACGAAACAAGGGACAAACCTTAGCAAGAACCTAAGGAGGCCCAATACAGCCCAGGAAAATATCACAAGAAATGCAGCAAAAAGAAAACAAGAACAGAACATGAAATTATAAATCAACACCATAAAATATTCTAAACTTCCCCCAAGCCAAATTCCGCCTTTTGGCTCTATTTTGCATCCACCAAAAGGAGTTCTCCTTAATGTCATCCACCATTTTGCAACAGAAATCATTCCGATTGATCCACAACCTCCAACATGTCAATAATAAAGCAATATTTATAATATGTTTCTTCAGCTTTCCAACATTAAGAAGGGCGACAAAGTTCAACGCCTCTGCGGCCGTATTGAAACTCGTAGGAATAGGAACCTTGATCCAAGCGCAAACTTGCCACCACACCAAATGGATTAAGCAATAGGGAAGGTTGCAAGAATATGATCTGCATTTGCCAGCTCCAAACCACAGCAAAGACAGGACATTTCCCAGATTTACTAGCTCCAAACCACACAAACACATAACTTTTGGTTGCCCAATTGTTCTAGAAAAAAATACACTTTGCTGTTGAGGATGACACTATTAAGGGCCATTCGTTCCCTAACTTTCTTCATAGAGAATTCTTCTTCATCGTCACCATTCGAAACCCAAATATCAGCTTCCTTTGTAATTGTTTGCTGTTGTAGAATGTTGTGGAGGTCAACCAGCTCTAACATTTCTTCTGAGGATTTGGGTAGTTTCTTCTGGCCCCAATCCCAAATAACATTTGAGTCAACATATCTATAGCAATCTTTAATCAGCGCCTTTTTATCTTCTCATTGGCAATCGAAAGATGCTACGGAAATGGTCACATAAAGGGCCCCTCGGTAACCATCCATCAATCCATACCTTAAGTCCTTAACCTTTTCTCCCTCCCCAGCCTTGGAAAAAGATTTGGTTGATAATAATAGCAAATTTGGCCAACTCCTTCTCTACTACTATGTTTTTTCCCTTATGAAGTAAATAAGCACATTACTATGTTTTCTAAAGAAAAAGGTTTAGATTATTATTATTTTGATAATTCCATATAAGAAATTTAGCGAAGTCCTAAATTGATAGTATAAAAGGTAGGATTGAGGAATCCCTACAATGTCTTGAACGCAAGCAATCTACATTTGTTTTTGATATTATAGTGAATCATCAAACTATTTTACTTCTAGGAAACCATAATATGAAGTTAGAACGATGACTTACTTGAAAGAATAATGCTTTCTCAATTTCGTTGACTACGACTTTCATTGTTGGGCGTTGGTCTTGAGTTTCCACCACACATTGGCGTGCAATTGAAATAAATGTGTGCAAAGAATCCTTGTTGGGTCCTCTATTTAGAACAAAAGTGTTTTCAGCAGTTTCTTCCTTTATTATAGGATCTATCATCTCTTCTAGTGTTCCTGTCCTGAAGCTTTGTCTTGCTACAGGGGCTAGCCCTTTGTCACTCTCCTTAAGGTAAATTGGGTCATAGGCTGATCTCCCACATAGAATTTCAAACAAGACTACTCCGAAACCATAAACATCTGATTCTCTTTTTAACTTACCAGTCTTCTCATATTGTGGATCTCTGTTGCACGTTCTGCCAATACGGTCCTTGTTGAGATTTAGAGCTTTGTCTTCTTGATTTGGAGGCAGGAATACAGACCACCAGAAGTGAACAATTTTTGCCCCCCAGTTCTCGTCCAATCCAATGTTGTAGCTACATATATCACGGTTTATTATCATCTTTTGGTCTTCCATCTGAGAGTGAATATAATGTAACCCGTGTGCAACATCAATGCAGATTTTCAAACGTTTTTCCCAAGTCAAAAGACGTAGGTCTTTGAGGTTTTCCAAACAACCATCAAGGAATCCATTAGAAAAATTGTCAATGACAAGGATCATCTCAGAATCTTCAACACAAAATCCAAGCATGGTGACTATGTTGGGATGCTTAACTCCACCAGTAAGAATTTCAATTTCTGTAAGAAACTGTTTTTCTCCATAGTACTTGTGACGTCTATCAGAAGGATAGCGTTTTATAATTACAGTGTTTTGTCTCTTTGATGAATGATTTTCTTTATCATAATGCTCCAATTCTGCTCGGTAGAACTGAACGTCACTGAGAGTTCTGATTCTGTATGTCTTTGAAAAATCATTGGTAGCTGATAGAATATGAGTGAGGGGAATCTTCAAGTGTTCCAAGTTATTTACCTGATTCAAGTTTGAAAAGAGAGTTCAGGTAGAAGAATCAAGAATGAGAAGGTAATTGTGTGAAAGTTGCAAACAACTGAAAATTTGCCCGACCCTGCTTCTTCTTCCCTTATTTTTCATATGCCCTAATTATTCTTTATGACATCAAGGTTGGGCTTACTAAGGGCCAGCCCAATGTATTTCCATGCCCACAAGCCATTTTTGGTTAGTACTGGATGTGAATAAGGCCCAAATACATAAAGTTATAATTAGTTAAACCAAATTAATTTAAGGATAGTTTGCTGGATATTACAAGATAATAAGAAACAAAACTAAATCCTATGTGTGTAGCTTAATCAAATTAATTTTTCATTCCTTATAATAGGCCTGATTATAGATTTGCTAAAATTATAAATGTGGTTAATAATATATATTTCGTTAGTGTTATTGAAGTGAAATAAGTTATTGGAGTAACTAATTAAGTTAATTGTTAGCAAGAAAGGAGGATTATATATGACATTGGTGCATTTTAGATACACATTATTTTATATTAGTTATTATATAAATAGTATTTGTACAAACTGTATTGTTTTAATCGGTTTTTATATTTTGTTGGTTGTTGAAATTTTGAGTTAAAATAAAATGAAACAATTGCATCTTCAAAAAGATTTTGCTACGAAGAATGAAGAAAATTATATTGTAAATAAAAAAGACAAAGATTAATATAGTTAGATTTAAGGTTAGATACAGTAATATCATGACCATTAAATTTACTTTCTCTAAGCATATATTGTTTAATTGATATTTTGTTTCATCAGGATGCTTTATATGGATGAGCTTCATATTGATTATGTCGGATTATATAAGTCAGGTGGATTAGGCCATCACAAACCAAAGAAGGGGAATAAAAGAACTTACTGGGTTCTTCTTCATCAACGCAACATCAAGACCAGGGCCGACCCTGCGGGTGGGCGGGGAGGACCACCGGCCAGGGCCCGTGATTCCGAAAGACACATTCATAATTTGGTGCCCTTTAATTTAAAAAAAAGGAAAAACTTTTGCTAGAAACTTACTAAACAAAGAGTAATTAAAGTGAAGAGTAGTTAAAAAGAATAACTATAAAAAATCGAATTGGGCTTTAGTTAATTGGGCTGCTCACAACATGTGGGAACTAAAAGAAGAATAATGGCACACAAGGGTTGGCAATTTTGGAGGTCGACGGTAGCCTCTTAACTGATTGGGACGTGATCACAATTAGGTAGTGATAGCATGCGAATTCTTCTTTGTTATTATGACCGACTAATTTTCTTGTAATGACAATTACGTGTAGGATTTGGTTATGCAAATGTATTCAATTTGATTTATTAAATTTTCTAGACATTACCATGTTCTTATTATTTTTACTAGTGAATGATTTGAGTATATTTATGTGGCCATGAGTTTGGTGTTTGACGGTGGTGTGCACATGTTACGTAAACAGGATCCTTGATCCTCCACCATTCTCATTCCATTATAAATAATATGCCAATCTCCTATTACTCTGATTAACATAGGATCCTTCATCTAGCACAGGTACTTATTTTGTTTGGGATTATTAAGTGACTCAGCCGGGTTCCTTAGTCTTAAAATTGCCCTTTGATCTCAACATTGAACCAATTATGTCTAGGTAGTTTGTTAACAAAGTGAATTAAGCTATGTTATACAACTTGAATGTGATAAACTTTTTTCCTCATCTCATCTTTTCATTTGTCTTTTATTTGTCCTTATTGAGTAATTTCAATTTAGGTTAACATAAATTTAATTCAAACCAATCAAATCGTGATACTTACCACATGCTTCTTGGATACGTACCCTATTTACCCTAGCTATCTAAGTTAATTAGGTTTTTGTATTAACTTGAATGACGGTCTATGTTAATCTTTTTGTAATTTAGATGAAATCAAATAATAAGCAGTAAAAGAGAAGTTGAAGAAATATATACTGTAACACTTGAAATTATAGAACATATATTATTGCATGATTCATAAATTAGTTGAAAATTTGAGATGCTGTTGTGAATAATTAGATGTTAATATGGAACACCCGGCCATGAATATTGTAAAACAATAACTTAATGAGAATAAGGAAACTTATGCGCTGATTTAATATACGTGTCAACGTACAAAGTTTTGAAATAAATCCATTTCATTGTTAGAGTCACTTGGAGATTTTGTTGAACACGTTATTGGATTTTTGTGACATTAGGAGCTGTAGAAACTTATTCGGGTATGGATGTTTGTACTTTTTTGGGTGTTATCTTTATTCTTTTCTTTAGATATTATGTTGCTTTTGAAATTTGTTATGGTGTCTTCCTTTTGTTTGAGCCAAATTGTTGTTTGATATTGAACAACTGAATAAATTATTGAAAAATATATATTGTTTTTAAGATATGCTTTTAGAAACTTTATAAGACGCTATCATTTGACTTCCTTTCACACAAGATCACTATGCATGGTGAATTGGTGTGGGGTTAAATTTTATCATAGGAGATAGGGTGATTGAAACTAGATTTAGAAGAGAAACTCATGTTACAGTAAATCAATTTGGTTTCATGTCAGGGCGGTCAACTATAGAAACGATACATATTCTAAGACTGAGTACCTTTACTGTGATTTTAGTGGAGCAGGCAATGAGCACGACACTCTGATCACCATTGAGGGCCAGGTGGTTCCACAGGCAACTAAGTTCAAGTATTTAGGATTGTTTGTCCAGAGTAATGGAGAGATAGACAGTGACGTAGCTCACCGTATCCAGGTTGGATGGTGTAGGTGGAGAACAGCCATAAGGGTATTGTGCAACAAGAAGTTCCCTGATAAATTAAAAATGGAAATTTTATAGGGTTGCAATTGGACATGGAACAGATTGTTGGGCCATTAAGAAAATTCATGCACGAAAGCTAGAGGTAGGAGAGATGAGGATGCTAAGATGGATGTGTGGGCACACGTGGTTGGACAAGATAAGAAATGAGTTTTTTAGGGAAAGATTAGGAGTTGTTAGTATTTCAGACAAGTTTTGGGATGGGAGATTAAGATGGTTTGGGCATGTCAGGAGGAGGCAAACGACAGACACGATTAGAATAGTTGAAACACTCACTGTAGAGGGTAGGAGGAGTAGAAGCAGGCCGAAAATGGCTTGGGATGAGCGGATTTGACAAAATTTGCTAGATTTGCACCTCTTTGAGAACATGGTCGAGGACAAAACTTCGTGGAGATGTAGGATTAAGGTTAAGGAATTTTAGGAGTTTAGCCTGGTTTTGGTTTAGGTTCTTGTCTTATGAGTTTATTTTTTTAGGTATTCACTTGTGTCGTCGTTTTAATAACAAATAGTTATTTATTTATGCGTCTATTTATATTATTTTTATTTCTACCTTTTTTAGTACTTGTGTGCTTATGTATGTTTTTCCAGAAGCTTATGTCTCTCGCTGAAAGTTATCCCCTGTGATAGAGGTAAAGCTTGCCTACATCCTACCCTCCTAAACTCTATCAATAGCTTTGCTATAGGTGAGATTATAATGGGTATGGTTGTTTTAGATAGGAATACAAAGTTAACTCCTTGTTGAGTCATCATGGGCATTTCGTTGCGGCACCAAGTTAACTCCTTGGTGAATATTATTTCAAAATTTTCCGGTTCTCTCCTATTAAATAATAATGTTAAACCCTAATTTCTTAGTTCTCTCTTATTTATTTAACATATACTAGGTTAGAACCCCGTGTATTACACGGGTTTCATAAATGTAAGTTTATATAATAAATAATAAAAATACATATCTTTAAAAAACTCGTATATTGCACGTATTGAATAAAATATAATGTCATATGTTAACACATAAAGTTGTCAAGTTTATCTTTTAAAAAATGAACTTTGATGTACTATTTACTTATTATAACATTTTACTTTTTTTTTTGCATAAATGTAATTTTATATAATAAATAATATATCTTTAAAAAAACTTGTATATTACACGTGTTATATGTTAACACATATAGTTGTCAAGATTTATCTTTTAAAAATAAACTTTGAATCTGCTCATAATAAAAACAAACTTTTATCCTTATCAAAAATTTTGTTTAAAATTCTTTATAGAAAAACAAATATTTATTCTTATCTTATTTTTTATTTAATATTAATATTATTATTATTATTATTATTATTATTATTATTATTATTATTATTATTACATGATCATAATAAAAACAAATGTTTATCTTTATCTAAATTTTTGTTTAAAATTATTTATAGAAAAACAAATATTTATTCTTATCTAATTATTATATGATCACAATAAAAACAAACGTTTACATTTATCCTTATCTAAATTTTTGTTTAAATTATTTATAGAAAAACAAATATTTATTATTTTCTAATTTTTTGTTTAGAATTAATATGGAAGATAAATAGGAAAATGAGGTGAGAATGAACCAGAAAGTGACACGTGTCCAAAAAAAGATTTTCATTTATTAATATATTATTTATAGAAAAGCATATATTTATTCTTAACTTATTTTTTATTTATTATTATTAATATTATATGATCATAATAAAAACAAATGTTTATCTTTATCTAAATTTTTGTTTAAAATTATTTATAGAAAAATAAATATTTATTCTTATCTGATTATTATATGAACATAATAAAAACAAACGTTTATGTTTATCCTTATCTAAATTTTTGTTTACAATTATTTATAGAAAAACAAATATTTATTCTTTTCTAATTTTTTGTTTAAAATTAATATGGAAGATAAATAGGAAAATGAGGTGAGAATGCACTAGAAAGTGACACGTGTCCAAAAAAGATTTTCATTTATTAGTATAGGAAGATTTTCTCAATTTTTTCCTTATTTTTCTGCTTATGTAAAACTATTTAATATTTCATTAACCTAAGTCTTTGTAATACATGGGTTTCTAACTTAGTTTATAATAATTTAGTAACTCTATTGTTCCATATTTGGTAAAAGACAAACGTGATTGTTCCAGATATATCATATTCAAGTTTTATCTAATTTATTTCAGTTTATTGATTTCATTTCTTTTATAAGCATTTTACTAACAAAAACAATGAAGTAAAAAGGAATAAGGAAAGTCTTAGTCTCTTACAGGAATTTCATGCCTTGCTTTCTCAAGTCTGTCGTCAACTTGATCCTTACCCAATTGTTGTACTTGCTCCTTCTTTAAGACATTATATCAGGGAGAAAATAAGTTACTGCTCAAAACTATAAATTTGTATTCAAAACTAAATTTATTTAAGTAACAAACTATAAAACAATGAAGAAATTGATAATATAATAGATGATAAGATGCTGACAAAATTGATGTTCAAAGATAATAATTAAAAGCATCAAATAAATTTAACAATTAACTACACGTCAAATATGGTACAAAAATAATGAAAGGAAACTAACAAATGATAGAAACAATATCATATGCCTAAATGAAATATATAGTTTAGTTCAAAACTCAAACCTTTTAATTTTGATAATATAATAAATGAAATTTATTACTTGTGATTTTAATTTTGTTATCAGTTTCATCCAAAATGAATTGATTTATTTAGCAAACATGTTTGCTATACGAATCCTAAGGAAAACAATAAAAACATTGCTTGTTTGACTTAAGTTGACCAACATTATCTCTTTATTTGCATACATATCTTAAAACAAGTTGCTGGCAGTATTTTGTACTAAAGGGAGGGGGTGGTCACTAGTGATAGAATTCTATCACTCCCAATATCCAATCAACTCATGCCATGTCATCACCCAATATTCTATCACTAGTGATAGAAATGTAGTTGCCGATGCAATCAAAACTTTTGAGTTCGAGAGGAAAGAATTTTTATCTCGAACTGAGGTTAATAAGAAGAGAAACAGGGAAGGACAATTTAAGCAGGCAATCGGCCAATCATCCAATACGCCACAGTATCAAGACCGCAATGTGCAAGGAAATCAAAACTCTGGAAATCAGGCACGTCCATGGCAACCTAGACCACAAAACCCGAAGGCTACTCAAAACCAAATTCAGTTGTATGCAGAACCTATTAGAGCTCAACCACTGAATCAATATGTAAACCCAAATCAGATTACATATCCTCTATGTAATACTTGTGGTAAGCGACATCAGGGCGTATGTCACCGAAGTACAGGAGCATGCTTTAGATGTGGCCAAACTGGACACATGATTAAGGAGTGTACAAAGAAAGACACTAAGAAGAATAACCGACCAAACGTTGCACCACCCAATGTTGGAGGAAGAGTTTTTGCACTTTCTGCTACTGATGCTGCTAATGCCCCAAGTACTGTATCAGGAACCCTTCAGCTTGGTGAACGTAGTATCTATGTGTTATTCGATACAGGAGCGACTCATTCGTTAGTATCCCATTCGTTTACTAAGTACCTTCCGATAAGACCAATTCTCTTAAATCATACTTTAACCATTTCCACTCCCATGGAAAATTCATCCGTAATCACTTACGTATATAAAGATTGTCCGATCCGTATTGAATCTATGGTGTGTAAGGCAGACCTATTCCCAATACATATGTGTGACTTTGATGTTATTCTAGGGATAGATTGGTTGTCTCGACATCACGTAACTATAGATTGTCATTTCCGTCGTGTTATTTTCGGTGATCTTCATCATCCTGATATTATATATCAGGGAACTCAACCTCGTAAATCTCTTAAAATTATCTCCGCATTCAAAGCTCGAAAATTCATATCAAACGACTGTGCTGGATTCCTAGCATCGATTAAGGACACTTCTGCTAGTGTTAAGAGTATCGATACCCACTCCGTTGTTCGTGAATATCCTGATGTATTTCCAGATGAACTACCAGGATTACCACCCGACCGTCAGGTAGAATTCACCATCGACTTGATCCCTGGTGCCGAACCTATTTCTAAAGCTCCATACCGTATGGCTCCAATGGAACTGAAGGAGTTGAAGGAACAATTGCAAGAATTGTTAGATCTAGGATTCATAAGACCCAGTGTTTCACCTTGGGGTGCTCCGGTCTTATTTGTGAAGAAGAAAGACGGTAGTATGCGTTTATGTATTGACTACCGAGAGCTGAATAAGATTACTATTCGTAATCAATATCCTCTGCCTCGCATTGATGATCTCTTTGATCAGCTTCAGGGGGCTCAGTTCTTCTCAAAAATCGACCTAAGGTCCGGGTACCATCAGCTAAAGATCAAAAGTGATGATGTTCCCAAAACCGCCTTTCGTACTCGTTATGGTCATTACGAATTCTTGGTTATGCCCTTTGGGCTAACTAATGCACCCGCAGTCTTCATGGATTTGATGAATCGAGTATTTCACAAATTCCTAGACCAATTCGTTATTGTCTTTATTGATGACATTCTGGTGTATTCCAAGAGTCGTGAAGAGCATGAAACACATCTACATGCAGTACTTGGAATCTTGCGGCATGAGAAGTTGTACGCGAAGTTTTCCAAATGTGACTTTTGGCTTAGCCAAGTGTCATTTCTAGGTCATGTCATATCAGCAGATGGAATTATGGTAGACCCAACAAAGGTTGAAGCTATTACAAAATGGCCAAGACCCACTTCTGTTACCGAAATACGAAGTTTCTTGGGTCTTGCTGGCTATTACCGAAGATTTGTTGAAAGATTCTCTGTAATTGTTTTACCACTCACAAAACTCCTAAGGAAAGGAGTGAAGTACTCATGGAATGAGGAACAAGAGAAAAGCTTTGAAGAATTGAAGAAACGACTCGTATCCTCCCCGATACTCGCTCTCCCTTCTGGATCAGGAGGTTACCAAGTCTATAGTGATGCCTCAAAGAAAGGATTAGGTTGTGTGCTAATGCAACATGGGAAGGTTATCGCTTATGCCTCCCGTCAGTTGAAGCCTTATGAAGTTAACTACCCTACACATGATTTAGAACTAGCCGCAGTCGTCTTTGCACTTAAGATTTGGCGACATTATCTGTATGGTGAAAGTTGTGACATCTTTACCGATCACAAGAGCCTCAAGTACATATTTACGCAGAAGGAGCTAAATATGAGGCAAAGAAGGTGGTTAGAACTTTTAAAAGATTACGACGCAAATATTCAATACCATCCAGGTAAAGCCAATGTTGTAGCTGACGCGTTGAGCCGAAAGAATTCCGGGACTATATCTTGCTTACAAATTCAGCCTCGTATTAGGAGGGATCTCGAAAGAATGAACATTTGGCTTCAGGTTAGTAAATCTGATGGATATCTAGCTAGAATGCAGATTGAACCCGACCTCATATCACGGATCAAAGATGCACAGAAGCAAGATGGAGAACTTTGGGCAATTGTGCAAAATCTTGAGGTGGGTAAGCAATCTGAATTTCGTATAGACCATCATGGGGTGATTTGGTGCGGTAAAAGACTTTGTGTACCCGATGACTCCACCCTTCGTGAGTCATTGTTAACTGAAGCTCACAGCTCACCATTTTCAATTCACCCAGGATCTACCAAGATGTATCGAGACTTAAGACATAACTTCTGGTGGAATGGCATGAAGGAAGACGTTGCTCGATACGTAAGTAAATGCCTCACTTGCCAACAAGTGAAAATTGAACACAAACGAGCAAGCGGTCTGTTGCAGCCATTAGATATTCCCATATGGAAGTGGGATGAGATCACAATGGATTTTGTTACAGGTTTGCCTAAGACTTTCAAGAAGAATGATGTTGTATGGGTTGTTGTCAATAGATTGTCGAAGTCAGCACATTTTCTACCGATTCAGCAAGGATTTTCGGTTAATAAGTTATCCGAAATATTTCTTCAAGAAATTATTCGACTCCATGGCACACCATCTTCCATTGTTTCCGATAGAGACCCACGTTTCACCTCACGATTTTGGAAAGGTTTTCAGGCAGCTTGGGGTACACGATTGAAGTTTAGTACGACTTTCCATCCACAGACAGATGGGCAGTCAGAACGTACTATTCAGACCTTGGAAGACATGCTCCGAGCATGTGCACTTGAATGGTCTGGAAACTGGGATGAATATCTATGCCTTGTTGAATTCGCTTACAACAATAGTTGGCAAGCAAGTATTGGCATGGCACCTTTTGAGCTTTTGTACGGTCGGAAATGTCGAGCACCAATATGTTGGGATGAAGTTGGAGAAAAGATTATTGAAGGGCCAGAACTAGTTCAGATTACAAATGAAAAAGTCACTATGGCACGAGAAAAACTGAAAGAAGCTCAGAGCAGACAAAAGAGCTATGCAGATCAAGATAGACGACCACTCGAATTTAAAATTGGTGACCACGTATTCTTAAAGGTATCACCTTGGCGTGGCGTTCGTAGATTTGGAATAAAAGGGAAGCTTAGTCCTCGTTTCATCGGTCCGTTTGAAATCCTTGAAAGAATTGGAGAAGTGTCATATCGACTGGCTTTACCACCTCAACTCTCTCACGTTCATAACGTTTTTCATGTCTCCTCGTTAAGAGGATATAATTATCATCCACTCCATGTCATTAGTTATCCGTTACTTACAATTCACAAGGATTTGTCCTACGAAGAGGAACCAGAAGCCATCTTAGATCGACAAGAAAGGGTTTTACGTAGGAAAGTAATTCCGTTTGTTAAAATCCTCTGGAAAAATCACTCTGAACACGAAGCAACATGGGAATCTGAAGAATCAATTTGCTCTCTATACCCTAATCTATTCTAGTAATAGAATTTTAGTCGAAGTAACGGTAAATCTTGCTCTTTGATATATGATCAATTGTTCTTCATGTTTTATCTTATGTGAATATATCTTAGCTATGATTAAGCATATCTATGTAGGAGATATCGGTACCAATAGTCACTCTATTATCGATAAGTCTCCATTGACTCTTCGTACGGTAAGATAATTTATTAAGATGCGTTATAGGAAGACCATTAGGACACATATGTAAGGTAATTGACAATTATAGTCATTATGAATTTCAGATACACGTGTATGTTTAGGAGATTCTTGTTATATAAGTTAGTAACTCTGCTATGAAAGTTCCGTTTCCGTTACTTATACAATATGTTATATTCTTATTTTGAAAAATTTCGAGGACGAAATTTCTTTTAAGGGGGTAATAGTTGTAATGACCATAAATTTAAAATCATTATTCTAGAAATAAAAGAATAAGAATAAATTATAATAAAACTAAACATTTATCTTACGATCCATCCTTCTGTATATCAACCAAAAGTCCTAATTATTATTTAAATTAGTCTAATATAAAACCCTAATTGAGACACCCAAGTAATTCTGTTCAAACCCTAAAATTTTCAGAACAATCAGAATCAGGATCAGGGCCCCTAAAACTCAGGGGGGTATTCCCTACTCGACGATTATCTCAATTTTGTGTTGTCAAATTCGAATTTATCCAAATTGTCGACTCAGTTGACCTAATCCCACGCGTGGCAACCCTATGATCAATAGCTGTCCCTTACGGACCGTAACATTAAGAGCCTTACGGTCCGTAAGCACCCTTACGGACCGTAACATTGGCAGCCTTACGGTCCGTAAGCTTGTCAAATTTCGTGTATAAATAGAGGACATTGGCACTCGATTCTGGGCACAAAAACGAAGTTCAAACTTCAAATTCACTCTGATCCACGAAACACTAATTAGTATAGCGAGGTGCTGCAGAACAGGGTATTAACTCGATCGCTACTACGATTCAATGTCCGATTGATTGAAATCAATCCAATGAATGTTTAAGTGCTGCTCAAATTTGGGTTATGCTTTGTCATTAATCGTGATTCCGATAGATGTTTAAGTAATTTCACTTTGTCATTAGTTGTGATTCCGATGGATGTTTAAGTGTTTTCACTTTGTCATTCGTTGTGAATCCGATGGATGTTTAAGTGATTTCACTTTGTCATTAATTGTGAATCCGATGGATGTTTAAGTATCGCACTTTGTCATTCGTTGTGAAGATTTTAATCTCATGAGTTATCGTAAATGATGTGTTAAGTTACTAACCTAGTTGTGTGCATGTTATGTAATTTAGGTTAAAAGGCTAATCAGTAGTCTAAACTCTGCCCGTATAAATCTGAAATATTATCAAGGTAGCATCACTTTGGAATTGTTAAGGTACGGATCCTTACCCAAATCCTTATTGCTTCATATTCAAATTGTTATAAACCCATTTAAATTCATATATCTTTTTAAAACTCCTCACATCTTTGATTATCGATTCATTTGACAGTCCGTTGGATTCCTATTCAAATCATAACTTTGAATTTAGATTTCATGTCATGCGATAGTATTATGTTAAGTTGTACTCATTATCGCATGTTCCAATATATGTTACGTCTTGTTATGAAAATATTTTGATAAGTTATGTAAATAAGACCATTTGTACTCTGATACCCTGAGTATCGCTTCTCGTGGAGTGTCCCACGAGCATGTTGTTGCGGCATCGACATCATGTGCTCCATCCGTAACGGAGAGATCAGTTCACGGCGTCTCTTAAGTACAAGTGTGGTACATAAGGCTATTAGGAGGCGTATGGATCGATCCTAGGATTTAAGTTAAGGAGGTGGATAACGGGTATGCCAACTCGCCATCTCATGTGATAATTATGCAGGAGTAGCTACCTGGGTATTGTCACGTTTTAAGTTTGCTCATGGGTACATCCGTAAGATGTGATTCTGAAATTATGTTCTTGCCTCATTTTCGCATAAAGTTCCATTCGGATAACATTTTATATAAGCATTATTTGTTATTTGAGCCTATTATTCCGTACTGAGCATTCGGCTCATTCCGTAAATTTTTGTATGTACAGGTTCACAGTTTACTTCGGGCGGGTAAAAGAGAGAAGAATAAAGCCTAAGACTAAATCCGAAGACGTTAGTTAATCAAGTCGATGTGTCCGCTTGTATATTAACCTTAAGTTCAGTTGTTGTGTGGTTGTATCCTTGTCAAATAAATTAAATGGAAATTATGACTTTTGTTTATGATATCACTGTTATTGTGACACGTCAGCCCTTCCGGGTTGGGGTGTTACACAGCCTCTAAGCTGGCTGAATCCAACACCTTAAATCGTAAATCACTCAATTTCGCACAAGTGCCTCTCTTCTTCTAATCAAACTAAATACCATATCCACACCAACCATATATAATGAATGATATTAAATACAACAAAAAGAAATTAGTAGGTACAAACACACATTGTGCATAAATAAAACTAAATACCATATACACTGACTTACAAATGGTTTAATTTGGGTGACGATTTAACATGTCAAATGGGTAAAAAAAGAGTAGCTTAAAATAAACAGGCTGAAAGGCTCCTAAATCAGTTTATTGGAAAAGTATATTATTCTTGACACAGTAACCTTTTTGGCAAAAAAACATTCAGGTCAACCTAACCTTTTTGACCCGTACAAAAAAATTATCGTTTTACTCAAATTTGTTTTGGCAAGTTACCCAACATGTCTGGCTTACTAGCTAATTCACCTATAATATAACAGTAAAAGACATATATTAGAATAGCTAACCGATTAAACAATGCGGGTTTGCCAACATTGGGGCGGCCAATGAGAAGTACAGTCGGAAGCAAGTGTGTATCTACTTTGCTGAACTCAACAGCACCAAAGTCTCTGGTATCATCACATACATCATCCTGAGCTGGAACGGTTTGTTTCTTATCACAAAACTTACACAGATGCGTAGAATCCCACATCCAATATGATAGGCCCATGAGAACAACTAATCTAAGCCCACAAACAAGTGATTATTAATATGACAAATAACCCACTTAGTCCCAAAGCCCAAATACAAGTGATCTGGTTAAAGCTTACATGCCCAAATGAAATAACCAACTTAGGCCCAATCACAAATTAGTTTTATTGATTCAGCAAGGCCCAAAACAAACAAATACCCGATCTTGTAAACTAAATCGAGCTTGCACTCCCGCATCTCCTAACTCGTTTAATTTTAACAAAACCGACTTAGTCGACAAGTTAATCCAATAACACTAAAATTATGTCGATAACACTAAAATCACCAACATAAACAAGTAAAGAAAGAACTAGAGAAGCATCAACATGACATTCACTTATACAAACAAATTAAGATATACGCAAAAAAGTCCAACTCAATCCACCCAGCCTGTTTAAACCTATATGAAACATGACTTGTTTGAACGCAAATAGCTATCCAGCCGACCCCACCAAATACAACAACCAAAAGCACCTGCAACTTAGCCTCCTTTTCATATTTGTGCATTTCTTCTGACATATTTGGCCAAGAAGGTGTAGCAGCCTTCCTAAGAGTCTGACTTTCCTGAACCCACATATAACCGGCTTAAGACTCCACTTGATAAATCATTTTAAAAATTTAAAAGATAGCAAACTTACAACAGTCAGGTTCAGCTCGGTCATCGGTTTGGTCATGTAACATATTTTCCTTGTTATGAATTTCAAAATTTTCAGATTTGCCAGTCATGTTCATATTGTTCAATTCACTGGAAAGCTCAACTACTTGTGTCTCAATTATGGAAGCATGACTCTTCTCCTCCACATAATCAGATTTAACCTCTGAATTCAACTGGGACAATGAGAAAGCCAAATGAATATTAAAATTGTGATTAGAGAATAGCAGCCCCCGGGGGATGCTACATCAGGGCATTAATAACTTCATCAATAGTTAAGGGGAAAGAGTAAGTTTAAATAGAAGCTTTGATAACTTCATCAATAGTTAAGCACGGGCTTAGGACCAGAACACTAGAAGTTAAAAATTGAAGTGTGTTTTTTCAATATAAACGTAATGATTTGAGTACAAATACTATGGTACACATGAATACTATTAACAAGCATTTTGCATGTGTATAAAAAGATTAATGTTTTGGAACGTTGACTTACTTGAAATGATAATGCTTTCTCAAGTTCCTTGACAACGACTTTCATTGTCGGACGTTGATCTTGAGTTTCTGCCACACATTGATATGCGATTTTCATGAATGTGTGTAAAGACTCCTTGTTGGGTCCTCTCTTTAGGACAAAATTGTATTCACTGGTTTCTTCCTTTAGTATAGGATCTATCATGTCCTCTAGAGTTCCTGTGCAGAAGCTTTGTCTTGCCACAGGGCCCAACCCTTTGTGACTCTCCTTCAAGTAAATTGGGTCATTGGCTACCCTCCCAAATAGAATTTCGAGCAAAACTATTCCAAAACTATATATATCAGATGCTCTTTTTAACTTATTAGTCTTCTCATACTCTGGATCTATGTATGGCGATCTGCCACGCCACTCGATATAGACAGCTTCGTCTTCTTGATTTGGAGGCAAGAATACACAGTTTCCAAACCCATCAATCTTTGCCCTCCAGTTCTCGTCCAACCCAATGTTGTAGCTACATATATCACGGTGTATTATCATCTTTTGGTCTTCCATCTCAGAGTGAAGGTGCTCCAATGCGTTTGCAACTTCAATGCAGATTTTCAAACGCTTCTCCCATGTCAAAATACGCATATCATTGTCGTTTCCCAAATAATCATCAAGGTATCCATTAGAAACATTCTCAGTGACAAGGATCATCTCAGAGTCTTCAACACAAAACCCAATTAAAGTGACTGTGTTCGGATGATTAATACTCGTAAGCATCTCAATTTCTGTAAAAAACTCTTCTACTTCATAGCACTCATTTCCAGAGGGGTACCGTTTTATAAGCACAATGTTGTGTGCCTTGGGATGATCTCCTTTATTCTTCCCCTTTTCAGGTGAAGGATTTTCTTTATCCAAACAGTGGAGTTCTGCTCTGTACAAAGTACATTCGCCATCCACAGATGCAATTGTGTATGTCTCTGAGAAATTATTTGTTGCTAATTTAATATCACCAAGACGAATCTTCAAGTGTCCAAACTTGTTTTCCTACAAATATGTGACAAAGGGAAAAGGAGAGTTACAAAACTGAATATAAATAGATAAGAAATTATGTTCCTTTTAGAAATACTAATTAAAGAGGACATTCGAATCTATTGACAGTTAGCCAGTACTACAATTATACAAGGCAAATGGGTTCTGCTTAGTACAAAGTATAGCAACCCAATGTTGCTATCTGATTCAATTGTCTGATTCAATTGTTTTCCCTGTGTTTCGCGTGCCCTAGTTTTCCATCAAGACATCATAACTGGGCCTTGGAAGATGGTCCAACTTGTTTTACCAAGCCCTTATACTTTTTATAGTTACCCAGTTTGTAAATAACACCCACACACAAATTTTGAATTAGTTAAATACTTAAATAACTATTAAATTATGTATATTAAATGATAGTCCGAAAGGAATCCAAATCATGTGTTTTAGTAAAGTTTAATTAAATTAAAAATTCCATTGCATATAATAAGCATGATAATAAATACTCACCCAAACCCAAACCAAAAATTACATTTTTTCCCATTCTTCTTCCACCAAACCCATACCAAAAAGTCGAAAACAGTGCATTGGACCGAAGAGAAGGAAATAGCACTAGTGAAATCGATTGTGGACGCACAACGTAATCTACAACGCGGTCAAACTGCGTATTGGGACCGTGCGTTCCAACAATACCAACAACACGTCGGGAACACGCGTCACAACTTAAACGTGTGTCAACACAAATGGCGTGAGCTCAAACCGAGGTTGGATTGGTTTAAAGTTTGCTTCGACCGTGTCCGTGCGGGTGACTTGACCTATGACGATTGAGTGGAGATTGCGAAGATCGAGTACATGCACGACGGGAATACGGAGTTTAAGTGGGTTCCCCACCTTAATATTTACCGTGCTTTGTAATTTTTTTATTTTTTTGTAGGATTTAACAAGTTGATTTTTTTTTATTTTTTATGATTTAATAAGTAGGTTTTTTTTATTTTTAAGGATTTGTTAAATACGTTTTTTATATTTTAGAATTGTCTTTTATGTAACTTTTTTTTAATTAAAATAAGTTGTGTTTTTTATATAATTGAAAACGTTAAAAAAACCCCACATGGCAGCTCACGTGGGCCTGGCTACGCCACTCCTACACTCCACTTTTTTTGGGTGTGAACTGGTGGGAGCTCACATTTGCCACATGTCGAGCAATGCCCCAACCCAAGTCGCTCCACACCCCACAATCTTAAACAACTAGCCTGGATGTTTTTGTCACCTCTCGAATAATAATAAAAAAATGGTGTTCTTCATAAACCCAACTGTGATTTGCTTAGATATTTAAGAATCTTGCCGTTTTTTTTTAAATCAATGATTGAGGTTTTCTCCGATAATAAGCATCCATATGTAAAATTAAACCAAAAACAAAATAAAAATTATACCAGAAACAAAAATTCAATGGGTTACAGGCACAACCGAGTATAGATAAAAGACCAAAATTAAAATTTAACTACACCTGGTAGTAACTAGTAATAATAGAAGTACTATAATAATAAAAGATTAATAATTACCTAAGTAAAATGTTAATAAATTAAGTAATTAAAAATGACATGTTTAAATAGATTGCATTTCAAAAAAGTTGAACATAAAAAAAGTTAATTTTAAAGTATAAATTATTATTGCCATGGTGATAAATACATAAAACGTTTATAACTAACGCGTCAACCCAACCACTCCATCTGATTCACTATGAATGGTAAAGGGTCGGTTTTGGTAACTCAATTTCATACCCAATTATAAATTGTGTCTAATATTTGGTATCAGACATGTATACATTACTTGTGGGCTACAGGGTGGACCCGCACATATTGAGTATACCTCGAATGGTCATGTGGTAAAAATTACCCGTTGGGACACCCATTACCCATAATCCAATCATAAACTCACAAAAAATCGAATTAAAGTATGGAATAATGGAATTTAATAATCCCAACTTTCACCAGTTGGCCGACAACGGACCCAACTTCAAAAATAGCCACTGGCGGTCCCAACTTTTGACATTTTGTAAAACATTGGACCCTTGCTGGGAGAGGTGGAGAGGGTGGTCCCAACTTCAAACATTGGACCATTGGCGGTCACCACTAACATCCCTTGGACGGTGTTAGCAAGGGTCCAATGTTTTACAAAATGTCCAAAGTTGGGACCGCCAGTGGCTATTTTTGAAGTTGGGTCCGTTGCCGGCCAACTGGTGAAAGTTGGGATTATTAAATTCCATTATTCCTTAAAGTATTGTGTACTCAAACAAACTTCTAACAAAAAATATATTTCTTTAGTAATTTTAAGTTTGTAACAACTTAAAGATATTATTTACTATATTTCTTAAATTCATATATCATATTCAGTGCGGTTAATTGGACGGTATCACCTAATACCATACATGTCCAAACCCACAAAAAATAAAACTACGCTACCCATCCTTGATGTTTCGTTTTTTTCGTTCAATTTGGATTCCATTACCATCCATCCTATTTTGACTTACTTTCAAGTAGAATAGAAAATAAAGATACTGAAACAAAAGAAAAATTACCATCCAAGAATAATGAATACTAAAAAAATAGATAATAAAATAGAAAAAGAGTCTTACAATATTTTCATGACGCAACTGAAGTTCCAATGCTTTCTCAAGTTTAGCCACAATATGGTGCGTATCTGGGCGGTGTGTCCGATCATCATTTAAGCAAGAATATGCTACCTTTGAGTATATGAGGAGTGATTGCGGAGACAATAATTGATTTAATAGAGGAGGATGGAATATATCATGCAATGTTCCCTTTTCATAATGATGCTTGGCCAACTGAGCTAGAGACCTATCAACCTCGTTATGAATTAACGCTTTCCTCTCGCACAATATTTCGAATAAAACAACCCCGAATGAGTAGATGTCCGACTTGTGGGTCACACCTCCCGTCTTTTCAATTGCTGGGTCCACACACCCTAATGTGCCAGTGTGTTCACAAGGGCACACCTGATCCTTATCGTTTACTGATTGTTTGATGGAAAATTCAAAACCTGATAACTTGGTTTCCCAATTATCGTCCAACAAAATAGTGTTGTTATTGATGTTACAATGTAGAATAGCATAATCACGTCCCTTGTCATAATGTAAGTAACTCAACGCACGAGCCACACCTAGACATATCCTCAATCTTTGCTTCCATGTGAGGTTTAGGCTGTTTAAATACTGCCCTAGACTTCCATTGGCCTCACACATGGTTACAATGATCTTTTCATCTATCTCATCACAAAACCCAATAATAGAGACTAGATTTTTATGCTTGAGATCAGAAAGCACTGAAATTTCTGTCAAGAACTTGAGGTCTCCTTCCCCATGCTTACAATCAAACCTCCGAGCAGCGATCTCCATCAACCTCCCAGACCACAAGAGTCGTCCTTTATATGCGATACCAACTCCACCATGTTCGATGATGTTATCATGATGAAAGTTGTTGGTGGCCTTCGCCACATCTTCAAGTGGGATTTGTAAGTGAGCAAACTGGTTCATTGTTGATGCCATGTTCTGTTTATCAAGCAGAAGGGAGTGTTAAAACAACGGGTTACAAATGAAAGAGAAGGTAAGATCTAATAAGATATATGAGCAACCACACATACATAAATATATCAGATCTAGCAACCTGAATCCCTGACTTTCTATTCCACTTAATTAAATAAGCTTAAAAATTGAATAAGTATAAATGATTTAAAGGTAGTCACGACTAATAGTACACACAATATATTAAACTCTTAAGCTTAATACACACGTACATAAGCATTAGCATACTCTTTTTATCCGCTTATCAATTATTTTATAGATATTCAAATATAACAAAAAAATTGCAAAATTCAAGTAATTTACCATAAAGATAAAAAAAAATACACTAAAACATTTGGAATAAATACAGTTTCTAATACACACACATGTGTGTGTGCTTGTTCTTGTCGTTAAAAGATTAATCTATAAAATACCATTCATAACCTTTTGATTAACACAAGTTAAAGTCATAATTTGTATTAATGCTGTTAATGGAACCTTGCTTTCATAAAACTGGGATAACTTACTTGAAATACCAATGCTTTCTTAAGTTGCATCAAAACTTTTTTTGTTGTCGGTCGTTTTTCTCTATCAAGATGTAGGCATTGGTAGGCAACCTCTTGAAATGTAATTAATGATCTAGGCATGATCTGTTCCCTTATTTGGTCGAACACTACCTCACCATGCTTTCCTTCTTTAAAACTTTTTTCAATGAACTCTGGTAGATAGTGGCCCTCATGTTTTTGTATTTCAAATGTCGATCTCCCACACAAAATCTCAAATAAAACAACACCAAATGAATAAATATCGGACTCTATGGTTAGGAACCCTGATTTTCTATAAAGTGGGTCCAAGTATCCAGTTGTTCCACACACATGATCTATAACATAGTCCGTCTCTTTAACTAATGGACTTACTAAGGAAAGCCCAAAATCAGCAAGTTTTGCTTTCCAATCATCGTTTAGTAGAATGTTAGCAGTTTTGATGTCCCTATGTATCACCTTTGCTTGTTTTCCAACTCCTCCATGTAGGAAATCCAACGCTCTTGCAACATCAATGCATATATCAAGTCGTTTCTCCCATGTAAGAGAAGCATCATTTAAATATCTATCAAGACTTCCTTTGGACGCATACTCATAGATAATAATTTTTTCATCATTTTCATCACAGAAGCCCACAAGACCAATGACACTCTCATGCTTAAAGTCCAAAAGAATTTGGAGCTCACTCAAGAATTGTTGTTCCCCTTGACCAAACCTTGAATCCAACCGTTTTGCAACAATGGTTTTAAATCCATCACCATCTTGAAGGTTTCCTTTATAGACTCTCCCGAATCCTCCTCCCCCGATGCAATTGCCATTATTGAAGTTTTGTGTTGCCTGTTTTATGTCTTCAAGTAACATTTTGGGGTTGTCCTTGTTGATTTTCTGTCAAACATGACACACCAAATAAAAATACACATATTGATAACTATAAATCAGTGATAATAATACTAAATTTGTAATATTGTTTTTAAATATTATGGAAAAGTATATAATGAGGAGACAATGATAATTTGGTGATATTAGACCTAAAACACGAAACAATATGACTTTAATATGATGATAAATGTCCTTTATGATTCCCTTTTTTTAACAACGAAAAGCGATTCCATTAAAAACGAAACAAGGGACAAACCTTAGCAAGAACCTAAGGAGGCCCAATACAGCCCAGGAAAATATCACAAGAAATGCAGCAAAAAGAAAACAAGAACAGAACATGAAATTATAAATCAACACCATAAAATATTCTAAACTTCCCCCAAGCCAAATTCCGCCTTTTGGCTCTATTTTGCATCCACCAAAAGGAGTTCTCCTTAATGTCATCCACCATTTTGCAACAGAAATCATTCCGATTGATCCACAACCTCCAACATGTCAATAATAAAGCAATATTTATAATATGTTTCTTCAGCTTTCCAACATTAAGAAGGGCGACAAAGTTCAACGCCTCTGCGGCCGTATTGAAACTCGTAGGAATAGGAACCTTGATCCAAGCGCAAACTTGCCACCACACCAAATGGATTAAGCAATAGGGAAGGTTGCAAGAATATGATCTGCATTTGCCAGCTCCAAACCACAGCAAAGACAGGACATTTCCCAGATTTACTAGCTCCAAACCACACAAACACATAACTTTTGGTTGCCCAATTGTTCTAGAAAAAAATACACTTTGCTGTTGAGGATGACACTATTAAGGGCCATTCGTTCCCTAACTTTCTTCATAGAGAATTCTTCTTCATCGTCACCATTCGAAACCCAAATATCAGCTTCCTTTGTAATTGTTTGCTGTTGTAGAATGTTGTGGAGGTCAACCAGCTCTAACATTTCTTCTGAGGATTTGGGTAGTTTCTTCTGGCCCCAATCCCAAATAACATTTGAGTCAACATATCTATAGCAATCTTTAATCAGCGCCTTTTTATCTTCTCATTGGCAATCGAAAGATGCTACGGAAATGGTCACATAAAGGGCCCCTCGGTAACCATCCATCAATCCATACCTTAAGTCCTTAACCTTTTCTCCCTCCCCAGCCTTGGAAAAAGATTTGGTTGATAATAATAGCAAATTTGGCCAACTCCTTCTCTACTACTATGTTTTTTCCCTTATGAAGTAAATAAGCACATTACTATGTTTTCTAAAGAAAAAGGTTTAGATTATTATTATTTTGATAATTCCATATAAGAAATTTAGCGAAGTCCTAAATTGATAGTATAAAAGGTAGGATTGAGGAATCCCTACAATGTCTTGAACGCAAGCAATCTACATTTGTTTTTGATATTATAGTGAATCATCAAACTATTTTACTTCTAGGAAACCATAATATGAAGTTAGAACGATGACTTACTTGAAAGAATAATGCTTTCTCAATTTCGTTGACTACGACTTTCATTGTTGGGCGTTGGTCTTGAGTTTCCACCACACATTGGCGTGCAATTGAAATAAATGTGTGCAAAGAATCCTTGTTGGGTCCTCTATTTAGAACAAAAGTGTTTTCAGCAGTTTCTTCCTTTATTATAGGATCTATCATCTC
This sequence comes from Helianthus tuberosus, assembly GCA_030545235.1. Taxonomy (NCBI): domain Eukaryota; kingdom Viridiplantae; phylum Streptophyta; class Magnoliopsida; order Asterales; family Asteraceae; genus Helianthus; species Helianthus tuberosus. The sequence goes on along the minus strand of CM060412.1, from coordinate 193,251,667 downwards.
TTCTAGTGTTCCTGTCCTGAAGCTTTGTCTTGCTACAGGGGCTAGCCCTTTGTCACTCTCCTTAAGGTAAATTGGGTCATAGGCTGATCTCCCACATAGAATTTCAAACAAGACTACTCCGAAACCATAAACATCTGATTCTCTTTTTAACTTACCAGTCTTCTCATATTGTGGATCTCTGTTGCACGTTCTGCCAATACGGTCCTTGTTGAGATTTAGAGCTTTGTCTTCTTGATTTGGAGGCAGGAATACAGACCACCAGAAGTGAACAATTTTTGCCCCCCAGTTCTCGTCCAATCCAATGTTGTAGCTACATATATCACGGTTTATTATCATCTTTTGGTCTTCCATCTGAGAGTGAATATAATGTAACCCGTGTGCAACATCAATGCAGATTTTCAAACGTTTTTCCCAAGTCAAAAGACGTAGGTCTTTGAGGTTTTCCAAACAACCATCAAGGAATCCATTAGAAAAATTGTCAATGACAAGGATCATCTCAGAATCTTCAACACAAAATCCAAGCATGGTGACTATGTTGGGATGCTTAACTCCACCAGTAAGAATTTCAATTTCTGTAAGAAACTGTTTTTCTCCATAGTACTTGTGACGTCTATCAGAAGGATAGCGTTTTATAATTACAGTGTTTTGTCTCTTTGATGAATGATTTTCTTTATCATAATGCTCCAATTCTGCTCGGTAGAACTGAACGTCACTGAGAGTTCTGATTCTGTATGTCTTTGAAAAATCATTGGTAGCTGATAGAATATGAGTGAGGGGAATCTTCAAGTGTTCCAAGTTATTTACCTGATTCAAGTTTGAAAAGAGAGTTCAGGTAGAAGAATCAAGAATGAGAAGGTAATTGTGTGAAAGTTGCAAACAACTGAAAATTTGCCCGACCCTGCTTCTTCTTCCCTTATTTTTCATATGCCCTAATTATTCTTTATGACATCAAGGTTGGGCTTACTAAGGGCCAGCCCAATGTATTTCCATGCCCACAAGCCATTTTTGGTTAGTACTGGATGTGAATAAGGCCCAAATACATAAAGTTATAATTAGTTAAACCAAATTAATTTAAGGATAGTTTGCTGGATATTACAAGATAATAAGAAACAAAACTAAATCCTATGTGTGTAGCTTAATCAAATTAATTTTTCATTCCTTATAATAGGCCTGATTATAGATTTGCTAAAATTATAAATGTGGTTAATAATATATATTTCGTTAGTGTTATTGAAGTGAAATAAGTTATTGGAGTAACTAATTAAGTTAATTGTTAGCAAGAAAGGAGGATTATATATGACATTGGTGCATTTTAGATACACATTATTTTATATTAGTTATTATATAAATAGTATTTGTACAAACTGTATTGTTTTAATCGGTTTTTATATTTTGTTGGTTGTTGAAATTTTGAGTTAAAATAAAATGAAACAATTGCATCTTCAAAAAGATTTTGCTACGAAGAATGAAGAAAATTATATTGTAAATAAAAAAGACAAAGATTAATATAGTTAGATTTAAGGTTAGATACAGTAATATCATGACCATTAAATTTACTTTCTCTAAGCATATATTGTTTAATTGATATTTTGTTTCATCAGGATGCTTTATATGGATGAGCTTCATATTGATTATGTCGGATTATATAAGTCAGGTGGATTAGGCCATCACAAACCAAAGAAGGGGAATAAAAGAACTTACTGGGTTCTTCTTCATCAACGCAACATCAAGACCAGGGCCGACCCTGCGGGTGGGCGGGGAGGACCACCGGCCAGGGCCCGTGATTCCGAAAGACACATTCATAATTTGGTGCCCTTTAATTTAAAAAAAAGGAAAAACTTTTGCTAGAAACTTACTAAACAAAGAGTAATTAAAGTGAAGAGTAGTTAAAAAGAATAACTATAAAAAATCGAATTGGGCTTTAGTTAATTGGGCTGCTCACAACATGTGGGAACTAAAAGAAGAATAATGGCACACAAGGGTTGGCAATTTTGGAGGTCGACGGTAGCCTCTTAACTGATTGGGACGTGATCACAATTAGGTAGTGATAGCATGCGAATTCTTCTTTGTTATTATGACCGACTAATTTTCTTGTAATGACAATTACGTGTAGGATTTGGTTATGCAAATGTATTCAATTTGATTTATTAAATTTTCTAGACATTACCATGTTCTTATTATTTTTACTAGTGAATGATTTGAGTATATTTATGTGGCCATGAGTTTGGTGTTTGACGGTGGTGTGCACATGTTACGTAAACAGGATCCTTGATCCTCCACCATTCTCATTCCATTATAAATAATATGCCAATCTCCTATTACTCTGATTAACATAGGATCCTTCATCTAGCACAGGTACTTATTTTGTTTGGGATCATTAAGTGACTCAGCCGGGTTCCTTAGTCTTAAAATTGCCCTTTGATCTCAACATTGAACCAATTATGTCTAGGTAGTTTGTTAACAAAGTGAATTAAGCTATGTTATACAACTTGAATGTGATAAACTTTTTTCCTCATCTCATCTTTTCATTTGTCTTTTATTTGTCCTTATTGAGTAATTTCAATTTAGGTTAACATAAATTTAATTCAAACCAATCAAATCGTGATACTTACCACATGCTTCTTGGATACGTACCCTATTTACCCTAGCTATCTAAGTTAATTAGGTTTTTGTATTAACTTGAATGACGGTCTATGTTAATCTTTTTGTAATTTAGATGAAATCAAATAATAAGCAGTAAAAGAGAAGTTGAAGAAATATTGTTGATGCATATTTGTGGACGCGACTCGACGCGACGTGATTCGATTAGATTAGTGGACACGACTCATATCGGCTCGTTTTGTGAAGACTTTCCTCCGTCGTATACAAGACCTCAAGCCGACACACGAGACAAGACAAGGACTGGGCTAAACATCAAAGTCCTTGGGCTGAGAGAAGATGGCGAAACAGGGTTTGGGCCTCAACTGTTTGGGCCAAAGCCCAACTCGACGAAACAGCCCAGAAGTCGACGAAACTATGTGTTTCGTCGACCATGATTCTGTTTCGTCGCCTATCTTATGTTTCGTCATATGTATGTGTGTCTGTAGTATAAATAGCATGTTATGTTTCTGTTTCAAAGTAGAACACAGAAAAAAAGAATAGACAGAGCACACAGAACACACACACACTAGAGAGAGTTTACAGAGAGCATTGTAAACATCGAGCTTGTAACCGAACCCTTTCATAGTTTTAATACATTGGTGTTAAACGGTGATATTTGCGTGTCGTGTTTCTACGTGTTCGATCTCGGTTTGCTATTCCGGTTGGATTCCGCACAACCGGAGTGGTTCGTATACAAGGATTAGGCGACTAGATCCTCCCCTAGCCGGACCTACAAGTGGTATCAGAGCCTTGGCTCTTCTCCTTGTTAAAACCGAGGTGTTTTCGGGTTTGAAAAGTTGAACTTTCTGGAAAATTATCTTAAAATCGGATTAAGTGTTGTTGTTTTTGCTTTATGTTTTGTTAAAAACCTTGTAAAATTAATGTTCACATATTAGTTATTGGTTTTTATTAAACATTTTGGCAAAGTCGGGTTTCGGAAAGTTGTCGATTTACCGGAAAATTCATATTTTCTGGGTTGTGTTCTTCATATCTTCATAATATATTCAAAGTGTTCTTGTTGTTTGAACTTTTAGATCTTTAAAAATTTAAATTATAAAGTGTTTGTGAATTGGGAATTGAAATTTGATTAAAAGAATTCACACCTTACCGGGTTAGTGGTCTCACCATGTTGGTTGTTTGAAAAAGTTGTACCGTGTCAGACAGATCTCACCAACTCTGTTACCTTCTCGACGAATCAGACTTTTGACGAAACAAGTCTGATTCGCCAGAAAGCAAACGACGAAACATTAACATTCCCTTTCGTCAAACATAGCCGACGAAACACTTATTGGGCCTTGAATCTTGTTTCGTTAAACATAAGTGGGCCAAACGACTGACCTGTTTCGTCGAGTGGGAGCCCAAAAGCACAATTGGGCCCATTTCGTCGACATCGATAGACCAAGTCTGTTTCGCCGACTTTTATACCCGATTTGTTTCGTCGTCCATTACACCTTCAAAAGTCTGTTTCATGGATGTGTGTTTCGTCAAAACACATATCAGTTTTTAACAGAAGGATTACAATTGTGTTTTCACTGTTTGTTTTGAGTGTGCTTCTCAGGTACTTGTTATTTTACATCAAAAATGAATCCAAGATGGAATACTCTGGTAAATACAGATATGTATTTTGGTACTCCGTCATCTTCCGCACCGGTATCTTCTCAAGCTAATGCAATTTCTACCGGTCAATGGGCATTTGTATCAAATCAAATTCCAAGTGTTCAAAGCATTCTCTTAAGCGAGAGCGAAACTGGAAGTTTGAATCGGCCTCCAAAGTTGATGCACTTATACGAATATCCAGGATGGATTGATAGATTTCATACATACGTTCTTGGTCAAAATACAGAATTGTGGCTGCGGTTCATCACAGATTTCGATCAAACAATAGAGGTTGCTGCATCATCTGCTGCTACGTTTGCAGATCTTACGGAAGATCAGAAGAAGATCTATGACTTGGAAAAGAAGGCATATGCCATTCTTACGCAGGCGTTAAGTAAAGACATTTATCATCAATTTGTCAGTTACAAGACAACAAAGAGGTTGTGGGATGCATTGAAGACAAGAGGCGTAGGAAATGAAGCTACACGTCAATTGAGAAAAGAACTGCTAAAGAAAGAGTTTGATGGTTTTACTTGTATGGAGAATGAATCTTTAGGAGATTTGACAAGTCGATTCAATCATCTGCTGACTGAATTGTCAAATTTTGAGGTTGTTACAACTGCAGCAGAGATTGTCAAAAGGTTTGCAGACGCGTTGCCACCTCAATGGAGTACTTTCTTGGAAATCATGAAGTACAATGGCACTTTAGCTACAACAAGCTACAATGACTTTGTTCAACTCCTGGAGAACAAGAATCAGGAAGAAACTCTTAAGGCAAAAAGAGTTCCAGTGCCACAAAATCCTGACATGTATTTTGGAACTTCTAGCACTTCTGTAAAACCTTCTTCACACGCTCCAATTCAAACAGCGTTTGTGTCTACTACTGACATGTTTGGCAATACTATCCAAGTTCCGGTCCCTCCAAAGACAGACATGTATGGAAATCTGCTGGAACCAGTCCCTCAATCAATACCACAACAACAAAGTCAACGACCTCTCAGACCAACTGATATGTTCGGAAATCCATTACCTGTTCGCTCTACCGGATCAACAGATATGTATGGGAATCCACTTCCTCCTCAATCTACCGTACAAACCGACATGTATGGGAATCCACTTCCTCCTCAACAACAACAAGCGTGTTATGGAAGCACATCATCTGCTGGTCAACAATCAAAGCCAAATACAGTACGGCTCGACACCTCAAGTTTTTCTAAAGTTAGTGTGGAAGTAGCAAAGGAACACATGGAGCTGCTTAACACTTTGGTGAGCGCATACTGTGGATTAGTAGAAGGTCAGATTGGCAACATTAATCTGACTCAAGAAGACTATCAGCAGATTGATAAAGAAGAGATGGAGATGATGGACATTAAGTGGGCCTTTGCCAGTGCTGTTAGGCGAGCAAAGGATTTCATGGAGAGAACGGGCCGAACCAGCTTGGAAAGCAAGAAAGACACCAAGTATGGGTTCGACAAGCAAGCTGTAAAGTGCTTTAACTGTGGTGAACGGGGTCATTTCAAGCGTGAATGTACGAGGCCATCTCAACATGGAAATCAGAATCCTTTCAGAGGTCAAGGCAACCAGCAGAACCAGAATAGGAACAATGTTCGCACATTGGTGCCTATCAACAACCAGACTCAAGCAGGACCATCAAATGCCAACCAGGCACTTGTGGTTCAAGTAGATGAAGGTTGTGATTGGTCTATTCAGTTGGGAAACGATGCTCCAGATGGAACAACTTGCTTTGCTGAAGTTGTCAAGGATCTTAAACACGCCAGTGGTGGAGAATCTTCCACCAATGGTGATGTATCTTCTGAGGATGAAGACAGTTCTGGTTATAGTGGAAGCTCAGATGAAGAATCCTCCACTTCAGGCAATGATCAGGTGGATGAGACATCAAGTGCGTCAGTCGATGCAGACATTGATGAGCTATTGGGAGAAGCTGCAGCAGGAACTGATAGAAGATCTATTTTGGTGGATCAAGCTGCTTATTCTTCGTCTTCTCTCCATTCAGCCTTTATGGCTAATGTCGACAGTTCATCAAGTCAGGTATGTGTCGATGAACCCACTTCTGTTAGCTGTGATAACTGTGATAGTTTGCGTATTAAATGTGCTGATTTGGATGCAAACATGTCTGAGTTGCAAAGCAAACACGATGCTTTACAAGCTAGTTTGTTTGACTTGCAAGACAAACATGTTTTAGTGAATGATAAGTGGTGTGAATTGCAAAGCAAACACGAGGCTTTGCAAGAGAAATATGATGTGACATTTATTCACAATCAGAAATTGACAGTTGATCTTTCCAAGTGCACAGAAGCCAATATGTTTTATGAAAACCATGAAAAGGAATTTAAAAGGATGATTGAAACATTAAAGAAAGATAAAACAGAACTGACAAAGATGGTTTCAAGAAAACAAACTGACATTAATTTGTATATCACTCGTCTTGAGGTGATGCAAAAGGAAATGGCTTGTGTTAAAACCGAAAGTGAGGCGATCCGACTTAAGTTAGACAGTTATTTGAGCTCTAGCTATGTGTTGGATCACATCATTGATGTTCAGAGAGAGAAAAAGGATGTCACATGCATAGGTTATAAGCAATGTCCACCACCTGTCAGACATAATTATGATGCACTGCCTGATGAGGAATACAGAACTCACTTTGAACCATCTGTTCCTCTAGATGTTAATGAATTTGCTACAGGGCTTGGATACAAGAAAGAAGTATCATCCGATTCAGATGGGTCAGCAGATACATTTGTAACTGCTGAACAGAATCAAGATCCTCCAGTTGTGGTTGAGGATGCTGATTCTTCTGATGATGAATCTGATGATACTGATTCAGCAAAGTCTGATGCGGTGATAAAAGAAGAGGACATACCTCTCGAGAATCATATTCTGTGTGATCCTCCTGCAAAACCCGCTAAGACTGTTGCAACTGAGTCCTCGTCTGAGAAAGAGTCGGAGAGTGTGGATTTGCTGTACACTCTTGTTGGTGATGATAAGATCTATTCAGACAAAGATTTTCCTATTAAAAATGTTAATCAATCTTTAATCAGTAAAGTCTTTGAAAATTCAACAAGTAAGTTTTTGGGAAAGACAGGACCACATGTTACAGTCACACAGTGTCCTCCTATCCCAAAGGCTGAAGTTAGAAAACAATTTGGGAATAAGAAATTACCGACAGTGCAAAAACAGCAAAATCATACCAAACCCAAAGGTAAGACACCGACTCAAAGTCACAGGAAGCCGAATCAAAAGAAGAAGAAGAACGTGAACTTTGTGAAATCCAAGGGAACGGACAAAATTGAAAAGTTTGAAAATCAATCTAACTTAGATTTTGTCAAACAAGCAACAGTGTTGAAAAGAAATGAACTAAACAGTTCAAAACCTAGTACCTCGGGATCACAAAGTTCATCATCGGCAAGAAGATCACATGATACTTCGGGGTTTGTTGAACGAAGATCATGTTTTGAATGTGGTACAATTGGGCATATCATTCGAAATTGCCCGTATCTTCATAAGTTGAAAGCAAAGGTTGATGATCCCCGTGACCAAACTGACCGCAAGCGATCTGTTTCTGTAAAACAAGATCCCCGACTCATAAGAGAAAGGGAAAAGAAACAGAAACGCCAACAGGTCAAGAAAATTGAAAAGGCAATTAAAACCGATGTGATTCACAAACCATCTGTTCCAGTTAAACCAGAAAGTTCAAGAACTTCAAATAATCACGAAGTTAAATTTTCAAACAATCAAACTGGTAAAACTCAACAGACCTGGAAACCAAAATCGGTTATTGAATCAGGGGGACCATCACGATTTCCGAATCATCAAAAGGTGGAAGTTATTGTTGTTGATAAAAATGGAAGACCCAAGACCACAATGGCTTGGGTCCCCATCTCCAACTAATTATGTGAGTTCATGTGCAGGGTGTTCCAGGAGGAACTATCAGTAGTCATTGGATTGTTGATAGTGGGGCATCCAGGCACATGACAGGCGACATGAAGCTTCTCTACGACGTCAAATCTACTAGAGGAGGTTATGTTGCTTTTGCTGGAGATAAGGGCGGATATATTACGGGTGAAGGAATGATTTCCAACGGGGTTGTTAGCTTTGATAAGATCAACTTTGTGCAACAACTTGATCACAATCTTCTTAGTGTTTCTCAAATTTGTGATAAGCAGTTCTCAGTACACTTTGATGCGAATGGATGTTATGTGCTGAAACCCGGGTTCAAAATTCCGAAAGAATGGATTCTCTTGTCGGCTCCAAGGATAAATGATTTGTATGTCCTTGATATGAGCCAAGCTATCACAACGTCTACTCAAGCAACTTGTTTCGTTTCCAAAGCCACAGAAAAAGACACAATCTCTTGGCACAGACGAATGGGTCACATTCACTTACGCAAAATGAATCATTTGGTGTCAAATGAATTAGTGAATGGTGTTCCTCTTAAAAACTTTCATCTTCAAGACGTCTGTGTCTCGTGCCAAAAAGGAAAACAAACGAAGAAGCGACACCCTACAAAGAAAATCAACACGGTGGCCGTTCCGCTTGAACGTTTGCACATGGATTTATTCGGTCCTGTCAAGCATAAAAGCATCCGGAATGATCAATATTGCCTCGTGATAACTGATGATTATTCAAGATTTTCTTGGGTGGCGTTTATGGCACACAAGAGCGAAACTTTCGGTATTATCAAAAACTTGATCATTCAGATTGAGAATTTGTATAATTTGAAGGTTAGGCGGATACGCAGCGACAATGGTACTGAATTCAAAAATCATGCCATGGCGGAGTTTTGCACTTCAAAAGGTATTCTTCACGAATTTAGTGCAGCTTATACTCCTCAACAAAATGGCGTCGCTGAACGTAAGAACCGCACATTGATCGAGACTGCTAGGACAATGTTGGTAGAGTCACAGTTGCCGATTCCATTCTGGACTGAAGCTGTGTCCTCTGCATGTTAGACGTTGAACCGAGTCCTTACAGTCAAAAGGCACAACAAGACCTGCTTTGAGCTTCTTAACAAACGGAAACCAGATCTGTCATACCTTGAACCGTTTGGAGCTCCATGTACAATAATCGATCCTAATGGAAAGTTTGGGGCTAGAGCAATTGAAGGATACTTTCTTGGGTATTCCACCCCGAACTTAAGAGTCTGGAATCTAGAGACTAAAAGGGTCGAGGAATGGTCTGAAGTCAGAGTACAAAGGCACACTTTGCCAGTTAGAAATCCTGGTCAGCCTTGGATGTTTGAGTACGATGACTTTTTCAATTCGATCAATGTTGAAGCAGTTGAAGAAAATGCTGCTGCAAGGATGTTTTTCGAGAGTGACAATGCCACAGATTCACCGTTGGTTCGTCCCATTATTGTCAATCAAGAACCATCTTCAGTGAACAACAATGCTCTCGACAATGAGGATTTTCACGATGCTACCGAATTGAACGAATCTTCAGAGGATGACGAATTTCTCGATGCAGATCAAGGACCAACAGCAGCAGTACATGGTACTTCAGAAGGTACACCTCCAGTGGATGTCCCTAAAACAGCTGAAGCTACTGCTTCATCCTCTTCGTCAATTCCGGGCCTTGAATTGGTTGTTGATCTCAATCTCAACAATCTGGGTACAAATATTCCAGTTCAAGATAATCCAGAAACAAGGATTCACAATACCCATCCTCAACAAAACATCATCGGCAATGTACATAGTGGCGTTCAAACGAGAAACATGTTGCGAAACAACAACAATGCAGGCTTGTATGCAACTATCCGAGAATCTGGTCAACAAAATGATTGGTCTTTCGCGTGTTATGTCTCACAGGAAGAGCCAAGAACTTGGAAAGAAGCTTTGAAAGATAGCTCTTGGGTTGAAGCTATGCAGGAAGAACTGCAACAATTCCAGAAGCTTGGTGTCTGGAAACTCGTAGAGAAACCTGCTGGTTACAAGAAGATTGGTACCCGTTGGGTGTTTAAATGCAAAAAGGATGACCGTGGAGTCGTTATCCGAAACAAAGCAAGGCTAGTCGTTCAAGGTTTTCGTCAGATTGAAGGGATCGACTACAACGAAGTGTATGCACCTGTTGCACGTCTGGAAGCAATTCGGATTTTTCTGGCTTATGCCTCATTCAAAGGTTTCAAGGTATACCAGATGGACGTGAAAAGTGCATTCTTACATGGAGTGGTGGAAGAAGAGGTGTACGTCGAACAGCCTCCAGGTTTTGAAGATCCTATCCATCCCGATCGGGTTTGGTTGCTCAACAAAGCTCTCTATGGTCTACATCAAGCACCGCGAGCTTGGTACGCAACCTTATCTAATTATCTGCTGGAGAATGGTTTTCGCAGAGGTCTTATCGATTGTACTCTTTTCGTCAAAGAACAAGATGGAGATCTTCTTCTGGTACAGGTATACGTTGATGATATTATTTTTGGTTCTATTAACGATGTTCTGTGTAGGGATTTCGAGCGTGTAATGCAGGATAAATTCGAGATGAGTGCTATGGGGGAAATGACTTTCTTTTTGGGCCTACAAGTACAACAAACTGAGTCTGGGATATTCATCCATCAGACTAAATATGTTGGTGACATCTTGAGCCGGTTCCAGATGTCTGATGCAACGCCCATCGGTACCCCATTACCGCAAAATCACGGAATTACTCCAGACTTGAAGGGTGAAGCTGTTAGCCCCTCGTACTACCGCGCGATGATCGGATCTCTTATGTACCTCACAGCATCAAGACCAGATATAATGTACCCAACGTGCCTGCTTGCCAGATATCAAGTCAACCCGAAGGCCTCACATCTTGCAGCTGTAAAAAGGATTTTTCGTTATTTGAAGGGTTACCCTGACACCGGTCTATGGTACCCTAGGGATAATAACTTTGACTTGATCGCATTCAGTGATTCTGATTTTGGCGGATGCAAAATCGACGGCAAATCCACAACGGCTGGATGTCAGTTTTTGGGAAATCGCCTAGTCACATGGCAATGCAAGAAACAGACGTGCGTCGCTACATCAACATGCGAAGCTGAATACATTGCTGCCTCAAGTTGTTGCTCCCAAGTCCTGTGGATCCAACAACAAATGCGTGATTACGGTTTTGAATTCCTAACTACTCCTATTTACGTTGATAATTCTGCTGCATTACAGATCACTAAAAATCCTGTGCAGCATTCAAAGACTAAGCACATTGAAATTAAGTATCACTTCATACGTGATTGCTTTGAGAAAAGGCTAATCGATGTTGCTTATGTCCACACCGATGACCAACGTGCCGACCTTTTTACCAAAGCTTTTGACAAATCAAGATTTGACTATTTATTATTGGTAAACGGCATTAAGGTCAAGCAAGAGTAATCCACATCGGAAAATCATTTTGGTAAATACCTTTGTGTCTTTCAAATTTATCTTAGTTTGTTGATTTTAGGGGGAGTAAATCCAAATTTGAAAATCCAAAAACATTGAAAAATTTCAAAAACACAAAAACATAGAAAAACAAAAATGAGTTTCCTTGGCGAGCAAAAGAGAAAATGATAGTACATCAGTGGTCTATCCAAACCTCTTTAAACTAAAATGCAAAATGAAAAACGATAAGCAGCTCTATATAAGATGTATCGGTAGGCTCACAATCATTTTAAAGTGTGCAGGCTGATATAAATCTTAAATCGACTGAAGACCAGGTGGGAACCATTCATTGGCATATGGTCTTAGTACCGAAATTTCGTTTGAGAGATTGCCGAGGTTCTGAGATATTCGGTCTTTATGCTGCTTATCATCTGGGTATCATGGTTGTATCTTTTACCGAAAAATAACGGGGACGCAAGTCTAGATCTTCCATGATACTATACATACGTGTACATATTGCATTCGACCTCAATAAGTGATAAACAATCACATGTCCAAATTAATAAGTGATAAAATATCACAGATTCTTTGCGGGAGTCAAGTTCGTCTCTTTGCTGTACGAAAGTACTGACCTGTTCACGGACTTGCTCCTGTGCCCTCATGCATCGAAAATCAAGTTCCTCATCAATAAGTGATTATATCACATAGGGCTTGTTTTCAAATCAAAATAAGTGAGAATCTCACATCATATACGGTCAAACAGATGATAATTGGTATACTCACCGGTAAGATGAAACCCTCGTGCATACCTTGATACGGGAATGTGTCGTGATGTGGATGAACACCGGTCGGTAAGTATAAATCATACCTTAACGTATCCCCTAGCCATTATTACATCTGATAAGTTGAGCTTATGTGGACAACAATACCGATAATCGTTATAGGATGCTTATCTTAATGTTAATTAATTGAACAAAGAGAGCGTTTTGGCATGACCGTACACTGATATGATTCTCTTACCCTCGAAACTCACAAAAAGAATGTTTGTATATATTTATTTACTGCTTTCGGTCTTTACATTTGAAATATTCAAAAATTCCAAAAAGATTTTAGGTGTGTTTTAATATAAACTTTCTAAAAAGCCAAAAAGATTTTATTTCTATCTTATTTTCGATCGTACGATGTTGGATCTCAAGTCTTCGTTACCTGAAACCTGAACGAAAACCGAAAATGACTAAATCTTCATAAACGGTCAAAATTTGCAAGAGTTGAAAGTTAAAATTTGAAATAGATAAAGTATTTTTAAACTTTCAAACTGTCGGACGGTGTTTGATTAAGCAATGGTCACACGTGTGTCGTTTGTTTATGTTTCTATGTACCAAGCAGTTGTTCTCATTACGCGTTTAGATTTCTTGCATGTGCAGATTCTAAAGGCTAGGAGAACATGGTCGATGACAAAGCTTCGGAATGAAGACACGACGTGAAGGCACTCAAAAGACAAAGATGATCGAGTTGCCGCTGGCCATCATCAACACCACAAGGATCTCAAGTTCTAAAGATCAAATCATTCACGAGCATAACTCAAGGGGGAGCTTATGTTAAGGGGGAGTTTGTCAACACACTTCCTACATAAAACGGGGAGTTTGTTGATACATTTTCTACTTTCAAGACGTGAAGACTTTGAAGATCCTCCGACGTAGAAGAATTGAGAAGCGAATCTCGCGAGTAGCGTCCAAGGGGGAGTTTGTTGATGCATATTTGTGGACGCGACTCGACGCGACGTGATTCGATTAGTGGACACGACTCATATCGGCTCGTTTTGTGATGACTTTCCTCCGTCGTATACAAGACCTCAAGCCGACACACGAGACAAGACAAGGACTGGGCTAAACATCAAAGTCCTTGGGCTGAGAGAAGATGGCGAAACAGGGTTTGGGCCTCAACTGTTTGGGCCAAAGCCCAACTCGACGAAACAGCCCAGAAGTCGACGAAACTATGTGTTTCGTCGACCATGATTCTGTTTCGTCGCCTATCTTATGTTTCGTCATATGTATGTGTGTCTGTAGTATAAATAGCATGTTATGTTTCTGTTTCAAAGTAGAACACTGATATGTTTAGAATTATACATATCTTTTATATCAGATAACCCCTGTTTCAGAAAGACTGTGTGCGTTTATCCGTTGTTTTCGATACTGATTCGATTAAATTATGAATCTGCAGGAATTGGTGAATTATCTGAAGATTATGCGAGAAATCAGTACAAGATCGAAAAAGAAATCAATGCCTCGGGATACGTGCCAAAGAAAAGTCAAAATTTGACTTCAGTCGACGGTAGCGCACCGCTACATGAAAACCATAACGGTGCGCTACCCCTTCACTGTCGGCAAGAGGGTTAGGTAACAAAGTGGTAGCGCACCGCTACCTTGAAACCGTAACGGTGCGCTAGCGTGGTACACGACGAAAAACAGAGTGCTAGCACTTTACTGTCGGCAGCCGGGTTAGGTCAAAAGTGGTAGCGCACCGCTACACTTTTAGTGTAACGGTGCGCTAAGGGTGTTCAGGAGCCAAAATTTGTACCTATAAATACCCATGCACTCTAACTCGAAAAACACACCTCAAAACACCATTCTAAACACGAAATCTCAGTTCTAAGTCCGTTCTAAGACGAGTTTTAGCACCCGGAAGTGCCGGTGAAGTCCCTCGGAGCTCTCGAGAAGTCTGGAGGCTGTCGGTTCTTATCCTAATCGACCCGGTTCGGTTAATACTCGTCATTTTCGTTCTAGTAAGTATTGTTATTATGTTTTCAGTAGTTGTAATGTTTGTTGTAAGTGTGTTATTGTGTAATATGTGTGGCTAAACTTATAAACTACCTGGGTTATGATGAACTAAAAGATTGTAATGCTTATTTGATGTAATTTCAGTTATTTTATGTGATTTACAAGAATTTTATCTTTGAAGTTAATCTTGTTATTGTATGTTGGAATATTTTGATTAATTATTTGTGATTTAATTCAGTTATCTTTTGGTTCTTGGGTTAAATATTGTGTTAAGTACTTGACCAATTCTAATAATAATTCAAATCAAAATACTAAAACTTGCAACCTTACCTTATAAATTGAAAGATATTAGGGTGAGTTAGGGTATTAGCTAATCATTGGTGGGGTAAATTGGTTAATCGATAACACGAACTTGTTTATCACATCTTGTTTAATAATTTCCTAAAGATTTAATTTTCAAAGATTTGTTCACTTTGCGTTTTTTTTTAAAGATCTTCTCACAACTTAGTTTCTGAGGTTCCAAAGGTCGGATTCTCGTAGGATTTGGTATCGATAACTCGAACCTGGTTCGTTCTAGCACTTCATGTTTTGTCTTAATCTTTTGTTTAATACATCTCTAATGGGGGGTTAATCAAGGGAAAAAGATATTTAACTGTTATTATTGTCAAATTAGCATTGCATGATTTTAGGGATTCTAAAACCCAGGTAGTCCGTTTATTATATATTTTCAATCCGATTTATTTGTAATACTTTGTTTTAGTAATTATTTCTTGTTTCTTGTTTAATTGTTATATTGTGTTTGTGTTTATTTATTTTAATTCGACGCTCCATATCTTATTTTTCCCGTAAGTTTTATATTATCAAGGTGTGTTTTAATTTAATACAAATTCATTTTAAATTAATATTTTAATATTTTCTAAAAAACCAAAAATCAATCTTCAAATCAATTTTAGTTAAATATTCGATAAAGGTTAGTTTCAATATTTCTCGCCATAGTGTCCACGGATTGATATCCGGTCTTGCCAACAAAACTACACCGCGACCGGTGCACTTGCCGAGTATGTGTGGTTTAGTTAGCGATTCCATTTTTAAAACTTGTAAGCAACTCAATCAATGATGTAATTATATCACGCTTTCCAACGCTTAAAACATATTTTGGAAATTATAATTACTATCAAAATTAACAACACGTTTCGCACACATCAAGTTTTTGGCGCCGTTGCCGGGGACACTTAGAAAAATTTTGAAAACAACCCAAGTCGTTTATTTAAGTTGTTTATTTGCTTTCTTAGTTTACTTGCTTTATTAGAATTTCATTTGCCTTTAGGTCCCTTTGCTTGCAATTTGTGCCTCTAGAATTAGATTTGCTTTAATATTTTGTATGTTGTATGTACCATACCCGTTCACAAGACCTACCTTTAATTGTTGTTTCGTCTGAACCCGAGCGAGATCTTCACGAGCGCCTTCGCATTTTCCGAGAAAATCAGGCACACATGGCTGAAAACGATCCCCCACCTATGAGAGTCGTTGCAGACTACGCCCGTCCTAACGCGGAAAATGGTCGATCCAGTATATCTCGACCCGCTATTGAAGCTCGAAGGTGGCAAATCCCACCTCAAATCATCTCAATGGTTACAAACACAATCCAATTCCACGGATTACCTTCCGAGGACCCCAATGTTCACCTTTCTCGCTTTTCAGCTATCTGCGATACGTTTCAGGAGCAAGATGTCAGCGAGGACGCATGTAAACTGCGTCTATTTCCATTCTCACTTGCCGATAGAGCTCATGCTTGGTTAGAATCCCTTCCTGCGGGATCAATCAATACCTGGGCCGGTATGAAAGAGAAATTCTTAGGCAAATACTTTCCTCCTTCCAAAACTGCTCGTCTAAGGAGCATGATTCAAGAATTTCGCCAAAAAGAAGGAGAGTCTTTCTACGAGACATGGGAACGATTCAAGGAGCTGTTACTCAAATGTCCACACCACGGATTCGAGGACTGGGCCCTAGTAGAGAAGTTCTACCACGGAGTGACGCCTGCCACAAGGAATATGCTAAACATCACCGCTGGAGGAAATATGATGACTGCCAAAACACCTGAAGAATGTATGGAGATGTTCGAAGACATAGCAATGAGTAGCTATGAATTTCCTGATTCTAGAAACTCAACCTCTACACACAGAGGAGTGCATAAAGTAGATGATACCACCATAATGCAATCACAGATCGATGCCTTGAAAAAGAAGCTGAGCGATATGGAGCTAAAAAAGGAACAATTGTGCGAGATATGCACAGGGAGGCATGACACAGCCGTGTGTCCCATAGCCCCTGTTGAATCGACTGAGCAGGTGGAGTTCATAGGAAATCGAAATCAGACTAATTTCGGAGGTGGTTACAATACAAATTGGAGGAACCACCCGAACTTTAGCTGGAGGAACAACAACCCACCAGGGTTTCAGCCACGCCAGAGTTTGTTTCAAGACGCAGGAGCAGGACAAAGTTCAGGAACGAAGAACCCAACGATAGAGGAGATGTTAAGGCAAAGCAATGAGGCCTTATCAAAGCAAACGCAGTTACTCACACAGTTCGTCACACAACAGGATGCTCGACATCAGGAGACACAAACAAGGTTCATGGAGCATGAGACCTTCATGAAGAACCAGAGCACTGCACTGCAGAACTTGGAAAGGACAGTTGGTTCACTGGCCGATCAGTTGAACCAGAGACCTCAAGGTAGTCTCCCAAGCAATACTGTCGGAAATCCAAACGCCACTGCAAAAGCTGTTACCACGAGGAGCGGAAGAGGAGCTATTGAGAAAGAACAAGTGGATGAAGAAGATCCAGAGGTCGATGAAGAAATTGAGATGGAGACCCCTGCTGGCAATGTGCAAACTAGGCTACGCCCAGCAAGTACAGCACAGTCCAGTGGACCTCCTGAAGAGAAGAAAGAACCAGTGAAGGAACCGATGAGGGTGTATAAACCTACACCACCTTATCCTGGTAGGTTACAGAGAGGAAAGGATGCAGAGCAGTATGGTCAATTCATAGAAATGCTAAAGAAACTGCATGTGAATATTCCATTCGTCGAGGCTTTGGCAAAAATGCCAAAGTATGCGAAATTTTTGAAAGATCTTCTTACAAATAAAAAGAAATTAGAGGATCTTTCTACTGTCACTTTAAGTGAGGAATGTTCTGCTGTCTTGCAGAACAAGCTCCCAAAGAAAATGACAGATCCTGGTAGCTTTACAATCCCATGTCTGATTGGGAACCTCAATGTTAGTAATGCGCTTGCAGACCTAGGAGCTAGCATAAATCTCATGCCTTATTCTATATTTGCTAAACTCAACCTAGGAGAACCTTCACCTACACGCATGAGCATTCAACTCGCTGATAGGTCTGTAAAGTATCCGAGAGGAATTGTTGAGAACATGTTGGTGAAAGTCGACAAGTTCGTTTTCCCAGTTGATTTTGTCATACTCGACATGGATGAAGACTCTGAAGTCCCGTTGATTTTAGGTCGTCCATTCCTTGCCACTGCACGAGCAGTCATTGACGTATATGATGGCAAGTTGACTCTTCGTGTCGATAAGGACGAAGTCACGTTTGATATCCAAAACTCTATGAAACACACCCATAAGCATGATGACACTCTCTACTTTATTGATACTCTTATGTCACAAGTAGGGGGCACTCTCAGCAAAATTTGTGGGAAAGACAACCATGATGAGATTATGGATGATCAGGAGTGTAGTTTCACTGAGTTGGATGTTGAGCAGAATCCTTTACCACAGGCTACCATTAGGAACGAGGTGTTTGAAGTTATCAAGGAGGAAGAAATCACAAAAGAGAAACCGTCTGTTGAGGTACCTCCGCCCCTGGAGTTGAAAGAATTGCCATCTCATCTAGAGTACGCATTCTTGGGCGAAGGATCACAGTTACCCGTCATCATTTCTGCTGGATTGACGGAGGAAGAAAAGAAGAAGTTGATGAGTGTCCTGAAAGATCATAAGCAGGCAATAGCGTGGAAACTAATGGATATAAAGGGTATCAACCCTTCATTTTGTACGCACAAGATCTTGATGGAAGAAGAGTTCAAGCCGGTAGTTCAGCCTCAGAGAAGGCTAAACCCTAATATGCAGGAAGTCGTGAAGAAAGAGGTGATCAAGCTGCTAGATGCAGGACTGATTTACCCAATCTCGGACTCTGCATGGGTGAGTCCCATCCAGGTGGTACCCAAAAAGGGGGGAATGACAGTAATCGTCAATGCCAAGAATGAATTGATACCCACCAGGACCGTTACCGGCTGGAGAGTTTGCATTGATTACCGCAAACTGAACGATGCCACACGCAAGGATCATTTTCCTTTACCATTTATTGATCAGATGTTGGAGCGACTGTCAGGTCAGCAGTTCTACTGCTTTCTTGATGGATTCTCAGGTTACTTCCAGATCCCTATTTCACCAGAGGATCAGGAAAAGACCACATTTACATGTCCTTTTGGCACATTCGCGTATCGACGTATGCCATTTGGGTTATGTAACGCTCCAGCCACATTTCAGCGATGTATGGTGGCAATCTTTCACGAATTGATCGAGGATTCCATGGAGGTATTTATGGATGACTTTTCAGTGTTTGGAAATTCCTTCGATCAATGTCTGCGTAATCTTGAGCGTGTACTTTCACGATGTGAGGAGACGAACCTAATGCTTAATTGGGAAAAATGTCATTTTATGGTTCGAGAAGGAATTGTGCTAGGACACAAGATTTCACAAGCGGGGCTTGAGGTTGATCAAGCCAAAATTAATGTTATTTCAAAGCTCCCGCCACCTACTTCTGTGAAATCTATAAGAAGTTTCTTGGGTCATGCGGGATTCTACCGCCGTTTCATTCGTGATTTTTCAAAGATTGCTCGTCCAATGACCCAACTGTTGGAAAAAGATAGGCCATTCTTATTCGATGAAAAATGCCTACAGACCTTCGAGTTAATCAAAGAGAGGTTAGTAAGTGCTCCCATTCTGATTTCTCCAGATTGGAGCCTACCTTTTGAGATTATGTGTGACGCAAGCGATTTTGCCGTTGGGGCAGTTTTAGGACAACGTAAGGAGAAACACTTTCATCCAATCTACTACGCTAGTAAAACCCTGAATGACGCCCAAGAAAATTATACCACAACAGAAAAAGAGTTGCTTGCAGTCGTATTCGCGTGTGATAAATTTCGGTCTTATCTTGTATTATCAAAAACCATAATTTTCACAGATCACGCGGCTCTTAGGTATTTGTTCACGAAGAAGGATGCGAAGCCTAGATTGATTCGATGGATTTTGCTGCTTCAAGAATTTGATTTGGAGATAAAAGACAAGAAAGGAGCTGAAAATGTTGCAGCAGATCATCTGTCAAGACTGGAGAACACCGAGTTAGAGAGAACTCAGAAAGAAAGAATAGGGGATGACTTTCCCTATGAGAATTTGATGTTTGTGAAAGCTACTGATGAAGGTTTTCCCTGGTTTGCCGATATAGCAAATTACTTGTCTACAGGTCACCTTGTACAAGGCATGACGCATCAGCAAAAGAAAAAATTCTTTACTGATGTCAAGCGCTACATATGGGAGGACCCGTATTTATTTCGTATCAATGCAGACCAGGTAATCAGGAGATGTGTGCATGGTTCCGAGTCTCGGAATATTCTACGACATTGTCATGAGGGACCAACTGGAGGCCATTATGGTGCGTCTTACACTGCCAAAAGAGTGTTTGACGCTGGTTTTTATTGGCCGACCATCTTCAGAGATGCACACGAGTTTGTGAGAAGTTGTGATGCCTGTCAGAGGACAGGAAGAATCTCATCTCGTAATGAGATGCCCCAGAACCCTATACAGGTGATTGAAATCTTTGATATTTGGGGTATTGACTTTATGGGACCGTTTCCTATGTCAAGAGGAAACAGATACATCCTAGTTGCTATAGATTATGTTTCCAAATGGGTAGAGGCAGAAGCCTTACCTAAAAATGATGCTAGGGTTGTTGTGAGGTTCTTAAAGAAGTTGTTTGCCAGGTTTGGAACACCGAAAGCCTTGATATCTGATCGAGGCACCCACTTTTGTAATGCACAGATGGAGAAAGTATTGAAACGCTATGGGGTAACCCATCGCCTTTCAACGGCTTATCACCCACAAACAAGTGGGCAGGTGGAGAATGCGAACAGAGGCATAAAAAGAATCTTGGAGAAAACTGTCGGAAACAGTCGCTTAGACTGGTCCGAAAAGTTAGATGACGCATTATGGGCTTTCCGTACTGCATACCGGACACCTATTGGGACCACACCCTTTAGGTTAGTTTATGGAAAAGCGTGTCATCTACCGGTCGAGATAGAGCATCGTGCATACTGGGCACTGAAGGCAGTCAATCTAGACTTGCCAGCTGCAGGTAAGAACCGGTTTCTTCAGATTCACGAGTTGGAAGAACTACGCGATGAGGCGTACGAGAGGTCGTGGGCTTACAAAGAACGAACAAAAGCGTTGCACGACAGACACTTAAAGCAGGTGAAAGAGTTCAAGTGTGGGGAAAAAGTGTTACTGTACAATTCCCGTTTGAAATTGTTCCCTGGAAAGTTGAGATCGCACTGGAGTGGACCATATGTGGTTACACAGGTATTTCCATATGGGACAATTGAGGTTGAGAACAATGACGGTCAGAGGTTCAAAGTGAATGGACATCGTTTAAAACACTTTGTCGAAGGACTGACCGAAAACAGAGAGGAGGAGGTGATGTACCTCCCTGTTATGAGCACGTAAAACGAGGTAAGTAGGTAGGTAGTGTAAATATTAGGTTTGATTGTGTGTTTGTGTGGTTTGCTTTAGATAGTTTGTTATTTTTAATTCAATTTTACGCTGGGGTTTCTTTGTTTTTGTGTATGCAGGTTTGGATTGTACCACCCGTACTCAATCTCCATTCGGGTGATTTTGAAGCTGCTACAATCTCAGAAACATTCTCCTAAGTGTAAATTAGGGTTAAAATGCATCCGTTTGATTTTAATTTGCTTTGTTGCTTAGAATTTGCAAAACCAGGTTTACCTACTGAACTTAAAGAGAAAATTTTTCTCCTAACCGCTGAGGTAAGAAAAGATTACCGTCGTCAAGAGCAGATTTCACCATTCTGTGGCACATCCAGAAGTGCAATGAAGCGTAGAGCAAAACGCTACGATAAATGCAGAGGATGTGGGAATTGGACACATACCGGAAAATGTAAACAAAGTCAGACTGAATCTCAAAGTAAGTACGTTCAATTAATGAGGGTGGGTGCGATTAGGCTGGATGCCGAGCGCTCCACTAGGGTCGGAAGTCACGTACATTACAGGATTAAGGATGACATTGTGCACATTTTCGATAAAACGGGTCTTGACAAGAAAACGTTACGGAAATCCCTTGGTTTATAAATAATTTTTGTAAATAAAATCTATTTTTAATATGTATATAAAAAAAAAAATAATAATAATAATTAAAAAAAAATTAAGGGGTAGCGCACCGCTACGTTACAAGTGTAACGGTGCGCTACGACGTATGGCGGACAAAAATAAAAACCCCAAACGGGGTTCAGTCTCTCACAAACACACACACATAAACCCTCCGCCCCCTCACCTCCATAACCGCCACCACTCCCACCGTAAACCACCGCCCCCTCATCTCCATAATCACCATCGTCATCACCACTCCCCACTCCACTACCTTCACCACTTCACCCTCCATCTTCACCGCACCGAACGGACACCGCCACCGCCTCAATCGCCGCCGCCCACCACTGTCATCACCGTCTGCAATCACCACTGACCACCCTCGGACCTACATTCTTCACAGGTAACATTTATCACAGTTTTGGTTCTGAGTCGGGTTAGGGTTCGGTTCGGTTCAGGTTAGGCTGTTTGGTTTCGGTTTTTGGGTGGAATCATCGAGTCGGGATAGGTTCGGGTTTGCCGGGTGTGTTTGTTTTTTTTTTTTTTTCCGGTTCAGTTTTTCTTCAAGGTTTTTTGGGCCTGTTTGTTTGGGTCGATTGCTTTGGACCGGGTTTGGTTTCGGGTTGGTTAGTTTGTTTGTTTGTTCAAGTCGGGTCCGGATTGAATTGTTTGTTCGGGCCAGGTTCGGGTTTAGTTAGCTTGTCGGGTCTAGTATATTTGTTCTTTTCGTTTAAGTTTGTTTTTAGTTAATTTTATGTTCGTATATATTACCGTTTTTAGATAGATAAATTTTTGTTTTAAAAGTCGTTTATAAAGTTAGTTCTATTGAAAATGTCGTTTTTGTTTAATAGTTCAAAATTTTATACGTCGTGTGTCTTAGTAAATATTATTGTAAATAAGTTAATGTCGTTTTACTCAATTTCGTTAGTTTAACATTATTTTTTTTAGTTTAAATCGTTTCTTAGTATTGTTATAATCGTTAGTTTTCTAATTTTAGTTGTAATTTATGTATTTTAGCGTAAATTAGCATAGATAAAGTTCGGGGGCTATTGAATTGAATTGAAATGCATATATATAATTGCGTTTTACTTGCAGGATTCGCCGCCTCGCTTGTATTTAATCCAAAATGCAAGCGAGGATTGGTGGTTTTCTTAAAAATACGCCGTTATGCTGCCGAAATTTCTAATTTTTGTAAAATATTATTATATTATTTAATAATTTGCGACCGTGAAAGAAATGCTATACGGTCGCAACATCGTTCCCTAACACATCAAAAACACGTTTTTAATTTATAATTATTGTATATATTTAATTTTTAATTAAATAAAATAAAATATCGAAAAACGTGTTAGGGAACGGTAACTTTTTCTGCAATGCTAAACTGTTAAAACTTTTGAATTGTAGATATGTCAGGAGCAGGTCCATCACGACCTTCCAGTGGACGCAAGCGCAACCGACGAGGCGCTGTGCAGCAGTATGAGGAGGAGCCTCCGGTAGTGCAGGCCCCGGTTGTACATGCTCCAGTTGTTCAGGAGCAGCCTATAGTAGAGGAGCAGGAGGCCCCAGATGTCGAGGTCCTAGTTCAGGAGGAGGAGGACCAGGAGGGGCAGCAGCAGCAGCAGGGTAGGACCATCCGCTACGCTACGGATGCGGTCCTGCCCGATATACATGAGCCTGCTCCATCACCGCTCCCAGAGATCAGAGAGAGCACTCTCCTCGATTTTCAGGAGGGGACAGAGGAGCATCGTATCATGGAGCGCCTGATCAGTCGACGTATTCACACGGCGAGGACGATAGATTGGCCTTTGATGGGTAGGATGAGTGTTCGTGATAGTTTAGAGGAGTTGCTCACTCCTCGTTGGAGGAGGCTGCTAGACGAGAGGCGCGAGTCTTTTTACGAGCTCACCATTGAGTTCTTATCTACTTTTGTACTAGAGTCAGCGCGACTCTCGTCTCCAGCATCCGTTAGTTTCGCGCTTGGACGGCAGACATATTCCATGTCTATAGCTGAGTTTGCCGTCCGCATGGGTTTATATACAGAGGAGGAGACCCGGCAGCCGGTCTTCACGGAGAGTCTGATCCGATGGTCAGACAAGGATTTGCCACGCTGTGTCACGTTGACACAGTTGATGGAGTTTTGGCCCACCATCGTTGATGGTAGGTACAGATCCACGATTCCTGCCTCCCAGATCAGAGACCCTGTTCTTCGACTTATTCATAGGGCCCTGACTTGCACTGTCTATTCTCGATACATGAGTATCGAGAAAGTTACACACCAGGAGTTATTTTGTCTTTACTGTATAGTGCAGCGTCGGGAGCCCAACCTGGCTATGGTCCTACTCTTCTCGTTTCAGAGAGAGCATGGACGGGGGCAGGACTCTAGGATCTGTATGGGCAGCTACGTCACCCGCCTGGCAGAGAGTTTGAGGGTGTTTGACTTCTTTCCTAGGGAGTATTTGCATAGAGAGGAGAGTGGCACTCACATTACCATTAGGGACATGTCATATATGCCAGAGATGATGGAGCCAGGTAGCCCTCCACGCTTCAGACCACCACGCCCTATTCCAGAGGGGGTCCCTGCAGGAGCGGCACATCAGGTGCCTGGGAGAGAGAGAGCTAGACAGCCCAGAGCCAGAGCCTCCCAGGCAGATCGCCTAGCCAGTTTAGAGCAGAGCGTAGAGCAGCTGAGACAGGGTCAGCAGCAGATGAGAGAGACACAGGTTGCGCAGACTCAGTCTATTTCAGAGATTAGGGGGATTCTTCAGATCATCTTGGACCGCCTTCCCCCTCCACATGATCAGTCTGCACCTCCATAGTCTGTTTTTATTTTCTGTATCTGACAGTACTTTATGCATTTGTATATATTGACATTTGTTTTGGTGTGCTTTAATTTTTGTGTGTTATGTTATTTCTGATTGTTGTGTTACTTATTATTTTTGCAAGCGTCGTATACAGGAATTGCACGACGAATTGATAAAATACGACGAGGCAACGCGGATTTGGAAACGAGATAAACCATATCAGGGAAGTAACATTTTTAATTTTCAGCAAGTGTGTTTAATTTTTGTAAGTGTGCTTAATTACATTTCTCCTTTTCACACATTGAGGACAATGTGTCTTTCAAGTGTGGGGATGAGGAATATTATATTATATATAAAAAAAAAAAATTAAAAAAAAAAAAATAAAATTGTCCCGATCCTTTAAACGCATTAAAAACTTGAAAATTTTTTCGAAAACGTTTGTTTATAACAATTTAAATGTGTAATTTACAAAATTTGAAAATATATGTTTCTTTAAGTTGCGGAATAGTAGGTTTTTAAATCAATTTTTTGTGAAAATTTTTACGAGATACTTAAAATAATTTTTCTAACTTTAAAAGTAAATTAACTATGCAATAACAACCTTTAAACATTACATTACCACATGACGGTAAGATTTGAGCCTAAAAGTGTTTATTACAAAAACACTACTTTCGTTTCATGTGTGTACACCGACATGTTACATTTCTTTAGAACTTGTACGTTTTGATACATTTTAAGACCTTGGTTTAGATATTGATACAAGTATAAAAGAGGACTTAGAATCACCCTTTTCTGTAAATATTCACCATTACCATTCGATACCACTTTGAGCCTGAAACCATTCGTTTGTTACCTGATAACCGGAATGGATTTTAGATTGATCTTATACGAGAAGATGTAAAAAGGTCAACTATACACTTCTAATATAGGTAGAGTCTATTAGGCTCAATGCCGAACGATCTATCAGAATTGGAAGTAATATTCGCTACATTAAAAAAAAAAAATTTACTTCTTCGATAAAATGGTCTTGACGATCTGACCGTAAAAAGAGTCATTAGGCTGTGAAAAAAAAAAAAAAAAAAAAAAAAAAAAAAAAAAAAAAAAAACTATCGCGCACAGCTAGTCTCATATTGTAACGGTGCGCTAGATAAGGCCGGGCATAAAAATAGCATGGTAGCAGCCCCCGAGATTCGAACTCGGGTCTGTGTTACCACACTCTTTCGCGCACTTGTCTAACCATTGGACTAAGGCCTAGTGTTGTTCATTTCATAGTTTTCAGTTGTATTTATCCAATAAACTAACTATGAAACACTATAGTTAGTCACATCTTTGTAAATAAACAGCCTACCTTTAAAACCCCGTTTACCCATTTTAAGTCCTCTTTATCTGTATTGAATTCTAACAATTAGGTGGAGATTTGATTGACGTACAAGCTTATAGTAGTAATGTTACATAGTCTGGTTTTTGAGAGTTCACTAAAAATTACATACATATTATCCGAGAGAAGAGTGAATTCAGTGAGTGGTGTTGATATTGCATAATTAATTACTTAAAAGTAAGAAAATTTTGATTAAGTATTCTCGGTTACTCGTTTCATTTTCTTGATTTATTAACCTCTTGAACGTTGTAAGTCTTGTGAAACCTCTGTATTTAAAAAAATTTTGTAGTTAATATTTAGATTTGTTTAAAGCATACGTTTCTGTTTAATGATTTAAGTTTGATATGTGTTTAGGATTTTTGCTTAGGGACAAGCAAAAGCTTAAGTGTGGGGATATTTGATATGTTTAGAATTATACATATCTTTTATATCAGATAACCCCTGTTTCAGAAAGACTGTGTGCGTTTATCCGTTGTTTTCGATACTGATTCGATTAAATTATGAATCTGCAGGAATTGGTGAATTATCTGAAGATTATGCGAGAAATCAGTACAAGATCGAAAAAGAAATCAATGCCTCGGGATACGTGCCAAAGAAAAGTCAAAATTTGACTTCAGTCGACGGTAGCGCACCGCTACATGAAAACCATAACGGTGCGCTACCCCTTCACTGTCGGCAAGAGGGTTAGGTAACAAAGTGGTAGCGCACCGCTACCTTGAAACCGTAACGGTGCGCTAGCGTGGTACACGACGAAAAACAGAGTGCTAGCACTTTACTGTCGGCAGCCGGGTTAGGTCAAAAGTGGTAGCGCACCGCTACACTTTTAGTGTAACGGTGCGCTAAGGGTGTTCAGGAGCCAAAATTTGTACCTATAAATACCCATGCACTCTAACTCGAAAAACACACCTCAAAACACCATTCTAAACACGAAATCTCAGTTCTAAGTCCGTTCTAAGACGAGTTTTAGCACCCGGAAGTGCCGGTGAAGTCCCTCGGAGCTCTCGAGAAGTCTGGAGGCTGTCGGTTCTTATCCTAATCGACCCGGTTCGGTTAATACTCGTCATTTTCGTTCTAGTAAGTATTGTTATTATGTTTTCAGTAGTTGTAATGTTTGTTGTAAGTGTGTTATTGTGTAATATGTGTGGCTAAACTTATAAACTACCTGGGTTATGATGAACTAAAAGATTGTAATGCTTATTTGATGTAATTTCAGTTATTTTATGTGATTTACAAGAATTTTATCTTTGAAGTTAATCTTGTTATTGTATGTTGGAATATTTTGATTAATTATTTGTGATTTAATTCAGTTATCTTTTGGTTCTTGGGTTAAATATTGTGTTAAGTACTTGACCAATTCTAATAATAATTCAAATCAAAATACTAAAACTTGCAACCTTACCTTATAAATTGAAAGATATTAGGGTGAGTTAGGGTATTAGCTAATCATTGGTGGGGTAAATTGGTTAATCGATAACACGAACTTGTTTATCACATCTTGTTTAATAATTTCCTAAAGATTTAATTTTCAAAGATTTGTTCACTTTGCGTTTTTTTTTTAAAGATCTTCTCACAACTTAGTTTCTGAGGTTCCAAAGGTCGGATTCTCGTAGGATTTGGTATCGATAACTCGAACCTGGTTCGTTCTAGCACTTCATGTTTTGTCTTAATCTTTTGTTTAATACATCTCTAATGGGGGGTTAATCAAGGGAAAAAGATATTTAACTGTTATTATTGTCAAATTAGCATTGCATGATTTTAGGGATTCTAAAACCCAGGTAGTCCGTTTATTATATATTTTCAATCCGATTTATTTGTAATACTTTGTTTTAGTAATTATTTCTTGTTTCTTGTTTAATTGTTATATTGTGTTTGTGTTTATTTATTTTAATTCGACGCTCCTTATCTTATTTTTCCCGTAAGTTTTATATTATCAAGGTGTGTTTTAATTTAATACAAATTCATTTTATATTAATATTTTAATATTTTCTAAAAAACCAAAAATCAATCTTCAAATCAATTTTAGTTAAATATTCGATAAAGGTTAGTTTCAATATTTCTCGCCATAGTGTCCACGGATTGATATCCGGTCTTGCCAACAAAACTACACCGCGACCGGTGCACTTGCCGAGTATGTGTGGTTTAGTTAGCGATTCCATTTTTAAAACTTGTAAGCAACTCAATCAATGATGTAATTATATCACGCTTTCCAACGCTTAAAACATATTTTGGAAATTATAATTACTATCAAAATTAACAACACGTTTCGCACACATCAAACACAGAAAAAAAGAATAGACAGAGCACACAGAACACACACACACTAGAGAGAGTTTACAGAGAGCATTGTAAACATCGAGCTTGTAACCGAACCCTTTCATAGTTTTAATACATTGGTGTTAAACGGTGATATTTGCGTGTCGTGTTTCTACGTGTTCGATCTCGGTTTGCTATTCCGGTTGGATTCCGCACAACCGGAGTGGTTCGTATACAAGGATTAGGCGACTAGATCCTCCCCTAGCCGGACCTACAAATATATACTGTAACACTTGAAATTATAGAACATATATTATTGCATGATTCATAAATTAGTTGAAAATTTGAGATGCTGTTGTGAATAATTAGATGTTAATATGGAACACCCGGCCATGAATATTGTAAAACAATAACTTAATGAGAATAAGGAAACTTATGCGCTGATTTAATATACGTGTCAACGTACAAAGTTTTGAAATAAATCCATTTCATTGTTAGAGTCACTTGGAGATTTTGTTGAACACGTTATTGGATTTTTGTGACATTAGGAGCTGTAGAAACTTATTCGGGTATGGATGTTTGTACTTTTTTGGGTGTTATCTTTATTCTTTTCTTTAGATATTATGTTGCTTTTGAAATTTGTTATGGTGTCTTCCTTTTGTTTGAGCCAAATTGTTGTTTGATATTGAACAACTGAATAAATTATTGAAAAATATATATTGTTTTTAAGATATGCTTTTAGAAACTTTATAAGACGCTATCATTTGACTTCCTTTCACACAAGATCACTATGCATGGTGAATTGGTGTGGGGTTAAATTTTATCATAGGAGATAGGGTGATTGAAACTAGATTTAGAAGAGAAACTCATGTTACAGTAAATCAATTTGGTTTCATGTCAGGGCGGTCAACTATAGAAACGATACATATTCTAAGACTGAGTACCTTTACTGTGATTTTAGTGGAGCAGGCAATGAGCACGACACTCTGATCACCATTGAGGGCCAGGTGGTTCCACAGGCAACTAAGTTCAAGTATTTAGGATTGTTTGTCCAGAGTAATGGAGAGATAGACAGTGACGTAGCTCACCGTATCCAGGTTGGATGGTGTAGGTGGAGAACAGCCATAAGGGTATTGTGCAACAAGAAGTTCCCTGATAAATTAAAAATGGAAATTTTATAGGGTTGCAATTGGACATGGAACAGATTGTTGGGCCATTAAGAAAATTCATGCACGAAAGCTAGAGGTAGGAGAGATGAGGATGCTAAGATGGATGTGTGGGCACACGTGGTTGGACAAGATAAGAAATGAGTTTTTTAGGGAAAGATTAGGAGTTGTTAGTATTTCAGACAAGTTTTGGGATGGGAGATTAAGATGGTTTGGGCATGTCAGGAGGAGGCAAACGACAGACATGATTAGAATAGTTGAAACACTCACTGTAGAGGGTAGGAGGAGTAGAAGCACGCCGAAAATGACTTGGGATGAGCGGATTAGACAAAATTTGCTAGATTTGCACCTCTTTGAGAACATGGTCGAGGACAAAACTTCGTGGAGATGTAGGATTAAGGTTAAGGAATTTTAGGAGTTTAGCCTGGTTTTGGTTTAGGTTCTTGTCTTATGAGTTTATTTTTTTAGGTATTCATTTGTGTCGTCGTTTTAATAACAAATAGTTATTTATTTATGCGTCTATTTATATTATTTTTATTTCTACCTTTTTTAGTACTTGTGTGCTTATGTATGTTTTTCCAGAAGCTTATGTCTCTCGCTGAAAGTTATCCCCTGTGATAGAGGTAAAGCTTGCCTACATCCTACCCTCCTAAACTCTATCAATAGCTTTGCTATAGGTGAGATTATAATGGGTATGGTTGTTTTAGATAGGAATACAAAGTTAACTCCTTGTTGAGTCATCATGGGCATTTCGTTGCGGCACCAAGTTAACTCCTTGGTGAATATTATTTCAAAATTTTCCGGTTCTCTCCTATTAAATAATAATGTTAAACCCTAATTTCTTAGTTCTCTCTTATTTATTTAACATATACTAGGTTAGAACCCCGTGTATTACACGGGTTTCATAAATGTAAGTTTATATAATAAATAATAAAAATACATATCTTTAAAAAACTCGTATATTGCACGTATTGAATAAAATATAATGTCATATGTTAACACATAAAGTTGTCAAGTTTATCTTTTAAAAAATGAACTTTGATGTACTATTTACTTATTATAACATTTTACTTTTTTTTTTTGCATAAATGTAATTTTATATAATAAATAATATATCTTTAAAAAAACTTGTATATTACACGTGTTATATGTTAACACATATAGTTGTCAAGATTTATCTTTTAAAAATAAACTTTGAATCTGCTCATAATAAAAACAAACTTTTATCCTTATCAAAAATTTTGTTTAAAATTCTTTATAGAAAAACAAATATTTATTCTTATCTTATTTTTTATTTAATATTAATATTATTAATATTATTATTATTATTATTATTATTATTATTATTATTATTACATGATCATAATAAAAACAAATGTTTATCTTTATCTAAATTTTTGTTTAAAATTATTTATAGAAAAACAAATATTTATTCTTATCTAAATATTATATGATCACAATAAAAACAAACGTTTACATTTATCCTTATCTAAATTTTTGTTTAAATTATTTATAGAAAAACAAATATTTATTATTTTCTAATTTTTTGTTTAGAATTAATATGGAAGATAAATAGGAAAATGAGGTGAGAATGAACCAGAAAGTGACACGTGTCCAAAAAAAGATTTTCATTTATTAATATATTATTTATAGAAAAGCATATATTTATTCTTAACTTATTTTTTATTTATTATTATTAATATTATATGATCATAATAAAAACAAATGTTTATCTTTATCTAAATTTTTGTTTAAAATTATTTATAGAAAAATAAATATTTATTCTTATCTGATTATTATATGAACATAATAAAAACAAACGTTTATGTTTATCCTTATCTAAATTTTTGTTTACAATTATTTATAGAAAAACAAATATTTATTCTTTTCTAATTTTTTGTTTAAAATTAATATGGAAGATAAATAGGAAAATGAGGTGAGAATGCACTAGAAAGTGACACGTGTCCAAAAAAGATTTTCATTTATTAGTATAGGAAGATTTTCTCAATTTTTTCCTTATTTTTCTGCTTATGTAAAACTATTTAATATTTCATTAACCTAAGTCTTTGTAATACATGGGTTTCTTACTTAGTTTATAATAATTTAGTAACTCTATTGTTCCATATTTGGTAAAAGACAAACGTGATTGTTCCAGATATATCATATTCAAGTTTTATCTAATTTATTTCAGTTTATTGATTTCATTTCTTTTATAAGCATTTTACTAACAAAAACAATGAAGTAAAAAGGAATAAGGAAAGTCTTAGTCTCTTACAGGAATTTCATGCCTTGCTTTCTCAAGTCTGTCGTCAACTTGATCCTTACCCAATTGTTGTACTTGCTCCTTCTTTAAGACATTATATCAGGGAGAAAATAAGTTACTGCTCAAAACTATAAATTTGTATTCAAAACTAAATTTATTTAAGTAACAAACTATAAAACAATGAAGAAATTGATAATATAATAGATGATAAGATGCTGACAAAATTGATGTTCAAAGATAATAATTAAAAGCATCAAATAAATTTAACAATTAACTACACGTCAAATATGGTACAAAAATAATGAAAGGAAACTAACAAATGATAGAAACAATATCATATGCCTAAATGAAATATATAGTTTAGTTCAAAACTCAAACCTTTTAATTTTGATAATATAATAAATGAAATTTATTACTTGTGATTTTAATTTTGTTATCAGTTTCATCCAAAATGAATTGATTTATTTAGCAAACATGTTTGCTATACGAATCCTAAGGAAAACAATAAAAACATTGCTTGTTTGACTTAAGTTGACCAACATTATCTCTTTATTTGCATACATATCTTAAAACAAGTTGCTGGCAGTATTTTGTACTAAAGGGAGGGGGGTGGTCACTAGTGATAGAATTCTATCACTCCCAATATCCAATCAACTCATGCCATGTCATCACCCAATATTCTATCACTAGTGATAGAAATGTAGTTGCCGATGCAATCAAAACTTTTGAGTTCGAGAGGAAAGAATTTTTATCTCGAACTGAGGTTAATAAGAAGAGAAACAGGGAAGGACAATTTAAGCAGGCAATCGGCCAATCATCCAATACGCCACAGCATCAAGACCGCAATGTGCAAGGAAATCAAAACTCTGGAAATCAGGCACGTCCATGGCAACCTAGACCACAAAACCCGAAGGCTACTCAAAACCAAATTCAGTTGTATGCAGAACCTATTAGAGCTCAACCACTGAATCAATATGTAAACCCAAATAAGATTACATATCCTCTATGTAATACTTGTGGTAAGCGACATCAGGGCGTATGTCACCGAAGTACAGGAGCATGCTTTAGATGTGGCCAAACTGGACACATGATTAAGGAGTGTACAAAGAAAGACACTAAGAAGAATAACCGACCAAACGTTGCACCACCCAATGTTGGAGGAAGAGTTTTTGCACTTTCTGCTACTGATGCTGCTAATGCCCCAAGTACTGTATCAGGAACCCTTCAGCTTGGTGAACGTAGTATCTATGTGTTATTCGATACAGGAGCGACTCATTCGTTAGTATCCCATTCGTTTACTAAGTACCTTCCGATAAGACCAATTCTCTTAAATCATACTTTAACCATTTCCACTCCCATGGAAAATTCATCCGTAATCACTTACGTATATAAAGATTGTCCGATCCGTATTGAATCTATGGTGTGTAAGGCAGACCTATTCCCAATACATATGTGTGACTTTGATGTTATTCTAGGGATAGATTGGTTGTCTCGACATCACGTAACTATAGATTGTCATTTCCGTCGTGTTATTTTCGGTGATCTTCATCATCCTGATATTATATATCAGGGAACTCAACCTCGTAAATCTCTTAAAATTATCTCCGCATTCAAAGCTCGAAAATTCATATCAAACGACTGTGCTGGATTCCTAGCATCGATTAAGGACACTTCTGCTAGTGTTAAGAGTATCGATACCCACTCCGTTGTTCGTGAATATCCTGATGTATTTCCAGATGAACTACCAGGATTACCACCCGACCGTCAGGTAGAATTCACCATCGACTTGATCCCTGGTGCCGAACCTATTTCTAAAGCTCCATACCGTATGGCTCCAATGGAACTGAAGGAGTTGAAGGAACAATTGCAAGAATTGTTAGATCTAGGATTCATAAGACCCAGTGTTTCACCTTGGGGTGCTCCGGTCTTATTTGTGAAGAAGAAAGACGGTAGTATGCGTTTATGTATTGACTACCGAGAGCTGAATAAGATTACTATTCGTAATCAATATCCTCTGCCTCGCATTGATGATCTCTTTGATCAGCTTCAGGGGGCTCAGTTCTTCTCAAAAATCGACCTAAGGTCCGGGTACCATCAGCTAAAGATCAAAAGTGATGATGTTCCCAAAACCGCCTTTCGTACTCGTTATGGTCATTACGAATTCTTGGTTATGCCCTTTGGGCTAACTAATGCACCCGCAGTCTTCATGGATTTGATGAATCGAGTATTTCACAAATTCCTAGACCAATTCGTTATTGTCTTTATTGATGACATTCTGGTGTATTCCAAGAGTCGTGAAGAGCATGAAACACATCTACATGCAGTACTTGGAATCTTGCGGCATGAGAAGTTGTACGCGAAGTTTTCCAAATGTGACTTTTGGCTTAGCCAAGTGTCATTTCTAGGTCATGTCATATCAGCAGATGGAATTATGGTAGACCCAACAAAGGTTGAAGCTATTACAAAATGGCCAAGACCCACTTCTGTTACCGAAATACGAAGTTTCTTGGGTCTTGCTGGCTATTACCGAAGATTTGTTGAAAGATTCTCTGTAATTGCTTTACCACTCACAAAACTCCTAAGGAAAGGAGTGAAGTACTCATGGAATGAGGAACAAGAGAAAAGCTTTGAAGAATTGAAGAAACGACTCGTATCCTCCCCGATACTCGCTCTCCCTTCTGGATCAGGAGGTTACCAAGTCTATAGTGATGCCTCAAAGAAAGGATTAGGTTGTGTGCTAATGCAACATGGGAAGGTTATCGCTTATGCCTCCCGTCAGTTGAAGCCTTATGAAGTTAACTACCCTACACATGATTTAGAACTAGCCGCAGTCGTCTTTGCACTTAAGATTTGGCGACATTATCTGTATGGTGAAAGTTGTGACATCTTTACCGATCACAAGAGCCTCAAGTACATATTTACGCAGAAGGAGCTAAATATGAGGCAAAGAAAGTGGTTAGAACTTTTAAAAGATTACGACGCAAATATTCAATACCATCCAGGTAAAGCCAATGTTGTAGCTGACGCGTTGAGCCGAAAGAATTCCGGGACTATATCTTGCTTACAAATTCAGCCTCGTATTAGGAGGGATCTCGAAAGAATGAACATTTGGCTTCAGGTTAGTAAATCTGATGGATATCTAGCTAGAATGCAGATTGAACCCGACCTCATATCACGGATCAAAGATGCACAGAAGCAAGATGGAGAACTTTGGGCAATTGTGCAAAATCTTGAGGTGGGTAAGCAATCTGAATTTCGTATAGACCATCATGGGGTGATTTGGTGCGGTAAAAGACTTTGTGTACCCGATGACTCCACCCTTCGTGAGTCATTGTTAACTGAAGCTCACAGCTCACCATTTTCAATTCACCCAGGATCTACCAAGATGTATCGAGACTTAAGACATAACTTCTGGTGGAATGGCATGAAGGAAGACGTTGCTCGATACGTAAGTAAATGCCTCACTTGCCAACAAGTGAAAATTGAACACAAACGAGCAAGCGGTCTGTTGCAGCCATTAGATATTCCCATATGGAAGTGGGATGAGATCACAATGGATTTTGTTACAGGTTTGCCTAAGACTTTCAAGAAGAATGATGTTGTATGGGTTGTTGTCGATAGATTGTCGAAGTCAGCACATTTTCTACCGATTCAGCAAGGATTTTCGGTTAATAAGTTATCCGAAATATTTCTTCAAGAAATTATTCGACTCCATGGCACACCATCTTCCATTGTTTCCGATAGAGACCCACGTTTCACCTCACGATTTTGGAAAGGTTTTCAGGCAGCTTGGGGTACACGATTGAAGTTTAGTACGGCTTTCCATCCACAGACAGATGGGCAGTCAGAACGTACTATTCAGACCTTGGAAGACATGCTCCGAGCATGTGCACTTGAATGGTCTGGAAACTGGGATGAATATCTATGCCTTGTTGAATTCGCTTACAACAATAGTTGGCAAGCAAGTATTGGCATGGCACCTTTTGAGCTTTTGTACGGTCGGAAATGTCGAGCACCAATATGTTGGGATGAAGTTGGAGAAAAGATTATTGAAGGGCCAGAACTAGTTCAGATTACAAATGAAAAAGTCACTATGGCACGAGAAAAACTGAAAGAAGCTCAGAGCAGACAAAAGAGCTATGCAGATCAAGATAGACGACCACTCGAATTTAAAATTGGTGACCACGTATTCTTAAAGGTATCACCTTGGCGTGGCGTTCGTAGATTTGGAATAAAAGGGAAGCTTAGTCCTCGTTTCATCGGTCCGTTTGAAATCCTTGAAAGAATTGGAGAAGTGTCATATCGACTGGCTTTACCACCTCAACTCTCTCACGTTCATAACGTTTTTCATGTCTCCTCGTTAAGAGGATATAATTATCATCCACTCCATGTCATTAGTTATCCGTTACTTACAATTCACAAGGATTTGTCCTACGAAGAGGAACCAGAAGCCATCTTAGATCGACAAGAAAGGGTTTTACGTAGGAAAGTAATTCCGTTTGTTAAAATCCTCTGGAAAAATCACTCTGAACACGAAGCAACATGGGAATCTGAAGAATCAATTTGCTCTCTATACCCTAATCTATTCTAGTAATAGAATTTTAGTCGAAGTAACGGTAAATCTTGCTCTTTGATATATGATCAATTGTTCTTCATGTTTTATCTTATGTGAATATATCTTAGCTATGATTAAGCATATCTATGTAGGAGATATCGGTACCAATAGTCACTCTATTATCGATAAGTCTCCATTGACTCTTCGTACGGTAAGATAATTTATTAAGATGCGTTATAGGAAGACCATTAGGACACATATGTAAGGTAATTGACAATTATAGTCATTATGAATTTCAGATACACGTGTATGTTTAGGAGATTCTTGTTATATAAGTTAGTAACTCTGTTATGAAAGTTCCGTTTCCGTTACTTATACAATATGTTATATTCTTATTTTGAAAAATTTCGAGGACGAAATTTCTTTTAAGGGGGTAATAGTTGTAATGACCATAAATTTAAAATCATTATTCTAGAAATAAAAGAATAAGAATAAATTATAATAAAACTAAACATTTATCTTACGATCCATCCTTCTGTATATCAACCAAAAGTCCTAATTATTATTTAAATTAGTCTAATAGAAAACCCTAATTGAGACACCCAAGTAATTCTGTTCAAACCCTAAAATTTTCAGAACAATCAGAATCAGGATCAGGGCCCCTAAAACTCAGGGGGGTATTCCCTACTCGACGATTATCTCAATTTTGTGTTGTCAAATTCGAATTTATCCAAATTGTCGACTCAGTTGACCTAATCCCACGCGTGGCAACCCTATGATCAATAGCTGTCCCTTACGGACCGTAACATTAAGAGCCTTACGGTCCGTAAGCACCCTTACGGACCGTAACATTGGCAGCCTTACGGTCCGTAAGCTTGTCAAATTTCGTGTATAAATAGAGGACATTGGCACTCGATTCTGGGCACAAAAACGAAGTTCAAACTTCAAATTCACTCTGAGATATCGTCCAATTACTCTCAAAACACCCACGAAACACTAATTAGTATAGCGAGGTGCTGCAGAACAGGGTATTAACTCGATCGCTACTACGATTCAATGTCCGATTGATTGAAATCAATCCAATGAATGTTTAAGTGCTGCTCAAATTTGGGTTATGCTTTGTCATTAATCGTGATTCCGATAGATGTTTAAGTAATTTCACTTTGTCATTAGTTGTGATTCCGATGGATGTTTAAGTGTTTTCACTTTGTCATTCGTTGTGAATCCGATGGATGTTTAAGTGATTTCACTTTGTCATTAATTGTGAATCCGATGGATGTTTAAGTATCGCACTTTGTCATTCGTTGTGAAGATTTTAATCTCGTGAGTTATCGTAAATGATGTGTTAAGTTACTAACCTAGTTGTGTGCATGTTATGTAATTTAGGTTAAAAGGCTAATCAGTAGTCTAAACTCTGCCCGTATAAATCTGAAATATTATCAAGGTAGCATCACTTTGGAATTGTTAAGGTACGGATCCTTACCCAAATCCTTATTGCTTCATATTCAAATTGTTATAAACCCATTTAAATTCATATATCTTTTTAAAACTCCTCACGTCTTTGATTATCGATTCATTTGACAGTCCGTTGGATTCCTATTCAAATCATAACTTTGAATTTAGATTTCATGTCATGCGATAGTATTATGTTAAGTTGTACTCATTATCGCATGTTCCAATATATGTTACGTCTTGTTATGAAAATATTTTGATAAGTTATGTAAATAAGACCATTTGTACTCTGATACCCTGAGTATCGCTTCTCGTGGAGTGTCCCACGAGCATGTTGTTGCGGCATCGACATCATGTGCTCCATCCGTGACGGAGAGATCAGTTCACGGCGTCTCTTAAGTACAAGTGTGGTACATAAGGCTATTAGGAGGCGTATGGATCGATCCTAGGATTTAAGTTAAGGAGGTGGATAACGGGTATGCCAACTCGCCATCTCATGTGATAATTATGCAGGAGTAGCTACCTGGGTATTGTCACGTTTTAAGTTTGCTCATGGGTACATCCGTAAGATGTGATTCTGAAATTATGTTCTTGCCTCATTTTCGCATAAAGTTCCATTCGGATAACATTTTATATAAGCATTATTTGTTATTTGAGCCTATTATTCCGTACTGAGCATTCGGCTCATTCCGTAAATTTTTGTATGTACAGGTTCACAGTTTACTTCGGGCGGGTAAAAGAGAGAAGAATAAAGCCTAAGACTAAATCCGAAGACGTTAGTTAATCAAGTCGATGTGTCCGCTTGTATATTAACCTTAAGTTCAGTTGTTGTGTGGTTGTATCCTTGTCAAATAAATTAAATGGAAATTATGACTTTTGTTTATGATATCACTGTTATTGTGACACGTCAGCCCTTCCGGGTTGGGGTGTTACACAGCCTCTAAGCTGGCTGAATCCAACACCTTAAATCGTAAATCACTCAATTTCGCACAAGTGCCTCTCTTCTTCTAATCAAACTAAATACCATATCCACACCAACCATATATAATGAATGATATTAAATACAACAAAAAGAAATTAGTAGGTACAAACACACATTGTGCATAAATAAAACTAAATACCATATACACTGACTTACAAATGGTTTAATTTGGGTGACGATTTAACATGTCAAATGGGTAAAAAAAGAGTAGCTTAAAATAAACAGGCTGAAAGGCTCCTAAATCAGTTTATTGGAAAAGTATATTATTCTTGACACAGTAACCTTTTTGGCAAAAAAACATTCAGGTCAACCTAACCTTTTTGACCCGTACAAAAAAATTATCGTTTTACTCAAATTTGTTTTGGCAAGTTACCCAACATGTCTGGCTTACTAGCTAATTCACCTATAATATAACAGTAAAAGACATATATTAGAATAGCTAACCGATTAAACAATGCGGGTTTGCCAACATTGGGGCGGCCAATGAGAAGTACAGTCGGAAGCAAGTGTGTATCTACTTTGCTGAACTCAACAGCACCAAAGTCTCTGGTATCATCACATACATCATCCTGAGCTGGAACGGTTTGTTTCTTATCACAAAACTTACACAGATGCGTAGAATCCCACATCCAATATGATAGGCCCATGAGAACAACTAATCTAAGCCCACAAACAAGTGATTATTAATATGACAAATAACCCACTTAGTCCCAAAGCCCAAATACAAGTGATCTGGTTAAAGCTTACATGCCCAAATGAAATAACCAACTTAGGCCCAATCACAAATTAGTTTTATTGATTCAGCAAGGCCCAAAACAAACAAATACCCGATCTTGTAAACTAAATCGAGCTTGCACTCCCGCATCTCCTAACTCGTTTAATTTTAACAAAACCGACTTAGTCGACAAGTTAATCCAATAACACTAAAATTATGTCGATAACACTAAAATCACCAACATAAACAAGTAAAGAAAGAACTAGAGAAGCATCAACATGACATTCACTTATACAAACAAATTAAGATATACGCAAAAAAGTCCAACTCAATCCACCCAGCCTGTTTAAACCTATATGAAACATGACTTGTTTGAACGCAAATAGCTATCCAGCCGACCCCACCAAATACAACAACCAAAAGCACCTGCAACTTAGCCTCCTTTTCATATTTGTGCATTTCTTCTGACATATTTGGCCAAGAAGGTGTAGCAGCCTTCCTAAGAGTCTGACTTTCCTGAACCCACATATAACCGGCTTAAGACTCCACTTGATAAATCATTTTAAAAATTTAAAAGATAGCAAACTTACAACAGTCAGGTTCAGCTCGGTCATCGGTTTGGTCATGTAACATATTTTCCTTGTTATGAATTTCAAAATTTTCAGATTTGCCAGTCATGTTCATATTGTTCAATTCACTGGAAAGCTCAACTACTTGTGTCTCAATTATGGAAGCATGACTCTTCTCCTCCACATAATCAGATTTAACCTCTGAATTCAACTGGGACAATGAGAAAGCCAAATGAATATTAAAATTGTGATTAGAGAATAGCAGCCCCCGGGGGATGCTACATCAGGGCATTAATAACTTCATCAATAGTTAAGGGGAAAGAGTAAGTTTAAATAGAAGCTTTGATAACTTCATCAATAGTTAAGCACGGGCTTAGGACCAGAACACTAGAAGTTAAAAATTGAAGTGTGTTTTTTCAATATAAACGTAATGATTTGAGTACAAATACTATGGTACACATGAATACTATTAACAAGCATTTTGCATGTGTATAAAAAGATTAATGTTTTGGAACGTTGACTTACTTGAAATGATAATGCTTTCTCAAGTTCCTTGACAACGACTTTCATTGTCGGACGTTGATCTTGAGTTTCTGCCACACATTGATATGCGATTTTCATGAATGTGTGTAAAGACTCCTTGTTGGGTCCTCTCTTTAGGACAAAATTGTATTCACTGGTTTCTTCCTTTAGTATAGGATCTATCATGTCCTCTAGAGTTCCTGTGCAGAAGCTTTGTCTTGCCACAGGGCCCAACCCTTTGTGACTCTCCTTCAAGTAAATTGGGTCATTGGCTACCCTCCCAAATAGAATTTCGAGCAAAACTATTCCAAAACTATATATATCAGATGCTCTTTTTAACTTATTAGTCTTCTCATACTCTGGATCTATGTAGGGCGATCTGCCACGCCACTCGATATAGACAGCTTCGTCTTCTTGATTTGGAGGCAAGAATACACAGTTTCCAAACCCATCAATCTTTGCCCTCCAGTTCTCGTCCAGCCCAATGTTGTAGCTACATATATCACGGTGTATTATCATCTTTTGGTCTTCCATCTCAGAGTGAAGGTGCTCCAATGCGTTTGCAACTTCAATGCAGATTTTCAAACGCTTCTCCCATGTCAAAATACGCATATCATTGTCGTTTCCCAAATAATCATCAAGGTATCCATTAGAAACATTCTCAGTGACAAGGATCATCTCAGAGTCTTCAACACAAAACCCAATTAAAGTGACTGTGTTCGGATGATTAATACTCGTAAGCATCTCAATTTCTGTAAAAAACTCTTCTACTTCATAGCACTCATTTCCAGAGGGGTACCGTTTTATAAGCACAATGTTGTGTGCCTTGGGATGATCTCCTTTATTCTTCCCCTTTTCAGGTGAAGGATTTTCTTTATCCAAACAGTGGAGTTCTGCTCTGTACAAAGTACATTCGCCATCCACAGATGCAATTGTGTATGTCTCTGAGAAATTATTTGTTGCTAATTTAATATCACCAAGACGAATCTTCAAGTGTCCAAACTTGTTTTCCTACAAATATGTGACAAAGGGAAAAAGAGAGTTACAAAACTGAATATAAATAGATAAGAAATTATGTTCCTTTTAGAAATACTAATTAAAGAGGACATTCGAATCTATTGACAGTTAGCCAGTACTACAATTATACAAGGCAAATGGGTTCTGCTTAGTACAAAGTATAGCAACCCAATGTTGCTATCTGATTCAATTGTCTGATTCAATTGTTTTCCCTGTGTTTCGCGTGCCCTAGTTTTCCATCAAGACATCATAACTGGGCCTTGGAAGATGGTCCAACTTGTTTTACCAAGCCCTTATACTTTTTATAGTTACCCAGTTTGTAAATAACACCCACACACAAATTTTGAATTAGTTAAATACTTAAATAACTATTAAATTATGTATATTAAATGATAGTCCGAAAGGAATCCAAATCATGTGTTTTAGTAAAGTTTAATTAAATTAAAAATTCCATTGCATATAATAAGCATGATAATAAATACTCACCCAAACCCAAACCAAAAATTACATTTTTTCCCATTCTTCTTCCACCAAACCCATACCAAAAAGTCGAAAACAGTGCATTGGACCGAAGAGAAGGAAATAGCACTAGTGAAATCGATTGTGGACGCACAACGTAATCTACAACGCGGTCAAACTGCGTATTGGGACCGTGCGTTCCAACAATACCAACAACACGTCGGGAACACGCGTCACAACTTAAACG
Source organism: Helianthus tuberosus (assembly GCA_030545235.1). Classification (NCBI taxonomy): domain Eukaryota; kingdom Viridiplantae; phylum Streptophyta; class Magnoliopsida; order Asterales; family Asteraceae; genus Helianthus; species Helianthus tuberosus. The sequence continues at coordinate 193,209,482 of CM060412.1, read as the reverse complement.
TGTGTCAACACAAATGGCGTGAGCTCAAACCGAGGTTGGATTGGTTTAAAGTTTGCTTCGACCGTGTCCGTGCGGGTGACTTGACCTATGACGATTGAGTGGAGATCGCGAAGATCGAGTACATGCACGACGGGAATACGGAGTTTAAGTGGGTTCCCCACCTTAATATTTACCGTGCTTTGTAATTTTTTTATTTTTTTGTAGGATTTAACAAGTTGATTTTTTTTATTTTTTATGATTTAATAAGTAGGTTTTTTTTATTTTTAAGGATTTGTTAAATACGTTTTTTATATTTTAGAATTGTCTTTTATGTAACTTTTTTTTAATTAAAATAAGTTGTGTTTTTTATATAATTGAAAACGTTAAAAAAACCCCACATGGCAGCTCACATGGGCCTGGCTACGCCACTCCTACACTCCACTTTTTTTGGGTGTGAACTGGTGGGAGCTCACATTTGCCACATGTCGAGCAATGCCCCAACCCAAGTCGCTCCACACCCCACAATCTTAAACAGCTAGCCTGGATGTTTTTGTCACCTCTCGAATAATAATAAAAAAATGGTGTTCTTCATAAACCCAACTGTGATTTGCTTAGATATTTAAGAATCTTGCCGTTTTTTTTTAAATCAATGATTGAGGTTTTCTCCGATAATAAGCATCCATATGTAAAATTAAACCAAAAACAAAATAAAAATTATACCAGAAACAAAAATTCAATGGGTTACAGGCACAACCGAGTATAGATAAAAGACCAAAATTAAAATTTAACTACACCTGGTAGTAACTAGTAATAATAGAAGTACTATAATAATAAAAGATTAATAATTACCTAAGTAAAATGTTAATAAATTAAGTAATTAAAAATGACATGTTTAAATAGATTGCATTTCAAAAAAGTTGAACATAAAAAAAGTTAATTTTAAAGTATAAATTATTATTGCCATGGTGATAAATACATAAAACGTTTATAACTAACGCGTCAACCCAACCACTCCATCTGATTCACTATGAATGGTAAAGGGTCGGTTTTGGTAACTCAATTTCATACCCAATTATAAATTGTGTCTAATATTTGGTATCAGACATGTATACATTACTTGTGGGCTACAGGGTGGACCCGCACATATTGAGTATACCTCGAATGGTCATGTGGTAAAAATTACCCGTTGGGACACCCATTACCCATAATCCAATCATAAACTCACAAAAAATGGAATTAAAGTATGGAATAATGGAATTTAATAATCCCAACTTTCACCAGTTGGCCGACAACGGACCCAACTTCAAAAATAGCCACTGGCGGTCCCAACTTTTGACATTTTGTAAAACATTGGACCCTTGCTGGGAGAGGTGGAGAGGGTGGTCCCAACTTCAAACATTGGACCATTGGCGGTCACCACTAACATCCCTTGGACGGTGTTAGCAAGGGTCCAATGTTTTACAAAATGTCCAAAGTTGGGACCGCCAGTGGCTATATTTGAAGTTGGGTCCGTTGCCGGCCAACTGGTGAAAGTTGGGATTATTAAATTCCATTATTCCTTAAAGTATTGTGTACTCAAACAAACTTCTAACAAAAAATATATTTCTTTAGTAATTTTAAGTTTGTAACAACTTAAAGATATTATTTACTATATTTCTTAAATTCATATATCATATTCAGTGCGGTTAATTGGACGGTATCACCTAATACCATACATGTCCAAACCCACAAAAAATAAAACTACGCTACCCATCCTTGATGTTTCGTTTTTTTCGTTCAATTTGGATTCCATTACCATCCATCCTATTTTGACTTACTTTCAAGTAGAATAGAAAATAAAGATACTGAAACAAAAGAAAAATTACCATCCAAGAATAATGAATACTAAAAAAATAGATAATAAAATAGAAAAAGAGTCTTACAATATTTTCATGACGCAACTGAAGTTCCAATGCTTTCTCAAGTTTAGCCACAATATGGTGCGTATCTGGGCGGTGTGTCCGATCATCATTTAAGCAAGAATATGCTACCTTTGAGTATATGAGGAGTGATTGCGGAGACAATAATTGATTTAATAGAGGAGGATGGAATATATCATGCAATGTTCCCTTTTCATAATGATGCTTGGCCAACTGAGCTAGAGACCTATCAACCTCGTTATGAATTAACGCTTTCCTCTCGCACAATATTTCAAATAAAACAACCCCGAATGAGTAGATGTCCGACTTGTGGGTCACACCTCCCGTCTTTTCAATTGTTGGGTCCACACACCCTAATGTGCCAGTGTGTTCACAAGGGCACACCTGATCCTTATCGTTTACTGATTGTTTGATGGAAAATTCAAAACCTGATAACTTGGTTTCCCAATTATCGTCCAACAAAATAGTGTTGTTATTGATGTTACAATGTAGAATAGCATAATCACGTCCCTTGTCATAATGTAAGTAACTCAACGCACGAGCCACACCTAGACATATCCTCAATCTTTGCTTCCATGTGAGGTTTAGGCTGTTTAAATACTGCCCTAGACTTCCATTGGCCTCACACATGGTTACAATGATCTTTTCATCTATCTCATCACAAAACCCAATAATAGAGACTAGATTTTTATGCTTGAGATCAGAAAGCACTGAAATTTCTGTCAAGAACTTGAGGTCTCCTTCCCCATGCTTACAATCAAACCTCCGAGCAGCGATCTCCATCAACCTCCCAGACCACAAGAGTCGTCCTTTATATGCGATACCAACTCCACCATGTTCGATGATGTTATCATGATGAAAGTTGTTGGTGGCCTTCGCCACATCTTCAAGTGGGATTTGTAAGTGAGCAAACTGGTTCATTGTTGATGCCATGTTCTGTTTATCAAGCAGAAGGGAGTGTTAAAACAACGGGTTACAAATGAAAGAGAAGGTAAGATCTAATAAGATATATGAGCAACCACACATACATAAATATATCAGATCTAGCAACCTGAATCCCTGACTTTCTATTCCACTTAATTAAATAAGCTTAAAAATTGAATAAGTATAAATGATTTAAAGGTAGTCACGACTAATAGTACACACAATATATTAAACTCTTAAGCTTAATACACACGTACATAAGCATTAGCATACTCTTTTTATCCGCTTATCAATTATTTTATAGATATTCAAATATAACAAAAAAATTGCAAAATTCAAGTAATTTACCATAAAGATAAAAAAAATACACTAAAACATTTGGAATAAATACAGTTTCTAATACACACACATGTGTGTGTGCTTGTTCTTGTCGTTAAAAGATTAATCTATAAAATACCATTCATAACCTTTTGATTAACACAAGTTAAAGTCATAATTTGTATTAATGCTGTTAATGGAACCTTGCTTTCATAAAACTGGGATAACTTACTTGAAATACCAATGCTTTCTTAAGTTGCATCAAAACTTTTTTTGTTGTCGGTCGTTTTTCTCTATCAAGATGTAGGCATTGGTAGGCAACCTCTTGAAATGTAATTAATGATCTAGGCATGATCTGTTCCCTTATTTGGTCGAACACTACCTCACCATGCTTTCCTTCTTTAAAACTTTTTTCAATGAACTCTGGTAGATAGTGGCCCTCATGTTTTTGTATTTCAAATGTCGATCTCCCACACAAAATCTCAAATAAAACAACACCAAATGAATAAATATCGGACTCTATGGTTAGGAACCCTGATTTTCTATAAAGTGGGTCCAAGTATCCAGTTGTTCCACACACATGATCTATAACATAGTCCGTCTCTTTAACTAATGGACTTACTAAGGAAAGCCCAAAATCAGCAAGTTTTGCTTTCCAATCATCGTTTAGTAGAATGTTAGCAGTTTTGATGTCCCTATGTATCACCTTTGCTTGTTTTCCAACTCCTCCATGTAGGAAATCCAACGCTCTTGCAACATCAATGCATATATCAAGTCGTTTCTCCCATGTAAGAGAAGCATCATTTAAATATCTATCAAGACTTCCTTTGGACGCATACTCATAGATAATAATTTTTTCATCATTTTCATCACAGAAGCCCACAAGACCAATGACACTCTCATGCTTAAAGTCCAAAAGAATTTGGAGCTCACTCAAGAATTGTTGTTCCCCTTGACCAAACCTTGAATCCAACCGTTTTGCAACAATGGTTTTAAATCCATCACCATCTTGAAGGTTTCCTTTATAGACTCTCCCGAATCCTCCTCCCCCGATGCAATTGCCATTATTGAAGTTTTGTGTTGCCTGTTTTATGTCTTCAAGTAACATTTTGGGGTTGTCCTTGTTGATTTTCTGTCAAACATGACACACCAAATAAAAATACACATATTGATAACTATAAATCAGTGATAATAATACTAAATTTGTAATATTGTTTTTAAATATTATGGAAAAGTATATAATGAGGAGACAATGATAATTTGGTGATATTAGACCTAAAACACGAAACAATATGACTTTAATATGATGATAAATGTCCTTTATGATTCCCTTTTTTTAACAACGAAAAGCGATTCCATTAAAAACGAAACAAGGGACAAACCTTAGCCAGAACCTAAGGAGGCCCAATACAGCCCAGGAAAATATCACAAGAAATGCAGCAAAAAGAAAACAAGAACAGAACATGAAATTATAAATCAACACCATAAAATATTCTAAACTTCCCCCAAGCCAAATTCCGCCTTTTGGCTCTATTTTGCATCCACCAAAAGGAGTTCTCCTTAATGTCATCCACCATTTTGCAACAGAAATCATTCCGATTGATCCACAACCTCCAACATGTCAATAATAAAGCAATATTTATAATATGTTTCTTCAGCTTTCCAACATTAAGAAGGGCGACAAAGTTCAACGCCTCTGCGGCCGTATTGAAACTCGTAGGAATAGGAACCTTGATCCAAGCGCAAACTTGCCACCACACCAAATGGATTAAGCAATAGGGAAGGTTGCAAGAATATGATCTGCATTTGCCAGCTCCAAACCACAGCAAAGACAGGACATTTCCCAGATTTACTAGCTCCAAACCACACAAACACATAACTTTTGGTTGCCCAATTGTTCTAGAAAAAAATACACTTTGCTGTTGAGGATGACACTATTAAGGGCCATTCGTTCCCTAACTTTCTTCATAGAGAATTCTTCTTCATCGTCACCATTCGAAACCCAAATATCAGCTTCCTTTGTAATTGTTTGCTGTTGTAGAATGTTGTGGAGGTCAACCAGCTCTAACATTTCTTCTGAGGATTTGGGTAGTTTCTTCTGGCCCCAATCCCAAATAACATTTGAGTCAACATATCTATAGCAATCTTTAATCAGCGCCTTTTTATCTTCTCATTGGCAATCGAAAGATGCTACGGAAATGGTCACATAAAGGGCCCCTCGGTAACCATCCATCAATCCATACCTTAAGTCCTTAACCTTTTCTCCCTCCCCAGCCTTGGAAAAAGATTTGGTTGATAATAATAGCAAATTTGGCCAACTCCTTCTCTACTACTATGTTTTTTCCCTTATGAAGTAAATAAGCACATTACTATGTTTTCTAAAGAAAAAGGTTTAGATTATTATTATTTTGATAATTCCATATAAGAAATTTAGCGAAGTCCTAAATTGATAGTATAAAAGGTAGGATTGAGGAATCCCTACAATGTCTTGAACGCAAGCAATCTACATTTGTTTTTGATATTATAGTGAATCATCAAACTATTTTACTTCTAGGAAACCATAATATGAAGTTAGAACGATGACTTACTTGAAAGAATAATGCTTTCTCAATTTCGTTGACTACGACTTTCATTGTTGGGCGTTGGTCTTGAGTTTCCACCACACATTGGCGTGCAATTGAAATAAATGTGTGCAAAGAATCCTTGTTGGGTCCTCTATTTAGAACAAAAGTGTTTTCAGCAGTTTCTTCCTTTATTATAGGATCTATCATCTCTTCTAGTGTTCCTGTCCTGAAGCTTTGTCTTGCTACAGGGGCTAGCCCTTTGTCACTCTCCTTAAGGTAAATTGGGTCATAGGCTGATCTCCCACATAGAATTTCAAACAAGACTACTCCGAAACCATAAACATCTGATTCTCTTTTTAACTTACCAGTCTTCTCATATTGTGGATCTCTGTTGCACGTTCTGCCAATACGGTCCTTGTTGAGATTTAGAGCTTTGTCTTCTTGATTTGGAGGCAGGAATACAGACCACCAGAAGTGAACAATTTTTGCCCCCCAGTTCTCGTCCAATCCAATGTTGTAGCTACATATATCACGGTTTATTATCATCTTTTGGTCTTCCATCTGAGAGTGAATATAATGTAACCCGTGTGCAACATCAATGCAGATTTTCAAACGTTTTTCCCAAGTCAAAAGACGTAGGTCTTTGAGGTTTTCCAAACAACCATCAAGGAATCCATTAGAAAAATTGTCAATGACAAGGATCATCTCAGAATCTTCAACACAAAATCCAAGCATGGTGACTATGTTGGGATGCTTAACTCCACCAGTAAGAATTTCAATTTCTGTAAGAAACTGTTTTTCTCCATAGTACTTGTGACGTCTATCAGAAGGATAGCGTTTTATAATTACAGTGTTTTGTCTCTTTGATGAATGATTTTCTTTATCATAATGCTCCAATTCTGCTCGGTAGAACTGAACGTCACTGAGAGTTCCAATTCTGTATGTATTTGAAAAATCATTGGTAGCTGTTAGAATATGAGTGAGAGGAATCTTCAAGTGTTCCAACTTATTTACCTGATTCAAGTTTGAAAAGAGAGTTACAGATAGAAGAATCAAGAATGAGAAGGGAATTGTGTGAAAGTTGAAAACAACTGAAAGGAAAATTTGCCCGACCCAGCTTCTCTTCCCTTATTTTTCATGTGCCCTAATTATTCTTTATGACATCAAAGTTGGGTTTACTAAGGGCCAGCCCAATGTGTTTCTCAAGCCCACAAGCCATTTATGGTTAGTACTTAGCCAGGATGTGAATAAGGCCCAAATACATAAAGTTATTATAATTAGTTAAACCAAATTAATTTAAGGATGTTAACCTTATGTAATTTGCCCTATGATTAAAGCATGTTAACCTTTATGTAATGTATTAAAGAAGGAAATCGAGATAATACCCAATCGAGCAAAAAAAAAATTTAAGGATAGTTTGTTGGATATTACAAGATACTAAAAGAAACAAAACTAAATCCTATGTGTTAGCTTAATCAAATTAATTTTTCATTGCTTATAATAGACCTGATTATAGATTTGCTAAAATTATAAATTGTTGTTGATAATATATATTTTGTTAGTGTTATTGAAGTGAAATAAGTTGTTGGAGCAACTAATTAAGTTCATTGTTAGTAAGAAAGGAGGATTATATATGCCATTGGTGCATTTTAGATACACATTATTTTATATTAGTTATTATATAAATAATATTTGTACAAATTGTATTGTTTTAATCGGTTTTTATATTTTGTTGGTTGTTGAAATTTTGAGTTAAAATGATACAATTGCATCTTCAAAAAGATTATGCTACGAAGAGTGAAGAAAATTATATTGTAAATAAAAAATATAAAGATTAATATAGTTAGATTTAAGGTTAGATACAATAATATCATGACCATTATATTTACTTTCTCCAAGCATATATTGTTTAATTGATACTTTGTTTCATAAGGATGCATTTACATGGATGAGCTTCAAAATGATTATTTCAAATAAAAGAAATTACTTGGTTTTTGTTTCTTTAAGGCAACATCAAGTCAAGAGAAAATAAAAATGTATTGGGCTTTATCTAATTGGGCTGCTAACAACATGTGGGAATTAAAACAAGAAAAATGTCACACAAAGGTTGGCAGTTTTGGAGGTTGATGGTAGCCTCTTAGCTGATTGGGACGTGATCATAATTAGGTAGTGATAGCATGCGAATTCCTCTTTATTATTATGACCGGCTAATTTTCTTGTAATGACAATTACGTGTAGGATTTGGTTATACAAATGTATTCAATTTGATTTATTAAATTTGCTAGACATTACCATGTTCTTATTATTTTTACTAGTGAATGATTTGAGTATATTTATGTGGCCATGAGTTTGGTGTTTGATGGTGGTGTGCACATGTTACATAAACAGGATCATTGATCCTCCACCATTCTCATTCCAATATAAATAATATGCCAATATCCTATTTTTGTGAGAGATTTTACAACCAATTCCTTTAATACAAAGGAATATAAATCGTTTCTATAAATAATACAAATGCATATATTATTACACCTACACAGTCGAAGCGGGAGGGGACCGAAGGCTTAGACTGGATCTGAAGTCTTCAAATAGAACACGTGGTAAACCTTTTGTAAATACGTCAGCAATCTGATATCCTGAGGGAACATGCAAAATGCGAACCTGGCCCGTTGAACATGTTCACGAACAAAGTGGATGTCCAGCTCAATGCGTTTGGTTCGTTGGTGTTGGACGGGGTTGCCCGATAAGTAGATTGCGCTAACGTTATCACAATAAACGAGTGTAGCTTGAGTCAACAATTGATGAAGTTCTAAAAGTAAATTTCGCAATCAACATATCACGGCAACAACATTCGCCACACCCCGGTATTCGGCCTTGGTGCTTGAGCGTGAAATGGTGAGTTGTCGCTTAGACGACCACGAAATGAGATTTTCCCCATAGTAAACACAATAACCACTCATCGAATGACACGTGTCGGGGCACCCCGCCCAATCTGCAACAGTATAGGCAACGAGCTTCGGATCTTTGGCGCAACTGAGCATTAGACCGTAGGTGGCAGTCCCTTTTATGTAGCGAATAATCCGTTTCATAGCAAGCCTTTGCATGCAAAGTTGTTGTACTGCATAGCTTATGTCCAGGAGGGTAAATGTCAGATATTGTAACGCGCCGGCTAAGCTTCGGTAAAGAGTTGGGTCATGAAATTCGTCACCAAAAGCACTTAATTTGGCATTTGTGTCGACTGACGTTGAAATGGGATTACACATAGTTATACTGGCCCGTTCAATAATGTCAAGAGCATATGTATGTTGAGATAAGAACATTGAACCTTGTTGGTGAGAGATTGAAATGCCAAGGAAAATACTGAGTGATCCTAGATCCTTCATGAAAAACTCACTAGCAAGGTGAGCCATGAGTTGATGTCTTAGATAATCAGATGAGGTGACAAGTAGAATATCATCAACATATAAAAGCAAAAAATGCAACATCCCTGCCATGATGGAGAACGAATAAAGACGCGTCGCATCGACTTTGCTTAAAGCCCAAGGTGAGAAAAAAGTCCATAAAACGTTGATACCAAGCTCTAGGGGATTGCTTTAACTCGTAAAGAGATTTTTTGAGATGACACACGTGATCTGGGAAATCCCGTTGACGAAACCCTATATGTTGGTACATATACACGGTTTCATGCAGTGTACCATGTAACAAAAATTAGTGACATCCAATTGGTGCACCGACCATGACTTTGACAGTGCGATGGATAACACCGTGCAGATAGTAGCTAGTTTAACAACCGGACTAAATGTGTCCGCACAATCAATAGCTACTTGCTGAAGACTACCATCGCATACTAAACGAGCCTTGTATCATTCCAAAGTACCATCCGATTTAAACTTATGTTTAAAGAGCCACATGCTACGAATGATGTTCATGTCTTGTGTACGAGGTACTAATTCCCATGTCTCGTTTTAATAAGAGCATGAAATTCATTTTTCATGGCATCATACCATTTAGGTGTGGACAAGGCATCAGTTGGTTGTTGGTCATTTTAGTAAAGGGACAATAGTGGAGGCATGTAGGTTGAGCTTATGTGTGGGTTTTACTATGCCGTCCATAGCACGGGTTCGCATTGTGCGAGTGACATGAGGTGTGGAAGGGGGCCCGTAGGTAATGAGGAAAGGGTAGGAGTGGTAGGCTGATAGTGATGAGTGTTAGGTGAGATGGGTGGATCAATTATAGGGCTGATATGGTGAGGTGGAGAGGAAAGATGGGCCTGAGGTTGGGTTGGGGAAGCAGTGAGCTGGATTGGCAAGGATTGGGCCGAGGCGGGTATGGTGGGAGGCGTAGTGGGCTGAGGGTTTTGGGTTGGATTATAGGACTGTACCAACGGCCAAAGTTGTGTATATAAAGAATCAGTTAGAAAATCATAGTTGGGTGTGGGTGGAATGGTGTTTGCAAAGGGAAATGTGGTTTCGTCAAAGGCGATGTGTCGAGATATAATTATTTGCCGTGTTTTTTAGTTGAAGCCTTTATACCCTCGATGAGTATTAGGATACCCGAGGAAGTCGCATAGAAAAAAGCGGTGATCAAGTTTATGAATAACGGTGGATGGGATGAGAGGGTAGCATAAACACCCGAAAACTCCAAGATGTTCATAAGAGGGTGTTCGGTGGTATAAAAATTCGGCTGGGGTTTTGTCGTTCAAGTGTTTGATTGGCAAGATGTTTACGAGATATGTAGCAGCCTCAAGAGCGTGGTGCCAAAAAGTGTTAGGTAGAGAGGCGTGGTCTAATATTGTACGAACCTTTCCATTTTGAGAGGGGGTGTGGCGCAAGAAAGGCGAAATATCATGCCATTTTGTTGGAAAAATCGTTGAAAGGCCGAGTTGACATATTCTTTGCCATTGTCGCATTGAAAAGTCTTTATGGTTCATTCAAATTGAGTTGCAATTTGTTTATGAAATTGTAAAAATATTGTGTATACTTGTGACTTATTTGAAATCGGGTAAGTCCATAAAAAATCTGTTAGATCATCTAAAAACAATATATAATATCGACGACCATTTGAGCTAAGTATGAGGGAGGTCCACAAGTCACTATCAACAATATCAAACGGTTGAAACACACTAGTATAAGACGTAGCAAAAGGCAAATGAATACTTTTACCAACCACACACGATTCACAAATATGTTTATACAATTTATCAAAACAATGGAACTAGAATGTTTTAAAGAGTGTACTAAAGTGCGCCCTGGATGACCGAGACGCTCATGCCAAAGTTGGGAGGAAATAGCTGCAAAAGTGGATGGTGTGGTTGTGGTCCCGTATCCAAACGTGAGAGGATAGAGATCACCGCTACTATTGCATCATAGGATAGGGATCCGAGTCTTGTAGTCCTGCACAAGAAAACCAATCCCGTCAAATTCAATAGAAACGGAGTTGTAGGTAGTGAACCGACGTACCAAGATTAAGTTTTTGATTAGTTTAGGGGCATACAAAACATCTTTTCGGACAAGGGGTGGGAAGGGTTAGGGGACCCCAGCCGCCACGACGCTTACCGCGTTCTCGGTGCATGCCGCAACCAAGTGTTCGGTCGGTGTTTGCATCCCCGTGATAGGTTCGGTCGTCAGATGGTTGTTGCAATTGGTTGGATTGAACCGTGGTGCGGCTTGAAGTAGCGTGTAAGGTTGTTCCGGAAGTTTGAGCGGCGGCCAAAGCTTGTTCGGCTTTGCGAGACTCAACGAGCATGATCTTGGAGCGGGCCAGGTAGAAAGTGGGGAACGATTCTTGTTGTTGAAGAACCGTAGCAATGCCTTCATATTGCTCGTTTAAGCCTGAAATAAGTTGTAGTACCAAACGATCATTATCTACCGGCGAACCGACGTCGGCGAGTTGATCGGCTAAGACTTTAAGTTGTTGGCAGTAGGCAGAAACATTAGAAAACCCATCCAAACGAGTGTTCGAAAGCTTTTGTAGGAGACAGATTGCCCTTGAACTCTTGTTATCTTGGAATATGCCTTCGAGTGTCGTCTAAGCTTCGTGAGCCGTTGTGTTCCGTTTGAGAATGGTATGAAGAAGATCGTTGGAGATTATGCCATAGATCCAATGAAGCACAATACCGTCCAATCGATCCCAAGAATCATCTTGTTTCGGTTGTTTGTCTTTATTGGCGTCTTTAGAGGATCCGGATGTGGCGATGGGTTTAGTAGTGAGATGGTCTATCACAAGATAGGCCTGACAATGGATCTTGAATAGTTCGCTCCATGATGTTTATTGGCCAGATTCCATCTCCAACGTGACAGGGATAAGACTTTTTATGTTGTTAACGGTTGTGACTGGGTGAATCTTAGTATCCATGGGAGATAGATAAGTGGAGAGGAAGGACAAGTATTAATAGGGAGGAGAAGATGGAGATCGAAGGGTTGGCAGAAGGTGATTGAGGACGAAGGGTTTGCTGGACTCTTGATACCATGTTTGACGGTGGTGTGCACATGTTACGTAAACAAGATCCTTGATCCTCCACCATTCTCATTCCACTATAAATAATATGCCAATCTCCTATTTTTGTGGGAGATTTTACAACCAATTCCCTTAATACAAAGGAATATAAATCCTTTCTATAAATATTACAAATACATATATTATTATTAGGGTTTAAAAACGACTTTTCTTCTATCACCTTGCAAGCATAGTCTATCAGTTGGTTTTCATAATCATTAATAAGCATGATACTTTGCTAAACTAGGGGGTTATGTTGGTAATTGTTTAGATAATTAACATCCTAGCACATGTCCTTATTCTGTTTTGGATCATTAAGTGACTCAGCCGGGTTCCTTAGTCTTAAAATTGCCCTTTGATCTCAACATTGAACCAACTATGTCTATGTAGTTTGTTAACAAAGTGAATTAAGCTAGGTTATACACACTGCTACCAAATTTGAACTTCAATGTGATAAATTTTTTTCCTCAACTCATCTTTTCATTTGTCTTTTATTTATCTTTATTGAGTAATGAGTAATTTCAATTTAGGTTAACATAAATTTAATTCAAACCAATCAAATCGTGATACTTACCACATGCTCCTAGGATACGTACCCTATTTACCCTAGCTATCTAAGTTAATTAGGTTTTGTTATTAACTTGAATGACGGTCTATATTAATCATTTTGTAATTTAGATGAAATCAAATAATAAGCAGTAAAAGAGAAGTTGAAGAAATATATATATTGTAACACTTGAAATTATAGAACATATATAATTGCATGATTCATAAATTAGTTGAAAACTTGAGATGTTGTGAATAATTAGATGTTAATATGGAACAAGCATGAATATTGTAAAACAATAACTTAATGAGAATAAGGAAACTTACGCCCCGATTTAGTATACGTGTCAACGCACAAATAAATCCATTTCATAGTTAGAGTCACTTGTAGATTTTGTTGAACACGTTATTGGATTTTTTAACATTAGGAGCTGTAGAAACTTATTCGGGTATGGATATTTGTACTTTTTTCGGCGTTATCTTTATTCTTTTCTTTAGATATTATGTTGCTTTTGAAATTTGTTATGGTGTCCTCCTTTTGTTTGAGCCAAATTGTTGTTTGATGTTGAACAACTGAATAAATTATTGAAAAAATATATATTATTTTTAAGATATACTTTTAGAAACTTTATAAGACGTTGTCATTTGACTTCCTTTCACACAAGATCATTATGCATGGTGAATTGGTGTGGGGTTAAATTTTATCATAGGAGATAGGGTGATTGAAACTAGACTTAGAAGAGAAACTCATGTTACATTAAATCAATTTGGTTTCATGCCAGGGCGGTCAACTATAGAAACGACACATATTCTAAGGAGATTGATAGAAAAATATAGAGAAAAAATTGAAATCTACATATGGTGTTCTTGATTTTGAAAAGGCATATGACAGTGTACAACGTAGATTGATATGAGACAGTTTAGAGGATAGAGGGGTACCTAGTAAGTATATAGACTTAATTAAGGATATGTATGTTAAGACTAAAACTAGTGTTTGTGCAATGATAGGGGATATGTGGAAGTAGGGCTCCACCAAGGGTCAGCGTTGAGTCCTTTTCTATTTGCGATTGTCCTAGATGAGTTGTCAAAGTCGATTATAGGAGTCAGTTCCATGGTGCTTGCTTTTTGAAGATGATATTGTGTTGATTGAAGAAAGTAAACAGAGCTTGAATGCGAGGTTAGAAGAATGACGTGTAGCCTTAGAATTCAAAGGTTTGAGGAAAAGTTGCTCTAAGACTGAGTACCTTTACTGTGATTTTAGTGGAGCAGGCGATGAGCACGACACTCTGATCACCATTGAGGGCCAGGTGGTTCCACAGGCAAGTAAGTTCAAGTATTTATGATCGTTTGTTCAAAGTAATGGAGAGATAGACAGTGACGTAGCTCACCGTATCCAGGTTGGATGGTGTAGGTGGAGAGCAACCATAGGTGTATTTTATAGCGTTGCAATTAGACACGGAACATATCGAAAGCTAGAGGTAGCAGAGATGAGGATGCTAAGATGGATGTGTGGGCACACATGATTGGACAAGATAAGAAATGAGGTTTTTAGGGAAAGATTAGGAGTTGTTAGTATTTCAGACAAGATAAGGGATGGGAGATTGAGATGGTTTGGGCATGTCAAGAGGAGGCAAACGACAGACACGATTAGAATAGTTGAAACACTCACTGTAAAGGGAAGGAGGAGTAGAAGTAGGCCGAAAATGACTTGGGATGAGCGGATTAGACAAGATTTGCTAGATTTGCACCTCTTTGAGAACACGGTCAAGGACAAAACTTCGTGGAGACGTAGGATTAAGCTTAAGGAATTTTAGGAGTTTAGCCTGGTTTTGGTTTAGGTTCTTGTCTTATGCGTTTATTTTCTTAGTTTCTATGAGGTGCAATATAGCTTTTTATAGGTTATCACTTGTGTCGTAGTTTTAATAACAAATAGTTATTTATTTATGCATCTATTTTTATTATTTTTATTTCTACCTTTTTTAGTACTTGTGTGCTTATGTATGTTTTTCCAGAAGCTTGTGTCTCTCGCTGGAAGCTATCCCTTTTGATAGAGGTAAAGCTTGCCTACATCCTACTCTCCCTAGACTCTATCAATAGCTTTGTTATAAGTGGGATTATAGTGGGTATGGTTGTTTTAGATAGGAATACATTGTTAACTCCTTGTTGAGTCATCATGGGCATTTTGTTGCGGCACCAAGTTAACTCCTTGGTGAATATTATTTCAAAAATTTTCGGTTCTCTCCTATTAAATAATAATGTTAAACCCTAATTTCCTGATTTTCTCTTATTTATTTAATATATATTTTCTCAATTATTTTCTTTATTTTCCTACTTATGTAAAACTATTTAATATTTCATTAACCTAAGTCTTTGTAATACACGGGTTTCTAACTTAGTTTATAATAATTTAGTAACTCTATTGTTCCATATTTGGTAAAAGACAAACGTCATTGTTCCAGATATATCATATTCAAATTTTTTTCTAATTTATTGATTTCATTTCTTTTATAAACATTTTACTAACAAAAACAATGAAGTAAAAAGGAATAAGGAAAGTCTTAGTCTCTTACAGGAATTTCATGCCTTGCTTTCTCAAGTCTGTCATCAACTTGATCCTTACCCAATTGTTGTACTTGCTCCTTCTTTAAGACATTATATCAGAGAGAAAATAAGTTACTGCTCAAAACTATAAATTTGTATTCAAAACTAATACTATTTAAGTAACAAACTATAAAACAATGAAGAAATTGATAATATAATAATAATAAGATGCTGACAAAATTGATGTTCAAAGATAATAATTAAAACCATCAAAGAAATTTAACAATTAACTACACGTCAAATTTGGTAAAATAATAATGAGTACGAATAAGGAAACTAACAAATGATAGAAACAATATCATATGCCTTGGCCGATTAAAATAAAATATGCATTTTAGTTCAAAACTCAAACATTTTGAATTTTATTACCTGTGTTTTAATTTTGTTTTCAGATTCATCCAAAATGAATTTGATTTATTTAACAAACATATTTGCTTGACGAATCCTAAGAAAAACAATATAAAAACATTGCTTGTTTGACTTAAGTTGACCAACCTTATCTCTTTATTTTCAACAACTACAAATCCAAGTGTCGGCACCGACACGGGAATAGGTGTGGCCCTTTATTGGGCTAAATGGGCGACAAAAGAATAGTGTCAGGCAGCTGCCTGACACTCCCCTATTGGCCCAACAAATTTACGATTTTATCCCGCTTTAAAATTACGATTTTGCCATTAGTTTAAAATTATGGTCTTGCCCCCACTTAAAAATAAATTTACGCTTTCGCTCCCAGCTAAATATTTCAATTTTGCCCTCGGTTAAAAATTACGATTTTGCCCCGTTTCAATTTACAGTTTTGCCATTAGTTTTTTTTCCCTTAAAATTACGATTTTCCCATCAGTTCAAAATTATGTTTTTACCCCCACTTAAAAATAAATTTACGCTTTTGCTCCCAACTAAAAATTCCAATTTTGCTCTCAGTTCAAAATTACGATTTTGCCCCGTATAAATTCATAATTTTGCCATTAGTTTTTTTTTTTTTTTTCTGACAGCCAAGTTACGATTTTGCCCTCAACTTAAATTTACATTTTGCCCATCGTTTTTCTTTGTTTTCCTGGTGAAACTACAATTTTACCCCCAGTGTAAAATTACAGTCGTGCCGGCAGCTTCCTGGCACTCCCCCATTGGTCCATTTAATTTACGATTTATCCCCGAATTAAAATTATGATTTCGCCCTCAGTTAAAAATTACGTTTCCCAATCGTTTTAGCTTTTTTAGCAAAAGTAGAAAACATTTTTTTTAATTGGTTGACTCGATTTAATTTTTTCTCGTGTTAAGGAGCCGCCTAACACTCGCTCATTAGTCCTGAAAAATTACAATTTTACCCTGATCCGAAAAATATCATTTTACATTTTTTTCCTAGAAAAATTATAGTAGTGTTTTCTTTGATTGATTGAGAATTATTCGACCATCGCCCCGCAACATGGGCGGGGCATCAACTAGTTTGCATACATATCTTAAAACAAGTTGCTGGCAGTATTCTACTTAAGGAAAGCCACGTTTCAAATAAGCTACCTCTCAAGAATTTAAGAGACACCCATCCTAATCCACATATTCACTGCCTCTATAAGACCACGTGGTTTTTTCAAAATCTTCCACCAAACACGCCCAATCTCGCCTGATTCCTACCCCTCGGCGTTATATGGCGTTTTTTTCGAAAAAAATTGGTGCAGCGTGGTTAAATCACGTCAAATGGGGGAATAATTGACCAATCACATTCATCTTCATTTGTTTTGTCCAATAAGATTTTTTAAATGTTTTTTTTATTTTATTTTATTACAAACATAATGCCCACAATCCCCACATCCACACTACACCCATTTTAAAAAACGCCCCATAACGCCTCATTGCTGACTGGGCTGCCACATGGCGCAAAACGCCCAAGGGTGGATCATGCTCACTACGCATGATCTAAATAAAGAATAAAAATTTCTGAAAATTGTTATCAGTAATACTTTAGGGTGGACGGTATGGTTGGGGTGAGTTAGGGTGATTGAGTTTTCTCTACCCAATGATATAAAGCCATGTCAACTCCCCCCTTCACTCCCTATTTTCTACTCAAACACTAGGTATGGTTCAAACACCCATTCAATAAAAAAATAAAAAAATTTTAATTGGTTCTTCTCTCCTTTCTTCTCTCTCTCTCCTCCCTTTGTTCTTCTTCACCTACGGTGAGTATACACCGAAAAAACACCCTCTCTCCTACTCTCCATTCAAACACCCAGTGTGATTCACCGATCGGTGAATTCACTCCCCGAATGAAGTCCCCGCAACCACACCGTGCTCCCTTAAATAAACAATAGTATTTGGAAAAACGGTGATAGCAATAGTTACAGTCACTTTCAAATCATCTTTTCCAGTGTGACGACTTGTCAGGTATATAACTTTATTTTTTTTTACTATTTACATAAGGGTTAGCGGGGTTGATTAGAAGAAATATTTTGGACTTTTAAATTTTATTTTATAAACTGTTATTAAAAAGTAAAGTTTATTGCTTTTTATAGTGAGTATGGAAATACCATTATTTTTTTAGTCAAACATGGGTAAACATAATTTTTATATATATCATATAATACTAAATATAAGTAGATGAATAAAACCACTTTTACAATTATATAAAGAGAAAAATGCTCGGATAGTCCCTGTGATTTGTCCATTTTTCACCTTTAGTCCCTAACTTTCTAAAATTACAGCTATAGTCATCAACTTTTGTAATTTCGTTACCGGATGGCAAGGCCGGCCCTTAGAATTTAGGTGCCTTGTACGAGATCTTAAAATGTGCCTCTTAGTCCTAACTAATAGACAAAATTTCTAACAAATTAACGCCTAAATAATCGACAATTCAAGCCAAAATAACATCCAAATATTGATAATTAACGCCAAATAACACCCAAATAATCGATAATTAATGCCAAATAACACCTATGTCCTAACTAATCGACAATTAACGCCAAAACAAGTTAATTGGGTTAAAACAATACGGGTCAAAACAAGTTTGTTCAAAATGGGTTAGGTAAAACCAATTCAATAAAACCTAAATGGGTCCTAGTATAAAGTTTTTTATATTTGAAATAGCAAAAGTCAGCTAAATTAAATTAAAAATATACTAAGAAAAGCAGAAATAAATAATACGTAAAAATGTAAAATTATAGCTAGCTTTAGCTTTATTATTTTAGGTTGAGAGAGAAAAAAGCAAAGAAAAAGTTTAAAATGACTAGAAAGTACACACCATTTTAGAGGATGTTCAGTCAAAATTTAGGTCAGCCTATAAAACAATACATATTCTTTTCTCTTTCCCCCTCCAATATCGTGGTTGCAACTATTTAATCGATCGGAAGAAAATTCCGGTGAAAAGCTTTTATAGTTCTTCTTCTTTTTAACTACTCTTCACTTTAATTACTCTTTGATTAGTAAGTTTTTAGCAAAAGTTTTTCCTTTCTTTTTTTAATTTACGGGCGCCAAATTATGAATGTGCTCTTCGGAATCACGGGCCCTGACCGGTGGTCCTCCCCGCCCACCCTCACGGTCGGCCCTGCCGGATGGTCCCTGGCACGGATGGAGGTTAGTTTTTGATATTAAGTGAATATGAAATTACTAAAATGCCCTTGTTATTAAAAAATAACTTTAATGTAAAAAGAACTGAGTTGTGAGTCCACCACCTGCTATTGATGATATTATGAACAAAACACTATACTTTTGCCAAATTTTATCGTTAAAAAACATTTTGTAACTGATGTATAATGTTTGAAAATTCAGAATTTCAATCAAAACAAACTGATATCGATCTAAGCAGTCCGAAAATGATCTGAAAAATGCCCGAATGTGTAAACGACACACCGAAATACTTCGAAAATTAACCGATTTAGTCCGAAAGTCACTGAATCAAACTGAAGATCGATCGAAACAATCCGAAACTCAATCGAATCAGTCCGAAACTGTAACAACTTTAACCGAAATTCACCGATTCAGTCCGAAATTTTCAAACGACACAACAAAATAAATGACGTATCAATGATTATCCAAGTAACAAGAATTCGCAACACACGATTCAGAATTATTTGAAAGGTCTCTTATAGATCGAGGCTGCTGCAATAAAAAAATCCGGTCGGCACATAACCTGCAACCCTAATTTCTTTATCACATCATCCTATTATCTTCTCTTTTCATTCATAATAGGAAGCTTCAACCTTCGTAAATCACAAACACCAGTGACGAATTTCTTTTTGTTTCAGATATAGAGAAAGAAAGAGGGATTGTGGAGGCAATAGGTGGCTGGAAAAACAATGGGGCAGGTGGCTGACGTGGTGAGTGTATATGCAGGAGATAGATTATAGTACCAATGGTGACTCTATTGGTTGTTGCTATGGTGGTATTAAGAGAGAGATAAATGGGTGGTCCAATCAAAAGCAACAAAAATTGAAGGGTATTAAGATCATTTCACATACGCTTAACTGAGAAAATTAACCTCCATCCGCGCTAGAGACTTTACGGGAACGAAATTACAAAAGTTGGGGACTATCGTTGTAATTTTATAAAGTTTGTGACTAAAGGTGAAAAATGGGCAAAACACAGGGACTATCCGAGCATTTTTCTCTATAAACAATATAGTTATTATTATTGGTTTATATTGTTGTATTCAAAAACTATATTCATAACAATTCATCATCTCTATTGTTCTATAAATTGTAACACATAAATGTTAGTGTTCCCCATATTTATCCTATTTAAGTTTTATCAAACTCTAATTTATAGATTAAAAACATTTTACTAACAAAAAAGATGAAGTAAAAAAAATGTCTTACAGGAATTTCATGTGTTGCTTTCTCAGATTCGTTGATAACTTGCTCCTTGCCCAGTTGTTGTACTGGCTCCTCCTTTAAGGCATAATATCAGATAATTAAAAAGTAAGTTAATGCTCAAAAAAATATAAAATTGTGATAAAACTACAAACTAGTGATGAAAAACTATTTACTAATTAGAAAAAAAACTATAAAACAATGGACGAATTGATAATATAACAAATGATAAGATGTTGACGAAAGCTCGTGTTCAAAGATGATACCTCAAAATTCATCAAATAAATTTAACAACAATTACAGGTCAATATCGTATGCATTGTCCTATTAAAATGAAATATGCATATACATTCTATCAAAGAAATTTAATGTTCCATTGTAACTTCATCAAAGGATGTCCGCCATCCGGATCCCATAAGCTTCAGCCAAAGACCCAGCCTCCCAAACAAGTTCTTTAAAGCGTTGATTCGGTTTCCTATAAGTAGAATTTTACTTATTTGAAAAAAAAACATTCATATCTTTATGTCAAGTCTAGCTTAAGTTTCAATACCACTTACATGAAAGGCCATTGCTTTTATTATTTGAAAGTTTTTGTGTTTAAACGAAAGGGTTCTTATCTTCAGTTATGCCTTCATTTGGATATTTTCAAGATCCTTTCTATGTAATAATATAGGCAAAAATCGTAGAATTGAATTTGCATAATATGTATTCCTTAAGCATTAAGTGAATATGCACACTATGATTAAGACCATAAATAAATACATAACCCGCACACACACAAACACACCTGACTTACATGAAAGGCCATTGCTTTCTTAAGTTCGTTGAGAACAACTTTCATTGTTGGGCGTTGGTCTTGCATCTCCGCCACGCACTCGTGTGCAACTTTTAAAAATGTGTGCAAAGAATCCTTGTTGGCTCCTCTATTTGGAATATAACTCTGTGTACATGTTTCTTCCTTTAGTGTAGGATCTACTATGTCCTCTATTGTTCCATTGTAGAAGTTTCGTCTTGCAACATGGACGAGCCCTTTCTCACTCTCCCTAAGGTAAATTTGGTCCCAAGCTTTTCTTCCGCATAGAATTTCAAACAAAATTACTCCAAAGCTATACACATCTGACTCCTTTTTTAGCTTACCGGTCTCCGCATATTCTGGATCCATGTGGTACTTTGAGTCAAAATATATCTGTTTACGAAAAGCTTCCTCCTTTTGATTTGGAGGCAGGAATACCGCCCACTCAAATTCGTCAATCTTTGCTCCCCAGTTTTCATCAAACCCAATTTTGAGGCTATCTATATTACCATGTATTATCATTTTTTTGTCTTCCATTTGAGAGTGAAGGTAATCCAAAGCATGTGCGACATTAATGCAGATTTTTAAACGTTTTTCCCAAGTAAAAGTACGCATCTTTCTTACATTTCCCAAATACTCTATAAGGAATCCATTGGAAAATTTCTCCATGACAAGAATCATCTCAAAATCTTCAACACAAAATCCTATTAGAGTGACTATGTTGTGATGCTTAATGCTGGTAAGCATTTCAAGTGCTGTAAAAAATAATTCTGCTTCGTCCTTGTCATCATCTCTGGGAAGGAAGCGTTTCATAAATACGTGTCTATTGAATTGTTTACTTTTGCTTTTCTCATCTACAGAGGAAGGTTTTTCTTTATCAAAATGGCCGAGTTCGGTAGCGTACCAAGTATAGTGATTGCTAAATGCAGTTTTATACATGTCTGAAAAACTATGGGTTGCTAACTTTATATCATCGAGCTGAATTTTCAACCGTTCCAAGTTCTTTCCCTACAAACATATGACAAGGAGAAAAGAGAATTACAAACTATGAAACCATATATACTGGCTAGAAATATGAGAACGAATGTTTCTGGTTAATAAACTCTTGAACGCTTGTATTCTCCATAAATATGTCTTGCTCCAGGGTTTTGTGTTTATGTTAGTTTTCCGTTCGATAAATGTTTTATTTTTCATTCACGTTTTCCAATAATAAAAAATATTATCAAATAAAAGTAAATGTGTTGTTATAAAAACTTTCCGGAGTTGATGTTTGATATTTATATTTAGTAATTGAAAAGGATATCATACATGTAATTGTAATTAATAAACTTAAAATAGATAAAGGTAAGTTGTCAAACAAAAAGGATTTAGAGAGAGGGGTTGCATCTTTATAGAAAACCTAAATATTTTTATTCTGTATCAACAACATTAGGGGAGTGAGGGTGGTCACTAGTGATAGAATTCCATCACTCACAAGCACCCAATTAAGTTCCGTCATATCATCAACCATTTTTCCATTACTCACAACATTTTTTGGTGGCAATGGTCATCACTCACAACACCCAACAATAAACCTCAACACCCTCTCACATCCATTTATCACTCACACCCCATAACGCGTTGAAATTATCACGGAATCAATATCATCACGCGTGAAAAAGTTGGTGGCGGTGATCTTCACAATTGTCCACGCGTGGTATAATCTTCATCACGTGCTATAACGTTGCCACCCCCAGTGGCCTTAATAGAGTATGCTAGGACGGATTAACCTTGCTTCACACCCCTCTCTTTCTTTTAGGTATTTAAGTTAGTGGTTTTGGACAATGGTTTATAAAGTATGGTGGTTTTAAGACGGTTTTGGAAAATGATTTCGTAAACCATTTGATGGTTAATAAATTGTGGTGGTTTTAAGAAAACATTTAAATAAAAGAAAGTAGTAATTGATATTATTCAAAGAGGTAATGCCTAATGGGCTCGCTATTGGGCTTTTGTTGTGTTTATATTCAAGTCCAGACCTAAAGGCCTACAAGAAATGAGTAACCGTATGAATAAGTCATAAATGCTTAACATCCAACCATAAAAATAAAAAGACCACCAAAATATTGTACCAGAGTACCAGGGACTAGAGGTGCACAAAAAACCCGAACCCGAAAGAAAAACCCAAATCCGGGTATTAGAAAAACCGGATTTTTTAAATCGAAACCCGACCCTACCCGTAGGGTAAGGACCGGATATGCATATTTTGTTCAATACCCGAACCCGTGCATTTTCGTACCCGGTTTGTACCTGGGTTTTCAGCATACCCGGTTTTCCATAAAACCCGTACCCGGGTTTTCGTAATACCCGTAACCGGGTTTTCGTAATACCCGGATTCATTGTGTACAAGAAGTTTTTTTAAACGTTTAGAGCTTGTGTGAGGCTTTTTTTTTTTTTTTGACAAATTTCAAGCCATACAATATATAAATATAAAGGTTTCCATTATATTTTTATGTCTTATGCCAAAAAATGAATCGAAAACCCTGATCTATACCCAAACCATACCCGAACCCTACCCGGACCCGGAAACAGGGTATTCTAATACCCGAGTATTGAAAACCTGAACCCGAATCCTACCCGGGTATACAGGGTATAGATTTTCTAACTAAAACCCGGACCCGGACCCGACCCGGGTATGACCAATACCTGAAAAGTCAAAATCCGATCATACCCGTACTCGAGTATCTGAACTCGAGTATTAGAAAAAACCCGGTTTGTGCACTTCTACCAGGGACATCCTTTTATGGACTATTACCAAACCTGAAGTTTTACAGACAACAAAATAAAGACATGTGATAGTTATATTTTTTATTTTTCTATATTAGTTTCCACGATAAAAAAAAAGTCGAATGAAAAAAGTACAAACCTACAATTTTGGGTAAATATAAAAATATTTTCAAAGAAAGGTTGCATTTGCTATTAAAAAAAAATATGTAGCATTTTATATTGAAAATAATGTTATAAAAATAAAAAAGAGGAGATGTGGTAAAATAAAAGATTCTATATTAATGTTGCATTTTTTTTAAGCGGTGACTTTCTTGTATTAGGCTATTACACTTTTAAAATTGGAAAACTCTGTTGCTCCACTCCGGCCAGACTATGTTGTCATAACCGGGTCCACACTAGCTTCAGAGTTTGGCTTGGGTGTTCCCCCGGGAAGCCATACCACTGACTACCACTTGACAACCGTTGTGCTACCACAAGAGTTGAACACTCTCTGGCGTAACACACAGTGTGGGGTTGAAAACCCGGGTAGGCTCAAAATAGAAACCTAGCACATCTGCAAGGAGGCTAGGCTCTATCAATTATTGTCTAATCCACCAAAGTGACATAAGTGGGATTGAACTTGGGTTTGTACTGTAAAACCCAAACCTCCCTACCACTAGGCCACAAGTGGTGGATCTAAGGCTAAGGGGTATGGAGGATTGAGATTGGTAATGGATTGCCACCTAGGATGGTGGATGATGTGCTACACCACCCCTCTTAGGGAACCACCATGGTTCGCATGGATTAAACCATGAAAACCATGCACCTATCTTTACTTAATTAGTTAAATATATTTTTACACAAAATAATTTAAAAAAAAATGAGGATGGTGGTTTGGGTCATGACCACACCATATAGGATGGTGGATGAGAGTTGGGTGATATAACGCTAACATGGAGGATAATGGTGGTCGTGAGAGTTATGACCACACCCTATAGTCTAATGTTGCATTTTCTATAAAAAATACCTTATTTGATTTAACAGTAACTTATATAATAAAAATATTTTAAATTGGTGTTTAACCCCCGTGTTGCGGGGGTCATAAAACCGTGCTAAATAGTTAGCAAGCGACGATTAAAACCGGGAAAAATTGTAAAACAAAAACACAAATTTTTACCGTCACATGATTATACAGCTATGTGACGTAAGACGTAGACATCCTCGAATTGATGCCGAAAAATCTTTAATTTCACACTTCGCAGCGGACAATCAATCTGTATCGACTCGATATGTTACGATACCAGTACAAGCTCGATTTGAAGTCTGAATAAATAAATAAACAATTTATGTTCTGTAATTATAACTAAACAACTAATTTAAAAAATAAATATAGAGAGAGATAGATTGAAAAGGGATGTGAGAATAAGATTTAGGGGTGTAGGAATAATGGGAGCCTAAATATATCAGTTTAATATATTTTATATATTAATAGCGGATAAAACTCGTGTATTGTGCCAGTGAGAACTCGGTTGATTTCGGACACTTGATATAGCAAATGAATAGTATCATTTTATTATATATATATGGGTCAGGATCATTTCAGAACAATAAATATTTACAGAACTCGTAGAACTCCTAATAAACAATCTTTTTATTTATATATTTTTATGTTTAAGATAATTTTATCATTTATTATATGTATTTTTATGATTACCTACATGTTAAGAGTAATTTTATCATTTTTATATGTAAATTTATAATTACACATATGTAAACTAGTTTTTTTACATATATGTAATTAGTTATTATACATATATATAATTTGACTATTAGACATATGTAAACTACTTTTAACATCTATGTAATCATAAAAATACATATATTAGATGATAAAAAGATTCTAAATACAAAAATATATATATATATATATATATATATATATAATGATTGTTTATTAAGAGTTCTGAAAGTTCTGCAATTATTTAGAGTTCTGAAATGAACCCATCCGTGTGTGTGTGTATATATATATATATAGGGTTAGGACATAATAGGAAGTTTTTTTGTTAGGAAAGCTAGGAAGTAATCTTGACCATCAATTGATTTAATCAAGGGTTAAGATTAAATGAGTGAAATTGAAAAGAAAAAAAGAGGCGTGGGTTTGTGTAAGGACATTCTAGTCAATTTAGGACAATAGTTTCTCTATACTCCAATTCACTCCATTTTTTAAACGTTAATAACTTTTTCATACCACATTATTTTTTTTATAAAAATTTCACCAAAAAAACGAGCGTTTTTTTATCTTTAAAACAAGTATACTATTGCTATATTTTCGAAAAAAAATTCGAAAACCCAGTTGTGTAAAACACAATGGACAAAAAGCATACAAAAATGACTTTTTTCTAAAACGCAATGCACCAAAAACTCAAAGAAATGTCTTATTTCTAAAACGCAATGGCCAGAAAACACAAAGAAATGTCTTATTTCTAAAACGCAATGGCCTAAAAACACAAAATAAAGTGTTCTTTCTAAAACGCAATGGACTGAAAACACATAAGAATGTGTTTTACCAAAAACGCAATAGACTAAAACCACTTCAAAATATGTTTGTATAAAAAGCAATGAACCAAAAAACACATAAAAGGACTTTTTCTAAAACGCAATAGGCTAAAAACACAAAAGAAAGTGTTCTTTCTAAAACGAAATGGATTGAAAACACATAAAAATGTGTTTTTCTAAAACGCAATGGCCAGAAAACACAAAGAAATGTCTTATTTCTAAAACGCAATGGCCTAAAAACACAAAAGAAAGTGTTCTTTCTAAAACGCAATGGACTGAAAACACATGAAAATGTGTTTTACCTAAAACGCAATGAACTGAAAACACATAAAAATGTGTTTTTCTAAAACGCAATGGCAAGAAAACACAAAGAAATGTCTTATTTCTAAAACGCAATGGCCTAAAAACACAAAAGAAAGTGTTCTTTCTAAAACGTAATGGACTGAAAACACATAAAAATGTGTTTTTGTAAAATGCAATGGACTGAAAACACTTCAAAATGTGTTTTTCTAAAACGCATTGAACCAGGGTATGTTTTGTTTGTGAATTGTCTGAACCAGGGTATGTTTTTGTCTTCGAAATGAGGCAATTTCCAGAAAATGAAATTTTCTAATGCAGCTCGACCCCAGCCAGAAGCTCTGCCCCTTGGACCCTGCTCCCAGGGGCGCTGCCCCCGGACCCCCACCAAGATTATTTTGTAAAATGCAATGACTAAATTCAAAAACCCAGATTGTAAAAATGCAATTAAAAAATTTCTTTCATGGATCAAAGCCGATTTCTTCAGATTTCTTCACCGATTGACGAAATTTGAATGTTAGAAACACTTATTAGCGATCGAATCGAACGAATAAAGTGATTCGCTTCAAAATCACAGGAAAAAATAAGATATTGTATGAAATTAAATTGGGTATCTTCAAAAAAGTTGAAGAACACGTTGATTGGGTGTTTGAATCATTGATTGGTGACGAAAATCGCACTATAATGTAGTGATTATTGAGATAGAAAGTGAAGAAAAGGTTAAAGATGGCGGGTTTTGAAAATGGTGGGTTTTGAAGTTAGAGAGAAGAAGGGAGAAGATATGATGAAATTGACTAAAATACCCTTTCTCTTTATTTTAAATTTTATCATATGTCATAATCTATTGCTTCCTATCCTTCATAGACAAAATAAACTTCCTATTTGATCATCTCCCTATATATATATATAGGGGAAGGATCCACTAAAAAATGTATTTTGCCTAAGTAGCGTAAGAAGGATTGTGATGATGACATGTGGCACTTCTAATATGTGCCTTGCATGTGGAGAGAGAAAGTCTATAAATAGGATTTTCCCAAGATACCATTGCACTCATCCTTTATACTACACTTTCATCTTAACCAATGATTTAAAAAATGAATGGTTAATATTCATTCTCATCCAATTTAGGCAAAATAAACTTTTTATTTGATCTTACCCCTCTCTCTCTGTATATATATATATATATACACTTCATCAGAAATATAATCATCATCAAAATTAGTATTTGTACTCAAAACTTCGTTTTCAATAAAATTATATATATATATATATATATATTGAGATAAATCTCGCATTTTGTGATGGGAAGAACTTAGTTTGAGTGTGTTTAGTATAACAAACCAATAGAAAAAGCTAAAAAGAATATATATATATATATATATTCGAAAATATGTTTATAATGGTATTACGTGTGCTTGGAGGCTAAAAATGAAATTAGAAAAGAATATGTTCAAATTAAAAATATATATTTAAAATGAGACTAATTTTTATTTTCTCAAGAAAACAACTAAAAAAGTATACACTTTTAAAAAGAAAAGAATATGTTTAAATTAAAAAAATATATATGTTTAAAATGAGAATAATTTTTATTTTCTCAAAAAAAAAAACATACAATGTCAAGTAGGCGTCTCCGGAACCGTCTTCCTCCATCGAAAACCGTCAACGACTTGTATCGTCAAAGGGACAATCTCACTACATCACCACTAGTCACCTCCATCGTTGGGATCTGAGTAGCTGCAACAGATCTCCGATCGCCCCATCTTTATCTTCTCCAAAGAGGTGTTATCGATAGTTTTTCTGGTGGTGGAAAGGTCGCAAAAAAGCGCGGATGGTTTTCCGACATGTATCTCTAGCTTCGTCTTTCTCTTGTGCGTCACATGTTGTACTTTGTGTTGTGTTACTTATTTACCATTCGCATATGTTGTTGGATCTTGTGTTGTTTTAATTGTGCTCCAATCATAAAAAGACACCTCTTGACACTGTAGATAATGACTATGCTAAATGTTATATATAGTAATGACTTTTAGTATTTTTTTATTGTCTGGAATAGACAAATGTTGTTCCTATAATAGCTTTAAAAGGGTCAAATATAATATGTTTTTGTACTTAGTTTTATGTATGTATTTTGTTGGTCTATGTTTTGGCCATAATTATTAAAGGCGCTAGGCGCACTCAAAGCATATAGGTCTTGCTTAGGGCCTAGGCGCAATGCGCAAAAAAAAAAAGTGAGGACTGAGGGGAAGAAACACACTTATTATGTATTAGAAAAATAATGCTATTCTTCAAATAAAATAAATAGAATCTATTATATAACATTTAATATTACCTAATAATGCCAAATGTTTTAAAATATTCCAGTAATTGGGCCAGTTCGGATGTGGGCCTAGTAGGTTGGACCAGGAACACTCGCTCTTTACAATTGGTTGACTCGATTCAATATTTTTTCGTGCCAAGCGGCTGCCTATAACACTCGCTCATTAGTACAGACAAATTACAGTTTTGCACCGACCTCAAAATTATGGTCTTGCCATCGATTTAGTTTTTTTTCTAGCAAAACTATGGTATTGTTTTTTTAATTGTTTGAGAAATATTCGGTCTAACGCCCCGCAACGCGGGCGGAGCATCAACTAGTTACAAAAGGAAAATAAAATAAAATAAAATAAAAGGTGTAAAGAAAAAACCAGAAAAAGACTTACAAAATTTTCATCTCGTGGTTGAAATTTTAATGCTTTCTCCAATGCTTTCTCAAGTTCACCAACAACATTGAGCATATGTGGACGGTGTGCTCGCTCTTCCTTTAGGCAAGAATATGCCGTTTTTGAGTATTTTCTGAGTGAACTTAGGGATATTTGGTATCTGGATATTTGTTTCTATAGATCGGGATGGATTATATCCGGCAATGTTTCATTTTCATAATGTTGCATGACCAATGGAGCTAGTAATCTATTAGCATCGTTCCTAATATATGCTCTCCTCCCACACAATATCTCGAATAAAACAACACCGAATGCGTAGATATCCGACTTGCAGGTCACACCTTTGGTCTTTCCAATTTCTGGATCCATATACCCTATTGTGCCAATAGGTTCAGAAAGGGTGATCTGGTCCATTCGGTTTACGGCTTGTTTGATGGATATTTCAAAACCGGATAACTTAGCTTCCCAATTCTCGTCTAATAAAATTGTGGAGCTGTTAACGTTACGGTGTATAAAACCATAACCACGTCCCTCATCATAATGGAGGTAGCTCAACGCACGAGCCACACCAACACCTATCCTCAATCTTTGAGTCCATGTGAGGTTGGGGTTGTTTAGATGCTCCTGGAGACTTCCGTTGGCCGCATACGTGGTTATGATGATCTTCTCATCTTTCTCATTGCAAAATCCAATGATAGAGACTAGATTTGTATGCTTGAGATCTGAAAGCGCTGAAATTTCCGTCCAGAACTCAACGTCTCCTTCACCATGCGTACGATCTAACCTCCTTGCAGCAATCTTGATCAACTTCCCGGACCGCTGGAGTTGTCCTTTGTATGCTGGTCCAAATCCACCACGACCAATGATGTTATCCTCGTGAAAGTAATTGGTGGCGTTTAGTACGTCTTCAAGTGGAATTTGTAAGTGAGCAAACTTGGCGATTGTTGTTGTCATGTTTCTGTTTATAAAGTAAAAAAAAGAGTGGAAATCAGTGGGTTACAAATGGATGAGATTGTAACTTGTACATATAAGCAACCACACTATATATGAGAATTTTTGAAGCAATTTATTTTAGAAAAAAAAAAAAAGCTCTGTTAAAAATGATGTCAAAATAAAAACGCTGTTAAAAATGATGTCCTTTTCTTTAAGATTTCGAAAGTATTGTAACAGGGTTAGTAATCCAGGGTTCTGGTCTCGTTGATTTACCAAAACCACCTCATCAACATTTTTTTTTAAATGGGTTGAACAGTGGAACCTGGTGATGGGTAGGAACGGGATATGAAAAGGAGCAGCAGTGAAGACAGCGGTAGACTAGATATGAAGCGAGCGGTGGCGAAAGAGATGTAGATAATAATAGTAGCAGCAGCAAAGCAATCAGCAGCCGGATGTATAAGTGCAGTGGCAAGCAATGATCGAATGGCAGCCGGATGTGAGAGGAAATTGGAGGGGAAGGGATGATGGGAAAAGTTGGTCTATGAAAAAGCAGTGGAAATGATGGTAAATTGGACAATACAAACGTACACTTGTTGGAGTATTGCAGGGAAAGGGTAGTGTACCTTCCTGCAATTTTCTGATTTTAATTTTAATATGATTTTAAATTTTATGTTCTCTGTTTTCTAATAATTTCGATTTATTTTTAATGATTTATAATTAACGTAGAAGATGAGATCTGGACAGTAGCAGGGAGTGGTGGCGGATGGGAGGTGCTTATATGGCAGTGGGTAAGAGGATGATTGAAAATAAAAAATGAAAAAGAAAAGTTGTGAAAAATTACTGGGTTACAAAGGAACAAGAATGTAAAACATACGAGCAACCACACTTTAAGTGAAAACCTTTTTAAGCGATTTGTTTTTAAAAAAAAATATATTAAAAATGATATCCATTTCTTTAAGATTTCAAAAGTATTGTAACCGGGTTAATAAACCTGGGTTTTTGTGTCGTTGATTTACCAAAACCACCTCAACATTTTTATAGTTAAAATGGGTTGAACTTGCGAACCTGTACAGTAGACGACGAGATATGAAAAGGATCTGCAGCAACGTAGACGAGATCTGGACAGTAGCAGCAACCGGAAGAGATCTTGTAACTGCAGCAGGTAAGCAATTAAGTGATGGATTGAGAGCGTATTTTGGCTGAGAGGATAAGGGGAAGATGATAATGAATGGGTGATACTATTCCCACCCCCCTAATTCCTGATTATACCCCCTACAAAAACATCACATCCATCAATCAATCATTTGCTTTTTTTTTAGGGGTGATACTATTCTCACCCCCCCTAATTCCTGATTACACCCCCCCCTACAAAAACATCACATCCATCAATCAATCATTTGCTTTTTTTTTAGTTTTTTTTTGTTTTTTTGTTGTCTTTTTAGTATATTTTAGTGTTTTTTTTGTTATTATTATTATTAGGGGACCGCTAGAATGAGAACCACCACGAGTTATGAGAACCGCGAGAACCACGTGCTACGGAGGAGCGTTGACCACGATTTTTTTTTTACAACTAGATCCGTATATTTTAACAACATTCGTAAAAAAAAAATTTCAAACGGCGCCCCCGAGGGGGTAGTTTTTTACACCCAAAGTTTGTAAAAAAGAAAAAACAAAAAAATAATAAAAACACCAAACTTTGGGTGTAAAAAACTACCCCCTCGGGCGCGCCGTTTGAAAATTTTTTTTTACGAATGTTGTTAAAATATACGGATCTAGTTGTAAAAAAAAAATCGTGGTCAACGCCCCTCCGCGGCACGTGGTTCCCGAGGGGGTAGTTTTTTACACCCAAAGTTTGTAAAAAAAAAAAAGAAAAAACAAAAAAATAATAAAAACACCAAACTTTGGGTGTAAAAAACTACCCCCTCGGGCGCGCCGTTTGAAATTTTTTTTTACGAATCTTGTTAAAATATACGGATCTAGTTGTAAAAAAAAAATCGTGGTCAACGCCCCTCCGTGGCACGTGGTTCCCGAGGGGGTAGTTTTTTACACCCAAAGTTTGTAAAAAATGACGAAAACGTAATTGTTATACCTCTTTTGTAAAGTTTGCTGGGGACACTTTTTTCAAAGAAGCGGTGCGCCTTTGTGATTGGGACGATCTTAGTGAAGAAATGCCTACTATTATTATTATTATTATTATTATTATTATTATTATTATTATTAAAAAAACGTGGATCATATAATTGGTGCTACTGCCTCAAATTATTGTTTAGGGCTGTTCAAATTTCAATCTCTTTTAAAAAGAACACTTTATTCTTCAATCAAGTCCCGTAGCCTCTCTCAAATCAAGTCCCATTTCTTTATTATTTACCCTCTCTCTCTTATTTTCTCTAACCAAAAGTCCCGTAGCCTCTCTCAAATTTCAATCTAAAATTTTACAAAGTGACACAAGAGCATCAAGAGGGGAGCAAGGATCATCACACTCGTGGTTAAAAGCTTCATCGCGATACTATCATCTTGGAGGTAGAATTATAATTTATTCGTTGTGTAATTTTTTCTTATATTTGATTCATGTTCTTATTTTTTCTTATTCAACTTTTATAGCATTCAGAAAAGTTAAAGAGATGTCTGGATTTTCAACAGATCAGGTATAGTTTTTAATTCCCATGTTTCAAGTTTCAACTTAGTTATATAATCTAGCTAGGTTAAGGGTCTTGTTTTAGTTTAAATGAGTTTGTTTGGATAATATATATTTTGTAACTACTCAAGCTTGTTCACCTAATATTTTGTAACTAATATTAGTTCACTTTTAGGTGTTCAAGTCTCGTGAAGAGTTGATGGAATGGGTTAGAAACACCGGACGTAGTCTTGGTTACGCTATGGTGACTAAAAGATCGAAAGCTAAAAATGGCTACGTGTCTAAAGTTGTACTTATGTGTGATCGTGGTGGTGTGTATAAATCAGATAAAGATTCAAGTAGAGAGACCGGCACTAGAAAGATAAATTGCCCGTTTGAAATGGTAGGGAAATTTTCAAAAACGAATGGTTCTTGGACGTTAAAAGTAAAACCTGGTGAGCATAACCATCCACCCGGAGAATATATGGAGGGACACCCAATCCTCAAACGATTGACACCTAATGAACACCAATTGGTGGCAGAGTCCGTTTACGAACTATCAAGAGCAGGATTACACTCAAGAACCTGCAAGGCATAGTTCATTTACGAACTATCAAGAGCAGGATTACACTCAAGAACCTGCAAGGCATAGTTCATTTACGAACTATCAAGAGCAGGATTACACTCAAGAACCTGGAAGGCATAGTTCATTTACGAACTATCAAGAGCAGGATTACACTCAAGAACCTGCAAGGCATAGTTCATTTGTGAACTCCCAAGATCATGAGTACATCAGTCCAGACGTGAACTATCATGTGCCTGGTGAAACAAGTTCGTTCATAAATCAAGATATTTACGGAAAAAAACCATTCAAGGACGATCCTGGTGAACCAAGTCCGTTCATGACACAAGATACAGACGGACAAGGTTTTTTTACCAACCTTTTAAACACACCGGGATATGATTTCATGGGGTTGAACCAAGATATTGTCGGACAAAGTTCTTTCGCCAACTCTACAAGTGCGCCAGGCTATGACTTCATGGGGTTGAACCAAGATCAAGCATCACAGGTGATACACAACTATATTCATCTAATTCCAAAAATCTTCCATGCGTATGTTACACGCATACATAACGTGTTAGGTGATGGAAATTGTGGGTTTCGGGCGACAGCTTCTGCTCTCGGGTACGGTGAAGATGAATGGTTATTTATCCGGAGATCACTGTTGGAAGAGCTACTCGAGTTTAGAAATAAGTACACTAAGGCTTTCTTAGGCTCATTCAAAGATGTGTTCACGTCCTTGGCTTGGTCAGGATCGGGGTTTGCACCTGAAAAACACTGGATGATTATGCCAGAGGCAGGATTCTTGATTGCGAACAAGTTTAATGTGATCGTTCATTTTTTATCTCAAGAAAATAGAAACAGTTCTACTTGTTTTTCGCTTTGGAGAGGCCCTCACGAGTTCCCAGAAAAAAAAATAATTACAATTGCACACGTGAATGGTAACCATTTTATAATGGTAGAGTTGCAAGGAGAGTATCCAATTGCCAGCACAAACAACCTATGGAAATTAATGAGAGAAAATGATGCAGCTGGCTGGGAGAATATATTTGAATCACGTCAAAATATGTATAAGTCTTGGATAGCACAACCTGCTACATTTGGGGGGTGTATAGATTAAACCTCGGTATGTAAATTATTAAATGATAATAATTTTGTAAAAAAATACTTATTTTTATATAGCTTTTGTTACAGCTATAAATATAATTTGATAAATTATAACAATAAAAACTAATAATAAATAATATATCATTACTACTACTAATAATAAATATAATAATAATAATAATAATAACTAATTAAATAATAAACAAATACTAAATAACTAATAATTAAATAAAAGAATAAAAAAAAGACAACAAGTTTGGTATTAAAACCATTTTGCCACGTAAGACTTAATACCATTAGACATAACCTGTTAAATTAAGTTGTTTTCCTGACATTTTCAGACCCGGATCACAGAAACTTAATAAATTCCCTTTTATGGTCATTAAAATGACCAAAATACCCCTACGGGGCATAATTAGAGAATAAACTCGTTATGGGCATTATGGAAGATATCATAATGATATCACAACATATTTAAAGCGTATTAACTTAGGAAACCTGTTCGCGACCCTTTCGGTTACCCGTTATGCGTTATACGCGTTCGGTTCGGTTCGGTTTATGTAACTAGTTTGCATAAACTAGACGAAACGGGTCAAACAATATCATTTTTATCTCAAAATCCAGAATGTGAATAGTAAACCCATATTAAACAAGTCTTCAAACTTGTCGGGTCTAAATCACATTCTATCCGGTCTTCGCTTAATCGTGCGTACGAACCGTATCTTTAAAACTGACCTGTCTAAGCTTAAGCTTAATTAAAGACCCGTTAGTGTTCTAATAGGTTATATTAAACCTTCGTTCCAGATTAGGAGAACCAGTAAAAGCTATCTGCAATTTATTTGATTAAGGATTATACTTGCAAAGGTAAATACTTTTAACTTATTTTCCCTATACGGGCTTGGGTTACGGTATATAGCATACCGCTTGATCGGGCGTTAAATCTTCCATCGCTTAGGTGGTTAATTGAATAATTTATTGAGCCCGTTTAAACAGTCTTGTTTACTTTAAAGCCTTTGGGGGGTTAATGACCATGTCCCGGATATCCTTGGCATCATCTTACGAGATTGGCCACGACTGGAGCACGGGGTGTAGGCGTACACCTGTCAGTGTATAACTCTAATATTGTGGTGTGTCTATTGATCTTTAACCCGGATACGTTCCGGGCTACTGAACGCATAAGTAACATGTAATTCGTTCACAAGATTATAATATTAAATAATTCTCCCAAGTTAAAAAGGATTAATTTTGCCTCTGTGCATTTTAATCAATGTGTCAAGATATTTTGTGCCGTTTGCACTCGAATCACTTTTCAAACTCTTTTTCCAAAATAAGTCAGTTGAATGTATTTACCAGTGTAAACTGACGTATTTTCCAAAAAGGCTAAATGCAGGTACTATACGAAATTTGGCTGGATATTTCTCCTTAGCATCATAGAAGTCTCGCAAGCTTAAGATGCCTAAAAGTCTGTTGAACTTTTGTTTCTATTTTATGTTCGATCCTTCTGTGGATAAACTTCCGAATATTGTGACATTTGATATTACAATAATAAATTCGGTTGTATTATAATTACAATTGCTTCCGCTGTGCATTATTATATTGTGTTGTTTGACTATTACGTTGCCAACCATGACGTCACGATACTCCCCCACCGGGCCCACCGGTGACACGTGGAAATCGGGTTGTGACAGGTTGGTATCAGAGCCAACATTGAGTGAATTAAACACTAGTTTTTGGTGTTTAATCTCAATGACACAGTAGCACATTCCTTGACCTTCTGAGTCTAGACTTAACTTAGGAATGTTCTCAATCCTAATCTATAAATTTTTACTTCCAAATTTTTATTGGATACGTCGCCAAGCGAAGAAGCCGTAATAGGAGTTCTCCACACCCGGAGCCCTGAGATGCTGAGCTTCGTACCGCGGCTAGAATGAAACGAGCATGCAAGGAGAAAGCGTTCAGAAATAAAATGAAGAAGAAACTCCTTTTACTGAAGATCGTTTCCTTATTAGTCCTTATAAGGACATAATTATCTTTCAGTCCCTACGAGGACAACATTATTCCTTTTAAGTCCCGCTTAGGGCAACTTTATACTTTTATTTTTATATAATGGAATGATTAAGTTTAAACTTTCATTCTAAATAAGAAATATTAAATAAATGGAAAAAAAAATAATAATAATAATAATATTTCCTTTTTGCAAGATCTACCATTATAATAAAATGGCAAAATCTAAAAGGGCAAGACCTAGCTTCGGGTCATATTAAGATCGGCCAAGATGGCAGTTCCTCAATTTAGATTCAGATCCATATTTACACCTCAATTTAAAATTTGTTCTGCGTTAATTATAAATTAAGAATCTTAAGTGTGAAACCTAGCCTCGGGTCAATTATAAGACCGGGCCAAGATGGTAAGACCTGTTAAAAAGATTCAAATCATGAATTAAGAATCTTAAGTGTGAAACCTAGCCTTGGGTCAATTATAAGACCGGGCCAAGATGGTAAGACCTGTTTAAAAGATTCAATTCCCTATTAGCATCTTAAAACATGTTAACACTCCTGGCAGATGTGATTCATTTAAAATCACGCACGTCATTTTTATATAGGATTCTTCAAAAGATTCCTAACCCAGTTTAATGATCCCTGAATCCTGGGTTTACATCATCAATTAAGATGATCATATTTTAACCATACGTGGTAATATAGTGCCTACGGGCCTTGCTCATTTTTACATGAGCCAAAATACAGTGGTAGCTATGACTCCCTGTCAAATAAAGGTAATGAACTAGGTTCAAACCTCAAATGCTTTGATTCTCTGAAATCCTAGCATATAACTTAAAATTGTCCTTGTGACTAGGCCTATTGTGCCAATATACTTTCATGCTTTGATTCTCTGAAATCATAGCTTAAAATTTATAAATGTCCTTGTGACTAGGCCTATTGTGCCAAGATACTGTCATGCTTTGATTCTCTGAAATCATAAGCTTATAAATTATAAATGTCCATGTGACCAGGCCATTGGGTGCCACTAATAAAACTGTTAATGTTTTATAATTAGGATAAATTATAATAGAAATCCTAAATAAATATGATTAATAAATTAACCAAATATGGTCTCTGTTTACCATGGTTAATGAATTTCCTAAGGGGCAATTCCGTAATAAACATCTCTTATAAGGGAAGTGCCTACGGGCTATAGTCAATGTCCTCTGAGACTAAAGACAGGGGTAGCCTACAGCTCCCTGTCAGGAAAAGGTAATGAATTTTGATTCAAACCTTAATGCCACGATTCTCTGAAATCATGGCTTATAAATTTCACTTGTCTACGCGACTAGGCCATTGGTGCTATTATTAACTTATGAATTAGGACTTATGATAAAAATCCTGAATAAAATAAATATCCTTCCTTCTCTGTCAGTATGCAATTGAAAGGGAATCTTAAAGGTGAAACCTAGCCTACGCGGCCAAGATGGTGAAACCTACTTAAGGGATTCAGATCCTTGTTAACACCTAGGAATGTGTTAGCACTCTTGGCATATGTGATTCGAGAAAATCACAACAATCATCCTTATATTGGATTCTTCCAATTCTCAAATCTAGCCTAGTGATCTAGGAATCATGGCTTATATCATTCTATAAGATGATCATATTATAAACATCCATTAGTGATGAAGTGCCCACGGACTAAACTTGTTGTCCGATAAGACAACGACAGTGGTGGTCTTTGACCTCCTGTCTAAAATGTTGGACTATGTCCAAACATAATAGTCTATATGATCAATGCGATCATGACTAATATCATCTAATACGATGATCAAATTATTTAACATCCTTTAGTAATGTCTTGCCTACGGGCTATAATATATTGTCCATTTGAGACATAGACATTGTGATCTTTACGATTCCCTGTCCAAGGTGGTGAGCTATGCTCAAGCCTAATAGTTCATATGATCAATACGATCATGACAAAAAATCATCAATACGATGATTAAAAATTTTAACATCCGTAATGATGTTTTGCCTAAGGACTATATTATATCGTCCAACTGAGACAAGGCAATTGTAATCTTTTGTGATTCTTTGCCAAGGGGGTGAGCTATACTCAATCCCCATAGTCTATACTATCAGTGCGATCCTGACTATTATCATCAGTGTGATGATCATAATATTAACATCCCTCGTGATGAAATGCCTACGGGCTATACTTTATTCTAGTGTCGGTAAGACAAAGAAAGTAGTGATCTTTACGATCCCCCGTTCAGAATGGTGTGTTTATACCCAAACCTAATAGTCAATATGATCGATGTGATCATGACTAATATCATTACATACGATGGTGATATATAAACATCCATTAGTGATGTTGATTGGCTTATTTTTCTGCCAAAAGAATCGTCTTTCAAAACGATGACAGTTGTAGTCTATGACTCCCTATCCAAGGGTGAAGAACCACGTTCAAACCTTGAAGCCCTAATCTAATAAGATTGCGGCTTATAAATTAAGGTCCTTGGTGATAGACCATCAAGTTATGTTTTAAAGTCATTCATGACGAGCCTATGTGTTATAATTGGTCATTCGTGACAAGTTAACATATTAAATGTTAACATTCCTGGTGACATGTTCGAATGCCATTGATGGTCCTGTTGTGACCTAGGCTAAATATAATGGAACACGTTCAAAATAACATTCACTATGAATGTTCGGAACAGAATAACCCATACGGTTTATGAATGCCATGACTAATTTAAGTCAGGTCATCAGGATGATGATTAATAATGGTTAAATTTTGGTGATTGGTACCAAGTTTCGAGTATGGAAAACTCGGATGAGTTAGACGACAGTCGCAACGCTATTGAGGCGACGAAAGTTAATAAAACTACAAACATAAACCTCAATATTAATGGAGTTAATCTTCGGACTGTGGTTGACGCAGCAGTGGGAAGGATCATGGAAAAGGTCATGAGACAATACAAAGAGCTGAATACTTCTCGCTCTAAATCTCATTCAAAACCATGTTTAAATTGCTCATGAGGAGATTTTATTCACACTTCGTATATGAAGGATGAACCAAAAGAAGGATAATAACTCCCAGAAATCTGAGAAAGAGAGCAAGTACAGGCTTAATAAAAAGCAACGAAAGTTCAGTAAGAAGCCTGTATACCTCAGAGACTGCTTCAACATTATTAGATGGATGTTTTATATCCACTAGGAATCATTTTTATGTCAGAGTTCCGTTAAATACAAGGACTCAATATAGTGATAATAATCAAGCCCATATTGTGGGTGATAAGAAGAAATTAATTATCACGACTCCTTATGAGACAACTCTCATAATTACACGTATCCGTATGAGTAATTAATATTAAACATAAAAAAATGGTGGAACTGGCCGTCCCCGGAATCGAACCTGGGTCTAGGCCGGCCGCACCCTTTCGCGCGCCTAGCCAACTGAGCTAGGTGCCTAGTTTGTGAAACTTCCATTATTGATTAAATATAAGCACTTGTACAATAAACTTCCTTATCATTTATCAATGATAGTTTCTGCTAAGTGTCCTGTTTTTAATACAGGCAATAATAAATCTTCATGAACCATAAACTTAGCAAATTTTTATTATCATCCACAAGGTATAACTACCAAGGAAACCATAGTAACCGATTCTTATAGATCGGCAAGGAATCCTTCCAAAAATCTAAGAGCACTCTTTCTCTGCATAGAGTACGACAACATATGTTATTTTAATTATTTTTCTCATTGTTTTTCTATCGCCTGCGAATGCCAAACTATGTTTGATAAAAGTGTCATATGAGGATTGGCATATCCTAGTGTGTCCCATAGATTATTTCCATGTCTGATCAGCATGGAAGTTTAATACATGGAACCCCTAAGATATCCCAATGATCATATTGTACTAAAGTCGACTAGTAGTATTCAAAGAAGATATCCAAAATGGAATTTTTCCAAATTAATGTTCCCGATTATGGGATTCGTGATCTAGTAGCATAAAGGTGTCGCTTATTTGACACGAGCAATGATGGATGAACTGGAGCCTGAGACATGGAAATCTCTGTAGCCTCCTTGCATCTTGATTATCTTCTCATAAGTTTACCCTGTTTACCTCCTGAGGCTAGTAGAGTTAAGATTAACATCCCGCTTAGGGTTGGAGTGTTGTAAGAACTACGTGTTGATCGTGGAATAATCGAATCCTGATTAAGTAAACTTTAGGATAAGAGATTCATATAGCCAAACTTGATATTCCGAGAGCTTGATAAGGAAGACGGCTCATTTTGCTTATGCATTATTTACCGCAACCCTAATTTGGCAACAATTACGAATTTGCCATCAGCTGCTCTGAATCGTTGATTTGTTCAACTAACTACAAGGATCAACAAATTCTTAAGATTTGTTAAGTAGTGGTTGGAATAACCATCTCACCTTAAGATAAGCTTGCCTATGATAATTGCTATGTAAGCATCAAGGCTGCTCCCTTGGAGACCCTATAAAGATAGAATGATAAACATCTACTATGGGGGCAATAGATTGGTAAGCTCGATTACCAGGATCTAAGGGCAAATTATTGGTGGATAGGCTGAAGAAGTCTGTAGCCACCTATGTAGCTAAATGCTTGACTTGTGCGCAAGTCAAAGCCGAGCATCAGAAACCGTCAGGTTGCTACAACAGCCTGAACTTCCTACGTGGAAGTGGGAAATGGTAACTATGGATTTTATTACCAAGCTACCCAAGACAAAGATAGGAAATGATACAATATGGGTTATAGTTGATAGACTGACTAAGTCAGCTCATTTCTTACCCATCAAGGAGACTTATAGCTACCACACCAGCATAAAGGCTGCGCCTTTCGAGGCATTATACGGTAGAAAGTGAAGATCGCCAGTTTGTTGGGCAGAAGTGGGAGATGTCCAGTTATCAGGACCAGAGATAGTGTTCGAAACGACGGACAAGTTTGTCCAGATTCGTGATAGTCTCAAAGCTGCCCGAGATAGGCAGAAGAGATACGCTGATCCAAAGCGTAAAGATTTTCACTTCGAAGTAAGTGACAAAGTTCTACTGAAAGTGTCATCCTGGAAAGGAGTGATGCGGTTTGATAAGAAAGGCAAGCTAAGCCCGAGATACATAGGACCTTTCGAGGTTATCGAACGTGTCGGGTCAGTTGCCTATAAGATAAACTTACCTGAAGAACTCGGTGGAATTCACAATGTGTTCCACATCTGCAATCTGAAGAAGTGTTTCGCTGACGAATCACTGGTTATACCACATACAGATGTGCAGATAGACGCGAGCTTAAAATTTGTGGAAAAACCCTTGTCGATCGAGGATCGACAGGTAAGGAAGCTTCGAAGGAAGCATATACCTTTTCTTAAGGTCAAATGGGATGCCCGTAGAGGTCCCGATTTCACGTGAGAGATTGAATCCACGATGAAAGAAAAGTACCCTTATCTGTTTCAGTAAATCTCGGGTCGAGATTTATTTTATGGGGGTGAGGATGTAACACCTCGAAAATTTCGGGTTTAATAATAAAACGACACGTGTCATGTAAGACAAAACGCGTTGAAAACCCGGATTTAATAAAGATGTTTCGGCAGGATTTAAAGTGGCGTCATGTTAAATTTTTACCTCTGAACGACCTCAATAATAAATCCCAAGACCCGATTAAATATTATATGCATCTAATACACCCTCAATTCAAGGAAATATTGCCAATAATGGAAATGATAAAGTATGATTTGATCCTACGAAGAAATTGAATGATAAACCGTTGTTTTCGGGTCTTGTAAATGCATTCAAAAGAAACAAGATCAAATGGTAGGGTAAGGAACTGTATTAGACACATTATGGAGGGCCCTAAGTGTTATTTGAAGTCAAAAAGTCGAGACAAGTGGTTGCCCATTCGAGATAATGAAAGAACAAACAAAACAGCCCCTGATAAAAGATATTGTCGGACAAAGTTCTTTCGCCAACTCTACAAGTGCGCCAGGCTATGACTTCATGGGGTTAAACCAAGATCAAGCATCACAGGTGATACACAACTATATTCATCTAATTCCAAAAATCTTCCATGCGTATGTTACACGCATACATAACGTGTTAGGTGATGGAAATTGTGGGTTTCGGGCGACAGCTTCTGCTCTCGGGTACGGTGAAGATGAATGGTTATTTATCCGGAGATCACTGTTGGAAGAGCTACTCGAGTTTAGAAATAAGTACACTAAGGCTTTCTTAGGCTCATTCAAAGATGTGTTCACGTCCTTGGCTTGGTCAGGATCGGGGTTTGCACCTGAAAAACACTGGATGATTATGCCAGAGGCAGGATTCTTGATTGCGAACAAGTTTAATGTGATCGTTCATTTTTTATCTCAAGAAAAAAGAAACAGTTCTACTTGTTTTTCGCTTTGGAGAGGCCCTCACGAGTTCCCAGAAAAAAAAATAATTACAATTGCACACGTGAATGGTAACCATTTTATAATGGTAGAATTGCAAGGAGAGTATCCAATTGCCAGCACAAACAACCTATGGAAATTAATGAGAGAAAATGATGCAGCTGGCTGGGAGAATATATTTGAATCACGTCAAAATATGTATAAGTCTTGGATAGCACAACCTGCTACATTTGGGGGGTGTATCGATTAAACCTCTGTATGTAAATTATTAAATGATAATAATTTTGTAAAAAAGTACTTATTTTTATATAGCTTTTGTTACAGCTATAAATATAATTTGATAAATTATAATAATAATAATACTAACTAATTAAATAATAAACAAATACTAATTAATAATAATAATAATACTAACTAATTAAATAAATGAATAAAAAAGACAACAAAACGACAAAACAGGCTAAAAACAAAAACCAAGTGATTGATGGATGTGATGTTTTTAATAGAGGGGGGTGTAATTAGTAATTAGGGGGGTGGGAATAGAATGAGCCTAATGAATCCTCATTGATAAATATCTCAGCCATATATATTGACAACTACACATTAGCCCCTTAACTTCTCCATCTACTGTCAACTAGCCCTCAGCTCCACTTTATAGCTCCACAACAGCCCTTCATTGTTCAGACTTTGTCACTTAAGTCCTTCCACTTTCAAACAACATCCAATAAGAACGTATACAATACGATATTATAATCAGGCTTAAATGCCTATTTATATTTTTAACATTTTTGCTAAGAAAATAACTACGACAGACTTTTCGATTACCATACAGAATAAAAAATAATGCATGACAAATTTAGTTTGTGACGGATAGCAACCTTGTTGGTGCACTACATCTGTCGACTTCGTCTTGTATCGAGTCTTAAACTAGTTAGAATAGATCAGGGCACGTAGAACGAGAAAATGTGTAAGAATTAGTAGATTTCGCTTGAAGGTTTATTATGTAAAGGATTTCGCTTGAAGCAGCTCAAGCGAAATCAACATGTTACGATTTCGCTTGAGTCATGCCGAAGCGAAATCCTGTAGTCTATATATAGGGGTGTTAGCTCAAGCGAAACAGAGAGAGTGGTGAGTTGTGATTCCATACCGAGGTGCTGCCGGTGTGAGAACTGATTGTATTTGCATTTATATCAATACAAATCAGTGTTAAAGTGAAGATTAAGCTGTTTCTAAGTCAAATACTTGTTTTCCGCACCTGTATTTGACAGAACTCCTCTGAACCGACTCATTCGGGTCCGCGAAACGGTCCTCACAATTGGTATCAGAGCCAGTTGAGGAGTTCCACAGGATTTCAGCTAAAATTGACATCGTTTTCTTACTTCTACACCTTCTTTTCTCAGTTCAGACAAATTTTACGGTCA
The DNA here is from genome assembly GCA_030545235.1 of Helianthus tuberosus. Classification (NCBI taxonomy): domain Eukaryota; kingdom Viridiplantae; phylum Streptophyta; class Magnoliopsida; order Asterales; family Asteraceae; genus Helianthus; species Helianthus tuberosus. Next base: position 193,165,226 of record CM060412.1, on the reverse strand, counting down.
AAACTTATCAAATTTCTCACGGATTGTGTAAAAGTACTAGATAACAAATCCTGGAAAGTTTCACTGCAAAATTCGACCTGAAAATGATCAAAACAGTCCTTCGAATGTAGTTCGCTTGAAGAACTTAGTTTACTTGGACGATTTCGCTTGAAACTTCAAGCGACACTGAAGATTTCGCTTCAAACAGTATTTGTTTTCGCTTCAAGGCTTTCGCTTCAGGGAATTCTTTTTCGCTTCAAGGTTTCGCTTCAGGGTAGTTGTTTCAGAAGGATTTCGCTTCAAGTATTTCGCTTCAACAATTATCTGGGTTCGCTTCAAGGTTTGACAGAGTATTTCGCTTGAAGACTGACCAGTTGACTATTTCGCTTGAAGAGATCCGCTTGAGAATTGATTTCGCTTGAACTTGTTCTGATTCTTGAAAAACGTGCAAAAGTTAACATGGATAACGATTTTCACAACGCATTTGCAACACCGTCTAGTTCATCTTCCATTGCTCAGAACATGAATTCGGAAAACGAAACGGGGACTACTCAAAAACCCCCCGAAGCTAATGGGCATTGAGGAATACTACGGATGGAAAGATAGATTCGAAAACTGGGTACAAGCAAATCATCTGAGATCATGGGAATGTATTCTGAAAAAGTATGTGCTACCACGTACCGAAATGCAGACAGTCAAACAGCTTTCAGATTTTGGTAATGAAGAACGGGAAATGTACCGAGCTGAAAAGATGATGATCAGTTTGCTTCAACAAGCTATCAAAGAAGACATCTTCATACTACTTCAACATGATAAAACATCTAAGTCAATCTCGGATGCTTTGAAAGTAAAGGTTGAAGGTAGTGCAAACATGATTAAAAGCAAGAAGGCATTGCTTAAAAAGGAGTTTGACTTGTTCACAAGTTTGCCCGGAGAAGATACGAAGAAGCTTATTGAACGATATTGTCACTTAGTGCGAACAATGTCGATGATGAACATCACCAAAGAAAATGAGGAATGGGTGGATAAGCTTGCTGATGCTTTACCTCAGAAAGAGTGGGGAACTTATTTGATGATACTGAAGAATACTGGAGTTTATGATGGGTTATCAATCTCTCAGTTCATTGAAAAGATTGAAAGTCAGGATCTGGAACAGCAGAAGATCGCAAGGATGAACAATCCAAGTGGTCAACAAGATGTAAAGATGTATTACAAGGGCAGTGTTCAGACTCAAGAAGCTGAGAGAAGTCCGAAAATCCAGACTGCTTATAGTGTTGGAGATTCTACAGAAAAGACTGATCAAAGCTCAAACAAAAGCAACAGTGGTTTCTCATTGTATCCGAGTGTTAATCCGAAAAGCTCATCAGAAAGCTTTCAGTCTCAAAGCACAAAGATGGGAAATGGTTGTGTGATTCAATGCAACATAGCTTTAAATCTTCCAGAAGGTCAAATTTTCTCTGAAGACATTGCAAAAGATCATATGGCATTACTTGGTTCCGTGCTCATCTCATATGAAGGTTTAGTAGCTGGTCGGATTGGAAATCCTATGCTCACCAAAGAGGATTACGACCAAATAGATGCAGAAGAGATGGAGCTAATGGATATCAAATGGTGTCTTGCAAGTGTTCTGAGACGTGCTGAAAAGTTCAAGACAATTACCGGGAGAAATGACTTTCTTGATGCTTGTGTTTCTACTTTAGGTTTTGATAAATCTAAAGTTACTTGTTTCAGGTGCAGGGAAAAAGGTCATTTTAAGCGGGAATGTAAGAACAGAGAAGTTAGTGGTGCTCAGAATCCATTTGGAAAAGACGATTACTACCGGAAAGCCATTTATCAGCAAGTTGGTCAGACACAAGATTCACAGACGGCTCATGGTAGAAAGATTGAAGATTCCAAGAAAGGATGTTTAGTAGATTTCAACTGGAGCAACTACATATCTACTGAAAGCACAGCTTGTTTAGTGGATCAGAATGATGAACAACTTCCAGAAGGATTTAGTTGGGATATGTTTGTTGATGAAAAGGGTGGTTTCAAAGCTTTCATTGCAAAGATTGTTAGAGAACCAGACTTGTTTGCCACATGGATGAGATCTATTGGTGAAACAGTAAAAGATCAATCTACTACATCTGAAGAAAATTCAGAAAGTGCTGATGCAGATTCACTAAGTACAGATGAAAGTGTGCAAAATGAGGTTACTTCAGAAAAAGAAGTTACATTTGATCAAACACCATCTGATTCTGGTGTTTCAGATGCTGAGTCTGAAAAATCTGTAGAGTTTGATCAAACACCGATTGAAAGTAGCAGTGATGATGAAGAAGAAAAACATATTAATATTGCTAAAAATCATCTTTCTCCTGAAAGTTTTCATTTCTATTTTGCAGATCGCATGGAGAAGCTGAAGGAGAAACAAGCTGCAAAAGAACAACAACAAAATGAGGAAGTTAAAGTAATCGGTGAAGAAAAAGTCATTGAAGTTGAAAAGCCTTGCAAGAAGTGTTTGGAAGCTTGCAAGAATTGCGAAGAAAAAGATGTGACGTTGTTTGATAGAGAAAGATTGATAGAAAAGTTACTATCTGATATCAGCTATGTGAAAGAATCTTATAGTGTGTTGAACAGAACAGTGACTGGTCTTCAAACAACAAACTCTGAAAGAGAAAAGGCTTTAACGATGACAAATTCTACGTTGATGGCAAAGCAAAAGGCAATTAATCATTACATCGAAGAAAATGCTAACCTAAAGCAAGAGTTGGAGAAAGAAAAGATCGAGAATGAAAGGATCAGAAGGTTATTACTGAGTTATTCTTGTTCTGATTATGTTATTGATCGAGTTTATCCTACTGTTGCAGGTTTTGAAGCATTTCAGGATGAGAAGCAAAAGAATGAGACTGGTAAGAAATCGACTATTAAATACAACAAGTGTCCGCCTCCTATCTGGGAAGGGTATTCTCCTAGAAAACCAAATGAGGAGCAAGTCGAAAAAGCAGTCAATATAAAGTTAAAATCCGAGACAACTGACGTTTTACCAGATAATATTGACATCACGTTTACCTCGTCTGATACTGATCATGAGTCTGAGTTAATCAAAAAGGTGGTCGATCAAGTGTTGGATACTGAGGAGATGTCTGAGTCAAAATCTGAGTCTGGGTGTTCAAGTTCGTCAGTCAACAGTTCAAAGTCGTCGGAAAAACGGTCTTATAGTAAAGAATTTTTGTTATCAAAGGCAAATTTGGATGATGAAACATTTGAAGTGGCATACACTTTACATGATTCGGACAAATTATACTCTGACAAAGAGTTTCCGATTAGAAGTGTTCGTATTGACTTGATCAAAAAGGTTTTCAAAATGACAGAAATTAAGTTTTCTGAAATCAAAGATCTAAAATCTACGGAAAAACCTAAAAAATACACTTCTAGAGTTCAACAAAGGTTAAACAAGAAAAAAGGGAAAAAGAATTACAATTCTGGTTCTAGTTTTCAAAAGAAAACAAACCAAAATTGTAGTTACAAAAAGAAAGGTCTTGGTTTTACTCCACCTGCAAATCGTAAAAATGAAAAATATGTTAGAGATTTTAAATCAAAAATGACATATGTTGCAGGAAAAAGCTATGAAGAGGAGACAAAGAGCTTATTCTGGAGAAAATCAAATCAAGAGTTCCTTGCTGAAAGGAAAAGAACAGGAACTGGAGTTTTTCATCCAACTGGAGTTTTTCAACCGAAAGATACAAGAACTTGTTTTCAATGTCAAGTTGTTGGACACATCGCTCACAACTGTCCAAACAAAGTCAACAGAAAACAGGGAGTATCTGAAAAACTTAAAGAAAAAGTGGTTGAAAAGAATGATTCACCAACTACAAACTTCAAGATTTTTGAAAATTCAAAGAATGAAGTTGGTGAAAATTCTAAAAGATTTTACAAAAAGAATGCAAAAGAAAATCAAAAATGGATTGCTAAAAATCTAGATGTACAATCTGGCGATGAAACTGATTCCACAAAATCAGATGAGCCACAAGTTGAGGAAAAAGATTCAGTGAATGATGTTGATATTCCATCACCGAATCTTGAAGAGAAAGAATTTGATATTGAAAAAGCATTTAATGGAAAATGTTAAGAAAATGTTCAAGAAAATGCTTGATGGGAAAGTAAAGGGGGTTAAAGATTTTTATGCAACTAAAAAGGCAACTTACAGCCCTACTGCCCAGGAATTGGAAGCCACCAAGTCTGAGAAGACTTGGGTGGAAGTTTGTTTTCCTTAAAGTCTTAGGACTTGCCGGAGATCCCAAGTTGGTAATCGTGGATCATGAATCGGCATTTTTCTTGAAATTTGTTTTTGGAAAAGTTTGTGTGTTCACAGGTTAAGTGTGACTAGCCGGAGCTTCCAGGATGGTTAGTGCGAAGCAGGAATCGGCATTCTGATAAAGTGATACATGTAGACGTAACATTCCTACAGTTGGTAATGGTTAGATATACCTACATGTGGTAATCTTTACAATTGGTATAGAAATTGCTTTCATGCAAATGGTTAATCAAGGTCATTAGGTTGAACTTGATTGGACCATACATATAATTGGTATTTGGAAGGACAATGTGATGAATCAAACCCCGAATTGACAAATGATTAAAATCATCAAAACTTATTTTCCGGAAAAATCATTTTGATTAAAACAAACTTAAGTGTTTTGAAATCATAATGAAAAAATAGTTTTGTGATAGGGGGAGTTCTGATTGTTTATGCCAAGTGAATGGCGATTTGATGCGATTCGATATCAGTTGTCAAGTTTTTGTACAGTTCTGTGTATATTTCAATTGGGTCAAGAGTCTAGTTTTTCAAATTTCCTAAAATGTGTTTGCATTTTAGGGGGAGTAAAATTTTTTTTCAGAAAATCCAAAAACATTTGAAAATTTGAAAAAGCCAAAAACATGATAAAAATTCAAAAATGAGTTTTTGTTGCAAAAAGAGGAAATGATAGTACATCAGTGGACGATCACGGCATGCTAAAGAAATGTATAGTAAAAATGTGATAAACGGTCTCACTGATGATGTGTCAGTAGGTTTTTGCACATTTAGTAGATTGTGACGAGATATAAACCTAAATTCAAACTTGCTTATATCGTGGGAAACATCTCTCGGATATATGGGTAACCCCCGAAATCTTGTTTGAAAGGTTCCTTTTTCTGATATACTAGGTCTTTATACTCAGTGATATCTGGGGTATTATTCCGGGACTTCTGCTGAACGGTAGTTCTGACCTAGTCCTTGGCTAATACTTTTTCTCTTATGCTTGAAACATAGCATACACCCTCAGCATGCAGATGAAACAATTAAAATTGATAGTCGCTGCTGTTGTAAAAAGATCTTCGAAAGAGGACATACCAAAAGTCGAAGCTGATATCTCTCTGCGTATACGGAAGTATCGATCTGATATCCCTCGGCCCTCGCATTACCTAATTTATATACAGATATCATTGGTGTCATAATTACCTGTAAGACTGAATATTGGGATCTGGATACGGGAGTATATTCTGAGGTGGGTCACATGATTGAGTTTAAGTTCTTAAGACATTAATATCGTATCTCGAAGCAGTTGAACTTTGTGTGAAAATTTAAGTGGATCAGTATACTGACAATCTAAGTGAATCGTTTAGAACTTAAAATGAAATGAAGCTTAACGGTGTTGGTGATTTGTCTCAAAAACTGATATGATCCTCTTGCACAAACTCACAAAAATATTGTTTGTAAATATTTCTTTATTGCATTCCTTTACAATCAAAAATACAAAAAGATTTTAGTGTGTTTTAGCATTATTTTTGAAAATTCAAAAAGATTTTCGACAACTGATGTTGGAAAACTGATTGTCAAAATTCCAAGTGCTAAACATGATGACTTGGTTGTGAAGGGGAGTGATTCTTAAAATGTTAAAAGGTTTGTTAATATCCTACAATTGGTATTTTAAAACCTACAATTGGTGAATTAAAATGAGAAAAAGCCAGGTCAAAATCCTGGAGATGAAGAGAAGAGATGATTATTAGAGAGAGTCATCTGAGGAGAAGATTGTTGATGCATTTAATTGTTAAAATTAGAAAATTTATTTTTGGGTTAAGATTGTTGCAGGTGAGCCAGGTCAATTCATTCAAAGCTTACTAAAGTCAGACTTTGTTGATGAATTTAAAGTTCAAGCTAGCTGTTGATGCTGATGAACTTAAGGAATCAAGAGATCTGATCAAGAGAATTAATCTCAACTACATCTAAAAGTCAGGTTACAATATCTGAAGACTTTGAGAAGTTAGATGAGAGCCAGGCAATGATCCTGTAGACAAAATTTGAATCAGACAAAGATCCTGAAACAGATGATGCTGATGAACTTAAGGAATGCCAGCACATTGTTAGGGGGAGTCTGTTGGAGAAGATAGAGAGAAAAGCCCAGAGACTGATCAAGACTGAAGACATGAAGACACAGCATTGTTGTGACTCGATAGTCAACTCGTCAACATCTGAGGGGGAGTCTGTTGGTGCACTACATCTGTCGACTTCGTCTTGTATCGAGTCTTAAACTAGTTAGAATAGATCAGGGCACGTAGAACGAGAAAATGTGTAAGAATTAGTAGATTTCGCTTGAAGGTTTATTATGTAAAGGATTTCGCTTGAAGCAGCTCAAGCGAAATCAACATGTTACGATTTCGCTTGAGTCATGCTGAAGCGAAATCCTGTAGTCTATATATAGGGGTGTTAGCTCAAGCGAAACAGAGAGAGTGGTGAGTTGTGATTCCATACCGAGGTGCTGCCGGTGTGAGAACTGATTGTATTTGCATTTATATCAATACAAATCAGTGTTAAAGTGAAGATTAAGCTGTTTCTAAGTCAAATACTTGTTTTCCGCACCTGTATTTGACAGAACTCCTCTGAACCGACTCATTCGGGTCCGCGAAACGGTCCTCACAAACCTAACCATTTCCAAATATATAGTTCGGGACATATTTCATGGTAGATTATTAGGACCGAGTTTCCACACAAATTTGTGACTATAGTTTATGTACAGTTTAAAAAAAATCGTTTTTTCTGTTTTATTATTTATAAATGTATTCAAAGTCAAATATATGTATATTAAAACCAAAATATACTATAAATTGACAAATTTATTCAAAATATACCAAGATATCTTAGAATTTTGGAATTATAAAATGTAATTACTTTATTTGACACATATATAAATATCCAAGTAGTGACAGTCTAACCAAATGCAACTAGAGAGGAAGGAACAAGGAAATTTTATGTTTATTCTTTACCATCCTAGTGGTACTTAACTTGTTTATGTTTATTCTTTACCATCCTAATGGTAGTTAAGTCGTTTATGTTGATGATATTATTCCATCAAGAAATGATAATGCAGAATTTAAAAGCTAAGTAGTAGTTGCTAGCCCAGGACCTTGTGTGGAGTACAAAAAAATAGCCCCTAAAAATGAAATATATAAAAAATTGGTGGTATATCTGGTTCAGGCCCAATTTATTTAATTTTTTTGTTTTTGCACTTTCAACTGGCACGAATTTAGACCTGGCAAACGGGTCGGGTTGGGTCATGGGTCAAAACGGGTTCGGGTTAAAACGGGTCAATTAAAAAAAGGGTTGTTTCGGTTCGGGTCGAAACGGGTTCGGGTCAGAACGGGTTCGGGTCAGAACGGGTTCGGGTCGGAACGGGTTCGGGTCGGAACGGGTTTCGGGTCGGGTCGGGTCAGGTTGGTTAAAAAATGTTTTATGAACTGTCATATTTATTTTAATAGTAACTGTGTAGCTTATTATTTGAATCTTGAATTTATTAGCAAGAGATTAGTATGTTATAGTTGACGATCGAGTTGTATGATGTTGTGTGTTTAAGTTGACGATTGAGTAACTCAAGGATTATTAAATTTTAAACTCTCAGTTCTGTAAACATTTTATTACCATTCCGTATCTCTTATAAACTGGTGCTTGGTATGCCATTTAAGGTCAGGGCTCTTATGAAACGGTACGAGTCGAAACGGTTCGTGTTGAAACGGTACGCATCGAAACGGTTCGCGTCGACACGGTTCGCGTAAAAACGGTACGCGTCGAAACGGTACGGGTCGAAACGGTACGTGTCAAAACGGTACGGATCGAAACGGTAAGGGGTACGGGTCGAAATGGTTCGCGTCGAAACGGTACGGGTCGAAACGGTACGGGTCGAAACGGTACGGGTCGAAACGGTACGCGTCGAAACGGTACGCGTCGAAACGGTACGCCTCGAAACGGTACGCGTCGAAACGGTTGGCGTCGAAACGGTTCGCGTCGAAACGGTTCGCGTCGAAACGGTACGATTCGAAACGGTACTGGTCGAAACGGTACGGGTCGAAACGGTACGGGTCGAAACGGTACGCGTCGAAACGGTTCGCGTCGAAACTGTTCGCGTCGAAGCTGTTCGCGTCGAAGCGGTACGCGTCGAAACGGTACTATTCGAAACAGTAGTAGTCGAAACGGTACGGGTCGAAACGGTACGTGTCGAAACCCGTCTCATTCCGTAACCCGTCTCGTGCGGATACTTGTGCCGGCTTGAAACCCATTCCGACCCGAAATCTGCCCCATTTCTTTAAGACACTAACCCACATTGACCCAATTCTTTAATGTTGTCAACCGCTTTGACCCGAAAATAACAAGATGGAATTTGAAGTGACTCATTATGACCCGTTTAGTTAAAATATCTTACCTAAACCAACTCATATAATTTTAAAATCAACCTAAACTGACCCGCTTGGAAGGCTTTGGGTCAAAATTGTCCCCTCTAGGCACGATGTATTTAAGTTTTTATTTTTATTTTTTACACTTTCCACTTTCTTGATCAACAAAATTAAAGTATTTTACATGTTTTTTTCATTTTCCCGTACCAGTTCGTTAATATGTTTTTAAATATCTATTTTTCTATTCCAAAAGTGTTTATGTTAAGTGATTCTTTTATTTAACTAAATTCTTTTTTGAAGTAGTTATGGTTTTATGTTTTTAGTTATACATTTTTTTTAAATTCGTTTTCTAGTTTCTTAAAACTTATTTTTACCAAGACGTAGTTTTTTTTTTTTGCGATTTCTGAATATACTATCGCATTCAAAAAAAAATAAAAACGTTTATAACTACATTAATGTCACCACCGCAATGCGCGACACCCAACACCCACCAACTAATTAAATTTAAAACCCAACTAAAACCTATTAGTCTTTTAGCCCGGTTACCTAACTAAACCTGTTAAACAATTAAAAATTAAACAATATCACAATTAAAAATTAGGAAAATATCACAACTGCGACCAATTTTGTTATATATAAGTTTATTTCTAGGGCCCTATTTTTTCTATATTTTTTCTATTCGTACAGGACCTCAAATTCTTCAAAAGGCCCTGAACCTTAGAGTCATGTTTATGTATGTTCAGGTATTTTTGTTAGAGAAGAGAAAGGAAATTGACACGAAATTTCATGATGGATTAAATGAAATATATTCTTCAGATTCTATGCACACCACACAATTACACAAATGTGGAAAAGCAAATGGTCCATCTTCATGATTGATACTTATTATGTATTACATTTAAGAGTTTCAGAATTGGAGTTCTACTTGACTACTTCCATTGTATCTTTTGTAACTAAAAGTTATAATATGTCTAAATCTGTAACTATCACTAGAGCTTCCATGAATTTTCTTCTGATAGGCCCAACTTGTGCTAATATTCAAAGTTAACCAAAAATATCTAACATTGTGCACACATATAACCAAAAATAGGCCCAACTTGTGTGAATATTCAAAGTTAACCAAAAATATCCAACAGGCAATGAAACAATATCAAAAAGTTCTATTGTAACAAGAAAACAAGTGAAAAGTAAATCCAAATGGAATCAAGAACTCACAGATGCATTTAATCGAGTAGGTGGTGTGCATGATTATAATTAATTAAATATTAAAAACTACACATGAATAAGCACACTTTACACTAGTGATAAGAAATGTCTCATTATATATGAAACGTATTTTGCACATGTTGGTTGTTAGCCTGTTATGTCCATACATGCATTTAATTACCTAACATCATTTCAAATTGTCAGAACATGAAATAAGATTAAGCTTAACGTAATGAAATAATGGATATGGTAACAACTAACAAGGCGGCAGGATATGGTAACAACTATCAAGGGGATAATGGATATGGTAACAACTACCAAGGCGGCAAGGGACCAGGTAACTACCACCCACAACGGTTCTCCAATTCCAGATCACCGTTGTTTATCACCCTGTGTGAGCATTGGAATCCCGACAAACAATCTTGCGATTAGTCAGCAGTCATTACTTCTTAATGAACTCGAATTCGGGAAATGATGAGGAATGTAAGGAGAAGCGTTGGGATTCAAGGGTTTAGACGCCATGTCGCACGTGGATGGGTACAAAGACCACCAAGGGGATAATGGATATGGCATAATAGATACGAAAGCGACAAAATTAAATCGGTTAACATTTATAAAATCAGTTATACCCCTTTAAAAAATAGAAATTATAATTATAAAAAATAACAAAAGTAAGTATCAACATCGTCAGATAGATACGAAAGCGACACATCACAACTTATACAAACAAGCCCAAATATTTGCCATATCAAAAACTTATATTATATAAATACCAATAGCTACAGCCATGACGGTTTGTTTTCCGGCAGAAGATTGTTGATTTTCCAGTGGAAGAAGGTGAAGAGTGTAGGTGAAATGGTGTGTGTGGATGGGTGGGTGGGTATATATGTGTAACAAAAAGGGGGTTGAGTTGTTTGATGGTTCTTATAAATTGTTCGGGGTGGTCGGAAAAGTGGGTGTGTTGCTGCTGGTGCTTATAAATTGTTCAGAAAGTGAAGTCCATTGGGTTTAAAAGTGGTGAAGCAGAATAGGGTTCCGGCGGTAGGGTAATGTGATCGGAGTTTGATTTGAATTTTGAAAGGAGGAAGACGTATGACGGAAGAAGATAAATGGTGGTGATACACTGATTTTCAATAATGTAGGATTGTAGTTGAACAGTTAATGATATATGTTAATGATAGATGTCAATGATTGAGTTAAGGTGGCTAGTAGACTACTGGTGGTGCCGCCTGGGTGAAAAGGTAATGATAGATGTCAATCAAAGTTACATAAGGCAATTAAACCTTACAAAAACCATCTAAAAACTTATATAATATGCTTCATATATTAAACATAAAATAAGTAAAATATATTTCTCCATTCATTGCTTCACTTGACAAAAAAGATAATAACTTTCACCAAAAAGTTTATAATAAAACTTCAAGCATTTTGAACCCTAACTGCAAACTGCAAACAAACCAACAAACTCCGGATACTGAAAATGCTATCTAAAGAATTACTAAAACTTATTAAACGGTTGTTCGGTTTTACAAAAAAAAAATACTTATATACGGGTCGTATAACATTATACGGTCTGTATACAGATCTTAAAAACCCAAAAATCTGATCAAACCTCACAAAAATAAACACATTTGGTCGTATAACATTATATTGCTCGTATACAATTGTATACGGCTCGTATAATGTTATACGACTCGTATACATGTAAAACAAAAAAAAAATTCTATTGCAATTATTTATGTGCAATAGCATTCTATATGTAGCGCCTCGTATCTTCGTATTTCTATTTTAAAAATGTTCGTATTCGTATTCTAATTTTAGAAACCTTACATTCGTATTTTAATTTCAATCTCACAATTCAAGGCGTTAATCATAATAAAATTCATATTTTATACATATTTTTTTATTCACACAACCGATCATTTATAAATACGTATTTATACGCAAACTGACACTATTTATACGTATAAATACTTATACGCACATCCTCAATACTTGAATTATACTTTTATACTTTTTATATACTCAATTACATAATATATATTCAAGAAATACTAAGAAATATACCAAACACTTTTCCACCTCTTTTCTTCTCCAATCACCTTTTCTACCTCCTTTTTTCCACCAATCACCTTTCCACCTCATCAATCCTCTTCCACCTTTTTTAACCAATCGTATTTCACCATTTTCCACCTTCTCCACCTATAAATACCAACCTCCTCCTACCATTTTCTTCACACCATTCTTCTCTCCGTCTCTCTAATTCTCTCAATCTCTCTATATCAAGAATTCTAAGAATTCTAAAAGAACACGAAGTGTTCCAACCATTCTTCTCTTAATCAAGAATTCTAAAAGAACACGAAGTGTTCTAAGGAAGCTTTGAACCTCCAACTCTTCACGGGATTACCAAAGGAACAACTTTGAGAAACCGTGAGTATACTCGAACCCATTTTACTTTTAAACAATTTTGGGTGCAACATGTATTCTATGTAAAAATACTAAACACTTGAAACTATTTGAATCATATTCTATCCACATGTAAACATGTTCACCTCCCGCTAGTCTATTGGGAGTTAGTCTATGAACGATTTGATGCTTGTTAATCTCATATGCTATGTAAACTATTAGTGTCTATATGTTCATTAACTTCGTACAAGCCCACCTTAACAATTATAGCGCTATAGGAGTAATGCACCGCCCCTTTTGTATTCGAGGGTATTGTTAAGTTAAACTATTCTACCACCCCGCTATACTCTTGGGATTAGGCTATTTTAACGCATTGTATTCTAGGGTTTGAACATATAGTGACACTAGCCCAGCGTATTAGTAACTTGCATCATGTCATTTACGTTGGATATGAACGCGTTAAACAATTTTATTCTATGTTATACTATGTATCAAACTTGTATACTCGCCAACTTTTTGTTGATTTTATTTTAATACATGTTGCAGGTTGATAGTCAAGATTATGAAGGAATCAAGTTAGGATGGACTATATACCCATTCTAATAATAAATCATGTTTGTTGCAATTTGTCTTATTTGAATTTAGTCATTTATGAAATTTGATTTAAATTATATTGTCACAATAGTGTTATGATGCATTTGAGCCATTTGTTCGTCTCATCCTGATGTTTCCGCCATCGGTTGGGGTGTGACAGATTGGTATCAGAGCCATAACTATAGGGAATTAGGAAGATTGCCATACTTTTACCTAGTCTATAATAGGAATACTATGATACCAGATTGGTATCAGAGCCATAACTATAGGGAATTAGGTAGAATTGCCATGCTTTTTACCTAGTCTATAGTTCTAGAGCCTTATTCTTATGTTTTATTTGAAACTACATGCATGCCACTTTATGTGTTTCTTATTTATTCTCTTTGAGCCTTTTAAACGTATATGTCTTTTTTATCCTTATGTATCATACTTGACATACTATCCTTATGTGTTAATACATGTTTTATTACGTGTTAATAATTGTTTTAATACGTCATTCTTTATGTGTCATTCTTGACATGTTTATACTTGTTTGTTTAATCTTCAACATACGCTTTTCCTCATACATTTTACTCGACTATTCTAAATTCACAAACACTCGTAATACACAAACGAGACGACTTCACCAAAATAGGCGTGAAACCCACAATTTGGTGAACAACTCTCAATCCATCTACTTTTCTTTTACATGAAATTCACCATCAAGTTAGGAGTGAGATCCTCACCTTGATGGAGAATTTCCGCTTTCAAATTCTAGTGGACCCTCGTCAAAGTGTTGAAATTAAATTTTGACCCGACGAGTACCAACCACACTTAGGATACGAAATCGTCAAGTTAGGGGTGAAACCCGCATCTCGTCGATTATTCCCACTCCTCGATTTTCAATCTCGCCAAAGTTCCAATTTTTTGATCAAATGGAAATGTGTAGTAACTGGAAGGGTAAGTACCGGTAGTCGGGACGTCCTGTCTAGGCTGGCAATTTGTACAAATCCAAATTAACGGACCAGTTTGCCTACCTGGGGACTATCGATGAGAGTACAAAATACCTATAGTCCAAAGCACGTTTCCCTAATTCGAAAGGACTTTTGATTTATTTCGGTTTAGTCAAAGTTTCATTTTGGAACAATCCAAGTTTTAATCAAACCTACGTTTTACTATTATCAATTTTATACGATACATTTTATGCTATCTCAATTTTAATGTGTTTACATTTGTACGATACATGCATGCTAGTATGTTATACTGGATTCGTGTTACTGGGTTATTCTTATGTGATGAACTTGTCCTTTAACCCACGCCTTAACATGTATAGCACTATGCGTAGTGCTATAGGAGTAGCGCACCACCCGTGAACGAGAGGTCATGTTAAGTCATTCAATTGAGGTACACGATAGGTTGACCTGTTTATTCACATGCCAGTGATACGTTAATCTTGTTAACTAAGTATGTCATGTGGATTGCTCAAATTTTTATGCTAATACTCATATTCCCAAAAATGGAAGCTTATCATCAAGATAGGAGTGAATTCCTTACCTTGACGTTTAGCACCTCTCACTTTTCAACTTCACCAATGAGCTAGGGGTGATTTCCTTACCTCGGAGGTAGTTACCAACTTTTCTTCGTCCTCAATGAAACTTTATATTTGAACGTTACTTTCATTTCAAGCTTGGAGACACGAATTGCACTATCTTTGCAATCTAAAACAAATAATAATAATCTCTCGTGAACAAACTAAATTTATGACGCTTTCATTTTACATGTGACACTACGTGAAATTCATGATTATGATATGTGAAACAAATTGAAACTTTTATATGCTATGTGAAACTATATGATATGTGATGCTTTCATGAAAACATTTTCCTTAAACAAAACATTATGACCGAGTCTCACCCATCCTACATTCTTTGGAATCTTTAGATGTCATCTTTTCAACAGTCTTCCTCTTAGATTTCGAGGACGAAATCTCCTAAAGTAGGGGAGACTGTAACGCCTCGTATCTTCGTATTTCTATTTTAAAAATGTTCGTATTCGTATTCTAATTTTAGAAACCTTACATTCGTATTTTAATTTCAATCTCACAATTCGAGGCGTTAATCATAATAAAATTCATATTTTATACATATTTTTTTTATTCACACAACCGATCATTTATAAATACGTATTTATATGCAAACCGACACTATTTATAAGTATAAATACTTATACGCACATCCTCAATACTTGAATTATACTTTTATACTTTTTATATGCTCAATTACATAATATATATTCAAGAAATACTAAGAAATATACCAAACACTTTTCCACCTCTTTTCTTCTCCAATCACCTTTTCCACCTCCTTTTTTCCACCAATCACCTTTCCACCTCATCAATCCTCTTCCACCTTCTTTAACCAATCATATTTCACCCTTTTCCACCTTCTCCACCTATAAATACCAACCTCCTCCTACCATTTTCTTCACACCATTCTTCTCTCCATCTCTCTAATTCTCTCAATCTCTCTATATCAAGAATTCTAAGAATTCTAAAAGAACACGAAGTGTTCTAAGGAAGCTTTGAACCTCCAACTCTTCACGGGATTACCAAAGGAACAACTTTCAGAAACCGTGAGTATACTCGAACCCATTTTACTTTTAAACAATTTTGGGTGCAACATGTATTCTATGTAAAAACAGTAAACACTTGAAACTATTTAAATCATATTCTATCCACATGTAAACATGTTCACCTCCCGCTAGTCTATTGGGAGTTAGTCTATGAACGATTTGATGCTTGTTAATCTCATATGTGTCACACCCCGACTTTCCACGTGTCACCGGTGGGCCCGGTGGGGAGTATCGTGACGTGGTTGGCAACATAATAGTCAAACAACACAATATTTAAATGCACAGCGGAAGCAAATGAAAGATATATTTCAACTGAACAAATATTGTAATATCATGTATCACAAACAGTCGAAAGTTTATCCACAAAAGGATCGAAAATAAATAGGAAACAGTAGTTCAACAGACGGTAGGCATCTTAAGCTTGCGAGACTCTTTATTGATGCTAAGGAGAAAATCCAGCCAATTACGATTAGTACCTGCATTTAATCTTTTTGGGAAAATACGTCAGTTTACACTGGTAAATACAATTAACCGACTCATTTTAAAAATGATTAAAAATTGATTTGGATGCACATGGCATAAACATTTTATAACTTGGGATAATTATTTAAATATATAATCTCGTAAAAGAATTACATGTTCCTTATGCGTTCAGTAGCCCGGATCGTGCCGGGTTAAAGATCAATAGACACACCACATTATTTATTTTGCACTGACGGGTGTACGTGATGTGCGGTAAAGTGTCGTATATATTAGGTGTATATTTTAAGCCCCTTTAACACTTATTTTTAGCCAAGTTTTAAATTTATAAAACACGATATTTTACTAACACTAAACACACATATGGGCAAGTGCACCCATCGTGAGCGTAGTATAGCGTTGGTAAGATACCGAGGTCGTCCAAGGACACAAGAGCTTTTAATACCGGTTTATCCTCAACGTCTAATCAAAATAAAAAGTTTAGAAAAATGTTTTAAACTAAGAAAAATAAAAACTAACTAAAATGCTGAAAATAAAAATAAAAGAAAAAAACAGATAGACAAGATGAATCACTTGGTTCCGACTCGTATCTAGTGTAACCTTTGATTATTTCCGCACTTTTGCACATAATTAAGAGATTATCTTAGTTATTGTAGTAGGCCCCTCTTTTGAAGGTGACGTTACCCTCACCCCAGTAGTTTGAGTCAGCAAGGATACAATCCTAAAATGGTGGATTATTGGAAGATAATTAATTAAGTTATT
Source organism: Helianthus tuberosus (assembly GCA_030545235.1). Lineage (NCBI taxonomy): Eukaryota > Viridiplantae > Streptophyta > Magnoliopsida > Asterales > Asteraceae > Helianthus > Helianthus tuberosus. The sequence continues at coordinate 193,148,507 of CM060412.1, read as the reverse complement.
AATGCAATATGATGGTAGGCCCCTCTTTTGGAGGTGACGTTACCCTCGACTAAGTAGTCTGAGTCAGCAGGGATACAGTCCTAAATAGCCGGGTTATAGTATTAATAGTAGTTAACTTATGAGGGGATCAAAGAGTTTGGACCCCCGCCATCCAATACCGTGAAGTATTGAAGGAGGTCCTACTAAATTTGACCCAGGTCCATTGCAGGACCTCTAAACTCTAAACAATGGCAAGACCTTTACCAAACCGTTCCCTTAACCCCCGACCAGGTAGCCAACATACCTCCATATAGACCGTGGAGATATGAATGGTGAAAATCTTTTATTTTATATAGACAGTAAAATAATTTCAAGACACCATGGACAAACGATAAGGAAAGATCACCTTCAACATAAGCAACTAGTTATTAAAGTCATTAATACAAAACCAAGTAAAAAGTGCAAAAGATTAGAAATAAAAAGTATTATACTAGACACTTTGTCTTCACCAAGTGATGTAAGAGACTTAGGCAAACATGGCCTTGATTGTCAAGAACTCTTACGATCAATCTTGGATCCCGAGACGACTCACACACTCTACGATGGACAATGGATGATGGTGGTGGATGATGGTGTTATGGTGGTGGTGGGTGGTGGGTGGTGGGTGAAGTGTGAGAGAGGTGGTGTGCCAAGGGATGGTTTGAGCTTGAGCCAAGCACATCTATTTATAGGCTGAACAGAAGCTCGGGCACGGCCCCGTGTCCAGTGGGCACGGCCCCGTGTCCACATCCTTCTCTTTCTTCATTAAATGCAGCTTTGTCTTATTGGTTGACCACGCCCCCGTGTCCACTGAGCACGACCCCGTGGTGCAGAAGAATCTTTGTACTATGCAGATTTGCTGGATTGTGCGAATCTTATAGTTGACCACGGCCCCGTGTCCGCTGAGCACGGCCCCGTGGTGGGCAATAGAAGCTTCTACCACTTTGTCTTTTCTGCTGACACTTGGGCACGCCCCCGTGCTGGCTGAGCACGGGGCGTGTTCAGGCCTCTGATCTCTTGTTTTGCTTGGGAAGATGCTGTTGTGGGGTCGGGCACGCCATGTCTTGCTCCTTTTCTTGTATTTATGTTAGATTTTGGTGTCTTTTTGCTTCTTTTGTTAATTTGAGCTCATTTAATCCTGAAAATACAAAAGGAAGACAAAAGCACACTTTTTCCAACATTAGTACTAAAAAGAGGTTAGTTTTATGCCTCATTTGATGAAATTTATATGTTAATATTTGAACACATCAAATACCCCCACACTTGAATCTTTGCTTGTCCTCAAGCAAAACTCTTTAATATGTGGCTATTTACACACCCAAATGGAATAGGTAGAGAAGAAGGTTTTTGGGTTTGTCGTAGAGTGTCGGGATTTCCAAGATTCTTTATTTAATTTTATTTTTATTTATTTACAATCCTATTCGTCATGATTTATTTAAAACTTTTCATAAGATAAATTACTTATTAGGGCATAACATGCCTTTGTGAAATTCTATTTATATACAAGTTCACATACCTCACGAGGATCACTCAACACTCGGCCGAAAATATATTTTTGTGGATCACTCGAGAGCGGCATGGAACTTACTCCTACCATAGGCTTGCCAAGCAATCAATCCTCCTCCTTTTTAACTTATATACCTTTGTAAATATCAAGAGGACTTTTGTGGGTTAAGGGTTAGGCTTGGGTTAAAGGTAGGTGGTTGGGTTGGTGGTTAGTGGTTAGTAAAAAGGGCGAAAAGCGTAATAAGTGTCGGTGTTCGTATGACTTTCTATTTTTGTAACTTTTATTTTTGATGAAGCTTATTTATTCAAACAAGGTTATTTTTTATGAACTTGTTTGTTTATTTTCTTTTGCTTCATCATCAACAACAATTTTTTTTTTGAAAAGTCATATAAAGAACCGAACTTGTTACTAAAACAAAGGGGTAAAAATGAAAAAGGTTTTGGTGGGTAAAAAGGGTGTTTGGTTTGGGTTATGAAACGAAAAGGTTTAGGCTCAAAGGGGCTAACTAGGGGGATTTTTAGGTAGGTGGTAAAAAAAAAATTAATGGGGTAGAAATAAAAAGGGTTAGTCCTAATGCCTCCATCATTTACTTACTCGGGTTTAAGTTGGTAAGGACCGGGAATGTATCGTCATGGCAAGTTCTAGAGTCGTAAGAACCAAGCGGCTATTCACACAAGAAACGAAAATGAGCATTTAATCAAATGATATGTAAGTGTTTGCTCAATAAAGGCTCAAAACTCACTTTTGTGGGAATTGGTTTTTTTATGTGATCAAGTATATATAATTAAATTTTAACTAAGCTTGTCATGCCTTTTCATAATTTTCTTATGTTGGTTCTTTTTATCACGACGCTATCGGTTGTAAATTCATAAAAATATAACCTTTTTAAGAACTTGAATTTCCCGAATTAAACCTAAACAAGTAAAAAAATTGAAAATTTTTGAAAAAAATTTGGGGTGATTAGCGGTTCCAATAGAGTTTTGTGTAAGGCTTGTATTTAGGACTTGCAAGTTTCAAGGCTTTAGCATCCCCCCCCCACACTTAAATTACACATTGTCCTCAATGTGTCCCAAAAATAAGTTTTTAGGTTGATTGAATGTGTAAAAGGTGTGAAAAGCAAAAATTTTGTGTTACTGGCAACCTGGACACGACCCCGTGTTCAGGTGCCAGTAACGAAAACTTACAGAAGGTGAACACGGGGGCGTGTTGGCTGGACACGACCCCGTGTCTGTCAAGGTCTGCAGAATTTAAACAAACAGCAGGTTCAGGGGAATGGGCACGGGGGCGTGTCGGCTGGACACGACCCCGTGTGGACAGTCTGCAAAGTCGAAAAACAGGTTTCTTTCTTCGTTTTTCCAGTCCCGGCTTTAAGAGTACTAATGTTTAGCACTCTAAGCCTCGTATGTACCTGCTTAGTCAACAAACACTCCACCAAAACATAGCAAACATCCTACTTTTACCAAAGTTAACATCCACGTCAAAGTTAAAAGAAAAAAAAATAAATGCAGAAAATAAAAGAAGTTAGGAAAAGTAAATTGTTCAACACTTGGCACGCAGGCCATTAATTGTTCAAGATTAAAAAGGGTTAACCTGGGGAGTCATCAACCAACCGCTTCCTCCTCTGCTCCTCTTGCCTACTCCATAGCATCGTCATCATCATCATCGTCATCATCCCCTCCATGGCGTGCAATGTGGTCTCGTATGTATCCAACATCGTCTTGGATCTCAGATAGGTTTCTCTCGATAGCTCCGACCCAGTGGTAGGTGTTGCTCACCATGTTATAGGTGTTCCTAGTGCACATAAGGTTTTCCTGCAACAAATCATGCAAACTTTGAAAGTTAGGAAAACCGCCTCCCGAGGAGGATGATTGGCCCGGATCACCGTGGGGTGGGTATTGGTATTGATGATGTTGCGGAGCTGGGAGGACAAGCGCTTCTTGCGGGTTCCATGCATGACCTTGCATCCTTTGAAAGGTTACCGTCCCGTCTCCTGCCTCATAAATCAGGTTCATTGAGCGGCATATGTGAATATCCACCGTACCCGACCATGGGCTCCTCTCAAATGACCTAGGTATGTGGGCGAAGTGCTTGAAGAGACGGTACACCCATCCTCCAAAGAAAATAGGAATCGGTGCACTAGCAAGGCGGTTGTGATGCATGTTTCGGAGCATGAGGAACGGAACATCGAGCGGCCTGCGGTTGTGGATGCAGTGGAGGACAACCAAATCTCTTAACCCAACGACGCCACTACTGTCATGCCTTTGGCTAAGAGAGTAGCCGAGGAGCCTATGAATGTATCTGTATAGCGGATCCCTCAGCTTTGTACTCTTAGTGCTGCTTGGATTGTAGAACCCCTCTCCAATCTGAGCCCACATGGCTTGGCGTTCATTGTCACCTATCTATCTCATTCCCCCAGTATTCTCTTCGTTTCCCGCATCCTCTTCCGCATACAACCCGATAATCGACCCAAATTGTGCCATAGAGATCGAATACTTTGTTCCGCCACACCGGAAAGCTACCCCGTCATTGTCGAACGGGTCGCTCCTCGGGTTGAATGTGAAAGTGCTATAGAATTCCAACGTGCATTCGTGGACGGAACGGAGCCGAGTTGTTAGGGCGACTCTGAGTGGTCCCGTGACAATGTTGTTGAAACGGTCAATTTGATTCACCATGGTTAGCAAGTCCGTGCAAGCTTGCCTTGGGTATTCCTCCGGCCTTGTTTGAAGAATTTCGTCTCGAGCTCTTGCATCGAGCTCATTGGCGTTAAATCTTGTGAACTTCCTGGCCATCTGCAAGAATACACCAAAAGTTAGCACGAAACAAAAATATTTTCGGACAAAACTGCAAACAGCGGGCTGGACACGACCCCGTGTTCAGCGGACAGTGTCCAGGGGTCTGTTACTCAAAAATCCCATTTTTCGACCCGGTTTCGAAAACTTGAAAAATTTTTGGTCCAATAGGTGCGGTTTCCCCCGAAAATGAAACCCTAAGCATCGTTTTCCCCAAAATATCCCGTTTACCCTATCAATTTTATCTTTTTCGGTTCAAGAACAAGGGTTTGGGGTTTTTGTGCGAAATTGGATGAATCTATGAACAATACAAGTGTATCTACTTCCCTTAACACTAATCTAACTAAATGCAAACAGATTTGAACAAAAAATTGAGGTTCGATTCGGATGAACTTCAAGAACCCTAGATTTTTCCCCAAATTTTTGGTGTTTTAACTACATGCAAGTAACTAATCTAACTACTAAAAGTGATAGAATCATACCTTGATGTTGTTAGAGCGATAGGAGACGTTGAAATTCTGTGAAAAATCGCCTGAAAGCAGAGCTTTTTCGGGGAAACGGGGCGTGTGGAATGAAGTAACTGTTTTGAAAAAGGGGATTTATCCCGACTGCAGCGCGGACACGGCCCCGTGTCCATCGGACACGGCCTCGTGCCGAGCGCGGTTTTGAATTTTTTTTTAAGTGCTCGTGTGAGTGCCCCTTTTTTCCCATAAGCTATGGTTAGAAAACTTACCGCTTTATTTTGTTGTCTCAATCGTTCGTAACTTACTAGGCATGATGTTTTTATTCTTCCACCGTTTGAAGCGAGATCTCTTCTTCTTCATCCTCAATGAATCCTTGATAGAGTTTCAGCCGTTGGCCATTGACTTTAAATGGGGGTCCATTTCGAGATTTAATTTCTACTGCACCGTGTGGAAAAAATATGGGTAACAGAAAAAGGTCCTGACCACCTAGATTTTAATTTACCAGGAAACAATTGAAGTTGTGAATTAAACAAAAGAACTAGATCCCCTACCCGAAATTCATTAGGCTTAATATGTTTATCATGCAAATTTTTCATTCTTTCCTTATAAATTTCGGAGTTTGAGTATGCATAATTCCTAAGTTCGTCTAATTCATTTAATTGACAAAATCGATTTTTACCAGCAAATTCTAAATCTAAGTTTACATTTTTGATTGCCCAGTAGGCTTTGTGTGCAATTTCTACTGGCAAATGACAACTTTTTCCATAGACTAGCTTATATGGGGTTGTACCTATTGTTGTTTTATAAGCAGTTCGAAAAGCCCATAAAGCATCATCTAATTTATCCGCCCATTCTTTTTTATTTAACCCTACGGTTTTTTCGACTATTCGTTTTAAACCTCTATTAGTCACTTCGGCTTGTCCGTTTGTTTGAGGGTGATATGCTGTTGAGACCCGGTGATAGACCCCATATCTTGTTAAAAAAATTTCGAGTTGATGGTTGCAAAAATGGGTACCTCTATCACTTATTAATGCTTTAGGTATGCCAAAACGAGAGAATAATTTTTTCAGAAATCTTACCACAACTCTTCCATCATTTGTTGGAAGTGCCTCGGCCTCGGCCCATTTAGACAAATAGTCTACTGCCACAAGTATATATTTGTTTCCTTTCGATGGTGGGAAAGGTCCCATAAAGTCGAGTCCCCACACATCAAAAATTTCACAAACAAGAATGCCATTTTGTGGCATTTCGTTTTTGGAAGAAATATTACCTGTTCTTTGGCAAGCATCACATGTCTTGACAAGACTTTGGGCGTCTTTGTAAATGGTTGGCCAATAAAATCCTGAATCAAATACCTTTCGTGCGGTACTAGCGGCACCATGATGCCCTCCGTAAGGACCTTCATGACAATGGCGGAGAATTCTTCGTGCTTCCCTACCATGTACGCATCGTCGGACGAGTTGGTCTGCACACATTTTGAAAAGATATGGATCTTCCCAAAAATAGTGTTTAACATTGGCAAAGAATTTTTTTCTTTGATAATGTGACCATCCTTTTGTGACTATACCGCTAGCTAGGTAGTTAGCATAGTCGGCGTACCATGGTTCTTCCTTATATTCCACCATTTCCAGGGACTCTGTGGGAAATTTTTCGTTGATTTGCTCGTCCCTGGTTGCCTCTAAAGCTGGGTCTTCTAAGCGCGAAAGATGATCTGCTGCGGTATTTTCTGCTCCTCTTTTGTCTCTGATTTCAATGTCAAATTCTTGGAGGAGTAGAATCCACCTAATCAAACGTGGTTTTGCGTCCTGCTTCTTGAAGAGATATCGAATGGCTGCATGATCTGTATAGACTATAGTTTTAGAAAGAACAAGATAAGAACGAAATTTATCAAAAGCAAATACCACAGCTAGTAATTCTTTTTCAGTTGTTGTGTAATTTTCTTGTGCATCATTAAGTGTTTTACTAGCATAATAGATTGGGTGGAAATGCTTTTCTTTTCTTTGTCCCAAGACAGCTCCAACTGCAAAGTCACTAGCATCACACATGATCTCGAAAGGAAATTTTCAATCAGGCGCTATCATGATAGGTGCATTGACTAACATTTCCTTTAGGGTTAGAAATGCTTGATTGCAATCCTTGTCAAAGATGAATGGGGCATCTTTTTCAAGTAATTTCGTTAGAGGCCTTGAGATTTTTGAAAAGTCTTTGATAAACCGTCTATAAAATCCGGCATGTCCTAGGAAACTTCTGATAGCTCTTACGGAGGACGGAGGTGGTAATCTAGAAATGGTATCTATTTTGGCTCGATCCACCTCCATTCCTTCGCTCGAGATCTTGTAACCGAGTACTATTCCCTCCGTTACCATGAAATGGCATTTTTTCCAATTAAGGGCGAGGTTAGTTTCCTCACATCGGGATAGCATTCGTTCAAGGTTATCGAGGCATTGGTCGTATGAATCCCCAAAAATAGAAAAGTCGTCCATGAAGACTTCCATTGTCTTTTCTATCATGTCATGGAAGATGGCTACCATGCAACGTTGGAATGTTGCTGGGGCATTACATAGACCAAACGGCATGCGTCGATAAACAAAAGTTCCATAGGGACATGTGAAAGTCGTCTTTTCTTGGTCTTCGGGTGCTATCGGGATTTGAAAGTAACCTGAAAAACCATCCAAGAAACAATAAAATTTATGACCGGATAATCTTTCTAACATTTGATCAATGAAGGGCAAAGGAAAGTGGTATTTTCTTGTTGCTTCATTTAATCGTCTATAATCTATACATACTCTCCATCCTGTGACGGTTCTCGTTGGTATTAATTCATTTTTTTCGTTAGTTATTACCGTCATACCTCCTTTCTTTGGAACTACTTGGACGGGACTCACCCAAGGACTATCGGAGATAGGATAGATAAGTCCGACGTCAAGTAGTTTGATGACTTCGTTTTTAACCACTTCTTGAACATTTGGATTTACTCGACGTTGTGGTTGTATGACCGATTTGTAGTCATCATTCATCAAAATTTTGTGTGTGCACATAGAATGACTAATTCCTTTTATGTCTACAAGTTTCCAAGCTATTGCATTTTTATGTTTTTTCAAAAGACTAATTAATTTTTCTTTTTCTAAGCTATCTAATTTAGACGAAATAATTACAGGTAAATTTCCCTCTTTGTCCAGAAAAGCATATTCCAAACCTTTTGGAAGTTCTTTGAGCTCAAGTGGTGGGTCTTTAGGAGACTCCTTATTTGGTTGCTCATTTCGATCAAGAACTTTAAAAGTTTGTTCTATGGCGACCTCTTCTTCAACAAAGTGGTCAATCTCTTCACTTGTATCGGGTGGTTCATCTTCATCTTCAATTAGGGGGTCATTATTGCCGAATGGATATTTCATTGATCGTTCGAGATCGACACTTCTTTTAAATGCCCCTAATTGAAGAGGTAGATTGTTGAACTTCCGGTTTTTCAAAGCTTCATGTGTTTTTACAAATGGTCGCCCCAACACTAGAGGAGCGTCATCGAGGATGACAAAGTCGGTTGGGATTACCATTTGATTTGCTTGAACCAAGACATCTTCAACTATATCGATTGATTTTATTACTTTCCGATTGGATAGAAAATGTAATTAGGCATTATGTTAACACAAAGATCTTTATCGATTGTAACGTTACTAATAAATGAATTTTGAAAGAAACATGGAACCGGTGTAATGTTAATTTCAAATGGGTCTTCTTTTATTAGCGAAGTTTGATCATTAGTTAACTTAACACTCACCGTTTCGTCAATTTTAGTGTTAGTGTTTAACTCTTTTAAAAACTTAGCATGAGTGGGTACTAAGCAATGATTTTCAAAAGAAGGTGACAAGAGATTAATTTCTTCAAAATTAGACTCTTCTTGAATTTTAACGTTGTCGGACTCACCTTTTTCGTTGTTTAACTCATGTGTCGGTTTTTCACTTATTTGTTCTTCCATTTTAACACTTTCAGTTATCTCTTCCTTTTTTAATTCTTCTCTTGCGCGGGACTCCTTTTCCCTTGCGCGAGCTTCTTTTATACATCGATCGATAACTCTTATGTGTTCTAATATCCTATCGGTGACTTCGGTTATAGAAAAAGAATCGGTGTTTTCTAAGCTTGAATCCGGTTGTTCGACCCTTTGTTCCTCATAATACCCATATGAAGTCGATGGTTCGCACCATTGTTCTTCATTGTAAGCATATGATGGATAAGGTTCGTAATTTTGTTCATAATACTCATATGAGGTGGGTTGTTCACGCCAAGGTTCCTCATAATAAGCATACGAAGGTGGTGGCTCATATCTTGGTTCCTCAAAGTATGAGTACGAAGGCTCATACCTTGGTTCATCAAAATATGAGTATGAGGGAGGAGGTTCATACCTTTGGTCTTCATAGGATGTGTATGAAGTTGATGGCTCGTACCTGGGCTCCTCATAGTAGGTGTATGAATTGGATGGTTGATATGAGTGATTATTTTGAACCGAGCGTAAGTTACGACAATTAGTGCAATAATTACCCCTATAATCATCCTCCTCATAGGTGTAGTTGTAACCTCCTGAGTATTGATCCATAAGAATCACTCAGCAGACCACAACCGAGTCTCGAGATCAGAAAACAAAAATAAAAACGGAAACAGAGGCTGGACACGGCCCCGTGTTCAGTGAGCATGGCCCCGTGTTCAGGTTTTGTATCTGGGCGTTTTAATTAAACTTACTGATTTCGTTGAGCACGGGGCGTGTTCAGTGAGCACGGCCCGTGTTCAAGCTTCTGTTACTGGATGTTTTTGAAAAATCTGCAGCACGGCCCCGTGTACAGGTTACTGTAAATGCAAATCTAAACTAAAATGCAGAAAAAAATGCGCGCGTTTAAAAGGGTTTTGAAAAACTGATTAGGCCGTCGATTTTAAGCTTTCTAAAAATCCTTGTGTCCCCGGCAACGGCGCCAAAAACTTGATGTGCGGTAAAGTGTCGTATATATTAGGTGTATATTTTAAGCCCCTTTAACACTTATTTTTAGCCAAGTTTTAAATTTATAAAACACGATATTTTACTAACACTAAACACACATATGGGCAAGTGCACCCATCGTGAGCGTAGTATAGCGTTGGTAAGATACCGAGGTCGTCCAAGGACACAAGAGCTTTTAATACCGGTTTATCCTCAACGTCTAATCAAAATAAAAAGTTTAGAAAAATGTTTTAAACTAAGAAAAATAAAAACTAACTAAAATGCTGAAAATAAAAATAAAAGAAAAAAACAGATAGACAAGATGAATCACTTGGTTCCGACTCGTATCTAGTGTAACCTTTGATTATTTCCGCACTTTTGCGCATAATTAAGAGATTATCTTAGTTATTGTAGTAGGCCCCTCTTTTGAAGGTGACGTTACCCTCACCCCAGTAGTTTGAGTCAGCAAGGATACAATCCTAAAAGGGTAGATTATTGGAAGATAATGAATTAAGTTATTAATGCAATATGATGGTAGGCCCCTCTTTTGGAGGTGACGTTACCCTCGACTAAGTAGTCTGAGTCAGCAGGGATACAGTCCTAAATAGCCGGGTTATAGTATTAATAGTAGTTAACTTATGAGGGGATCAAAGAGTTTGGACCCCCGCCATCCAATACCGTTAAGTATTGAAGGAGGTCCTACTAAATTTGACCCAGGTCCATTGCAGGACCTCTAAACGCTGAACAATGGCAAGACCTTTACCAAACCGTTCCCTTAACCCCCGACCAGGTAGCCAACATACCTCCATATAGACCGTGGAGATATGAATGGTGAAAATCTTTTATTTTATATAGACAGTAAAATAATGCCAAGACACCACGGACAAACGATAAGGAAAGATCACCTTCAACATAAGAAACTAGTTATTAAAGTCATTAATACAAAACCAAGTAAAAAGTGCAAAAGATTAGTAATAAAAAGTATTACACTAGACACTTTGTCTTCACCAAGTGATGTAAGAGACTTAGGCAAACATGGCCTTGATTGTCAAGAACTCTTACGATCAATCTTGGATCCCGAGACGACTCACACACTCTACGATGGACAATGGATGATGGTGGTGGATGATGGTGTTATGGTGGTGGTGGGTGGTGGGTGAAGTGTGAGAGAGGTGGTGTGCCAAGGGATGGTTTGAGCTTGAGCCAAGCACATCTATTTATAGGCTGAACAGAAGCTCGGGCATGGCCCCGTGTCCAGTGGGCACGGCCCCGTGTCCACATCCTTCTCTTTCTTCATTAAATGCAGCTTTGTCTTATTGGTTGACCACGCCCCCGTGTCCACTGAGCACGACCCCGTGGTGCAGAAGAATCTTTGTACTATGCAGATTTGCTGGATTGTGCGAATCTTATAGTTGACCACGGCCCCGTGTCCGCTGAGCACGGCCCCGTGGTGGGCAATAGAAGCTTCTACCACTTTGTCTTTTCTGCTGACACTTGGGCACGCGCCCGTGCTGGCTGAGCACGGGGCATGTTCAGGCCTCTGATATCTTGTTTTGCTTGGGAAGATGCTGTTGTGGGGTCGGGCACGCCATGTCTTGCTCCTTTTCTTGTATTTATGTTAGATTTTGGTGTCTTTTTGCTTCTTTTGTTAATTTGAGCTCATTTAATCCTGAAAATACAAAAGGAAGACAAAAACACACTTTTTTCCAACATTAGTACTAAAAAGAGGTTAGTTTTATGCCTCATTTGATGAAATTTATATGTTAATATTTGAACACATCAGTACGCCTACACCTCGCGCTTAAGTCATGGCCATTTCGTAAAATGATGCCAAGGATATCCGGGACATGGTCATTAACCCCCCAAAGGCTTTAAGCAAACAAAACAATTTAAACGGGCCGATCAAATATTCAATTAACCACCATACGATGGAATATTTAATGCCCGACCAAGCGGTATTTTATATACCGTACCCCAAGCCCGTATAGGGAAAATAAGTTAAAAGTATTTACCTGAGCAAAGTAATAATCACAATAAGCAAATGCAAGTAGCTTTTACTGGTCCTCCTAATCTGGAACGAAGGTTTTTAATAACCTATTAGAATCCTAACGGGTCTTTAGTTAAGCTTAAGCTTAGACCGGTTAGTTTTAAAGATACGGTTCGTACGCACGATTAAGCGAAGACCGGAATAGAATGTGATTTAGACCCGACAAGTTTGAAGACTTTCTTAATATGGGTATTTCATACACATTCTGGATTTTGAGATAAAACCGATAAGGTTTGACCGGTTTCGGCCAATTTATGCAAACTAGTTACATAAACCGAACCGAACGCGTAATAAGCGTAACGGGTATTCATGAGAGCCATATACAGGTTTCCTAAGTTAATATGCTTCAAATATGTTGTGACATCAGTGAGATGCCTTTTATTATGCCCGAAACAAATTTAAACACAAACTATGCCCCATAGGGGTAGTTTGGTCATTTACAAGGTTATAAAAGAGTTTAAGTATTAACCTGAGTTACAGGTCTGATGTAATCAGCAAAAATACTCAATTTAATAAGTTATAACAGTTGGGTAAAGTATATATGTGAAATTTATCAATTATAACCAAACTATGCACCGTATGGGCATTTTGGTAATTTCACATAAGCCGAAAAGCTCAAAACTGAAGTCTGAGTTAAACAACTTTTTCTTAGTGTTAAAACATTATAATTTACCTAAAATATCAGTAGGTATCAACCCTTGTATGTTTAAAATAGTTTTAGTACATACTATGCGTTAAAAACGCTTAATTAGGCGATTAGAAGCCGTTTCCGAGTTCTATATGGAAAACTGATATTTTTATTATTTCAGAAGGCTTAAAATAATTTATTTATCATATGAGATCAGTAGCAAAAGGTTTGGAGTCAAAAGGATATGAAAAACTCATTTTATAGCCCGTAAGGGCAAAACCGACAATTACCGGATTAAGCCTACGACTCTTAGTTATGCTCAGCCTAAAATTAATTAAAAATCTTCAAAAATCCCAAAATAATATATTACATTATTGGGTAAAGAGTTTGATATCAAAAAGTATGTTTAAATAGGCTATACGCTAATTATGTCATTTAATCGCTAAAAAGCTTTCAATTTACGTTAACGAGCATAACTCTTAATCTACACCTCAAACTGATGTCAAATTTTGGGTGCAAGTTTATAATTCAGTAACTAAGGTTTCTACACTTTTACATTTTCAAAAATCACGTTTTAAGGTGAAAAGGGCATAATGGTCAACATATGAGCAATTAACGGAATCATGCATATTAATTGGTTAACTAATGAACCATGGTGTATAATCACAGAGGGTTATACTAGCATGTAACCTAGTCCAATTAAAGCTCTAAGGCATTTCTAAAACATGCCTAACCGGGTCAGAACTGAAAGTCAAAGCAAAAGTCAAACTATGCGACTTTCGGTTCCGAACCGGGTCTAAACAGAAAATTTTCGGGTTTAGACATGTTCTTACACTAATTACCAAGTTATATTAATGATCAAATAAGTTGTATGGGTCATACATTGCTAATTATGCATAAATTGGAAATTAAGCATCCTGTTGACTTTTTAATAACAAGTTTGACCCGACATTTGACCTAGTTAGAGTGGGAATCAGGGGGAACCCTTTTAAGGGTTTATTACCCACATAATTACCAACTTATAACTACTTTCAATTCGACTAATCACTGGACCATTAGTGATTAATCGCTAAGTCAACCGTTAATTACGACGGTTTGACTTTTAAGCTAAAACTAAGCAAAAACTTAACTAAGAAAGGTTAAGCATACTTACTGAAGTCCTATGCACGATTAGTGATCACTTGAGTCTGCTTTGGAGCTCCAGAAATGATCAGAAATGCTGAAGGAAGGTGTGAAGAAATGGTTGCAACTTTGGTCCTTTATATAGTGCTCAAGAACTCATGGATCATTGACACACAAGTCTAACCATGGCCTTGGATCACTTCCAGATGTCCCTAAGTGTCTAGGGGTTTCTTAGGGGTCGTGCAAGATGAGGAAAATCGGATTAAAGTCGGTTATAAGGGCTATAGCAGACAAGAACCCAAAGAATTCGGATCAGATGACCCCTCGCGGCACGCGTAGACCCCCCCAGGGTCTTCGCGTGGCGCGACGCCCCTTCTGAATCAAATCCAAATTTTTGATTTTTATGTTTCGGTCCTTGGCTCTTGGAAACTTTGCTACGACTTTATTTCTTGCACTTTGAACCCTCTAAATTGACTTATAAGGGCTTCAAGACATATACCCACTTTGTTAAGTCCTCGGTTAACTTTATTGTTACCCGAAAAGTCATAACTTTCAACGTTGACGCTTTAACCCCTTGTATACGAATTTGATCATAACTTTCTCATACAATAACGAAACTTTATGAAATTTATATCGTCCATTCTAGTGAGCATAATTAACCATTACAAAGCTTCGGGTTTGTCAAAAGGTCACTCAGAGGTATAACTTAAACATGTTGACACATTTAACCCCTGTAGTTTGTAATCTCTCACTTTCTTTCATATTTAGCTTCGTATGATCCATGATTTATTCGTTTGAAGGTATGAGCATCATGTAGGGTTAATGTAAAATATATTTATTCACTGTTGACATTTAGAACCCGTATATTCACATACTTTCCATGATTGTCAACTTTAGTCCTTCAAGAATATTCTTTCACACGTTCAAACTTATGACACGTGTCAACATATTATAGGATGTGAATTTTCGAGGTGTTACATCCTCACCCCCTTAAAAGAAATCTCGACCTCGAGATTCACTGAAACAAATAAGGGTACTTTTCTTTCATTGTGGATTCAACTTCCCACGTGTATTCGGGACCTCTACGGGCATCCCATTTTACCTTTACAATAGGCACATGCTTCCTTCGAAGCTTCTTAACCTGTCGATCTTCAATCGACAATGGTTTTTCCACAAATTTCAAGCTCTCATCTATATGCACATCTGTATGTGGTATGACTAGCGATTCATCTGCTAGGCATTTCTTCAGATTGCAGACGTGGAATACGTTATGAATACCACTGAGCTCTTCAGGTAAATTTAACTTGTAAGCCACTGATCCAACACATTCGATAATCTCAAACGGTCCTATATACCTCGGGCTTAATTTACCTTTCTTACTGAATCGCATCACCCCCTTCCAGGGTGATACTTTAAGCAACACTTTGTCACCTTCTTCGAATTTCATAGGTTTACGCTTTGGATCTGCGTAACTCTTCTGCCTATCTCGGGCTGCTTTGAGACGGTCAAGAATCTGGACAATCTTGTCCGTCGTTTCAAAGACTATCTCTGGTCCTGATAATTGGACATCTCCAACTTCCGCCCAACAAACGGGCGTTCTGCACTTTCTACCGTATAAGGCCTCGAAAGGCGCAGCCTTTATGCTGGTATTGTAGCTATTGTTGTAGGAGAATTCGATTAATGGTAGGTGGTTATCCCAACTACCACCTAAATCAATCACACATGCACGTAGCATGTCTTCCAATGTTTGGATGGTACGCTCACTCTGTCCGTCAGTCTGAGGGTGGTAAGCCGTACTGAAATTTAAACGCGTGCCCAAAGATTGCTGGAAACTTTTCCAAAAATGTGACGTGTATCTAGTATCTCTGTCAGAGATAATAGCCACAGGTACACCATGTAGAGCTACAATCTTATCTACGTATAATTGGGCTAACATGTCGGAGCTATAGGTCTCCTTGATAGGTAGGAAATGTGCTGACTTAGTCAGTCTATCCACTATCACCCATATCGTATCATTGCCCTTTCTTGTCTTGGGTAATTTGGTGATGAAATCCATCATCACCATTTCCCACTTCCACGTGGGAAGTTCAGGCTGTTGCAGCAAACCTGACGGCTTTTGATGTTCTGCATTGACTTGCGCACACGTCAAGCATTTAGCTACATAGGCAGCTACAGACTTTTTCAAGCCTATCCACCAATAATTTTCCCTTAGATCCTGGTACATCTTATCGGCTCCAGGATGAACGGAATATTTAGAACTATGGGCTTCCTGGAGGATAACATCCCGAAGTCCTCCATAAATTGGAACCCATATTCGTCCATTCAATCTCAGAATTCCGTCCTTGCCTTGAGATAACTGTTCTTCAGTTACTCCTAGCTTTTCATTAGGATAGTTAGCTTCCAACACATCTTCCTTCTGTGCAGCTAACAACCTTTCTATCAAACTGTTCTTTATTTCAATGCTCTTGGCATTGATTCGGATGGGTTTCACCCTTTCCTTTCGACTCAAGGCATCAACGACTACATTCGCCTTGCCAGGATGGTATCTGATTTCACAATCATAATCATTCAACGTCTCCATCCATCGGCGTTGCCTCATGTTTAAATCCTTCTGATTAAACAGGTGCTGGAGGCTCTTGTGATCAGAATAGATCACACATTTGACACCATATAAATAGTGCCTCCATAGCTTCAGTGCAAATACAACGGCACCCAACTCCTAGTCATGGGTGGTGTAATTCTTTTCATGCACCTTTAACTGACGTGAAGCATAGGCAATAACTTTGCCTTTCTGCATAAGCACACATCCCATCCCGGTGTGTGACGCATCACAATATACCACAAAATCTTCTACTCCATCAGGCAATGTTAGTACAGGAGCATTGCTCAACTTCTGCTTGAGAATATCGAAGGATTCTTGCTGCTTGGGACCCCAATCAAACTTTACTTTCTTTCTAGTCAAAGAAGTTAGGGGTGCAGCAATCCTTGAAAAATTTTCAATGAAACGCCTGTAGTAACCTGCCAATCCCAAGAAACTGCGAATTTCTATGGGAGTCTTTGGCTCCTGCCAATTCATGACTGCTTCAACCTTAGCGGGATCCACTTGGATACCACGCTCACTAACGACATGTCCAAGGAATTGGACTTCATGAAGCCAGAATTTACACTTTGAAAACTTGGCATAAAGCTTCTCCTGCTGAAGCAATTCCAGAATACATCGAAGGTGCATCTCATGGTCAGCTTGGTTCTTCGAGTAGATGAGGATGTCGTCAATGAAGACGATGACAAATTTGTCCAAGTATGGTTTGCAGACGCGATTCATGAGATCCATGAATGCGGAAGGTGCATTAGTGAGCCCAAAAGGCATCACTAGGAACTCGTAATGACCATAACGAGTCCTAAATGCAGTTTTGTGTACGTCTTCATCTCTAACCTTCAGTTGATGATAGCCTGACCTCAAATCGATCTTGGAGAAGTAACTTGCCCCTTGAAGTTGATCGAACAAATCGTCGATCCTGGGCAATGGATACCTATTCTTGACTGTGACTTTATTAAGCTCACGGTAATCGATGCACAGACGCATCGATCCATCCTTCTTCTTGACAAACAGGATTGGCGCTCCCCAAGGAGACGAACTAGGTCTAATGAAACCTTTAGCTAGCAATTCATCTAGCTGTGCCCTCAATTCCTTCATCTCTGTTGGTGCCAACCTATAAGGCGCTCTAGCAACAGGTGCTGCTCCGGGGATGATGTCAATTCTGAATTCCACTTGCCTATCTGGTGGTAAGCCAGGTAGTTCTTCAGGAAAAACTTCTGGGTATTCAGAAATGACGGGGATTTCTTCTATCTTAGGTTTCGGCTCATCGATAGTAACCTGTGCCATGTAGATGACACAGCCCCTCTTCAAACACTTGGAGGCCTTGAGCATGGTCACTTGCTCAGGAAATCCATACCGTGTGTCTCCCTGTATGGTAAGGGATTCGCCAAACGGAGTTTTGATCACCACTTGCTTCTTATTACAGACAATTTGGGCCTGGTTATGAGATAACCAGTCCATGCCTAGAACAATGTCGAAACCGCCTAACTTCAAAGGAAGTAGGGACAAAGGAAAAGAGTGGTTCTTAATGGATATGAAACATCCATCTAATATGGTTGAGGTGGTTTCTAAGGTGCCATCTGCTAATTCCACCTCATATTTCACTCTTAGGGTTTTAACAGGTAAATTCAGCAATTTGCAAAACTTATTATCTATAAATGATTTATCTGCGCCTGAATAAAAAAGTACTCTTGCATAGATATCATTTACAAGGAAAGTACCTGTAATCACGTTATCGTCTTGCACAGCCTCCTTCGCATCCATCCTAAAGACCCTAGCATTGGTCTTCTTGGCCTCTTCAGGCTTCTTGGCGTATTTAGGGCAGTTGGTTTTAATGTGCCCTTTCTCATTGAAACTGTAGCACGTTGCATCCTTCAGCTTTTTGCAATCCAAGGTCTTGTGTTCCTTGGACTTGCATATCCCGCAAGCAAAAGTTTGTGACTGAGTCTGCGAGTTCGATTCGAGTCTGCACTTCCCGAAGTGCTGTTTCTTGCAGACTTTGCACTTGGGCTTTTCACCAGACTGATGCCCATCTTTCTTTGACTCAGACCCCTTCTTGTCGTCACCGTTTCCTCGGTGCTTCTTGTTTGACCTCCGTGAATTATCATCTTCACGTTTTCTTTTCTCAGCATTTTTGTTCCTCAACGATCTTTGTCTGACCGCGTCCAGCGTGAGGGACAAAGATATATCCACTACAGATCTGAAAGTAGCTGGCCGAGAGGCCTTCACGCTTGCCTTTATCTCGGGGGTTAAACCCCCAATGAATCGAGCTATTCGTTTGGGTTCCGGGGTCACTAAATACGGAACCAACCTCGACATAGTATTAAAGCTCATGAGGTAAGCTTGTCAATCAAGATTGGTCATTACCAACGAAAGAAAATCTGACTCAATCTTTTCGACCTCGTGCTGAGGACAGTAGTTCTCCTTGATGAGGGCAACGAATTGTTCCCAAGACATGTTGTACAATGGGATCTTCCCAGTGGCTTGAATCAGCGATCTCCACCAGGCTAAGGCCTCGCCTTTAAAAGATTGTGACACAAACTTGACTATATCCCTCTCAGCGCACCCGCTGATATCCACTACTGTGTCCATCTCATCTAACCAAGTCATGCAGTCAATGGCTCCTTTTT
The DNA here is from genome assembly GCA_030545235.1 of Helianthus tuberosus. Classification (NCBI taxonomy): domain Eukaryota; kingdom Viridiplantae; phylum Streptophyta; class Magnoliopsida; order Asterales; family Asteraceae; genus Helianthus; species Helianthus tuberosus. Next base: position 193,129,746 of record CM060412.1, on the reverse strand, counting down.
CCCCAGTGAAATCCCTGGGTTTGCATGAAACAAAGTATTTATAGGAGCAACCCTTATTACAGGGTTCTTGATTTAGTACAATCTGTTGAGATGGAGCACTGTGGTGGTTTGAGGAGAGTCGATCATCATCCTTCTTGGGTTCATCCTTCTTGGGAGGAGGCTTGCTGTGAGCCTCAGAATGAGTCCTCGACTTTGAACGCGGCGCAGACAGGGTCCTACTTCGAGTCCCACTGTATTCTTCATACTGTCGTTCTAAGGCCTTTGTAACAGCGTCGTCTACTAACGCTTTCAGTTCAGCACCCGTTATACTAATTCAGGCGTTATCATTATTCTCCACTGGGTGACTATTAATTTCATCTGAGTCAGCCATTTTAATTGAACTGTTACATAAAACAAGGACAATAGTTTACTTGGGAGTTTATTATAGAATTGTCTTTTATGGCAATTCATTAACCACGGTAAACAGAGACCATATTTGGTTAATTTATTAATCATATTTATTTAGGATTTTTTTATTATAATTTATCCTAATTATAAAACAATAACAGTTTTATTAGTAGCACAAAAGGCCTAGTCACAAGGACATTTTTAAATCATAAGCTATGATTTCAGAGAATCAAGGCTTTAAGGTTTGAACATAGTTCATTACCTTTTCCGGACAGGGAGTCATAGCTACCACTGTCTTTTGGCTCATGTAGAAATGAGCAAGGCCCGTAGGCGTTATATTACCAATATATGGTTAAAATATGATCATCTTAATTGATGATTTAAACCCATGATTCATAGATCATTAAGTTGGGTTAGGAATCTTTTGAAGAATCCTTATATAAGAATGACGTGTGTGATTTTAACGAATCACGTCTGCCAGGAGTGTTAACATATTTTTAGATGTTAACAGGGATCCGAATCTTTTAAACAGGTCTTACCATCTTGGCCAGGTCTTTACAATGACACTCAAGCTAGGTTTCACTCTTAAGATTCTTATTCAATATTTTAAATAGGCAGATTATTTTTAAAAGGAATTATTTTAATTCATTTATTTCATATATAATTTATTTATGCATAAAATGGCAAAAATGAAATTTATAAATTAAACATTCCATTAATTATTAATAGATTACACACCGCCCTAAACGGGACTTTTTAACAGAACAAGTTACCCACGCAGGGGTCAAACTAAAATACTAGCCCGCGCAGGGACTCAAACATACAACATACCCTCGTAGGGGTTAATAGAAGATAGGCCCACGCAGGGGCTCAAAAGATAATCGTACCCACGCAGGGGTTTAAACAAAGACAGGCCCACGCAGGGGCTCAACTGATACAAGGAAATTACAACAACAGTGGAAGGATTCAATGGTCCTTCTTGCTCTTCCCTTTTATTAGGCTTGTCAATCCTTGGAAGAAACTTTGTCGCTCCCTGCGGTCCCTGTGAACTTCCCGTTCAACTTGGTCCAACCTTTGAAGGATTTCTTCATGCTCAGGTGGGGAAAACCGTGGCGGCTGTGATTGTTGCCGAATTATAGGTCTAGAAGGTATTTGGTACCCATGAGTTGGGTACCCTACTCCCCACGGAGCTCCGTACGGTCCTTCCGGGTGAAGGGCGTTGTAATTGGCCGCTACCAAGTATGGGTCGGCTTCCGCGTAACCATAGTTGGTGTGAGCCGGCTGCTCAAACGGGTTGTACGCCATAGAACCCGTGTATGCTGGAATCGGGTTATCAAAACCCATCGGTGGTGGTTGCGGTGCAACTGGGTTCGAAGGTCCACCCATTTGTGGATCTTCTTGAAGTGGCGGATAATGACTGCCACTTGATTGACGAGGAGAGCTAAAATCAAAGTCCCCTTCTCGTGCAGACATACGTGCTCCTGATCTCCTACGCCTCGGCGGTTCCGGAGGTGCCTGATTAACTGGTGGTGGTGGAGGTGGTGGCGTGACTGCCACGAATCGTGAATCCCTAGAGGGATCCTGTTGCTGCTGTTGCTGCTGGTGAGGCGACGAATGGTGCGAGGGTGTAAAATACCACTCGAACTGGTTAAATCGTGCCTGATAAATGTCCGGACCACGGTAGGGTGATCCATGGAAAGACGAACCATCTGAGACCTCGATGGGATGGTTCGGAGTTCCGGTTGCGGGCTCGACTGGATCGGTGTCCTCGTCCATATCCTCCGCATGATCGCCGGAGTAATGATCCTCTGGCCCCAATGGGTTAAAACCCACTGGTTCTTGTATGAAGTTTGCCGGGTTAAACCGGCCCCTAAAAACAGGTGTAGGGTCACCAAAGGAATGGTGCGATAGGGATCACTGTAGAGGTATGTACGAAGGTTGAGGGTTATCGGGCTCATTTTCCGAATGTGGCCCATAAGAGTTATGAACGGGAGGCGTCGAACTGTGCGATACTGACCGTCTAGCAGGTTCAAAGAGGTTCCTCCTGTGCTCTCGTGGGTCAGCACTCGCGGTGGCGGAAGGAGCTCGCGTGTGCGAAGACCCGGCGTCGTCGTCATTAGGGGCGGTGATTTGCCCCTTGCCTCGTCCTTTTCGTCGAAAGAATCTTGGCGGCATATTTAATCCTGTCAATACAACATAAGATAACGACAAGAATATATAAAATAAAAGACAAAGTTAAAAATAAATTGAAACAAATTTGGATTGTTCCTATGTTCTTTGTCTAGACTCGAAAATTTTGAAATGTGCAATTGTGTAACTGAGATTAAACACAAAAGGCTAGTGTTTAATTCACTCAGTGTTGGCTCTGATACCAACCTGTCACACCCCGACTTTCCACGTGTCACCGGTGGCCCCGGTGGGGAGTATCGTGACGTGGTTGGCAACATAATAGTCAAACAACACAATATTTAAATGCACAGCGGAAGCAAATGAAAGATATATTTCAACTGAACAAATATTGTAATATCATGTATCACAAACAGTCGAAAGTTTATCCACAAAAGGATCGAAAATAAATAGGAAACAGTAGTTCAACAGACGGTAGGCATCTTAAGCTTGCGAGACTCTTTATTGATGCTAAGGAGAAAATCCAGCCAATTACGATTAGTACCTGCATTTAATCTTTTTGGGAAAATACGTCAGTTTACACTGGTAAATACAATTAACCGACTCATTTTAAAAATGATTAAAAATTGATTTGGATGCACATGGCATAAACATTTTATAACTTGGGATAATTATTTAAATATATAATCTCGTAAAAGAATTACATGTTCCTTATGCGTTCAGTAGCCCGGATCGTGCCGGGTTAAAGATCAATAGACACACCACATTATTTATTTTGCACTGACGGGTGTACGCCTACACCCCACGCTTAAGTCGTGGCCATTTCGTAAAATGATGCCAAGGATATCCGGGACATGGTCATTAACCCCCCAAAGGCTTTAAGCAAACAAAACAATTTAAATGGGCCGATCAAAAATTCAATTAACCACCATACGATGGAAGATTTAATGCCCGACCAAGCGGTATTTTGTATACCGTACCCCAAGCCCGTATAGGGAAAATAAGTTAAAAGTATTTACCTGAGCAAAGTAATAATCATAATAAGCAAATGCAAGTAGCTTTTACTGGTCCTCCTAATCTGGAACGAAGGTTTTTAATAACCTATTAGAATCCTAACGGGTCTTTAGTTAAGCTTAAGCTTAGACCGGTTAGTTTTAAAGATACGGTTCGTACGCACGATTAAGCGAAGACCAGAATAGAATGTGATTTAGACCCGACAAGTTTGAAGACTTGCTTAATATGGGTATTTCATACACATTCTGGATTTTGAGATAAAACCGATAAGGTTTGACCCGTTTCGGCCAATTTATGCAAACTAGTTACATAAACCGAACCGAACGCGTAATAAGCGTAACGGGTATTCATGAGAGCCATATACAGGTTTCCTAAGTTAATATGCTTCAAATATGTTGTGACATCAGTGAGATGTCTTTTATTATGCCCGAAACAAATTTAAACACAAACTATGCCCCATAGGGGTAGTTTGGTCATTTCCAAGGACACAAGAGCTTTTAGTACCGGTTTATCCTCAACGTCTAATCAAATCAAAAAGTTTAGAAAAATGTTTTAAACTAAGAAAAATAAAAACTAACTAAAAATGCTGAAAAATAAAAATAAAAATAAAAACAGATAGACAAGATGAATCACTTGGTTCCGACTCGTATCTAGTGTAACCTTTGATTATTTCCGCACTTTTGCACTATTTTAAGAGATTATCTTAGTTATTGTAGCAGGCCCCTCTTTTGAAGGTGACGTTACCCTCACCCCAGTAGTTTGAGTCAGCAAGGATACAATCCTAAAAGGGTGGATTATTGGAAGATAATGAATTAAGTTATTAATGCAAATTATGGTAGGCCCCTCTTTTGGAGGTGACGTTACCCTCGACTAAGTAGTCTGAGTCAGCAGGGATACAGTCCTAAATAGCCGGGTTATAGTATTAATAGTAGTTAACTTATGAGGGGATCAAAGAGTTTGGACCCCCGCCATCCAATACCGTTAAGTATTGAAGGAGGTCCTACTAAATTTGACCCAAGTCCATTGCAGGACCTCTAAACGCTGAACAATGGCAAGACCTTTACCAAACCGTTCCCTTAACCCCCGACCAGGTAGCCAACATACCTCCATATAGACCGTGGAGATATGAATGGTGAAAATCTTTTATTTTATATAGACAGTAAAATAATGCCAAGACACCACGGACAAACGATAAGGAAAGATCACCTTCAACATAAGAAACTAGTTATTAAAGTCATTAATACAAAACCAAGTAAAAAGTGCAAAAGATTAGAAATAAAAAGTATTACACTAGACACTTTGTCTTCACCAAGTGATGTAAGAGACTTAGGCAAACATGGGCTTGATTGTCAAGAACTCTTACGATCAATCTTGGATCCCGAGACGACTCACACAAACATGGGCTTGAGTTACAGGTCTGATGTAATCAGCAAAAATACTAAATTTAGTAAGTTATAACAGTAGGGTAAAGTATATATGTGAAATTTATCAATTATAACCAAACTATGCACCGTATGGGCATTTTGGTAATTTCACATAAGCCGAAAAGCTCAAAACTGAAGTCTGAGTTAAACAACTTTTGCTTACTGTTAAAAAATTATAATTTACCTAAAATATCAGTAGGTATCAACCCTTGTTTGTTTAAAATAGTTTTAGTACATACTATGCGTTAAAAACGCTTAATAAGGCGATTAGAAGCCGTTTCCGGGTTCTATATGGAAAACTGATATTTTTATTATTCCAGAAGGCTTAAAATAATTTATTTATCATATGAGATCAGTAGCAAAAGGTTTGGAGTCAAAAGGATATGAAAAACTCATTTTATAGCCCGTAAGGGCAAAACCGACAATTACCGGATTAAGCCTACGACTCTTAGTTATGCTCAGCCTAAAATTAATTAAAAATCTTCAAAAATCCCAAAATAATATATTACATCAGTGGGTAAAGAGTTTGATATCAAAAAGTATGTTTAAATAGGCTATACGCTAATTATGTCATTTAATCGCTAAAAAGCTTTCAATTTACGTTAACGAGCATAACTCTTAATCTACACCTCAAACTGATGTCAAATTTTGGGTGCAAGTTTATAATTCAGTAACTAGGGTTTCTACACTTTTACATTTTCAAAAATCACGTTTTAAGGTGAAAAGGGCATAATGGTCAACATATGAGCAATTAACGGAATCATGCATATTAATTGGTTAACTAATGAACCATGGTGTATAACCACAGAGGGTTATACTAGCATGTAACCTAGTTCAATTAAAGCTCTAAGGCATTTCTAAAACATGCCTAAACGGGTCAGAACTGAAAGTCAAAGCAAAAGTCAAACTATGCGACTTTCGGTTCCGAACCGGGTCTAAACAGAAAATTTCCGGGTTGAACATGTTTAGACATGTTCTTACACTAATTACCAAGTTATATTAATGATCAAACAGGTTGTATGGGTCCTACATTGCTAATTATGCATAAATTGGAAATTAAGCATCTTGTTGACTTTTTAATAACAAGTTTGACCCGACATTTGACCTAGTTAGAGTGGGAATCAGGGGGAACCCTTTTAAGGGTTTATTACCCACATAATTACCAACTTATAACTACTTTCAATTCGACTAATCACTGGACCATTAGTGATTAATCGCTAAGTCAACCGTTAATTACGACGGTTTGACTTTTAAGCTAAAACTAAGCAAAAACTTAACTAAGAAAGGTTAAGCATACTTACTGAAGTCCTATGCACGATTAGTGATCACTTGAGTCTGCTTTGGAGCTCCAGAAATGATCAGAAATGCTGAAGGAAGGTGTGAAGAAATGGTTGCAACTTTGGTCCTTTATATAGTGCTCAAGAACTCATGGATCATTGACACACAAGTCTAACCATGGCCTTGGATCACTTCCAGATGTCCCTAAGTGTCTAGGGGTTTCTTAGGGGTCGTGCAAGATGAGGAAAATCGGATTAAAGTCGGTTATAAGGGCTATAGCAGACAAGAACCCAAAGAATTCGGATCAGATGACCCCTCGCGGCACGCGTAGACCCCCCCAGGGTCTTCGCGTGGCGCGACGCCCCTTCTGAATCAAATCCAAATTTTTGATTTTTATGTTTCGGTCCTTGGCTCTTGGAAACTTTGCTACGACTTTATTTCTTGCACTTTGAACCCTCTAAATTGACTTATAAGGGCTTCAAGACATATACCCACTTTGTTAAGTCCTCGGTTAACTTTATTGTTACCCGAAAAGTCATAACTTTCAACGTTGACGCTTTAACCCCTTGTATACGAATTTGATCATAACTTTCTCATACAATAACGAAACTTTATGAAATTTATATCGTCCATTCTAGTGAGCATAATTAACCATTACAAAGCTTCGGGTTTGTCAAAAGGTCACTCAGAGGTATAACTTAAACATGTTGACACATTTAACCCCTGTAGTTTGTAATCTCTCACTTTCTTTCATATTTAGCTTCGTATGATCCATGATTTATTCGTTTGAAGGTATGAGCATCATGTAGGGTTAATGTAAAATATATTTATTCACTGTTGACATTTAGAACCCGTATATTCACATACTTTCCATGATTGTCAACTTTAGTCCTTCAAGAATATTCTTTCACACGTTCAAACTTATGACACGTGTCAACATATTATAGGACGTGAATTTTCGAGGTTTTACATATGCTATGTAAACTATTAGTGTCTATATGCTCATTAACTTCGTACAAGCCCACCTTAACAATTATAGCGCTATAGGAGTAATGCACGGCCCCTTTTGTATTCGAGGGTATTGTTAAGTTAAACTATTCTACCACCCCGCTATACTCTTGGGATTAGGCTATTTTAACGCATTGTATTCTAGGGTTTGAACATATAGTGACACTAGCCCAACGTATTAGTAACTTGCATCATGTCATTTACATTGGATATGAACGCATTAAACAATTTTATTCTATGTATCAAACTTGTATACTCGCCAACTTTTTGTTGATTTTATTTTAATACATGTTGCAGGTTGATAGTCAAGATTATGAAGGAATCAAGTTAGGATGGACTAGATACCCATTCTAAAAATAAATCATGTTTGTTGCAATTTGTCTTATTTGAAACAATGTATTTGAATTTAGTCATTTATGAAATTTGATTTAAATTATATTGTCACAATAGTGTTATGATGCATTTGAGCAATTTGTTCGTCTCATCCCGATGTTTCCACCATCGGTTGGGGTGTGACACTATACGGGCCGTATAATGTTATACGGCCAGTATACATCTAGAGATTTGAAAATAAGATTATATAAGTGTGTAAATAGTGGAGGCCTATTTGATGGAGTGGTGCTAATTATAAGGTATTTATTAATTAATGAGCGATTCAAGTTGTTCTTTCTATCTGCTTACTTTTGACATGTTACCCAACCCCTCGATCCACCCATTTTTGGCACCTTTAATTCAATGTTAAGTATTTGAATGTCTTATATATTCTAGGAATAAATTGGTTATTATGCTATATATTAAATTATATTCATAGGTGCGGTACTCATTATTTTCTTCTTTTTCTTTTAATTACAAGATTGCCATCAACTCGCATACTTAACTTTTCTTTCTTCATGGCATTTTTGTAATTAACTCATCTTTGAGTGGCATTTTAACTAAATTTATTAAATGTCCCCTCAACTTTTATTAATTTTTTTAAAACAACTTACATTCCGACCCCTTGAATTTTAACTAAATTTCTTAAGTTTCCCCTGAACATTAATAAAGTTATTATTACCCCTTTTACATATAGTGCTACAATATTTTTTTAATTTTCAAATTAATCTCTTACATTTTAAATAATGTAGGCCTTTAATGCAATAGTTTTATTTTCCTCTTATAACTTCCATTCGTTATTTTTTTACAACTTAATTCGCAATAAAATATTTTTAGAAAACATACCAATCCGGTACCACCGGAAAAATTTATATACTTACTTTTACGTTATCTAGAATTGATGTTTTGAACAGTTATTTTCAATTAGAACAAGTTGATTTTGAAAAGTGTAATGTAATATAACTGCTTTAAAAACTGAATTCTACTGTTTGGTTCGCACGTGGATTTTTCGCCGCAATGCGCGGTGGGGAATCCTAGTTTTAACAAGGATGAAATCTTACATCTGCATCAATGAATCGTGCCACAAACATATGTGCACGGCATATGTTATCCAACGGATCAAATCCCATGTATCCGTCATTATAGTATACCTATACCTTGATTAGTTTCCTTCTGAGTGAAATTTTGACATTTTTCATTTTAGTTTCTTGTTATCTTTGTCCAAAGTGCTAGTGGATTATGAAGACTACAAACCATCATCAAAAGAACGTTTATTTGTTGTATTATGCTCAACTTTAAGTCATGCACCATTACTTTCTCAGAAATCAACATACAACGCACAAATGAAACGGCATCATGAAATGAAACGGCATAACCCATCTGAAAATAGTAATCACACGAGTATGGCCCATATATACAACCCCTATATAGAGGTGTATAATAAAGTTGGTTTGTGCCGGGTGAACCGTTGTGGCTCAAACTGGTATGGGCTTGACTCAACCCAACAATATGACATATGTTTGGGATTTCTGTGTTGGGAACCAGTTCCAACCCAAACCGATTTGAGTTTGCTCCAAAAAAACCCAATTTAACACTCCAAACCAGTTTTGAACCCAATCTGAATGATTTGAGTGGGTTGAGTTTTTTAACCCTAAAATCGCTTTACAATCTGAACTGGTTTGGCCAAACCAGTTTAGCCCCTATAAAAAAATTGGTCCGGTTTAGGCCGAAACCGGAATTTGTACATCCCGTAGCTTTTTGTACGTTAGATAAAAGATGACTCATTACAGTTCATGGTGACATGTTTTTTTATATAGTTTTAAAAGGAAAAAAGGAAAATTAGGTTAAATTGCACAATTTATTGAAATTTGAGAAAAAGAGAATATTTGAAATTAATGAAAGTAGTACCAACTTAAATGAAGGTTTTGTGGACTGGAACCTTCTAAAATAGACTTTATTAGAAAGTAGTCTCAAATTGAAATAATCGCTATTTTTTTAATAATTTTTAGTTTAACATGTAATCTAGTTTTTCTTCAAAAACACATATTATTTAACCTTTTAAAAAATCTATATACAAAGTTTATTTCATCTTATATGTCTACCATATAAATTTTATCTACAAACGTATCTTATCTGAAATAAAATGGTTGTCTCATTACATGGTATGCTACGGGACAAAAGAGGGGCCGGTGTCACCAAAATGAAAAATGCAATTAATTTTTGTTTAAAAGAAGACCCAATTGCTGGACCACATTATTATTGTCAACATATTCAATTCCATCTATTTTAACAACTGTTTTAGGGGCTGTTTGGTAGCCTCTTAATGACCATTCAGATGCTACCTCTTAATGGTTTAAAACCTCTGAATGAATAAGAGGTAATCTCAAGTCTGAATGGTTAAGATGTAACCTCTGAATGGTAAATCATCACATGTCACATTCTTCTACCTTCTCATTGGTAAAATTCTTAATAGTTCCATTAAGAGGCTACCATTAAGAGGTAGCCTCTTAATGACCATTCAGAGGCTACCAAACAGCCCCTTAGTCGATATTTTTGGGTGTCAGAAAGAGATGGATCTTCGTGTCATATCAAACGAAGACTTTTGAGCTTGTAAGAGATGGAACCCGTTCGTCCACTTCACGTTGCTTCGCCTGTACCCTTTGGATTGTGACCTCGGTGTATGCTTTGAACGAGTTTAGCATTAGCATTTGTTGCATGGATTGCATTTGGTTCATTTGAGCGAAGGCGTTGGGGATTTGTTGGAAACCCGAGAAAGAAAATTGCGATGTCGACCAACTCGGATCCATTGTTGGATAGTAGCCGGGTACCGATAAAACGTTTGGATTTGTGTTCGGGTTTGGGTTTGGGTTTGGGTTTGTGTTCGTGTTTGGGTTCGGGTTCGGGTTGTTTGGATTGTATGGATTGTATGGATCCATGGCAAAATTTATAAAAAAGATTGAAGATTTTTATAAAGTTGAGAGAGAGTTTGGGTTGGAATGGTTAAAAATTTTTGTGAAAGATGTGTATTTAAAGATAAAATAATTAATGATTTTTTTTTTAAAATAGCCATTAGAGAGGCATTTAATTCAATTTTTTAATAAAAAACTAGTCGTTAAACGGCATATTTTTGAATTGTGGAGGCACGACAAGAACGTCTTGGGGAAGACGGTGAGGACGGGGACGGACCTAGGGGCTGTGTGATGAGGCGTCGCTGGCCCTAGGCAGCTCCCCACACCGATTAATCTAAAAGTGTATGAAATATATCTAATTAGGGTGATGTTATCCTACAAAGGGTGTTTAATCTAAGAAGTGTATGAAGTGTTTTACACCTTTAGATCTAATTTTAATGGCTGAGATCAAAATGACAAAAATGTAAATTATGTTTTAATTTTTTATAACTAATTTGAGTTGAGACAGGTATAAGTGTCTATAAACACCATTTAAAATTAAGAAACCGTTTTCGAACCAGTACCTGTTATCATCAAGTACAAAATAAGGGATTCTCTCCTACTCCACCGTTCTCCTCCACCATTGTTGTTGTTGTTAGGGAGACTCAAAAAACGCTCTACGTGATCCGTGCTAATTCTCAGCCACAACCGTCATCAATTTAGTTTGTTCATTATTGCACCTAAGAATACTAAAAGAAGACACGGTTGAAGTTCTTGTTGACGGCACCGGTGCTACTGACTTTGTATTATAGAAAATTGTAATTTTATATTTATTATTATTCTTTGTATATTATATTGTACTAAATTATTTACTACGAATAACAAGAAGTATTATTATCACTGTTTTATTATTTATTTAATATCTTAAATTTAGATACTATATAGTGAAAAATTAGTTAAAATGTTTTGATATCAGTTGGTAAATTTGACCGTTTATTTTTTTAAACGGCAAATTTGATAAATATGGAAAACCCCCTTGTGAGAATCGAACTCAGGACCTATTGGTATCAAAGTCTTATCACACCCCAAGATGCCACTGGGCTATAAAGCCGTGGACGACCGTTTACTTTTCATTCATATCTTAAAGTTAGAAATGGTCATGATCCTTTTTGGTATGCATTGAATTTTGTTTTTAAATTTATACATTAGTTGTCACAAGGCTAATAACTTGCAGGCCCACAAGCCTGTAACAAGGCAAAAGAAGGTCGCCCTGATGTGACCTGAAGACGTGTAGATGAGGGAGCCTCAAAGAAGGAAGAGGGTCATTATTGAATGTGACTAGAAGATGTGTAGACCAGGGAGCCTTGGAGAAGGAAGAAGGTGATGATTTATGGAGTGGTGTAATTTCAACCCATTTATTATTAATTTCAAATACATTTTTTTTAATGGCTAACGTTGCACACCATGGGGATTGAACCCCTGACCTCTCCTATCCTAAGCTCTATCTAAACTCACCAACACCACTACCAACACCACTGGGCTATTCCCAAGTGGATAATTTCAAATACATAAGAATAGGATTAAATTTGGTTATTTTAACAATAATGAAGTCTTACATCTGCATCAATGTGGTATGTTAATTATTACCAGCCTTTTATGTTTTTTAAGTGTGTTAGTACACAAATGACTTTTGTTAGTGCAATATATATGTATCCATAAATATATGGAGTATTCGTAGTGTCACATAGCGAATTTAAGTGACAGAAACAGAAAACTTCAGTTATTTTTTAATAATTTTTAGTTTAACATGTAATTTAGTTTTTCTTCAAAAACACATATTATTTAACCTTTAAAAAATCTATATACAAAGTTTATTTCATCTTATATGTCTTCCATATAAATTTTATCTACAAACGTATCTTATCTGAAATAAAATGATTGTCTCATTACATGGTATGCTACGGGACAAAAGAGGGGCCGGTGTCACGAAAATGAAAAATGCAATTAATATGTTTAAAAGAAGACACAATTAGCTGGACCACATTAGTCTTGTCAACATTCAATTCCATCTATTTTTACAACTGTTTTAGTCGATATTTTTGGGTGTCAGTTCCAACCCAAACCGATTTGAGTTTGCTCCAAAAAACCCAATTTAACACTCCAAACCAGTTTTGAACCCAATCTGAATGATTTGAGTGTGTTGAGTTTTTTAACCCTAAAATCGCTTTACAATCTGAACTGGTTTGGCCAAACCAGTTTAGCCCCTATAAAAAAATTGGTTCGGTTTAGGCCGAAACCGGTAATTGTACATCCCGTAGCTTTTTGTACGTTAGATAAAAGATGACTCATTACAATTCATGGTGACATGTTTTTTATATAGTTTTAAAAGGAAAAAAAGGAAAAGGGGTGTGATAAATACACCCAAAGATATGGATTAATATACCAATTAGTCAAACTTGGTAATGATTATGTACTTTAATACATTATTTTATTATGGGAAATTGGATTTAAATAATCCGAACTTTCACCTGTTGGCCAATAACACTCCGAACTTTCAGTTTGGCCAGCAGCACTCTCAACTTTCATCATATTTTCCCAAAACACTCCCAAACTAACATATCACTAACCAAGTTAGTTTTTAAGTTTTATTTATTACACAAACAGTCCCTGTAGTTATAATTTACTAGTTTTAAGTTTTATTTATTACACAAACAGTCCCTGTAGTTATAAAAAAAATCATAAAAATAAAAAAAAATCTAAAAATTCAAAAAAATTCAAAAAAATTCAAAAAAATCATAAAAATTCTAAAAAAATCAAAAAAATTCTAAAAAAATAAAAAAAATCTAAAAAAATAAAAAAAATCATAAAAAATCATAAAAATTCTAAAAAATATCAAAAAAATTCTAAAAAAATCATAAAAAACCGTTTCGACCCATACCGTTTCGACGCGAACTGTTTCGACGCGTACCGTTTCGACCCGAACCGTTTCGACCCGGACCGTTTCGAACCGGACCGTTTCGACCCGGACCGTTTCGAACCGTACCGTTTCGACCCGGACCGTTTCGACGCGTACCGTTAAAACGGTACGGGTCGAAAACGGTACGGGTCGAAACGGTACGCGTCGAAACGGTTCGCGTCGAAACGGTACGGGTCGAAAACGGTACGGGTCGAAACGGTACTCGTCGAAACAGTTCGCGTCGAAACGGTACGGGTCGAAACGGTTTTTTATGATTTTTTTAGAATTTTTTTGATATTTTTTAGAATTTTTATGATTTTTTATGATTTTTTTTTATTTTTTTAGATTTTTTTTTTTTTTTTTTTAGAATTTTTTTTGATTTTTTTTGAATTTTTATGATTTTTTTGAATTTTTTTGAATTTTTAGATTTTTTTTTTATTTTTATGATTTTTTTTATAACTACAGGGACTGTTTGTGTAATAAATAAAACTTAAAACTAGTAAATTATAACTACAGGGACTGTTTGTGTAATAAATAAAACTTAAAAACTAACTTGGTTAGTGATATGTTAGTTTGGGAGTGTTTTGGGAAAATATGATGAAAGTTGAGAGTGCTGCTTGCCAAATTGAAAGTTCGGAGTGTTATTGGCCAACAGGTGAAAGTTCGGATTATTTAAATCCAATTTCCCTTTTATTATAAAAGTCAAAAGTAATAATTATGTTTTTTATGTTATTTTATTTTATAATACTTTTGTTATTTTTTTTATATTTTGTTATACTATTATTAGTATTAATATCAATAGTAATAAATAAATAATTAAGACACTTTATTATAAACACGAAAGTGAAAAACTTCATCTTTCATGACGATAAAGTTGTATATAATTCTAGACGTCACCTATAAATTAAAACAATTATGATCTCGTTATACATATTTATTATTTTTGGTTTTCAACGAATACACATTAGATTATCTTAATTTATGGAATTAGCCTAACCAATGCTTTTGTTTACATTTCTGTACACGAATTTCATAACTTTAATTTTTTATTATGTGGACAACTTTTTAATAATTAAACCATTACAAATTATTATTATTTTTTATTTTATAATACACAATAAAATTTCCCGCTAACCTGAAAGCAAAATTTCCACTAGTATCATTTATTATGTGTTGTTTTATAAATACGACATCTTATTAAATATAAATCATATTAAATAAAAAACAGATCATATTAAAGTTATTATGGAAACTTGAAATAAACTAGTTGACTTGTGGGTAAAAGTAAAAAAAAAAGGTTGACTTTAGGGTGTATTTAACAGTACTCAAAGGAAAATTAGGTTAAATTGCACAATTTATTGAAATTGAGAAAAAGAGAATATTTGAAATTAATAAAAGTAGTACTAACTTAAATGAAGGTTTTGTGGACCGGAACCTCCTAAAATAGACTTTATTAGAAAGTAGTCTCAAATTGAAATAATCGCAATTTTTTTAATAATTTTAGTTTAACATGTAATCTAGTTTTTCTTCAAAAACACATATTATTTAACCTTTTAAAAAATCTATACACAAAGTTTATTTCATTTGATATGTCTACCATATAAATTTTATCTACAAACGTATCTTATCTGATATAAAATGGTTGTCTCATTACATGGTATGTTACGGGACAAAAGAGGGGCCGGTGTCACGAAAATGAAAAATGCAATTAATCTATATATAATCTAAAATTTAGTTACATGTTCTATTTTAAAATCAACATTTATGATGTTTTAAATGCAGTACTTAAAATAATATTGATTAAAATAATATATTATAAAATCATAAGTCCGCCTTTAACATCAATTCCACCTTTAACCTTACTTTAATTGAAGACCCCTGAACTACTATGTCGACATTATGAAATTGATGAGCAGTTACCACCATTTGAATGGAAATATTGATGAGCACGTTTAATTCATGACCTTTCATCTTTCCTCTCAAGAAGAAATCCTATTTTTTCTACACTTTTCTTCCATAACTACCTCTGCTCTCTTTTATGAGCCTCTTAAATATATTTGTGTCTTTCAAGTTGTAATTGCCTATTAATAAGAAGGGGCCAGAAATAAACAAAAATTTTCAGCTAATCTTTCATCCTTTCTCCCAAATTTGCCCCCAACTCAATGTCAGTCGCCAATTGATTGATGATGAAACCGTCGGAGTATATGTATAATTAATTAGGTTTCACGCTTGAAATTCATTCTTGCACATCGAAATCTTCAGTAAATTGAAGACAGCCATTAATGTTTGAAACCGTCAAGCAATTATAGATATCATCAGTTAGGGGAATTTCTATTCAGAATATTCAATCTATGCGTCTCAGCAGGAGAGACGAATTTCTAGGTTATTCCCAGGCTTAATTTTTACCTAATTTGTTGTCGTTTTTGTTCTAATTTCAGGGTGAAATCTTAAGATTCGTATGTTTACACATCTGTTGGGTATTTCGATCGCTAGGGAAGGATGTTTGAGAGGGAAGAAAGAAAGGATGTGGATATATCATTTACCAGGTGATGGGTTTGATATATATATATGTATATATTTTACAGTTTTGATATTTTTGTTGTGTATGATGTTAGGGTTATGTTTTTTGGCTAAGATCAAGTGTGATTATTGATGATTAAATCCATGCGACTACTCGAGCTTGGTTTTCTGGCGACTGTACAGCAATAAAAGGACGACAACTGTGTCGGTATTGGACAGTTTCATGTCGGTATTTACTCTCAATGTTGTTGATCATAGTATGTTCATCTCCATCTTTGTTCTCGCATTCGAATTATGCGTCGTGCCATCGTTTTAGGTTAGTTTTGTTTGTTGAACTCCAATTTATGTTGTACGGTTGGAAGTTTGGAACTTAGTTAGGAGTTGTAGTTAAAAATTAAGAGCTCTTAACTGGTTCAATAGTTTTGGATTCCAATTTAGAAATAGTATTTGGGAATTTCATCTCAGACTAAACCAGGTCTATTATGTGATCTAATTACAATATAAGAGGGGAAGGGGCACCCTCGGCTAGCGGTGCTCGGCTTCGAAGCCACATGCGAAACACTGCCGCCACCCCCTTGGGTAGGCGAGCGGCTAGGGGAGCTCCACTACTGCTTGCCGAAGGTGATGTGGGCAAGGAACTGCGAAAGGACTGGTTCTCTAGGATTGTAAGTTCATTTTTGTTTGATTTGTGTTTAATTATGGATGCTGACATTGAACTGATCTGTGGAAAACATACTTTTTTATATCTAATTTAACCGCCTACTTTACTTTTTTTACCGTCTTAAAGGCTTGGAACCGCCTACTTTACTTTTTTTATCGTCTTGAAGGCTTGGTTCAGAAAAGCACAGCAGCAAAGCAGTAAGCTCCATTGACATGAGAGTATGAAATTTCTAATTTTCTAAGTTCTACGCCTAAAAAACTTCATTTCTTATTCCAGTTTCATAACTTTTAATTGTCTAAAACACACATATGTCTTTTCTCTAAAACGTACCATCTTTAAATGCAGGGACATCCTAAAATGTTTGACCCTTGCGTATGGTCAAATGATACTCAAGAGTGGTTTTTTTCATGCAGACCCCCACCCGGGAAAATTCTCATCTATAAACACTCAGAGGTACTTAAAAAACAAAACATAATTAATACATGTTTACGTGTTTTATATTACATTTTTCACTAGGCTGAATATTTGCTTAGGTGACGTTGCTTGACTATGGTCAAGTCAAACAACTTCCTAACCCCTTGAGGCTCGGTTATGCTAATTTGGTTCTTGCTATCGCCGATAATGATCAAATTAGGGCATCCGAGGGCCTTAGGTAAGCATGCATAAAAACTATCATATCTGTATTAGCCATTTATAAATAAAACAGTTTTTTTTGTTATTGTACATTGATAATAATGCAGGGAGCTCGGGATTGATACCTTGAGTCTGTGTGAGGATGAACGAACAGAATTGTTTAAGTTAGCACAAGTTATGTTTGTTTAAGTTGGCACAAGTTATGTTTGACACAAAGCTGCCACCTGGCGTCACGGTATTGCAGCCTTTTGCAGAGGATTCTTCGATAAAGAAAATTGATGTTCAGGTCCATGTTTGTTTGTTAAATTATTGAAATTATTGTTGTCTCAGATTTTAAGAAAGTACTAGAATATTAGATTAGTTTATCTTTTTGATCCTTTGACCAGTTTCTATTTTGTCTAAAAAATTTTATTTGACCAGTTAGAGATAAGCAATAACCCAAATTAACACGTTCCTAAATCATAACTTAACTATCTGTTGATTAGGCGTTCCCAGAGGAATTGTTTTCGGTTCTACGCACGGTGCACTTTTTAAGAGGGCTTAGTGTCGGTCTTGGGGTCAACTACTCGTGTGCTGAGGAATGGCGACCTCTTGCCGAGGAAGCTTTATATTTTTCAGGCAGGCTAAAAGGTAAGTCTAGCAACCAAATAAATGCAATTAAAGTTCAGACAGTATATGTGTAGTCAAAGACCCCAATCACCCAATGCTCACGTGGTAGTAATTACCTTTGTGTATTGTACATGTAGAGGTTGAAATTTCATTCCATTTACTTATGATCTGGGTGTGTTTTATCGCTAAAGGGTCAAATCTTTCATATATACATGTAACTTAAGATTATTTTTTTATCGTTAAGGTTTGAATTATGTTCTCTCCCCGTATTGTCAACTCCGCTGCAACGCTCGGGTTCCCCACTATAAAATAAGATATATGTTCAAAACGACAAAACCTTGAATTCATGTTTGAGTAACATATATTTGGTCACAATATACAGAACTGGATTGCAGACCTATTCTTGAAGCAACTTGACTTTGATTACCCTGGTTGCACAGACGGCAAGGTGCATGTGGCATAATTTTGCGTATCGTGTTTGTACCTGTGATATCGTTATCTAATCTTTGGTTCCATCGCTTCAGGTGCATCATGGATTTTTTAATGCTTACAATAATACAATTATGCGTTCGGGAATTCTTGATAGTGTCAGTAGAGCAAAAGAGGCATATGGAGATCTCAAAATTATGGTGACTAGGCATTCAATGGGAAGTGCTATGGCGGCTTTTTGTAGATTGGATCTTGCAGTAACTATGATAATTCCATCTCTTAATATTTATCTTTTGGATCAAATTAACCGATTGTTTACCTTTCTACAGCTTATTTATGGATCAAAGAACGTCCATGATGTATGTAAAATGCAACATATAAATTACATCAAATGAGGCATAAAACTAACCCTTTTTAAGTACTAATATTGGAAAAAGAGTGTTTTTGTCTTCCTTTTGTATTTTCAGGATTAAATGAGCTCAAAAACGCAAAAGAAGCAAAAAGACAGCTAAATCCAACATAAATACAAGAAAAGGAATATTAGTGGACTGCCCGACCCCTCAACGGCACCTTCCAAAGCAAAGTAGAGAAATCAGAAGACTGAACACGCCCCGTGCTCAGCCAGCACGGGGCCGTGCCCAAGAAGCAGCAGAAAAGACAAACCTATAGAAGCTTCTATTGCCCACCACGGGCCGTGCTCAGCGGACACGGGGGCGTGTCGAAAGTACAGCAGGCGCATTTATTGTAATTGCGAATTACAATTAATGAGGAGAGAGATTGTCAGACGGACACGGGGCCGTGCCCAGCGGACACGGGGCCGTGCCCAGCTCTCTGTTCAGCCTATAAATAGGAGTGCTTGGATTCATTTCATCTCATCCCTTGGCACACCACCTCTCTCACACTTCATCCACCACCCACCACCATCACAACACCATCATCCACCACCATCATCCATTGTCCATCGTAGAGTGTGTGAGTCGTCTCGGGATCCAAGATTGATCGTAAGAGTTCTTGACAATCAAGGCCATGTTTGCCTAAGTCTCTTACATCACTTGGTGAAGACAAAGTGTCTAGTATAATACTTTTTATTTCTAATCTTTTGCACTTTTTATTTGGTTTTGTATTAATGACTTTAATAACTAGTTACTTATGTTGAAGGTGATCTTTCCTTATCGTTTGTCCGTGGTGTCTTGGCATTATTTTACTGTCTATATAAAATAAAGGATTTTCACCATTCATATCTCCACGGTCTATATGGAGATATGTTGGCTACCTGGTCGGGGGTTAAGGGAACGGTTTGGTAAAGGTCTTGCCATTGTTCAGCGTTTAGAGGTCCTGCAATGGACCTGGGTCAATTTTAGTAGGACCTCCTTCAATACTTCACGGTATTGGATGGCGGGGGTCCAAACTCTTTGATCCCCTCATAAGTTAACTACTATTAATACTATAACCCGGCTATTTAGGACTGTATCCCTGCTGACTCAGACTACTTAGCCGAGGGTAACGTCACCGCCAAAAGCGGGGCCTACCACAATACTGCATTAATAACTTAATTCATTATCTTCCAATAATCCACCCTTTTAGGATTGTATCCCTGCTGACTCAAACTACTGGGGTGAGGGTAACGTCACCTTCAAAAGAGGGGCCTACTACAATAACTAAGATAATCTCTTAATTATGTGCAAAAGTGCGGAAATAATCAAAGGTTATACTAGATACGAGTCGGAACCAAGTGATTCATCTTGTCTATCTGTTTTTCTTTTATTTTTATTTTCAGCATTTTAGTTAGTTTTTAATTTCCTTAGTTTAAAACATTTTTCTAAACTTTTATTTTGGTTAGACGTTGAGGATAAACCGGTACTAAAAGCTCTTGTGTCCTTGGACGACCTCGGTATCTTACCAACGCTATACTACACTCAACGATGGGTGCACTTGCCCATATGTGTGTTTAGTGTTAGTGAAATATCGTGTTTTATAAATTTAAAACTTGGCTAAAATAAGTGTTAAAAAGGGCTTAAAATATACACCTAAAATAAGTAACACTTCGCACGCATCAAGTTTTTGGCGCCGCTGCCGGGGACACAAGGATTTTAGGAAAGCTTAAAATCGACGGCCTAATCAGTTTTTCAAAACCTTTTCAAAACGGGCCCACATTTTTCTGCATTTTAGTTTAGTTTTGCATTTACAGTAGGTTGAACACGGGTCGTGCTCGCTGAACACGGGGCCGTGCTGCATATTTTTCATAAAACACCCAGTAACAGTAGCTTGAACACGGGCCGTGCTCACTGAACACGCCCCGTGTTCAACGAAATCAGTAACTTTAATTAAAACGCCCAGATACAGATCCTGAACACGGGGCCGTGCTCACTGAACACGGGGCCGTGTCCAGCCTCTGTTTCCGTTTTTCTTTTTGTTTTCTGATCTCGAGACTCGGTTGTGGTCTGTTGAGTGATTCTTATGGATCAATACTCAGGAGGTTACAACTACACCTATGAGGAGGATGATTATAGGGGTAATTATTGCACTAATTTTCGTAATGCACGCTCGGTTCAAAATAATCGCTCATATCAAAATAATTGCACTAATTCTAAGAAATTGTATGATTAATCGTCTAAACTCTTTAATTTGTATGCAAGTATCCAACTTGATAACCTTTGGGGAAATTGTATGATATTATAGTTAAATATCATTTCAACATCTTACCACGAACAAACAATAGCTATTATGCATGCCGTGCATCGCACGAGCTTTCTCCCTAGTATGTTTAAAAGAAGACACAATTAGCTGGACCACATTATTATTGTCAACATTCAATTCCATCTATTTTAACAACTGTTTTAGTTGATATTTTTAGGTGTCAGAAAGAGATGGATCTTCGTGTCATATCAAACAAAGATTTTTGAGTTGTAAGATGGATGTTTTTTTTTTGAAAGGTAAACTTCATTAACAAGAACGCCGACCCAAGCCGGGCCGTTAAACAACAACACACAACTACATTACATATTTACAAAGGAGCACCACTTCTTCCATTCAATCCCTTTATGCTTCGATCTATTGGAAAACCAAAGAAAACCCAAAGCCTTAATTTCGCTAAAAACACTTTCTACTCTAACCGGAATACTAGAAAATTTTGTGTTATTCCTGGCACGCCATAAACTCCAGCAAGCGATCATAATAATACCTTGAATGGCATCCTTCTTCTTCTCCGAAATTCTGAGATCTTTGTGAAAGGAAAGGAGGTCTTTCAGAGAAAAGCAAAAATATTAAGAATTTTGCACCAAGAGCTGATTCCGAACCATACATTCGAAGCGACATAGCAAGCGATAAACAAGTGATCGGCTGTTTCCTCTTCCGAGTTACACAGGGTGCACAAAGAGTCTCCAATACCAACATTCCTTTTCTTTAAAGCTTAAGCCGTAGGGACTCTATCCATCTCCATCCTTAAAGCGTGAATATTGACCTTGGCCGGGATCCATTTGCACCAATCCAATACAAAACTATTATCCTGCACAACTTCCTCTTTCAACAGGTTCTTTACCGCCTTCACATAGAACAAGCCCGCCGAGTCTGAGCTCCAATTCCATCGATCCGATTCAGCCGAGAACTAAACATTGTTTAACGAAGATAACAACAACTCGAAACTGGACTGCAAACCTGCTTCGGATAAGTCCGATTTCCAGCACCAGTTATAAAACGCCTCGCTGCCATGCTTCTTGATCCTCTCGGCCACCGTGCATTTTTTATCGGCTTCCAATCTAAAAAGATCTGGGTAAGTAGTCTTGAGAGGTTCGTTGGAAAGCCAAGAATCGAGCCAAAAAGCAATGTCTTCTCCGTTACCGACCGACCTTTCAAATAATTCCTGAGAGGACGACCGCCCGCCTTAGTGTTGATGAAATTTTTAGAAATGTTACTCCATACTCCGTTGAGCGATTTTTTGAATGGAATACACTCCCATCCCACCCTACTTGAATGGAGTGCGTCGATTACTTTCTTCCAAAGGTTGCCTTTTTCCGTCTTATATCTCCATCCCCACTTAGATAAAAGGGACGTGTTCACAATATGTAATTTGTTTAAACCCAAACCTCTGTTTTTTTATGACGAGAAACCATCTCCCATGCGACCTAATGCATTTTTCTTTCTTTCGAGGAGCCTCCCCACAAGAACTCTTTTTTATCATGGGTTCAAGATCATTAATAACTTTTTTAGGGGCTTTGTAGAGTGAAAAGTAGTAAGACGGCAAACTTTCTAAAACCGATTTGATTAACACCACCCTTCCCCCAATAGAAAAGAGATGAGACTTCCACTTAGCTAGCCGAGCACGAAAAATCTCGATAACCGGATGCCAATTGGAGACACGATTCGTGTTTGCTCCTACTTTAAGACCAAGATACTTGAAGGTGGGGAGGGGGGAATCCGACTTGCATCCTATCACATTGGCCATTTCCCCTATCTCCACCAATCCCACACCAATACCAAAGAGATTCGACTTCTCGATGTTGATTTTAAGGCCCGGGCATAAATGAAAGCAGCGATGTATTCTCACTATATTCACCACTTCATTTCTAGACCAATCTCCCATCATGATATTAACAAAGACTTTTGAGCTTGTAAGATGGATGTTATGTAGAATAATGTCTCAAGAGACACGTATCTTGTACATGTCGTTGTCATCATCATCATACTCAGTAAATGCCACCAATAGCAAAGCAAAGCAAAGGAAGGGTTTGAGAAGGATAAGATGTAGACAGCCTTACCTCTATCCCGTAGGAATAGAGATGCTGCTTCCAGTGAGATCCCTAGCTCGATAGTAATTTTCCATCAAGACTTGGACATAAGGAACATAACATTCAGCATTCGGGACAAAGACCGATTAGTGCATGTATCCTTTTGTCTTTCACCTATCAACGTCACCACATGATGTACATGTCATGATAACAAAATTTAATTGTTTGCTTGAAATTATAAAAAATAGGTTTATGACGTCGCCGCGTTGCGGCGAACTTATTTTGTTATTTAGTCTGTGTTTACATGTGTTTTAAAATAATTACGAACGCGTTGCGCACGAAACCACTGTCAAGAATAAAAAAATGTAGAAAAAAACACGAAAAGAAAATCAACCAAAAAGTTGTATGGTAATGATGTTGTTCGTATGAAACCCGTGGTCAGAGATGAGCAAATGGTACTGGGTACCGGTACCGAATTTCCTGAACTGAAAGATCTTAAGTACCAATTCAGTACCGACTTTTGCCGTTACCAGTACCGGTTCACTACCAGTTTTTACCTTCATATACCGGTACCGTAACCGGTATCTTCGGTATCAGTACCGATTCAGTATCGGTTGGCACCGAGCTCATCCTACCCCTGAAACTAAAAAAGAAATCATTAAAAGTTGAAGAAAATTAACAAAAAAAGTTGTATGATACCATCGTTGTTCGTACAGTATCCGTGATTAGGGATGAGCAAATAGTACAAGGTAGCAGTCTCAAACTAAAAGATTTTCAATGTTAATTCGGTTCCGACTTTTGGCGTTTTTTGTACCAGGCTGATGCTGGTTTTTAACTTCATCTACCGATACGGAACAAGATCGTATGGGTATTTTTGATACTGATACCGGTTCGATACTGGTTGACACCAAGCTTCTCCCAACCCGTGATAAAAAAAATCATTAAAGTTAAGAAAAATATGAAAATGTATTCAATTTAACCAGTAACGATTCAATACCGGTTGAAACAAAGCCTACCTCAGCCCGTGATACTAAAAAGAAATCATTTAAGTTAAGAAAAAAAATATGAAAATCTATTAAACTTAAAAAGTAAATGAAATAATTATTATTATTATAACATTAGAATAATAATAAACTTAAAAAGTAAAGGAAATAATTATTAGAGTTAAATGCTATTTTAGTCTTTGTGGTTTGGGCTATTTTGTTAGTTTAGTCCAAAGGTTTCATTTTTCGCATGTGGGTCCAAAAAGGTTTCACTGTTGTCATTTTAGTCCACTGAGTTAACTTTATCCATTATTTATGTTAACGAGAATGGCGATTCGGTCATTTTATATAGCCGAATTGCCTTTCGGTCATTTTATCCACTAATTATATTTTAATTTTAATTTTAACTAGCTGTTTTTCATCTTCGCGCTTTGCGCGAGTGCAACAATAGGTTTCGGCGTCGGTTTTACAATGATTAAAATGCGAGTATGGCTTTTGTGTCGGTTTTACAATGAACTTAATAATATCCGTCGTCATCTGTATATATCTATATCTTTTTATCATTTCCACTTGTTGTCTAGTCCCAATGTCTAGTTCCATGTATTGCGTCTATTTTTTTTTTTTTTTTGAAAGGCTGATGAAATTTATCAACCCCAAACACTCAAGAATGCTACAACCATTCTTTCTATGCAGTGGTTAGCCAAGAACCATTCTTTCTATGCAGTGGCTAGCCAAGATATGATTACAAAAAAACACCCAATACTCCTCACTGTACAAAAATGGAAGTTAACCACACCTTAAGGCACCAAAACGATCCAGTGCTAATTCCAGGGTTAGATAACCCGCTACAGCATGGAATACTACGAAGAGACTTGTAACTTTGAAGCTATATTCAACATTTGATGGTCAGACTATGAAGATACATCATCACAACTGTTATGAGGTTGTTGTTGACCAACATGAGTTTCCAATTGTGATAATGGCTCAGACGAGCCAACTGCCAACGCCCATCATCACAGCCTCAACACACTTAAACATCAGTAACGAACCAAGCATTGAGGCAAAAAACAACTAAAAAACGTCTCTGATGAGCCACAAAGATATGAAGCACAGGCTTATCATCATTGACCGAACAACGAAAAGAAAACAAACAACCCAAATACAGATTAAACCATCAAACAAATAACAGAGACCAAATGAAAACGCCCCAAATAAAATTAGCTTGACATGGAACCACCGTTGGCGCTTCTGTTCTTGTACCACCGTCGCCGTCGCTTGTGTGACCGAACCGATGCTACAATAAGCTTCCCTGCCCTTTGTTTAGTGCACTCGCTGTATATCGGTGCGCCGCCGTGGCTCCCTCTCCTTTCATGCGCTCTCTCTCTCTTTAGTGTTCTTTATCTCTCTAATTTGTTTCCAGTTCCACTATTTATTGAGGAAAGCTTCTGGGTGAAGCTAATTTTTTTAGGCCACACGTGTACATCCATGTTACACGTGTATCTAGGGCTTACAACCCAAATCCAGCAAAACATTTAGCACTGTTCATTCCCATCACCAACTAACATATTTTAAATAAATTAAATTTTAATAATTTTAATTTTAACTAATAATTTAATTAATTTTAATATATAGAAGATATAGACAATTAGTTTATTCAAAAAAAAAAAGATATAGACAATTAGTTAATTCAACGAGTGATATAGTAATTTCTGCCCATTTATTAATTAATAAGGGGTTCAAATTGTTTTCTTTATTTTATTTATTTTGACCTGTTATTCAACTCCTCATCCCACCCACATTTGACACCTTTAATCCTATTGTTTTGAATTGAATGTCTTATTTTTTTATAAATAAAACTAGTGTTTTTCAATGACGCGCGTTGCGCGAAAGGCATTGGTGTTTTCGACCGACATCATTCTTCAAACGATTCGAGATAAACGATGCGTAACCAGCCATATCCGGCATCGTGGGGTGTATTAAAAAGGGAGCAATTGGACGATTGGATGCTGGGCTAGGTGTTTCTTGGAATGCCCACGGATTGTTCGGGTCAAAACCACGATTATGATGATTCATTTTTCGTATTGTGGTTGGATGAGAATTTTTTTTAAAAATAAGATAAAAATGATTATAGAAGAGGTGGAGTAGTTGTGGTAAAAAAATGAATTGAAGGGTGAGTATTTATAGTGAATAATTTTTTTTAAACATATAGCCGTTGGCCAACGGCTAGCCCAAACAGCT
This sequence comes from Helianthus tuberosus, assembly GCA_030545235.1. Classification (NCBI taxonomy): domain Eukaryota; kingdom Viridiplantae; phylum Streptophyta; class Magnoliopsida; order Asterales; family Asteraceae; genus Helianthus; species Helianthus tuberosus. The sequence continues at coordinate 193,103,495 of CM060412.1, read as the reverse complement.
ACTTGTCTTGGCCAATGAGATCCCGTCATGTCATACTGATAGCCCCGTCCAACGCCCGGGCTGAAACCCCCGCCCAAGGGGCCACGCCGAAACCCAAGCCCACCCGGGGTGGTGACTTGGGCGTTTGTACCCAACCCATGCCACAACCCCCGCCCCCGGGCTGAAACCCCCGCCCAAGGGGCCACACCGAAACCCAAGCCTACCCGGAATGATGACTTGGGCGTTTGTACCCAACCCACGCCACAACCCCCGCCCCATACCCGTTGGCCAACGGCTAGCCCAAACGGCTACTTGTCTTGGCCAATGAGATCCCGTCATGTCATCTTGATAGCCCCGTCCAACGCCCGGGCTGAAACCCCCGCCCAAGGGGCCACGCCGAAACCCAAGCCCACCTGGGGTGGTGACTTGGGCGTTTGTACCCAACCCACGCCACAACCCCCGCCCCCGGGCTGAAACCCCCGCCCAAGGGGCCACGCCGAAACCCAAGCCCACCCGGAGTGATGACTTGGGTGTTTGTACCCAACCCACGCCACAACCCCACCCCAGACCCCATATTCTAATATACCCTAAATATAATATAATAATATATAACCACTGTTGATTCCATTCTTCTTTTATCATATATGAATTAGTTATTTTAACAAGAGTAAACTGCAGTTTTACCCCCTGAGGTTTAGGCCAATTGGCACTCTTACCCCCTAACGAAATAATTGCAATTTTACCCCCCAACGTTCGCCGTTATGTCGCAAGATTACCCCCTGCCGTTAACTTCTGTTAAAAGTCAACATAATTAAGTAACGGTCAAAGGGTATATAGGTCATTTCCACTATACTTTTGTATCTTACACGTTACAACCCCTATACATTTGAGACTCCTAGCACTCTTACCCCCACCTTCCCACACCGCTCCTCCACATCTCCGTCGATCTTCATCTCCGGCGATCTTCTTCTCCGGCAATCTTCATCGCCGGAAGTTGCAGGTTCGTCGTAATCTTCTAAAACTAAAATTAATAATAAAAATAGATTTAATTTGGTAAACTAAGTTATCCAAAACTAGAAAAAGAATAGCAAGTTGTTTTCTGATTTATAATTCCAGCAAATAAAAGTATCTGAAAAACGTTTGCATCTTCAAGTGGGTCATCATCGTGCTCCCACTTGTTGCTCATTGTGGACTCTGCCATACCCGTTTTCCTATACTTTTGCTTTCTTTCTTCTCTCTCAAATCAACCAGGTATATCACCCTTCTCAATTTCACCTCTAATTTCCATTTTACATGTACAAATGTGCACAAGTTTGCTAATTTAAGCAAGCATCCGTGTATTTTGAACTAATTACTGTCGAATTGTTGGATTTCCTTGATGGGTTTTTGGATACTGGGATAACTGAAGGTGGGTTTGTATGGTTTCTTGAATTTGGTGAAGAAATTTATGTTTGGGTTAAAAAAAATGGAGACATTTATGGCATTGTTATGATATCTTTATTTAAAGTGGAATCCATAAGGGTATCAGTATGAAGAATCTGTTAAAAAAGCTGCACATGATGCCGAATAAAGCGTCGGATGACGGGTCTAAGGGTTCTCCAAAGGGGAATCAATGGTTGAGTGGGGGTGTGGAGCAGGAACAGAGTAAATCCCCATTGTCAAGTAGTGTTTCGGGATGTTTGTGATTCTATGTTTCTTGTGACTAAGCTAACAGCAGTGTTAATTCGTAGTAGCGATTAGTTAATAAAATGAGTAAACTGCATGCCCTCCCCTGCCTTGGTACTGGTTTCCATGGTGATTTAAAAGTTGCTGGGGTAATATTGCTTCTAAACTCAAAGTATAGGGGTAATAAGAAAGGGCATTTTAGTAATTTACGTGTGGGGGGTAATTATGCAACATAACAGGAATGTTGGGGGGTAAAATAAAAGGGTAAAATAGTCATTTCACCGCCAAGTCAACAGATCAGTTAACAAATTTGATGCCAGGGGGTAAACTTGCGACATAACAGCGAACGTTGGGGGTAAAATTGCAATTATTTCGTTAGGGGGGTAGGAGTGCCAATTGGCCTAAACCACAGGGGGTAAAATTGCAGTTTACTCTTTTAACAATGATGAAATAGACTCTACGCATCAATGACTCTTATTACACGAATATGTGCACTGCATATTTTATCCAACGAATCTAATCCAAGGTGTCGTCATTATAGTATATAATTTCCTTTACTTTGATTAGTTTTCTTCTAAGTTCAAATTTGACAACTTTCATTTCATTTTCTTGTTATCTTTGTCAAAAAGAGCTGGTGGATTACAAAGATGACTAGGATGATGAAGACTACAAACGAGAATCAAAAGAAAGTTTATTTGCCATATTATGCTCAACTTTAAGTCATGTATAACCTTCTAAGAAACCAACAATCAACGCATAAATGAAACCGTGTCAGCCCATCTGAAAATAGTAATCACACGAGTAAATTCCATGAAGAAAAATTTATTATGGGCCACTAGTGACCTATAGATATAAAAACCCCTATATATATGAGCCCAAAAAATTTGGTTTGGGATCGATGAACAGGTCGGACCCAACCTACTGGAAAAACTGGTTTGGGCACGACCGGTATCGGGTATAGGGTATAACCTAGACCTAACCTGCTGGAAAAACTGGTTTGGGCACGACCCAACTTGGCAGTTTTGCATAGGTTTGGGACTTTTGTGAATTAAGAATTGGAACCGGTTTGAGTTTGCTTAAAAACCGGTTTTAACACTACAAACTGGTTTTGAACCCATCCGAATGATTTGAATGGGTAGAGTTTTTCAACCCTGAAATTGAATCCGAACCGGTTTGTCCCATTTAAAAATTAACCAGTTTAGTTTGAGGGTCAATTTTCTATAGCGAAATTAAAAGACTGAATTTCAGTTATTTTTTTAATAATTTTTAGTTTAACATGTAATTTAGTTTTCTTCAAAAACACATGATATTTAATCTTTGAAAATCTATATCTAAAGTTTATTTCATCTTATTTGTCTACTATAAAAATTTTAGAGTTAATTGCCCAGATGGTCCATGTGGTTTCACGTTTAGACCCCACCTTTTGAAAATAGCAGGTATGCCCCCTATGGTTTGTCATTTTGTTACCCGGATAGTCCATGCGTAAATGTCAGTTAGTTTGGAAATAGCAGGTATGCTCCCTATGGTTTGTCATTTTCTTACTCGGATAGTCCCTAGAGTAAATGTCAGGGGACTATCCGAGTAACAAAATAACAAACCATAGGGAGCCTACCTGCTATTTTCAAAAGGTGTGGACTAAACGTGAAAAAACGTGAAACCACAGGGACCAACCGGGCAATTAACTCAAAATCTTATTAAAATGTGTCATATCAAAAATATTATAAGTGTCCATGATATTTCATTTTGAATATAAATCAATTAGTGGGTTACACCCGCACTTTGCTGCGGGGTGACCCAATTATTAATGGAAGTGTAGAAGCAATAGAAAAAATAACGTTAATGGCAGGAATTCGTTTGATATTGGTTCGGTTCATTAAGATAGCGACACATACCAAAAGATAAAAAAAAAAGTCATGATACGACCAAAAAATACCGAGACGTGTTTAAATCGACCGAAACAATAAAAACGAATATCAATTTCGGTACTGACGTTGTTCAGTCAGTATTAGACTGTTCGTTTTGTTACATGTACAACACCAGGTTCAATTGAAACTTAAAAGAGAAAAAGAAAAGAAAAAGGAAAGATGAAAAAGAATTCGTAAAAGACAAAAATCACAAAAGAACAACAATCACTGTAGCTAAAAATTTCATAAATTATATATATAATAATAATTTTATTGTAATGCTTAGTTTGTTTAGTAAAGGCTTCTATTCTATTTATCATATTTATGCTCGATATTTTAAACGTAAATCCAACTTACATAGCATGTTTCCTGATAAAAGAGGGGCTAGTGTCACGAAAATAAAAAATATAATTGATTTGTTTAAAAGAAAACCCAATGGAGGGACCACGTTACTATTATCAAGAGGGTCTACATATTCACACATCTAAGAGCCTATTTTCACACCTTTAAGACGCCTCGTATAGGTCTAAACGACACATTTAAGGTTTAAGTCCCCAACCAGCTGGTAAACCTTGTACCACGTCAAATCAATCACTTTATACGCCGGGTACAGGGTTAGACACCCCGTCTTAAAGAAAATGACAATTTTCCTTTTTAGCCCTGAGACACCCCTAGTCCAGACATAAATCAGAGCTAAAATGGTAATTAACCATTTGAGAACTATTCTGCTCAAATGGTTAACTTCCATTTTAGCTCTGATTTAGGCCTAGGCTGGAGTGTTTCAGGGCAAAAATGGTAATTTGCTATTTTGTTTTTCAAAAAAATTTTAAACTCCAGGGGCTAGATGCCGTGTACTGGGCTAGACTGAGTGTCTAGGGTTGTTTAAAAGACTATTATACCCCTGAGTTAGGGCTATACCGAGGGCAACATAGGGTTATAATGGTCATTTGGACCATACTAGACGCTCAGTCCTACCCTGTACGCGACGTATATATTTTTTTCTCTTTTTAATACCAATAACACTAATATTAATTATAAAAAACTCATATTAATATCAATAACACTAATATTAATTATAAAAAAAAACTCATATTAATTATAATAATACTAATATTAATTATACAAGAATCATATTCATTATAATTATAATAACACTAATATTAATTATACAAAAATCATTCTTCCAATTTACTGTCGATGAAATTAATACTCGGGTTTGGGTTTGATTTCAACATTAATTATAATATAATAACACTAATAATGTTTATACAAAAAATAAAACTATTCATCAAAAAACACATCCAATTACCCACCAAAACACCCAATTCTTCATTAAAAAAACATCACCCTTCAAGAATCCCCGTTTAGGCCTGTATTATTTAGGCGTATACATCTCTTAAATTCAATGCCTGACACCCAGTTCAGAACCCCTTAAATTCAGTACCTAGACGCCCCATCTAGGCCTATACGGGTGTGTGAATAGATTGAGCCTATCAATATTCTTCTAATTTAAAAGTTGTTTTAGTCTATATTTTTAGGTGCAAGAAAGAGATGGATCTTTATTTCATATCAAACGAAGACTTTGGGCATTAAAATTATAAAATAGTTGCCATGTGGGCCACAAACTCATTATGGAGTCCACTTGAGGCTTATAATAAAGCCTCTTTTGAGCTTGCAAGATAAACGTTATGTGGAACAATGTCTGAAGAGACCACATATCATGAACATGTCATGAGAACAAAATTAAAGTGTTTCTGTGAGATTTTATTGCTAAAATGCAAGTTTTACGTAGGCTTTTCACTCTTAAATAATTTGGATATTAAAATAATAAAATCAAGATAAACTAAAATGCTATATTATTATTATTATTATTCATTTATAAAACTAAAGTGTTAAGACTAATTTAGCTTGTTAGAAAATTATAGAAGTGAAAGCAAATGAACTTGATCTCTGAATATTAGCTCAACCTATGAAACGTTTTTAGAGCATCTGTCATGGACATTCACAATTTCTCTTTTACTCAGGGCCGGCCCATGGGCTATTATAGTGAAGCTTGGGGTTTAGGCCCTTACTTGATTAGGGCCTCCTATTTTGAAAGAAAAAAAATACATAAGTAACCTGGGCTTATAAACGCGAGACTACGAGAGGAATGAAAATTTGGAACTTGGGCCCGTGCAAAAGCACCTAGTCTAATTAGTAATCTGTTTCTTCACTATTGTTCTTGCCCTCACCTATTTATTTTTGGTACATTTAACTGTGAACAAAGTATCCAATCATTTTAAGAAAGAAGTATTAGTTATATTCTAGTTTAAGTTTTTTTTTAATATTTTTTGCAGATAATTGGCTACATTGTACCTGTCAATTTCTTTATTCATGTGCAATAAACCCTCTTGTAAATATGAACACAAGGGTATTTAGTACTGGCCGATTTTATAATCAAATTAATGATTAATGAGGTTTGTTTCTCTATGTGTGTGGAAAAGTGGTGTGGAAGCCACAACCACGCCAGAACACCACCCCGTTTATTTTTTTTTTCATTTTTCTCCTCTTCCACACCATTTCCCACCCGTGCTTTTTTCTCCACGCCACAATGATGACTTGGTTGCCACATGGCGTTTCACGCCCATTCTTGATGCCCTCCCACACCGTGTGGTCTAACTATATCCCGCAATTCTAAAGAATTAGACAATTTATATTGTTTATGGTTATTTATGTTGTCTGTTATTAGGCATTATCAGTAAGTAACTGTGCAAGGGGAAACCCAAATGCAACATGAACTTTTTTTCTTGGTAAGTTTATCTTTTTACCCTTTTACTATAGTTGTTTATATTTAGCATGTTAATCTCACCATGTTACATATGAGTTTACATGTAGGACATAATGGTTCACAAAGGCTAATCCACCATAGTTTATTTCTAATCTAAAGTCTGGATGGTGAGTTGATATTCACTGTAAAGTTCTAATTATTTCCAGCACTGGATGCTGTTCATGTTATCAATGTATTCTACATCTTTTTAGTGAAGTGAACTGGTTAGTACAAACAATACTTTTATGTTGTAATCATAGGCTCCAGTCCCAAAAACAAGCGGGTATGTGATATATGTGAGGAAACCAACCATTTGCATCATATTATTATTATTATCTATAATTTATTTTTTATTATGTAGGGTATAAATCATATATTGAGTATGCTTTGCAGTCAAATATGGCATCATCACCAGATTCTATATTGTCCTTTTTAGTTAAGGTAATTCCCAAAAGGTTCTTCTAGTGATGGGTACGAGGTGACAATTTTAACCCACGACGGAATGGGGTGATTTGGGTGATACTTTTTGTTCTAACGGGTCAAATGGGTAAATTTAAATGAGTTGAAAGACACCAAAGTGTATTCAAAATACTCATAAATTGTTTTATTATAACAAATTAGATTGTTCTTGTCAAAATATAGTTATTGTAATGATATTTGACACATTAATTATTACTAAGATTAGATTAAAAAAGAGCCAAAAAGTGTTTGCAATTTGCAGGTTGCATTTCACTGGTAATTGTTCCTGTTGTAGTTTCGACTGAAAAAAAAAAGGATCTTGAAGTACCGGAATTGGAAAAAAAAACGCTCCAGAGAAAAGGTTCAAGAAGCTGTGACGAACCGGTTGCAGTTTTGATTGAAAAGGAGGATCTTGGGGACCCCAGTTGGACAAACAATCAATCGATCACACCCATTGTTGAAGAAGCTGATTCAGTTATGAGTGAAAAGGAGGATCTTGGTGCACACATGTTGGAAAAAATGCTTAAAACATCAAGTTATACAACAAAAAGTAAACAATGCCCATAATCATCTTGTTGATGAAATAAGCACTTAAACAATTAAAAGATAAAAGATAACATGAAAACAATGGCCATAATTTGTAAGTACCATGCAATGAATTGATCAACATCTTTTTTCTATCTTCATCTTATATGCATGTTTGATAAAAGTCCTCTATGAGTTTTTGCCAAATAGACTTTCTGTGTATTTTGTCATATCTTTGGGTGCTTTAAATTTTGTTTCTGTACTTCAATCAGTTTCATGAGATCAAATTACTTGGTTTCACTTGGCATATGCAGCCAAGTAACAAGCTTAGTAACAGAGGTACAAGAAGAACACAACCTATTGACTGACTTGATAACATAGGCAAGTGGATCTTCTAAACAATCCTGGATGGTTGACAGAGCTTCTACCTACACTAGTAAATTTCTACTTATTTTAAAATTATCTTATTATTGGCTTTGTTTTTGCACTTCTGATGGATTGATATTCCCGAAGCTTGTTTATGTCAAGCATTACACTCATGCAATTGGCATTTTTAAAACTTTTACTATTTTTATGATTTGTCACAAGTCGAATAACTAAGATAATAGTTTGAGTTTCTTATTATCACTGTGTTCATACTGATTTACATGTATTTTAGACTATTAAAGTTACTAAACAGTTGAGATTACTCACAAAAGATGAAGACGTGAAGCTTGCCGAGACAACCTCGTATGATGTAACTAGGGCTCTCCGAAAAGCTCGGAGCTCGATCGAAGCTCACTCGGATTTAGCTCGGAAAAAGCTCGCTTGATATGGCTCGGTTTGAAAGTGAGCCGAGTCAGCTTGGCTCATAACGAGCCGAATTAGCTCGGTTTGGCTCGCTTGGTAGCTCGGCTCGGCTTAGTTCGGATTATTTTCTTTATAATATATTTATTTTTATACATTGTAATATATTACAAAAAACTTATGATTATTTATATGTATTTAGGCTTGTAATTTGATATCCATGGCATATTTGAATCTTAATTACCTTGCTAATGAACTAATATTGTATTTCATTGAAATTTAAAACTTATTTTTCGTTGTTGAACATGATTTTGGCTTGTAATGTATTAGGATAAACTGGTTTTGAATATGTTTTTTGAAGTATTGAATAATATTTTAGGCTACTGAATTTTGAGAGCTATATATTATATTTTGCTTTTTAAAATCGAGTCAAACCAAGCCGAGCCGAGCCAGCTTGGTTTAAAACCAAGCCGAGCCCGAGCTTAGATTTTCAGCTCGGTTTCAAATCCGAGCCGAGCCGAGCCAGCTCAGTTTATAATCGAGCCGAGCCCGAGCTTACCCTGGCTCGGCTCATGAACAGCCCTAGATGTAACTCCACCATATGATGAGAAGCTTACTCGTTACGACTTGTATAAGGAACATAACGAGTAAGCTTTCCTGTTTTCACGCATACTGCAACGAGCTGTCCAGATGTATATGAATCGTGCAAGTAACATTACACATCCACTTTTTATAGCTGGATTAAACTTCTTTGAGTGACTTTTTTTTTTGCAGCCTTTGACAGGTAGCATATAACTTCTTTGTGTGACGTCTTTGCTAACAGGTATGTTAATCTAATTGGGATGGATGAGGTCTTCAAAGCTGGTGAGGTATGTTTATGAGAAAGAATACATATGCCCCTTCTTAAAAGGTGATTCTTAAATCTATAACTATTAAGATTATGCTACACAGGGTTGCCTGGGTTAAGATTTTGGAATGAAGCTTATCCACTTAGTGTCATTCATTAATATGCAAACGCTTCCTGTTGTTGATGGTATAGTTATGAGAAATCCAGATGGCAAATATGTAAGTAATACATAGAACACAATTTTTCTTAAAGAATATCAATAACATATTGTTTAAACAGTAGTCAATGAACAGTTTACTGGGGCTTGTATCAAGAACCAATGGATTGTTTATCTCACAAAATTGGTATGTTCATTACAACACATGCGATTCACTTGTGCTTGTAATCTGGAGCAGTGAAATGACAGTGTCTGGAATCGGTTGTAAGTTTGGAAGTTATCATTTCTCCAAAGGTCTGCTTGTAATCTGAAATCAAGCTTATGTAATTCACTACATACCTTGTAAATGGATGAACCTTAGAAGGTTCTCAAAGGAATTCGTTTTCAAACTCTGATAACATCCCTCTGGCAGCTTCCGCTAGTCTGGAAAGTGCTCCTAGCTAGGCTTGAATTCTGATGATTCTGCTGGTTTGAAGTCAAAGGTGTCGTCAATTTCAGGCAATGAATCCTACAAATATTTTATTTATTAGATAAAAAGGTTATATGATTCAGGTGGCAGAGGAAGTAAGTCATTGAATCCAGGGTGAAGTTAGGCTAAAAATATGTTTTTCGAAGCTAGGGAAAAAATACAAGTGTTGACTTTGAGGTCACTGTTGACCAATAAGTCAACGGAAGTCACACTCAGCTTGTTGGTCAAATGTTGATGCCATATAGGGATGACAATTCTAATACTGGGCTTGTAAATATCGGATTAAGTGGATTTTCTTCTACTGGACCATGTTTAAGGCCAAAGTGTATGGTTATTTTGGTAGTGTTGACTTTTTGCATCAGTTGACTTCAGATTAAACATACGCCAATATAGTTGTTGATGTTCTGCACGAATCAATATAGTACTATAATTCTTAATTTTATTCGGACCCATATTCCAACCTTGACTTTCATTAACTTCAAAAAGTGGTCTCAACATTAATCTGGTAGTAAAACGATTTGACCGGCACATAATTAATTCCAATTTATCAAGCAAATAGAACAAGGAATTCTCAGGCTGCAATTTTCATTTGCCCTAAAGTTGGTAAAACACATTTTCCATTACCTCGTCATTTCTAATATTTTGCTGTCAAAATTTTGGACTTTCCAGTTGCAAAATTCCAGCTTTCACATTGCATGAACCACTTATTTATAGTAGCATCAGAGACTCTAGTAACATCACACAGTGTTGACTATTTCTGTTGACTTTTCTATATTAAAAATCATACAACAGCAACCAAATATCCAAACTACTGTGATCCTTACATAAAAGGATTGACTTCTCCATAGATCATGACAAATGTCAACTCTTATACATCTTTTGGCAGACATCACATCAGCCCTTATTTGACTATCATTGACTTTTACTAATTGACCAACAATTCATTGTCCAATACCTATTGATCAGACCTTTGGCTTTCTAGTGAAAAACCAGATACAAACCACAATCAATAGAAAGTTTCTTTGCTACATAATTATGCTTAATTGTAAGTCATCAACGGGTCATTACTTAAGGTGCATTGGGTTCGTGGATCCTTTTAAGGAATTGTAATATATCAAAGTAACTGAATTTAAAGGAAATGGAATCTATCATAAGAATTTGAATTTGTAATGATTTGGATGACAAAACAATAATGAAAATAATAATAAATGTATCGAAATTTATCATTACAACATCCACCTACTGCTCGCACCACTATCGATGGTGTTGCCCCACATCCCCACCCCCTTAGTCACCGCCGCAATTGCCATGGCCACAGCCGGTGGCCGTTGCTGCCCCAACCACTCCTTGCCACCAGCTAAGAATTAGGAATTGAGATTATTCAAGAGCTGCTAATATCTAGTATGAAGATTGTACAATGGATATGTGGATTGTGGAACTGGAAGCATAGAAATGGAAAGGTCAATTGTTCGGTCTTGCATATTGAAGCTAAAGTCAAACTGGGGACTCATATGTGCATAGTAGAACAACTGGCAGTAACAGTAACACTGATTAAAAAGTCAATGTTGACTTTGACCAAAAAGTCAACACGAATTTGACCAAAAAGTCAACACAACTCTAAATGGCGTTGTCATGCAAACTACTAAGTTTCAAGTCTTTTAGTTGGTAATTAGCATTGAGGACTTGTAGTTTCATTTTTATACTTGTATAAATTGCTATGTATTTTGTGGTTTGTTTTCTAAGTTGGGTGTATATATTGGCCCAATATGGGACTTGTTTTGAGCTGGATAATCCATTTGGATAATTCAAGGGCTAGCTAGTCAATTATGAGGGATTCAGGATTGGCTTGTAAAAATTTTGTATTTTACATTTTCTTATTAAGAAAACTTTATCGGGGTATCGTTCCATCTAACTAAAAAATTGTCCTTACTTTTCATAAAGGCGTTAATCCTGAGCTCTATCTCTATTTGCCAGAAAAAGAATCCATGCGTTTTATATATAACAATATTTAACTTTTTTTTTTCAACACAAGAATCTAAGGGAAGTACGTGCCAAACACAAGTGTCCCGGGAAAAAAACATTAGGGCTTGGCAACCCACCAAACAAATATTAGATAACAAGAGAGCTTTGACCTCAACTAATTCCGTTGGATTCAGCTACAGGAGTTTGACCTCAAAAGTCAACTTCATTGCTTCAGCAGCTTTAGCTTTTGCCAAGGGTGTCATTCTGGTCTTCAGCCTTTTCTTCCCAACTGTCAATTCCCTGCTTCTTGCTTGCATTTCCATCAACCTATTCAAAAAGTTGTTGAAATACATTTTAGTAATTGAACACAACAAATTGGTGAAAAAATTAGTGATGTGGTGGCTTGGTTGGTGTTCAAAATGGTGATGAAATTGGTAAAGAAAAAACTCTAGAATCAAAATGGTGATAAAATTGGAAAAGAGAAAACTCTAGAATGACGATGAAGTGATGATAACTTGGTCATATCGTAGACTTTAAACAATGAACAATATGCTCTTAATATTCATGATAAATGCCCCATATTCACTATACATGCACTGTACTAAACTAAATCTAGATGTTAACAATGTATATCAACCTAAAATGAGAGTAAGTTTGATAAAGAAAAAAGAAGCTTTAGCAACTTCATCAATAGTTAAAAATGGTTTAGGACTTAAGCACTAGAAGTCAAAAACTAAAGAGTGATTTTCTAATATAAACCCTAACGGTTTGAGTACAAATATCATGGCACATGTGAATCTCATTTAATGCTTTATTAGTTTAATCTGATTTCAAAAAGCATATGTACAATAAGTGTTAATGTTGAAGAACATTGACTTACTTGAAACGATAATGCTTTCTCAGGTTCTTTAATGATGATTTTCATTGTAGGACGTTGGTCTTGAGTTTCTACTACACACACACTGATGTGCAATTTCAATAAACATGTGCAAAGATTCCTTGTTGGGTCCTCCTTTTAACACAAAAGTGTATTCACTTGTTTCTTCCTTTAGTATAGGATCTATCATGTCCAATAGTGTTCCCGTGCAGAAGCTTTGTGATGCGGGCCCAAGTGTGGAGGAGCCGGCTATCTCGTATTTGGAGGCCCAAGACCGCGTAACAAATGAGGCTTCACTAAAACGGCTCTAACTTGGGCTACGGGGGTCCGTTTTGGGCGTGCGACCAGGTGAAACGAACGTGAGAACGAGCTCCATCTTGCTGCAAACGCCTACGGCGGTTTGGGTCATCGTCCGGGCCAAAAAACGCTTATTTCTATTAGTTATTTATGTTTTTACGTTTTTTTTTAAGAGTTTTGGGCATTTTGTTTTTGGGCTTGTGTTTGGCCCGTTGTCTTTTTGAGGCCCATTTCGAATTTCGGTTTCTATTTATATGTTCCTCTAGTAATGTGAAGAATCAGACTTGAATTTTGAAACTACTCAATTTTTCACTTCAAATTCCGTGCCCTTTGGGTTGAATTTTGGGGTTGGGAAAAGACCTACACGGGTATTCGCAGAATCAACATGTTTGTTCTTTGTTATCGCATCACTCACTACATCACTTTGTCTTGCCACAGGGCCAAGCCCTTTGTCATTCTCCTTCGTGTAAATTGGATCATAGGACTTCCTCCCCCATAGAATTTCAAACAAAACTATTCCAAAACTATATACATCTGATTCTCTTTTTAACTTACTAGTCTCCTGATACTCTGGATCTATGTAGTTCGGTCTACCACGCCGCTTGATATAGACAGCTTCGTCTTCTGGATTTGGATGCAATAATACATAGTCTCCAAACCCATCAATCTTTGCCCTCCAGTTTTCGTCCAACCCAATGTTGTAGCTACATATATCACGGTGTATTATCATCTTTTGGTCTTCCATCTCAAAGTGAAGGTAATTCAATGCGTGTGTAACATCAATGCAGATTTTCAAACACTTTTCCCATGTCAAACTACGCATATCATTGATGTTTCCCAAATAATCATCAAGGTATCCATTAGAAACATTCTCAGTGACAATAATCATCTCAGAATCTTCAACACAAAATCCAATTAGGGTGACTATGTTCAGATGCTCAACACTTGTAAGCATCTCAATTTCTATATAAAGCTCTTCTTCTTCGTACCACTCATTTCTAGAGGTGTACGGTTTTATAACCACAATGTTGTGTCCCTTGGGATGTTCTCCTTTATTTTTCCTCTTTTTTTTTGGAGCCAAGCCCGAGAGGTTTAAAAAAAAAGCTGTGCAAAGCATAGAAACAACCCATGTACAAAAAGCGTTTAACCTTCATTTTTTTTTTTGGAGCCAGGCCCGAGAGGTTTAAAAAAAAAAGCTATGCAAAGCATGGAAACAACCCATGTACAAAAAGCGTGCGCCTCAGCCTGCGCCTTAGGTCGATTTTCCCCTAAAAAGCGCGCCTCAGCTGCGCTTTTTGTACATAGTGCGCCTTATGTCACACAAGGCGATCCAGCCTGCGCCTAGATGCGCTTCGCGCTTAAGCGCGCTTAAGGCGCGCTTTTTAAAACCAAGGTTGTGATCATAGGCTCCAGTCCCAAAAACAAGCGGGTGTGTGATATATGTGAGGAAACCAACCATTTGCATTTTAAAATTTATTTTTTTATTATGTAGGGCATAAATCATATATTGAGTATGCTTTGCAGTCAAATATGGCATCATCACCAGATTCTATATCGTCCATTTTAGTTAAGGTAATTCCTAAAAGGTTCTTCTAGTGATGGGTACCAGTTAACCCACGGAATGGGGTGATTTGGGACTTTGGGTGATACTTTTTGTTCTAACGGGTCAAATGGGTAAATTTAAATGAGTTGAAAGACACCAAAGTGTATTCAAAATACTCATAAATTGTTTTATTATAACAAATTTGTTTGTTCTTGTAAAAATATAGTTATTGTAATGATATTTGACACATTAATGATTACTAAGATTAGATTAAAAAAGAGCCAAAAAGTGTTGCAATTTGCAGGTTGCATTTCACCGATAATTGTTAAGGAACCTGTTGTAGTTTCGACTGAAAAAAAGGATCTTGAAGTACCGGAATTGGAAAAAAAAAAAAAAACGCTCCAGAGAAAAGGTTCAAGAAGCTGTGACGAACCCTTTGTAGTTTTGATTGAAAAGGAGGAACTTGGGACCCCAGTTGGACAAACAATCAATCGATCACACCCCTTGTTGAAGAAGCTGATTCAGTTATGAGTGAAAAGGAGGATCTTGGTGCACACATGTTGGAAAAAATGCTTAAAACATCAAGTTATACAACAAAGAGTCAACAATGGTCATAATCATCTTGTTGTTGATATAAGCACTTAAACAATTAAAGATAAAAGATAACATGAAAACCTATTTTCAAATTAATTTGGTTATATCCATATGTTTGTTTCAGTGCTCTCTACAGCTTCAAATCGACTGAAAAGTCAACTCATGGAAGTCAAATGCAGGAACATTTGACATTTTCTAGCCTACACCATTTATGACACTAGTGGGGATGTATTTGCTTTCTTTTAGTGACGTGAGCTGAAGATCTGAGTGGATAACACTAATTTGTAAGTACCATCCAATGAATTGATCAACATTCTTTTTCTATCTTCATCTTATATGCATGCACGCCACGTGTTTGATAAAAGTGCTATATGAGTTTTTGACAAATAGACTTTCTCCGTATTTTGTCATATCTTTGGGTGCTTTAAATTTTGTTTCTCCGTATTTTATCATATCTTTGGGTGGTTTAAATTACCCACGTGTTTGATCACTTGGGTGCTTTAAAAGCTGGTGAGGTATGTTTATGAGAAAGAATACATATGCCCCTTCTTAAAAGGTGATTCTTAAATCTATAACTATTAAGATTATGCTACTACACTAGGGTTGCCTGGGTTAAGATTTTGGAATGAAGCTTATCCACTTCGTGCCATTCATTAATATGTTGTGTTACTTATACATCCATTCTTCTACATGCCTTTTAAGGAAATGGAAAAATGATTTATGCAGAAAAAAGGACTGAAGTTTGTTTATCTCTAGTGTAGGATGGGATGAGCAAATTTGACGAATCCTTAGATTGTTTATCAAGAACCAATGGATTGTTTATCTCACAAACTTGGTATGTTCATTACAACACATGCGATTCACTTGTGCTTGTAATCTGGAGCAGTGAAATTACAGTGTCTGGAATCGGTCGTAAGTTTGGGGATTATCATTTCTCTGAAGGTCTGCTTGTAATCTAAAATCAAGAAGGTTCTCAAAGGACTTCATTTTCAAACTCTGATAACATCCCTCTGGCGGCATCCGCTAGTCTGGAAAGTGATCCTAGGCTTGAATTCTGATGATTCTGCTGGTTTGAAGTCAAAGGTGTCGTCAATTTCAGGCAACGAATCCAACAAATATTTTATTTATTAGATAAAAAGGTTATATGATTCGGGTGGCAGAGGAAGTAAGTCATTGAATCCAGGGTTAACTTAGGCTAAAAATATGTTTTTCGAAGCTAGGGAAAAAATACAAGTGTTGACTTTTGCGGGCAATGTTGGTCAAATGTTGATGCCATATAGGGATGATAATTCTAATACTGGGGGGTTGATAAACACTGGGCTTGTAAATATCGGATTAAGTGGATTTTTTTTCTACTGGACCATGTTTAAGGCCAAAGTGTATGGTTGTTTTGGTAGTGTTGTTGACTTTTTGCATCAGTTGACTCCAGATTAAACATACGCCAATATAGTTGTTGACGTTCTGCACGAATTAACATAGTACTGTAATTCTTAATTTTATTCGGACCCATATTCCAACCTTGACTTTCATTTAACTTCAAAAAGTGGTCTCAACATTAATCTGGTAGTAAAACGATTTGACCGGCACATAAGTAAGTCCAGTTTATCAAGCAAATAGAACAGGGAATTCTCAGGCTGCAATTTTCATTTGCCCTAAAGTTGGTAAAACACATTTTCCATTACCTCGTCATTTCTAATATTTTGCTGTCAAAATTTTGGACTTTCTAGTTGCAAAATTCAAGCTTTCACATTGCATGAACCACTTATTTATAGTAGCATCAGAGACTCTAGTAACATCACACAGTGTTGACTATTTCTGTTGACTTTTCTATAATAAAAATCATACAACAGCAACCAAATATCCAAGCTATTGAGAATTCGTGATCCTTACATAAAGAACTTGTGTATTGAATTGTTATTATGATTTGTACATTGGAATATAATGGAGACTGATACATATATATAAGGACATACTAGACCTAATCATTGAAACCTAATGATGCATCATCATGACTAATATATAGTGGAAACATCATCATGACTAATATATAGTGGAAACATAATTATGACTAATATATGGTATGATTGTTGTGTCTAATATTCCCCCGCAAGCTAAGGCCGGGAAGCAAGCCTTAGCTTGGACCGTAGAAGAAGAAATCGTTGTGACGATAACGGCTTGGTGAACACATCTGCAATCTGATCTTCTGTGGAGATGTAATGAACTGACAGTTTTCCCTGGGCCACCTTTTCTCGAACAAAGTGGAAATCAACCTCTACATGTTTGGTACGAGCATGAAAGACCGGGTTGGTGGACAGATACGTTGCACCAAGATTATCACACCACAAAGTTGGTACGGTCTTCTGAGTCACACGAAGTTCACCAAGAAGCGCCTGAAGCCAAGTTAATTCAGCAACGGTGTCTGCAAGAGCTTTATACTCAGATTCTGTAGATGACCTCGATACAGTGCGTTGTTTGCGAGCTGACCACGAGACAAGATTTGATCCCAAATATATAGCATATCCCCCGGTGGATCGGCGGTCATCTGGACAACCAGCCCAATCTGCATCAGAAAAAGCAGAGATAACATTATGAGAAGAGTCGGTATACGCATGAAGGCGTTGATCCGAAGCGCACTGTAAGCGCAAGCCCAAGGACGATGTGCCATGAAGATATCTCAGAATTCGTTTGACTGCCGACCAGTGATTTTCAGTAGGAGAATGCATAAACTGGCAGACTTTGTTAACCGCAAATGTAATATCTGGTCGGGATAATGTAACATATTGTAGTGCCCCCACTATTTGGCGATACCGCACAGGTTCATTAAATGCCTTGCTGTCCCTAAGAGCAAGGTTGGCCGTAGTGGTGATCGGCGAAGAAAGCGGTTTGGAATGAGATAAGCTGGCCCGTTGAAGAAGCTCTTTAATGTACTTCTTTTGGGACAATATCAAATCATCCTTATCATAATGTATTTCAACACCTAAGAAGTAGGTTAAGGGACCCAAGTCCTGAACAGCAAAAGTGTGACTGAGTTTACGCACCACATGATCCATGGCCTGGGGATTGTTCCCGGTTAAGATAATGTCATCAACGTAGACTAACATGTATAAAATAGTGCCACGAGATGCGTAGACAAAAAGAGAAGGATCCGTGCGAGAAGCATGAAACCCAATTGCCTGAAGGGCTGATGAAAAACTGTGAAACCACGCTCGTGGAGCCTGTTTCAGGCCATAAAGGGACTTGTGAAGGAGGCACACATGGTCTGGCTTAGTCGGATCAACAAAGCCAGTTGGTTGTTTCAAATAAACTGTTTCCTTAAGGTCACCATGTAGGAATGCATTTTGAACATCTAGCTGTCTCAAGGGCCATTTTTGTGTGACGGCTAGGGATAAAACAACCCGAATAGTAGTAGCTTTTACCACAGGACTAAAAGTCTCATGATAATCAATGCCTGGCTGTTGACTAAATCCTTTTGCAACAAGTCGTGCTTTGTACCTTTTAACCGCTCCAGTTTGATCACGTTTGAGTTTATATACCCACTTACAGTCAACAACATTTGTATTCTTAACCCGTGGAACTAACGTCCAAGTGCCATTACGAATCAATGCTGAGTATTCTTCCTGCATAGCATGCTGCCATTGTGGAATGCCGTTGGCAACAGTGAAGGTAGGTGGTTCGGTGTCGGTGTAATCAATGGTAGTGTGAAAAGCTGTGGGGTTGTATGGTTTGGTTGGTTTAGGATTCTGGCGAAGATGAGAGGGTCGTGGACGTGTGGGATTAGGTGGGGCTGTGTCAGTGGTAGTATTAGGAGGTTGTGGGGCTGGTTCGTGGTTAGGAGTGTGTGTGGTAGGTGGGGCGAGTTCGGGTTCAGCCACGGTAGGAGGTTCGGCAACAGTAGAGGTCGTTGGAGTGGTGGTGGGAGTTGATTCGTAGGTAGTGGCCGAAGCGGAGCGGTTCCGACGCTGATAAGTTTGGGTGATAGGAGGGTTGGGGAGATTGATATTTTGAGCTTGAAGAGGGAAAGGAGGATCAGGATAGAAGGAGACATAAGGATCCGGAGGCTGTGAGGGCTGCTCATGTGGTTGAGGAGTGAACGGAAACGAGGACTCATGAAATCGAACATGTCGAGCAATATAGATACGATCAGACGAAGGATCGTAGCATCGATAGCCATGGTGTGAGGTACTGTATCCAAGAAACACACATGCGGTCGAACGAAAGTCCATTTTGTGTTTGTTATATGGACGTAAGTGAGGGTAGCAACGACACCCGAACACCCGAAGAAAGGTGAGGTCGGGTTTGTGTCTGAAGACAATTTCAAATGGTGAGGTATTCTGATTATGACGAGACGGCATCCGATTGATGAGGTACGCCGCCGTGTGAAAGGCAAAGTGCCAGAAGCGCTGTGGTACATGAGATTGGGCTAAAAGAGTAAGCCCGGTTTCAACAACATGGCGATGGCGTCGTTCGACAGTACCATTCTGTTCGCTCGTGTGTGGACAGGAAAGGCGATGAATGATGCCCAGAGAGTTGAGAAAGGTTGAGAGACTCCGAAATTCCCCACCCCAATCAGTCTGAATAGCCGTAAGTTTGGTTTGAAACTGGCGTTCAACCATAAGAATAAATTGTTTGAATGTGGGAAGAACATCAGATTTGGCTTTTAAAGGAAACAACCACATGAAACTAGAAAAGTGATCAACACATAAGAGAAAGTAATGGTGTCCATCATAAGAAGCAACCGGTGCCGGTCCCCACACATCACAAAAGACAAGATCAAGTATTTTAGAACTTTTAAAAACCGAAGATGGCAAATGTAATTTAGATGATTTTCCAATAGAACAAGAGTCACAATCAAAAGGAGAACATTTATTTGATAAAGGTAAATTATAATTAGATAACATAGATTGCAAAAGCTGGGAATGTGGATGCCCGAGTCTTTGATGCCATGTCTGGGTAGAAGCACGAACAGAAGAAAAAGCAACTTTGGGAAGCGAATGAATGTTTGGTAGACGAATGGTGTAGAGACCACCGCTACTGGGGCCCGTGAGGAGGGTAGTGCGGGTAAACATGTCCTTCACAGCAAAAAAAGAAGCGTGAAATTCAAAAAAGACATTGTTATCACGACAAAATTGTTGTACGGAAAGTAGGTTACGTTTGATTTCTGGAACATGTAAAATATTGGTTAGGGAAAAGGTTTTGGTAGGAGAGTAAAGTTTAGAGGATCCAATATGAAGGATAGGTAAACCCTCACCGTTGCCAACATGGAGATTGTCGCCTCCATAATATGGTGCAGCACTGTCAAATCCTGAGAGATCAGATGCAACATGATGGCTTGAACCTGTGTCAGGTAGCCATGGTCCCGAAGCTTGTGAGCGATAATCGGCAAAGTTAGCCGAAGGTGGTGGGTGTCTCAAAGTAGATGGGTCCCGATTGGGGCATTGAGACGGGATGTGCCCAATACCGCACCTGTTACATGTGCCAAAAACAGTATTTTGATTAGAAGCCCAAGGAAACTGACTGTTGCGTGTACCTCCATTATTTTGATTCCGGTTGTTGTTGGAATAGTCGGTTTGGGAGCGATTGTAGTTCCCACGACCCCGACCATTGCGGTTTTGACCGCGGCCACGAGTACCCCCTCCACGGTTGGTGTAAAAGGCCTGAGCAACGGCTCCTTGGGGCTGAACCTGGAGGCCGAGCTGCTGTAACAGGCTGGAAAGGGCCTGAATTTGCTCCGAAGACTGCGTCGGTGCTGTAATAGTGGAGGATGGTGGAGTTGGGGCAGCCGTGAAAGCATGGGCTGTAGCAGCAGCCACATATTTCTTGACAAGATAATCATGATCAGCCAATAAACTATAAAGATCTTTAAACATGACCGGCGGCTGTCGGCTGAAGACAGTGGATTTGAAGTTGTTGTATTCTTCTCGTAAGCCAGAAACAACAAGCATGACAATGTCTTTGTCCTTCATAGGCTCACCGATATTGGCCAGAGCATCAGAATACTCCTGCGCCCTGAGTAAGTATGCTGAAACAGACTCATCGCCTTTCATTTCAAGTTTCAGCATCTGAGCCTTCAATGTGTATTCCCTGGAAGCTGTGTGTGGTGCATAGGCGCGTTCAAGAGAGAGCCAAAGTTCACGGGATGTAGAGCCTTGAACATGGGAAAAAGATGCTTCAGAGATAGTAGATAGGATCAACATACGAACATGAGCATCATTGGATACCCAGGCCGTATATTCTGGATTAAGCATGGGCGGTGGTTGAGTGACAACAGAGTCTTCTTTTTCTTTATCCTTGGTGGTAGTCGCCGCTGGAAGAAACTGCTGAGGGCAAGAAATCGAGCCATCGACATAGCCAAATAAATCATTAGTAATCAAGAACGGCTGCAACATAGTCTTCCAGAACCCATAGTTGGTAGGAGACAGCGTAAATCCGAACTTGTGTGAAATGTGTGCTGTCTTTTCTGTGACAGAAAAAGCGATTAGAGCCATGAAAAATAAGGTAAACTGGATCTGCTGATGTAGGGACTGCTGTAGCAGTGGAATTGTGTGAATTGTAAATTGTGGACAAAATAAGATTAAGATTATGGTTAGAACCGAGATTGCTCTGATACCATAAAGAACTTGTATATTGAATTGTTATTATGATTTGTACATTGGAATATAATGGAGACTGATACATATATATAAGGACATACTAGACCTAATCATTGAAACCTAATGATGCATCATCATGACTAATATATAGTGGAAACATCATCATGACTAATATATAGTGGAAACATAATTATGACTAATATATGGTATGATTGTTCTGTCTAATATTACATAAAAGGATTGACAAGCCGATTGACAATGGGGTGCCGCTAAAATTAAGGTTCAAAGCTAGGGTGGGAGACGGGGACTGCACGGAATTCTGGCGAGACAACTGGATTGGAGATAGGCCGTTATCGGAAGTTTTTCCCAATTTGTTTAAGCTCGAGGAATGCAAAAATTGTAAAGTTAGTATGTGTTTTGGTAACGGAGCGGAAGGAACCCGGTTTATCTGGAGGTGGAAGAGACCGCTGGCTTCGGAAGAAGAAGTTAATGAACTCGTTGACCTGTGTTCGATGATTATGCAGGTTAATTTGAATCATAGCAGAGATAAATGGGTTTGGGCGGGTGCCGAGGATGGGAAGGATGAGGTGTTCAGTGTTAAGTCGGCCCGAACGGTTCTGGATCAGAGCAATATTCAACCTGGAACGTTTGTGCCAGACCGATGTAAATGGATTCCAAAGAAATGCAGTGTTTTTATTTGGCGTGCGGCTATGAACAAAATTGCCACAGCTGAAGCGTTGAGCCATCGGAACATCGTAATTGATAGGCAGGATTGCGGCTTGTGTGGTGAAGATACCGAAAATGTGGAACATCTTTACACTTCCTGTAGGTTTGCTTCGTTGCTGTGGTCATGGATTGAGAGCTGGTGCAAGTGTGCTCCTCTGGTCATATTCTCCTTTAGGGACCTTATTGATTGTCACAACCATGTGGGTTTGGAAGGAAAAAAGAAAGAGGTCTTGAAAGGTGTCATTAGAGTGGGTTGTTGGGTAATCTGGAGAGCGAGAAATGAAGCGAGATTTAAGGATAAAAAGATTAAATTGGAGCACATTATCGGAGAGGTTAAGAGGACGGGTTTCTTTTGGTATAAAAATAGAAATAGGGGTATTTTGGCTTCGTGGGATGATTGGTGTAAATTTGTAAATTTGTAGTGTGTTTGTCGGTGGCTGCCTCGGTTTGAGGTAGCTTTGTTTGTGTTAATGAAGTTCACTTTTCAAAAAAAAAAAAAAAAAAAAAAAACATAAAAGGATTGACCTCTCCATAGATCATCACAAATGTCAACTCTTGTACATCTTTTGGCAGACATCACATCAGCCCTTATTTGACTATCATTGACTTTTACTAATTGACCAACAATTCATTGTCCAATACCTATTGATCAGACCTTTGGCTTTCTAGTGAAAAACCAGATACAAACCACAATCAATAGAAAGTTTCTTTGCTACATAATTATGCTTAATTGTAAGTCATCAACGGGTCATTACTTAAGGTGCGTTGGGTTCGTGGATCCTTTTAAGGAATTGTAATATATCAAGTAACTGAATTTAAAGGAAATGGAATCTATCATAAGAATTTGAATTTGTAATGATTTGGATGACAAAACAATAATGAAAATAATAATAAAGGTATCGAAATTTATCATTACGACATCCACCTACTGCTCGCACCACTATCGATGGTGTTGCCCCACATCCCCACCCCCTTAGTCACCGCCGCAATTGCCACGGCCACTGGCCGGTGGCCGTTGCTACCCCCAACCACCCCTTGACACCAGCTAAGAATTAAGAATTGAGATTATTCAAGGGCTGCTAATATCTGGTATGAAGATTGGTAGTACAATGGATATGTGGATTGTGGAACTGGAAGCATAGAAATGGAAAGGTCAATTGTTCGGTCTTGCATATTGAAGCTAAAGTCAAACTGGGGACTCATATGTGCATAGTAGAACAACTGGGGACTCATATGTGCATAGTAGAGCAACTGCCAGTAACAGTGTTAGTAACACTGATTAAATAGTCAATGTTGACTTTGACCAAAAAGTCAACACGAACTTTGACCGAAAAGTCAACACAACTCTAAATGGCGTTGTCATGCAAACTACAAGGTTTCAAGTCCTTTATTTGGTGCGGACCTGATAACGATGGTTTCAAGGTAAAGGATGTGAGACGCTCTCTCAGCCAACAAACGGATTTGAACGAATCTGTTTTCAGCTTCGAATGGAACAACTGGGCAACGAAAAAAAGCTTAATGTTCGTTTGGAGAGCCATTGAAGAAAAAATTCCAACAGCAACTGCTCTATTACATAGAGGTATGAATTTTGACTGATACATTGTGCAAGATATGCGGTGCAGCAAACGAATCAACAACCCATATTCTGTTACATTGCAATTTTGCGAAACGGGTGTGGGAGGAAGCAACAAGGTGGCTTAGGATACCTATGGTTAACACCGAGGGTAGCCTAAAAGAATTACTGCTGGAACTAAACGATTTGAACCGAAATAGGAAGACGAAAAAACCGATACAAGCAATAGCAATTCAAGCAATGTGGACCCTATGGAAAGCCAGGAACCAGAAGATTTTTGGAGAAAGACAAAGTACGGTACAAACGGTAATGGCAACAATAAAGGAGACAACTTTCCAAGGAATGAGGACGAGGTCAAAATATAAAAGTATCACACAACAAGAATGGTGAGATTTTAATGTAAATTGGTAACGTATGTAGATTTAGATTTGTTTTGTTTTTCATTCTCTTTTTTTTTTTTCTTTTTCTTTGGTTGTTTTGAATTACTAGCTCCTGGCTGGTATGCATATGTTTTGGTGGATGAATAAAAGGGTTTCGTTTGCTATTAAAAAAAAAGGTAATTAGCATTGAGGACTTGTAGTTTCATTTGTATGCTTGTATAAATTGCTATATATTTTGTGGTTTGGTTTCTTAGTTGGGTGTATATATTGGCCCTATGGGAATTGTTTTGAGCTGGATAATCCATTTGGATAATTCAAGGACTAGCTAGTCAATTATGAGGGATTTAGGATTGGCTTGTGGCCCAAAATTTTGTATTTTACATTTTCTTATTAGGAAAACTTTATCGGGGTATCGTCCCATCTAACTAAAAAATTGTCCTAACTTTTCATAAAGGCGTTAATTAATCCTGAGCTCTATCTCTATTTGCCAGAAAAAGAATCCATGCGTTTTATATATAACAATATTTAACTATTTTTTCAACACAAGAATCTAAATTAACAGGTGAGGCTTAGATGGTGTGCGGGGAGGATTTCCGCACATGGCCCGTGATTTCGAGGGGCATATGTTTTAAAAAAAAAAATTCTGATATATACATGTTATTTTTTTTAAAATAGTAAACCCATACCAATTTCCAGTAAGGCGCGTTTACAAATCATTTTTTATGGTTTAGACTTTATAATTTAGTCCACTAGGTTAATTGAGCCCATTACTAATTGAAAACGAAGTCTTAGATAATATAAATTTTGAAGAGTTCCACCAATTTGTTATGAATAATGCAAGGAGTGTTGCACGAATCATTGATTAGCTATTAGCTTATTCATTATTATGGTATGTAACTAATTCGAATACTATAATTTTTTCATTTTTCCTAATTCCATTGTTTATCGAATACTACGATTTTGTCATTTTTGTAATTGCATTGTTTATCGTTAAGGGATAAGGACACATTTTTCGAGCTCGAACAGGGTACATGAGCTCAGAGACACCACTGTAAATTAACCACGAAATCGACATGCAATCCGTTCTAGTAAGGCACAAAAATATATTAATAATAAAAAAAAATAAACCATGCCAAAATGGGTATCAATAAATAGGCATAAAGAAAAGGAAGTATGTGCCAAACACAAGTGTCTCGAGAAAAAACACATTAGGGTTTGGCATTGATAGATCTAGAAGAAAAATTCAGGGGTATCCCAATTTTTTTTTTCTACAGTACATCCATACAATACAATGTAAACGAAAAAAGAAACACCTTAATAAACCAACGTTCGCTTCAATATCTGATAAACTAAAGGAAAATAACTATCTTTTCTAGTTTTCACCGTTAGACGAGCAAGGTCATGTATTTCATTCGATTTTGCAAATCTATCGTCTTCTTTGGTGGCAGAACCAGAATTTTTAATTTGAGGGCCATAAATCGAACTCTTTTACCTCCTCTCGTATGTTATTCGTAGTGCCGGTTCATCGACAATTTCTTCTTTTGATAATTAAGTTTCCTCTAAACTTCTTCTATTATTATTTTTATTGGAAATTTTACAGATTTGATGAAGTTTCTATACTTAATTTGGGATTTTCAAGATATTTTTCTAAAAAGTGTTCTACACATACAACAAAAAAATTGACAAAGCATTTATATGAAATTATCTAAGTACATCAACAAATATATTATATCTAAAATTATTTATTATATAAAATCAATTACATAAATATTCTTACTAACAGTTCGTAATTTTTTGTCAAAGAAACAATGAAAAATAAAAATATATATACTTAGTCATAATGGAAATTAATTAATGAAAAAAGTGAAAGGCAGAAATGTGTGGCTCAGTGGCTCCAAATCCATTAGATATTTTAAAATGTGTTAGTTCTAAGATAAAATTTAAAATAGATTATAAAGAGCTTTTCTTGAGGAAATAAAAAATTAACAATAAAATATACATAGTCTTCTTCTTTCTTCTCAACTTCACAAATAATAACAGTTGGCCTGAACTTCAAACACCTGCCGGAGATTTTTAAATCTTTGTATTTTCTTTCGTCTTTCAAGTTTAGTAAGATTTAGGAGTATCCTAATATCTTCCCAGGGTATCCCGTACTTAAAATTTGAAAAGAAAAATTACACTTCGCCAACAAAGTTGATGTCACACCCCGATTTCCACACGTTTGACCGGTGGGGAGTATCGTGACGTAGTTGATATCATCATAGTCAAACAACACAATATATAAATGCACAGCGGAAGCAAAAGATAAATATATTACAATCCGAATATAAAGTAATATCCAAGTATTACAATGGAAAGTAAAGGATCCACAGGCGATCAATATAAAAAGAAAACTGTTCAACAGACTTTGACATCTAGAGCTTGCGAGACTTGAGTAATGACGCCTGGAGTAGCCAGCCTATTTCGTCTAGCACCTGCACTTAGCCTTTTTGGAAAATACGTCAGTTTACACTGGTAAATACAACTCAACTGACTCATTTAGAAAAGAGTTTGAAAATTGATTTGAATGCACCTCGGCAAAAATATCATTTATAACTTGGGACAATTATTAAAATAATCTTGTATACAGTTTTACTCATTTGCCGTCCATTAGCACCGGTTAGAAGAGCCGGTTTAAGTTAACTGACACGCCACAGGTATAATGCCCACAAGGTTGATTCCTTTACGTGGATTACCAGTTTTTACATAATGCATCTGTCAGGTGTACGCCTACACCCCGTGCTTAGGTCGTGGCCATTTCGTAAAATGATGCCAAGGATATCCGGGACATGGTCACTTAACCCCCAAGGGCCATACATCAAATAATACAGAATAAAGCGGGTTATGTAAATACATTAATCACAATCCGATTTAAATGACTACATACCCGACCAAGCGGTACTTTTATAGTACCGTATCCCAAGCCCGTATAGGGAAAATAAGTTAAGAGTATTTACCTGAGCAAAGTATCAATCAAATACAGCAAATGCAAGTACTTTTACTGGGCTCCTAATCTGGAACGAAGGCTTATAATAACCTATTAGATTTCTAACGGGTCTTTAATTAAGCCTTAGCTTAGACCGGTTAGTTTCAATGATACGGTTCGTACGCACTATTAAGCGAAGACCGGATAGAATGTGATTTAGACCCGACAAGTTCGGAGACTTGCTTAATATGGGTGTTTCATACACATCCTGGATTTTGAGATAAAACCGATAAGGTTTGACCCGTTTAGGCTAATTTATGTAAACTAGTTACATAAACTGAACCGAACGCGTAATAAGCGTAACGGGCATTCATATGAGCCATTTATAGGTTTCCTAAGTTAATATGCTTCAAATATGTTGTGACATCAGTAAGATGTCTTTTATTATGCCCGAAACGAAATTAAACACAAACTATGCCTCGTAGGGGTAGTTTGGTCATTTTCAATGTTATAAAAGAGTTTAAGTAATTACCTGAGTTACAGGTCTGATATAATCAGAAAAAATACTTATTTTTCTAAGTTATAACAGTAGGGTAAAGTATATATGTGAAATTTATCAATTATAACCAAACTATGCACCGTAGGGGCATTTTGGTAATTTCACATAAGCCGAAAAGCTCAAAACTGAAGTCTGAGTTTAACAACTTTTGCTTACTGTTAAAATATCATAATTTACTTAAAATATCAGTAGGTATCACCCTTTGTATGTTTAAAATAGTTCTAGTACATACTAGGCGTTAAAAATGCTTAAAAAGGCGATTAGAAGCCGTTTCCGGGTTCTATATAGAAATCTGATATTTTTATTATTCCAGAAGGTTTAAAATAATTTATTTATCATTTAAGATCAGTAGCAAAAGGTTTGGAGTCGATTAGATATGTAAAACTCATTTTATGGCCCGTAAGGGCAAAACCGACAATTACCGGATTAAGCCTACGACTATGAGTTATGCTCAGCCTAAAATTAATTAAAAATCTTCAAAAATCCCAAAATAATACATCAGTGGGTAGTAAATTTGATATCAAAAAGTAGGCTTAACTAGGCTATACGCTAATTACGCCGTTTTATTAACATAAAGCTTTCAATTTACGCTGGGTCCCCTTATTTCGACACCCCCTATTTTCTTATTTTCACATCCCTAGGTGTATACGGGCCGTATAACATTATACGGCCCGTATAGAATGTTGTTGCACAAAAATAAATGCAATGGAATGTTTTTTTTTGTTTTACATGTATACGGCCAGTATAACATTATACGAGCCGTATACAATTTGTATATGAGCAATATAATGTTATACAACCAATGTATACGAGCCGTATAACATTATACGAGCAATATAATGTTATACGGCCGCCCTAAAAGCTTATCTCACATGGTGTATACGGGCAGTATAAGGTTATACGGCCCGTATACATTTAAAATAAACTGACAAAGACTGCTTTGTCAGTTCATTTTATTCTATACGGCCATATAACCTTATACGGCCCGTATACACCATGTGAGAATAAGATTTACCATGTGGGATTATTAGGACCCTTTACGCTAATGAGCATAACTCTCAAACTACACCTCAAACTGATGTCAAACTTTGCATACAAGTTTATATATCAGTGACTAAGGTTTCTATTCTTTTACATTTCCAAAAATCACGTTTTATGGTAATAAGGGTATAATGGTCAACATATAGGCAATTAACGGAAATCATGCGTATTAATCGGATAACTAATGATCCGAGGTGTATAATCATAGAGGGTTATACTAGCATGTAACCTGGTCCAAATGAAGCTCTTAGGTATTTCTAAATCATACTAAAACGGGTCAGAACTGAAGTCAAAGCAAAAGTCAAAGCTTTGCGACTTTCGGTTCCGAACCGGGTCTAAACAGTAAATTATCGGGTTGAACATGTTTAGACATGTTCTTATACTAATTACCAAGTTATATTAATGATCAAACAGGTTGTATGTGTTCTACATTGCTAATCATGCATAAATTAGAATTTAAGTATCCTGTTGACTTTTTATTAGTAAGTTTGACCCGACATTTGACCTAGTTAGAGTGGGAATCAGGGGGAACCCTTTTAAGGGTTTATTACCCACATAATTACCAACTTATAACTACTTTCAATTCGACTAATCACTGAGCCATTAGTGATTAATCGTTAAGTCAACCGTTAATTACGACGGTTTGACTTTTAGCTAAATAACTAAGCTAAACTCAATTAAAGAAGGTTAAGCATACTTACAAGTGTCTAATGGTCGACTAGGAAGGCTTGGAAGGTGCTCTTGTGCTCCACAAATGATCAGATTTGTAAGAATGGATGTGTGAAGCATGCTTGCAACTTAGAGGCCCTTTTATAGTGTTTAACCCACCATAAATTGTTGACACACAAGTCTACTACTCACCACAACTCATCCACAAGTGTCCCTAGATGTTTAGGGGTTGTTTAGGGGCCAAGCAAGATGTGAAAAATCGATTTAATGGAGGATACAAGGCTATGGCAGACAAGAGATCAAACAAAATAAAAAATCTGTCCAGATGAGGCCGTCGCGTAGCGCGACGGCATAAGCCATATGGCTCGCGCTACGCGAGCATGTGGAGTCGGCCAACAAAATTTTCCTTAATTGCAGTTTTGGTCCCTGGTCCTTCTAAAGGTCGCTTTCATGTCTTATTTTGCACAATGAGCCCTCTAAATTAACATATAAGGGCTTTAAGACATTTACCCACTTTGTTTAGTCCTCGGTTAACTTTATTGTTGCCCGAAAAGTCATAAACTTCAACGTTGACGCTTTAACCCCTCGCACACGAATTTGATCATAACTTTCTCATACGATAACGAAACTTTACGAAATTTATATCGTGCATTCTAGTGAGCATAATTAACCGTTACAAAGCTTCGGGTTTGTCAAAAGGTCACTCAGAGGTATAACTTAAACATGTTGACACATTTAACCCCTGTAGTTTGTAATCTCTCACTTTCCTTCATATTTAGCTTCGTATGATCCATGATTTATTCGTTTGAAGGTATGAGCATCATGTAGGGTTAATATATAATATATTTATTCACTGTTGACATTTAGAACTCGTATATTCACATACTTTCCATGATTGTCAACTTTAATCCTTTTATAACATTCTTTCACACGTTCAACATATGACACGTGTCTACACATTATAGGACGTGAATTTTCGAGGTGTTACATCCTCACCCCCTTAAAAGAAATCTCGACCACGAGATTTACTGAAATAAATAAGGGTACTTTTCTTTCATCGTGGATTCAACCTCCCACGTGTATTCGGGACCTCTACGGGCATCCCATTTGACCTTTACAATAGGCACATGCTTCCTTCGAAGCTTCTTAACCTGTCGATCTTCAATCGACAATGGTTTTTCCACAAATTTTAAGCTCTCATCTATATGCACATCTGTATGTGGTATTACCAGTGATTCGTCAGCGAAACACTTCTTCAGATTGCAGATGTGGAATACATTATGAATACCACTGAGCTCTTCAGGCAAGTTTAACTTATAGGCAACTAACCCGATACATTCGATAACCTTGAAAGGTCCTATGTATCTCGGGCTTAGCTTGCCTTTCTTACCAAATCGCATCACCCCCTTCCAGGGTGATACTTTAAGCAATACTTTGTCACCTACTTCGAAGTGAAAAGATTTACGCTTTGGATCAGCGTAGCTATTCTGCCTATCTCGGGCAGCTTTGAGACGGTCACGAATCTGGACAATCTTGTCCGTCGTTTCAAAGACTATCTCTGGTCCGGATAATTGGACATCTCCAACTTCCGCCCAACAAACGGGCGTTCTACACTTTCTACCGTATAAGGCCTCGAAAGGCGCAGCCTTTATGCTGGTGTGGTAGCTATTGTTGTAGGAGAACTCAATTAGTGGTAGGTGGTTATCCCAACTACCACCCAAATCGATCACACATGCACGTAGCATGTCTTCCAAAGTTTGAATAGTACGCTCACTCTGACCATCTGTCTGAGGATGGTAAGCCGTACTAAAATTCAAACGCGTGCCCAAAGATTGTTGGAAGCTTTTCCAAAAATGAGACGTGTATCTAGTATCCCTGTCGGAGATAATAGACACAGGTATGCCATGTAAAGCTACAATCTTATCCACGTACAATTGGGCTAACATGTCGGAGCTATAAGTCTCCTTGATGGGTAAGAAATGTGTTGACTTAGTCAGTCTATCAACTATAACCCATATTGTATCATTGCTTTCCTTGTCTTAGGTAACTTGGTGATAAAATCCATGGTTACCATTTCCCACTTCCACGTAGGAAGTTCAGGCTGTTGTAGCAAACCTGACGGCTTTTGATGTTCTGCCTTGACTTGCGCACATGTCAAGCATTTTGCTACATAGGCAACTACAGACTTTTTCAAGCCTATCCACCAATAATTTGCCTTTAGATCCTGGTACATCTTATCAGCTCCAGGATGAACGGAATATTTGGAACTATGGGCTTCCTGGAGGATGACATCTCGAAGTCCTCCATAAATTGGAACCCATATTCGTCCATTTAATCTTAGAATTCCGTCCTTGCTAAGAGATAACTGCTCCTCAGTTACTCCTAGCTTTTCGTTAGGATAGTTAGTTTCCAACACAGCTTCCTTCTGTGCAGCTAACAACCTTTCAGTCAAACTGTTCTTTATCTCCATGCGCTTGGCATTGATTCGGATGGGTTTCACCCTTTCCTTTCGACTCAAGGCATCAGCGACTACATTCGCCTTGCCGGGATGATACCTGATTTCACAATCATAATCATTTAAAGTCTCCATCCAACGGCGTTGCCTCATGTTTAAATCCTTCTAATTAAACAGGTGCTGGAGGCTCTTGTGATCAGAATAGATCACACACTTGATTCCATATAAATAATGCCTCCACAGTTTTAGTGCGAATACAACGGCACCCAACTCCAAGTCATGGGTGGTGTAATTCTTTTCATGCACTTTCAACTGTCGTGATGCATAGGCAATAACCTTGCCTTTCTGCATAAGCACACACCCCATTCCAGTGTGTGATGCATCACAATATACCACAAAATCCTCTATTCCATCAGGCAACGTCAATACCGGAGCGTTGCTCAACTTCTGTTTCAGAATGTCAAAGGATTCCTGCTGCTTAGGTCCCCAGTCAAACTTAATCTTCTTACGCGTCAGCGAAGTCAGGGGTGCAGCAATCCTTGAAAAATTTTCAATGAAACGCCTATAATATCCTGCCAAGCCTAGAAAGCTACGAATTTCTGTAGGCGTCTTTGGCTCTTGCCAGTTCATAACTGCTTCAACCTTAGCGGGATCCACTTGGATACCACGCTCACTTACCACATGTCCAAGGAACTGGACTTCTCGAAGCCAAAATTCACACTTAGAGAATTTGGCGTAGAGTTTCTCATGATGTAGAAGTTTAAGAATACAGCGAAGGTGTTTCTCATGGTCAGCTTGGTTCTTAGAGTAAATGAGAATGTCGTCGATGAAAACGATGACGAATTTATCTAAGTAAGGCTTGCAAACGCGATTCATGAGATCCACTGTCACACCCCTATTTTCCACGTGTCACCGGTGGGCCCGGTGGGGAGTATCGTGACGTAGTTGATATCATCATAAGTCAAACAACACAATATATAAATGCACAACGGAAGCAAAGATAGATTCATTTCAACTTTAATAAATTGTAATATTAAATATCACGAAATAGTTAAAACGGATCCACGGGCGGATCAAAATAAAAGAAGATATTGTTCAACAGTTTTATTGACATCCAAGCTTGCGAGACTTATTGAGGATGCTAGAAGACAGCCAACCTAGTACGAGTAGTACCTGCACTTAACCTTTTGGAAAATATGTCAGTTTACACTGGTAAATACAATTTAACTGACTCATTTTGAAAAGGTTTGAAAATTGATTTGAATGCACGTGGCACAAAACATTTTATAACTTGGGATAATTATGTAATTATAATCTTATAAGTGAATTACATGTTACTTATGCGTTCAGTAGCCCGATCCGTATACCGGGTTAAAGATTAATAGACACACCACATTATTTGGTTAGGCACTGACGAGTGTACGCCTACACTCCGTGCTATGGTCGTGGCCATCTCGTAAGATGATGCCAAGGATATCCGGGACATGGTCATTAACCCCCCAAAGGCTTTAAGCAAACAAAACATTTCAAAACGTAGCATATCAAGGATTTAACCACTATTCGATTAAAGATTCAATGCCGGACCAAGCGGTATTTTATATACCGTACCCCAAGCCCGTATAGGGAAAATAAGTTAAAAGTATTTACCTTTGTAAGTATAAATAACAATTAGCGAGTGAAGGTAGCTTTTACTGGTTCTTCTATTCTGGAACAAAGGTTTATAATAACCTATTAGATTTCTAACGGGTCTTTATTTAAGCTTAAGCTTAGACCGGTTAGTTTTTAAAGAAAGATACGGTTCAAACGCACGATTAAGCGAAGACCGGACAGAATGTGATTTAGACCCGACAATTTTAAAGACTTGTATAATATGGGTATACTAAATACATTCTGGATTTTGACACAAGGATGATAAGGTTTGACCCGTTTCGGTCAATTTATGCGTACTAGTTACATAAACCGAACCGAATGCAAAAAGGGCGTCACGGGTAACCATAAGAATCATATGCAAGTTCCCTGAGTTAATATGCCTTAAACATGTTGTGATATCAGTAAGGTATCTTCTATTATGCCCCGAATGAGTTTAAATTCAACTTATGCCTCAAAAGGGCATTTTGGTCATTTAAAAGATTATAAAAGAGTTTAATTAGTAATCTGAGTTACAGGTCTGATTTATACAGTAAATACACTTAATTTAATAAGTTATAACAGTAGG
The DNA here is from genome assembly GCA_030545235.1 of Helianthus tuberosus. NCBI lineage: Eukaryota > Viridiplantae > Streptophyta > Magnoliopsida > Asterales > Asteraceae > Helianthus > Helianthus tuberosus. The sequence goes on along the minus strand of CM060412.1, from coordinate 193,069,452 downwards.
GTATGACCTATATGTGGAATTTATCATTTAAAACCAAACTATGCATCTTAGGGGTATTTTGGAAATTTCACAAAGGCTTAAAAGGTCAAAACTAGAAATCTGAGTTTAAAAACTTTTACTTACTGTTATTATATAAAAATATACTAAAAATATCAGTAGGTATCAACCTTATATGTTTAATATAGTTTTAGTACATACTATGCGTTAAAAACGCTTAAAAAGGCGATTTAGAGCCATTTCCGGGTTTTTAAAGGAAAGCTGATATTTTTTATAATCCCAGAAGGCTCAAAATATTTTATTTAACAAATAAAATCAGTAGAAAAAGGTTTGGGGTCAAAAGGATTTGTAAAACTCATTTTATGGCTAAAAAGGGCAAAATCTGTATTAACCGAATTAAACTTAGAGACCTATGCTATGCTCAGCCAAAAATTAAATAAAAATCTTCAAAAATCCCAAAATATTATATTACATCAGTGGGTAAAAAGTTTGATATCAAAAAGTGGGTTTAAATAGGCTATACGCTAATTACGCCATTTAATTAACATAAAGCTTTCAAATTACGCTAATGAGCATAACTCCTAATCTAGATCTCAAACTGATGTCAAATTTTAGGTGCAAGTTTATAAATCAGTAACTAAGGTTTCTACTCTTTTACTTTTTCAAAAATCACGTTTTATAGTCAAAAGGGCATAATAGTCAACATTTAAGCATTAATCGGAAACATGCATATGAATCGGATAAGTATTGAACCAAGTTGCATAATCTCAGAGAGTTATACTTATATGAAACCTGGTCCAAAATAAGCTCTAAGGCAGATCTTAACATGCACAAACGGGTCAGAACTGAAAGTCAAAGCAAAAGTCAAATTATGCTACTTTCGGTTCCGATCCGGGTTTAAACTGAAAATTGTCGAGTTGAACATGTTGAGACATGTTCTTACATTAGTTAACAAGTTATTTTAATGATCAAACAGGTTGCATGTGTCCTACATTGCTAATTATGCTTAAATTTAAAAATACACAATACCAATTGTAGGTCCCCTTGATGTGTATGGATCTTCAACAGAATTGTCAATCCAATCAAGAGTGCGGAATCCTCTTGATCAGAATATCACAGAAACAAGTAGAAAACAGAAACAGCAATTCACTTTCAAACTGGATCTTTATTTATTAACTATCAAACTGATTACAATCAATCAAGATCCCTAACCACACTCAATTTCGTCCAAGCACAAGCTCTCACGAAATTCTGTCTCTCAAAAACTGTTTTGGCTGATTAACCTAAACCCTAAAGCCTAACCTTGTTTATATAACACAAGGTTGCAACTTTAGGCATGGGTTCCTACATGGGCTAGGCCCATTTCGTCCCCCATCACCCAATGTGGGTTTTGTTTAGCCCAAACTCTATTATCTCACTAATACAAAGCTAAACCCGCTAACTGTTTATCATTTAACTAATTACAAGATATCCAAAGACCAAAACTAAGCTGTTGTCACAAACATGCACCAACAAACTCCCCTTGACAATAGCTTCATAAAATAACTTTGTCTTCGGTCATCTTGCAATCTTCATGTTATCTTGCACTGTCTTTGGTCTTTGGATAGCTTCAGCTTCAATAGCTTCTGTCAGCAACAGACTCCCCCTAAGCTGATGCATCCAATCACCAAATCTTCAAAACTTTAGCGTTTGAGTAAACTCCAGTTCAGCATTTGAATAGCAATCTTCAAACTCTTCAACTTTGTCTGCAATATAGAAAGGAGGTTCTACCATGCATCCAATCAAACTCTCATCTTCACAGCAACTTCTCAGCAACACAGCAACTTCTCAGCAACACAGCAACTTCCCAGCAACACAGCAACTTCTCAGCAACACACTGCTTCAATCTGTTTACTATAAAACAAACATCTCGAGAAACCATAAGAATTTTTCAACATAAGTTAAACAAATTATTATTATTCAAGAGATAGTTAAACTGTATCACAGATTAAGCATTTTCAATTTATCACCAACACACAAAACTTGTTAATCACACACCCTATAACCCGCATGATTTAAAATTTTGAACTCACTTTCCAACACCGTCTCCCCCTATCAGTAACAATTCCTCCAAGAATAACAGTTTTCCGTACGTTAAGAATTTTAAACAGAAAAAGACACTATTTTTGGATTTTTATATTTTCTGAAAGCAAGTAAATAACAAAAGCAATAAACACTCTATTTTTTTAGTGAGAATCACTGGTAAGAAGATCATATCAGCACAATCAAACTGTTTCACACAATTAGATAATTCTGTATTTAATTTTTCATGAAAAGCAGTTCAAGACGATTACCAGTATGTTTGTCCACTTAAACAAAATGCATGAACATTTCAAGTACCATTACCGTATGATACGTTAAGGTAATATTAATTACTGATATACTAGTTAGTCCCACTTCAGGATATACCCCCACGATCAAGGTATGCACAAAGATTCATCGTAGTAGGTGAGTATACTGATGTCATCCTTTAAGATATCCTGACAATGTCTGGTCTGCATATAATATGTTTTATCATGTTTTGATTGCTTAACTATGAACACCCAAATAAATACTAATCAAATCCTGGAAATATAAACAACACACTCTATCATGCAAGTATCTTCCCTACCACATATTTCACAAGTCCAATCCAGATTTCTGAAATCTTAACTGGGAATAGGTTGAGAAGAGAACAGAATAGATCTTTAGCAGAGATGGTATAATATACAGATAAAATGAGTTTTTCTCAGTTTGATATAGGTTTCTTGGGTTTCTTTTGGGCACTTGAGGGCCTTTTTCGGGTGTATTAGATCTATAGCGCGACAACGTACAACTAGGTCAGCATGTATCTGGATGCAGCAGAAGCTGTCGTTGCCTAGCACCTCCAGGTCAGCATATATCTGGATGCAGCAGAGGAGGTACACGACTTTTTTCAGAGAAGATTTCAGAATCAGATCAAAATTGTGTGTATCGGGACAACATACAGACATTCAAATAGAAATGAGCTAATTCCAAATGACTTTCTTTCCTGGGGTCATGTACAATTTTAGTTCTGAACAGAAGAACAGTCAAGATATCCCCAGATGAAATAACAGTATAAAGACCCAAAACTTCAGATTTTGGCAATCTATCAACGCAAGATTTAAGGTCATTAAACAATACACCACTACTCTGCTTAGAAGCTGATGTTTTCTTGGCTCCTGTTGATCCTCCTGAAGCAGCAACAAAACACACAACACCATCTTCATTCACTGTGACCTGCTCATTCTCACACGAAAGAAAAGCAGTAGCAAAGTCGCTAGAATCGTTGTGAGATGAAGAAGGTGCAAGCCCATTGTAAATCGTTGGATCTTGAACCTGATCATATCCAGTGTCTTTCTTCTTCATACTGAGCTCATAAGCTCTCAGCTTTCCAACTACTTCTTCAAGCTCTTTTGTCTCATAATCTGCTTCTCCCTTGATCATGAGAGTGTAGATATCCCACTTGGTAGGTAAGGTATCGAGCAGCTTATCATTCTTTTCAACGTCAGTATAGCACTCTATCTCATAATTATCCATTTCAGACATCAGATGGTAGTATCGAGTGATGATGTCCTCAAGTGACTCATGTTTCATGAACTTGAAAACAGCAAACTGCTTCTTCAGTATATCAACTTTGTTTTTCTTAACATCTTCATTTCCAGCATATCTTTTCTCTAATACATCCCACATATCCTTTGAGTTTGTGTACTTCTTGAAAGTATGCTTGATGCTATCAGGTAAGGACATTTTGATTGCAGCCAAGGCTCTCTTTTCAGCCTCATACATCTTTTTATCAGCATCTTCCATGTTCACATAAGCAGTTCTACGAGGTCTGCCCTCAAAGTCGTGTCTAGGGTTTGTGTACCCATCTTCAATGCATATCCACATGCGAGTATCCTGATATTCAATAAAGGATTGAAAACGATCCTTCCATGTCAAATAATTTTCCACCTTCATCATTTTAGGCGGTTTGTTGGTAGTGTCAACCTCATGCTCCATCCTCAACAGCTCATTCAAACTAGACATGTTCGACATTTTTAACGTAACAGACTGATAAAACCGTACAAAATTTTTCCGAAAACTGTGGTTACCAAATTACACCTTTAGAATCGTCTCAAAAAGATGAATCCAATGATATCTAATGTCGAAGACCGAATTCGGGATTTTCCAGAGTTTTTTTTTTCCCTAAAAATACGAGGAATTAAATGGTGCAGACGGTTTCGTCAGATGAGTTACGGTTCACTTTCTATTTCCGAAAACGTGAATTTTTAGTTACGCTTGCCAGAAAATATTCCACCCTTTTTTTATTTCTTTATTAATTTCGCTGGAAAAAGCCTGCTTAATTTCGCTGGTCAGTATGTCCAATTTCGCTGGTTATTTTGCTGAACAGGTTAATTATGCTGCCAAGTCCGCTGATCAATTTCGCTTGCAAATTCGCTGGTCAATTTCGCTATTACGACTACCAGTAAATTCGCCGAAAACCGTAATAATTTCGCTGAGGAAAATTATACGATTACCAAAGTCGCCTTTGGATTTTAAGTTCGCCGACAAGTTCGCAGATCAGTTAAATTCGCAGGTCCAATTAATTTCGCAGGTCAGTAAATATGGAAATTCAATCTTCTCGAAAATTTTGATGATTTTCTGAATTCTCCTAACAACTTCTGCAGAATCGAAACAGCAAAATCAGCAACCTTTTCACCCAAATTCGATGAACTTGATGAAGAAACCAAGAACAATCTTCGAATTTCAGCCAAACCTGCAAATCAGCAAACCTGCAAACATGTAAATCAGTAAACAAACAAAGCAGAATATCAAAACAGCCAATAAATCACGAAAATTTTTATCAAAACAGCCAAGAATTTCGAAAATTTTTATCAAACAAACAGAAAAATTTCGAAAATTTCAAAACCCTAGTTTTCAAAAATTCGAAAAACTCCTTGTTTCTGCAGCAACCAATTCTGAACCGAGCCTTCAAGAGCCTAATGCTCTGATACCAATTGTAGGTCCCCTTGATGTGTATGGATCTTCAACAGAATTGTCAATCCAATCAAGAGTGCGGAATCCTCTTGATCAGAATATCACAGAAACAAGTAGAAAACAGAAACAACAATTCACTTTCAAACTGGATCTTTATTGATTAACTATCAAACTGATTACAATCAATCAAGATCCCTAACCACACTCAATTTCGTCCAAGCACAAGCTCTCACGAAATTCTGTCTCTCAAAAACTATTTTGGCTGATTAACCTAAACCCTAAAGCCTAACCTTGTTTATATAACACAAGGTTGCAACTTTAGGCATGGGTTCCTACATGGGCTAGGCCCATTTCATCCCCCATCACCCAATGTGGGTTTTGTTTAGCCCAAACTCTATTATCTCACTAATACAAAGCTAAACCCGCTAACTGTTTATCATTTAACTAATTACAAGATATCCAAAGACCAAATCTAAGCTGTTGTCACAAACATGCACCAACAAATACACATTCTGTTGACTTTTTAAAGTAAGCTTTGACTCGACAATTAACATAGTTAGAGTGGGAATCTGAAAGTACCCTTTTAAGGGTTTGTTACCCACATAAATACCTACTTGTAGGTACTTTCAATTCGAGAAATGACTGAGCGGATTTCATTTAATCGCGAAGTCCAACTTAAATTACGACGGTTTGACTAATAGCTAATTAACTAAGCTAAAACGAATTAGAAAGGGTTAAGAATACTTACAAGAGTCCTAATTACGATTAGAGATCACTAGAAAGCCTGAGGTTGATCAGAGGAGCTCCATAAGTGGACTTGTGAATGTTTGCAAGTGAATGGCACAAAGTTGCAACCAAATGGTTCTTTATAAATGCAATTTAATCTCATGAGATGGTGCCACAATAGCCTACAGGTGTTATAAGATCCGTCCAGGTGCCCCTCTATGCATGTAAAACCATTGGTGAGGCTCTGGTATAAGAAAACAATGGATTGAAGTCGGTTAAAGGGCTGTTAACTGGCATCTGCAGGTTTTTGTCGCTGGTAGGTCGTAGGCGGGCCGCAAAGAGCCCTTCGCGGGGCGCGTACAAGTGCAAAACCAGCAAAACAAGTTTCCATGTTTTACATTTCAGTCCTTGGTCCTTTGTAACGTGGTTTTACTTGTTTTTCTTGCACTTTAGGCCCTCAAAACTGGATTTTAAGGACCTTGGGACATTTACAAACTTGGTTAAGCCCTTGGTTAACTTTGTGCTTAGCCGAAAAGTTACGAATTTCAACGTTAACACATTTAACCCTTCGTGCACGGTTTTGATCATAACTTTCTCATACGATAACGAAACTTTATGAAATTTTTATCACATATTCTAGTGAGTATATTTTATCATTACAAAGCTTCGGGTTTGCCAAAAGGTCACTCAGAGGTATACTTTCAACATGTTGACACATTTAGCCCCTGTAGTTTGTAATTCCTCACTTTCTTTCATTTTCTTCTTCGTATGATCCATGATTTATTCGTTTAAGATTATAAACACCATGTAGGGTTATTGTAGGGCCTATTTATCCATTGTTGACACTTTGGACCCTTATATTCACATAGTTTCACTGTTTGTCAACTTTAGTCCCTCTAAAGTGCTTTTTCACATATTCAAAGCTTATGACACGTGTCAATACATTATTGGACGTAAATTTTTGAGGTGTTACATCCTCACCCCCTTAAAAGAAATCTCGACCTCGAGATTTACTGAAACAATTGAGGGTATTTTTCTTTCATTGTGGATTCTACCTCCCATATGTATTCGGGACCTCTACGGGCATCCCATTTGACCTTTACAATAGGCACATGCTTCCTCCGAAGCTTCTTTACCTGTCGATCCTCAATCGACAATGGTTTTTCCACAAATTTCAAGCTTTCATCTATATGTACATCCATATGTGGTATGACCAGAGATTCATCAGCGAAACACTTCTTCAGATTGCAGATGTGAAAAACATTGTGGATAGCACTAAGCTCTTCAGGCAAGTTTAACTTATAGGAAACTGACCCGACACGTTCGATAACCTTGAAAGGTCCTATGTATCTCGGGCTTAGCTTGCCCTTCTTACCAAATCGCATTACCCCCTTCCAGGGTGATACTTTAAGCAATACTTTGTCACCTACTTCGAAGTGAAAAGATTTACGCTTTGGATCAGCGTAGCTTTTCTGCCTATCTTGGGCAGCTTTCAAGTGATCGCGAATCTGGACAATCTTGTCCGTCGTTTCAAAGACTAACTCAGGTCCTGATAATTGAACTTCTCCTACTTCTGCCCAACATATAGGGGTTCTGCATTTTCTACCATATAATGCTTCAAAAGGCGCAGCCTTAATACTAGTATGGTAGCTATTATTATAGGAGAACTCGATCAATGGTAGGTGGTTATCCCAACTGCCACCTAAATCAATCACACATGCTCGAAGCATGTCTTCCAGCGTTTGGATGGTACGCTCACTCTGCCCGTCCGTCTGTGGATGGTAAGTCGTACTAAAGTTTAAGCGCGTGCCCAAAGACTGTTGGAAACTTTTCCAAAAATGAGAGGTGTATCTCGTATCTCGGTCAGAGATAATCGACACTGGTACACCATGCAGAGCTACAATCTTATCTACGTACAATTGAGCTAACATGTCTGAGCTGTAAGTTTCCTTAATGGGTAGGAAATGTGCTGACTTTGTCAGTCTATCTACTATGACCCATATAGTATCGTTTCCCTTCCTTGTCTTTGGCAATTTGGTGATAAAATCCATTGTCACCATCTCCCACTTCCATGTGGGAAGTTCAGGCTGTTGAAGCAAACCTGACGGCTTCTGATGCTCAGCTTTGACTTGCGCACACATCAAGCATTTAGCTACATAGGCAGCTACAGACTTTTTCAAGCCTATCCACCAATAGTTTGCCTTTAGATCCTGGTACATCTTATCAGCTCCAGGATGAAAGGAATATTTGGAACTGTGGGCTTCCTGGAGGATAACATCCCGAAGCCCTCCATAAACTGGAACCCATATTCGTCCATTCAATCTCAGCATTCCGTCCTTGTCATAGGATAACTGCTCCTCAGTTACTCCTAGCTTTTCTTCAGGATAGTTAGCTTCCAACACAGCTTCCTTCTATGCAGCTAACACCCTTTCGTTCAAATTATTCTTTATTTCAATTCTCTTGGCATTGATTCTTATTGGCTTCACTCTTTCTTTTCTGCTTAAGGCGTCAGCAACTACATTTGCCTTGCCTGGATGGTATCTTATCTCACAGTCGTAATCATTTAAAGTTTCCATCCATCGTCTTTGTCGCATGTTTAAGTCCTTCTGATTGAACAAATGTTGAAGGCTCTTGTGATCTGAATAGATCACACACTTGGTTCCATACAAGTAGTGTCTCCAAAGTTTTAATGCAAATACAACGGCACCCAGCTCCAAGTCATGGGTGGTGTAGTTCTTCTCGTGCACCTTTAGCTGTCGTGAAGCGTAGGCAATAAATTTGCCTTTCTGCATGAGTACACAGCCCATACCAGTGTGTGATGCATCACAATATACCACAAATTCTTCTATACCATCAGGCAATGTTAATACTGGTGCATTGCTCAACTTTTTCTTAAGAATGTCAAAGGATTCCTGCTGCTTAGGGCCCCAATCAAACTTAACCTTCTTACGTGTCAATGAAGTTAGGGGCGCAGCAATCCTTGAGAAGTTTTCGATAAAACGCCTATAATATCCTGCTAAACCTAGGAAGCTACGAATCTCAGTAGGTGTCTTTGGCTCTTGCCAATTCATAACTGCTTCTACCTTAGCGGGATCCACTTGGATATCATGCTTACTTACCACATGTCCAAGGAATTGGACTTCTCGAAGCCAAAATTCGCACTTCGAAAATTTGGCGTAAAGTTTCTCATGATGTAGAAGTTTAAGAATACAACGAAGGTGTTTCTCGTGGTCAACTTGGCTCTTCGAGTAAATGAGAATGTTGTCAATGAAGACGATGACAAATTTATCTAAGTAAGGCTTGCAGACGCGATTCATGAGATCCATGAATGCGGCCGGTGCATTAGTGAGCCCAAAAGGCATCACTAGGAACTCGTAATGACCATAACGAGTCCTAAATGCTGTCTTGTGCACATCTTCATCCTTGACCTTCAACTGATGATAGCCTGACCTCAAGTCGATCTTAGAGAAGTAGCTTGCCCCTTGCAATTGATCGAACAGATCGTCGATCCTGGGCAAAGGATACCTATTCTTGATAGTGACTTTATTAAGCTCACGGTAATCGATGCACAGACGCATCGATCCATCCTTCTTCTTGACAAACAAGATCGGCGCTCCCCAAGGAGACGAACTAGGTCAAATAAAACCTTTGGCTAGCAGATCATCTAACTGCATCCTTAACTCCTTCATCTCCGTTGGTGCTAACCTATAAGGCGCTCTTGCTACTGGTGCTGCACCTGGGATGATGTCAATTCGGAATTCCACTTGCCTATCTGGTGGTAAACCAGGTAGTTCTTCAGGAAAAACTTCAGGATATTCTGAAATGACGGGGATGTCTTCAATTTTAGGTTTTGGCTTATCAATAGTAACTTGTGCCATATAAATGACACAACCCTTCTTCAAGCATCTAGATGCCTTGAGCATGGACACTTGCTCAGACAATCCATGTTGGGTATCCCCTTGGATGGTAAGTGACTCACCAGACGGAGTTTTGACTACCACTTGCTTTCTGTTGCACACAATCTGGGCTTGGTTATGTGATAACCAATCCATACCTATGACTATATCAAAACTGGCTAGCTTAAAGGGAAGTAAGGACAAAGGAAAAGAGTGATTCCTAATGGATATAACACATCCATCTAACACAGTTGAGGCGGTTTCTATGGTTCCATCAGCTAATTCCACCTCATATTTCACACTTAAGGGTTTTACAGGCAATTTCAACAACTCACAAAACTTATTATCCACAAAAGACTTATCTGCTCCAGAATCAAACAATACACTAGCATAAACATCATTTATGAGAAAAGTACCTGTGATCACGTTGTCATCCTGAACCGCTTCCTTAGCGTCCATCTTGAAGACCCTCGCATTGGTCTTTTTCCCATCCTCGGTTTTCTTGGTGATCTTTGGGCAATTGGACTTAATGTGCCATTTTTCATTGCAACCGTAGCATGTTGCATCTTTCAGTTTTTTGCACTCCAGAGTCTTATGTTCTGTAGATCTGCAAATCACACAGGGCCTCGGCTGAGGCTAGGATTTCGACTCAAGTCGACACCTCCCAAAATGGTTCTTCTTGCAAACCTTACATTTGGGCTTATCCCCAGATTGTTGCCCATCTTTCTTAGACCCCGACCCTTTCTTGTGGTCGTTATTTCCTCTGTGCTTTTTATCTGATCTTTGTGAGGTATCGTCCTCACGCTTCCTCTTACCTTCGTCTGAATTCCTGAGCGATCTCAATCTGACTAAGTCTAAGGTAAGAGATAGAGATAGATCAGCTGCTGATCTGAAGGTAGCAGGCCTTGATGCCTTAACACTGGCTTTAATTTCTGGGGCTAAACCCCCGATGAAGCGAGCAATCCTTTTAGGTTCCGGGGTTACCAAGTACGGAACCAGCCTAGATAGGGTATTGAAACTGGTGAGGTAAGCCTGACAGTCTAAATTCTTCATCACCAAAGATAAGAAATCTGACTCGATTCTTTCTACTTCGTGCTGCGGGCAATAATTATCCTTAATGAGAGCAACGAACTGATCCCATGACAAGTTGTAGAGTGGGATCTTTCCGGCAGCTTGAATGAGAGACTTCCACCATGCCAGTGCCTCTCCCTTAAACGATTGGGATACATATTTTACTACGTCCCTTTCAGCACAACCGCTGATGTCTACAACCGTGTCCATTTCGTCCAACCAAGTCATACAATCTATTGCTCCTTTCTCCCCGGTGAAGTCCCGGGGTTTGCAAGAAACAAAGTACTTGTAAGTACAGGACTTGGTATGTGGTTTGTCATCATACACCATCCTCTTTGAGGGAACACTGTCATGATTAGATGAATGTCGATCATCATCCTTCTTGAGCTCATCTTTCTTAGATTCATCTTTCTTAGAGGGCGGTTTGCTATGAGCCTCCGAGTGAACTTTTGGCATGGAATGTGGTGCGGATTGAGTCCTACTTCGGGTCCCGCTTGATTCACTATATTGCCTTTCAATGGCTTTGGTAACAGCATTTTCTACTAATGCTTGAAGCTCTGCACCAGTTACAAGTATTTTAGTGTTATCAGGGTTTTCCACTGGATGACTGTTTATTTCTTCTGACTTGGCCATGTAGTTTTAATTTCTACATAAAGAAATAAGGACAATGTCTATTTAGAAGCCTAAACAGTATTATCGTTCTTGACGATTTATTAACCATGGTTTTAATAGCCAATTTTAGTTAATTTATTCAATAATTTCATTCGGGATTTTTACTAGTAACCCTTTAGAATGAAATATAATATTGGCATAATAGGCCTAGTCATGTGGACAATTTCTAATTTATAAATTTAGATCTTATAGGATTAAAGTTTGAATAAAATAACAATCAATCCCTTTATTGGCAGGGAGTCTATAAACTACGGTTGCCTTTTGTTTTATATGACATTAGTCGTAGGAATTATGTCACAATCAGATATATATATAAAAATATAAATTTGGATAATTTATTAAAAGGGGGAACATGTGTGATTTTGCGGATCACACTAGCCAAGAATGTTAACATGTTTGCAGATGTTAACAGAGATTTGAATATTTTTAAACAGGTTCTACCATATTGGCCAGGTCTTTAATATGACATTCAAGCTAGGTTTTACCTTTGTAAGATTCTTATTATTTTATTAAAATGGTAAATCAAAAAAATGTTATTTTTCATTTATTCATATATTATATTCATGCACATAATTTAAAATGAAAAATTTAAACTAACCATTCCAATTAAAATTAAACTAGTACAAGTTTGCCCTAAACGGGACTTTTACATGAATAACACGCCCATGCAGGGGCTAACTAACAAACACACCCACGCAGGGGTTAATAGGAAAAACATGCCCATGCAGGGGCAGAACAGAAAGGAAAGATATGCCGACGCAGGGGCAGAGTACAGAAAACAAATGTCCTCGCAGGGACATGATTACTACACTAAAATAAACAAACAAACAAAGGATTTAGTGATCCTTCTTGCTTTTTTCCCTTGATCAAGTCCACCATTTTCTTGAACATCCCTCGGTTATGCCTACGTTCTTCCCGCAACTCATGCCGCACCTCCTGCCGCACCTCATTTATCCCTTGAAGGATTTCTTGAAACTGTGGCGGTGACATCATCGGCGTCTGCGGTGGTTGCTGATAATGCGGAGGTTGAGGGGGCTGCGGTTGCTGATACCCATATGATGGGTATCCATAGGTCGAGTGTCCCGTAGTCCAGGGACCTCCATAGGGACCTCCCGGCTGAAGAGAGTTCGCAGCTACCCAGTAGGGATCTTCTGTAAAGTTGTAATTTATGTGGGTCGGCTGCTCGAAGGGATTGTATGCCGCCGCGCCAGTGTAAGCAGGGATTGGGTCTCCAAAACCCATTGGTGGTTGTGGTGCGACTGGCGCAGAGACTACTTCTGAGACGGGGTGTGAAGATTCTCCCATCTCTGGTTCTTCGTGGACTGGCGAGTATCGGCTGCCACTTGAAAGTGGAGGGGTGCTGATGCGTACTCCCCCTCGTGCGGATATCCGTGCGTTCGTTCTTCTTCGCCTCGGGGGCGAGGGAGGCTGAAGCTCAGGTGGTGGTGGCGGTGGAATGACCGCGACAAGTCGGGAATCCTCAGAAGGATTCTGCTGTTGCTGAAGCTGTTGTGGCTGGTGTAGGGGAGAGTTGTGCTACGGCTGGTGCAGGGGAGAGTTGTGGTAACTGGGAGTAAACGCCCAGTCACACAGCCGGAATCTCTCCTCGTAGCTGTCGGGACCATTATACGATGATCCCACAAAAGGTGACCCATCAGATATTTCGATGGGGTGGTTCGGAGTTCCTGATGGTGGTGGTACAGGATCGGTATCTTCATCTATATCCATCGCGTTGCCACCGGAAAAGTGATCTTCGGGTCCAAGTGGGTTAAAATCCATTGGGGCTCCAAGGTAGTCGGCAGGGTTGAACTGGCCCTGGAAAACAGGTGATAGGTGGTCAAAGGGTGAATTGTGTCCTTGAAGAGGAATGTAGGACTGGTGGGAGTAGTGGGGCTCATTTTCGGAATGAGGCCCGAAAGAGTGTGGGATAGAAGGGGAGGTACTCAGTGAAACTGAGCGCCTAGCGGGCTCAATGTAGGTCCTCCATGGCTCTTGAGGACCCGAGTTGTTGGGATCAGATGGTGTTCGCCGGTGTGACGGTCCGGCCTCGTGGTCATTTGGGGCGACAAGTGGCCCTCTTCCTCTGCCTCTTCCCCTTACCCTTGGCGGCATTTTGTCAACCTGTCAAAAACAAACAAGTGATACAACAAGAACAATACATAAGACAAAGTTAGAAAATAAGACAAAAATTTGGATAATTCCTAAGTTCTTTGTCTAGACTCGAGAATCGAGGATTGTGCAATTGTGTAACTGAGATTAAACACAAAAGGCTAGTGTTTAATTCACTCAGTGTTGGCTCTGATACCAACCTGTCACACCCCTATTTTTCACGTGTCACCGGTGGGCCCGGTGGGGAGTATCGTGACGTAGTTGATATCATCATAAGTCAAACAACACAATATATAAATGCACAGCGGAAGCAAAGATAGATTCATTTCAACTTTAATAAATTGTAATATTAAATATCACGAAATAGTTGAAACGGATCCACAGGCGGATCAAAATAAAAGAAGATATTGTTCAACAGTTTTATTGACATCCAAGCTTGCGAGACTTATTGAGGACGCTAGAAGACAGCCAGCCTAGTATGAGTAGTACCTGCACTTAACCTTTTGGAAAATACGTCAGTTTACACTGGTAAATACAATTTAACTGACTCATTTTGAAAAGGTTTGAAAATTGATTTGAATGCACGTGGCACAAAACATTTTATAACTTGGGATAATTATGTAATTATAATCTTGTAAGTGAATTACATGTTACTTATGCGTTCAGTAGCCCGATCCGTAGACCGGGTTAAAGATTAATAGACACACCACATTAGGGCTGTAAACGAACCAAACGTTCAGCGAACAGTTCGTGAACCGTTCGGCGGGAAGTTCGTTTATGTTCGTTCGATAAGCTTAACGAACGAACACGAACAAAAAATTTCGTTCGATAAGCTTAACGAACGAACACGAACAAAGGTCTCGTTCGTTCGACTGCGTTCGTGAACGTTCGGTAATATGTTCGTTCGTGTTCGTTCGTTATGTCCGTTCGTGTTCGATTTTTTATGTTTATCTTTCTAAAACTTTTTAATGTTTTATTAATTTTTTACTTTCCCCATATGTATTATTTCTCTCTCTCTCTGGCACTCTCCCTCTTTTGATATCACACTCCTTCATTCAGCTTATCTCCAATCGATTGAACCCAATATTATCCATCCCTTCAATCTTTAAATGGTTATATTTAACTACTTTCGTTGTGTACAATGTTTAAGATTAACAGTGCCGTTTTTTATTTTCAAAATTAAAGTTCATTTGTGTTCGTTTGCGTTCGTGGTTAGTGTTCACGAACTGTTCGCGAACAATCAAAATTCCTTAACGAACGAACACGAACACAAACTTCTGTTCGTCATGTGTTCGTGAACAGTTCACGAACATCCAAATTTCCTTAACGAACGAACACGAACATGGCCTTGTTCGTGTTCGTTCGGTTCGTTTACAGCCCTACACCACATTATTTGGTTAGGCACTGACGAGTGTACGCCTACACTCCGTGCTATGGTCGTGGCCATCTCGTAAGATGATGCCAAGGATATCCGGGACATGGTCATTAACCCCCCAAAGGCTTTAAGCAAACAAAACATTTCAAAACGTAGCATATCAAGGATTTAACCACTATTCGATTAAAGATTCAATGCCGGACCAAGCGGTATTTTATATACCGTACCCCAAGCCCGTATAGGTAAAATAAGTTAAAAGTATTTACCTTTGTAAGTATAAATCACAATTAGCGAGTGAAGGTAGCTTTTACTGGTACTTCTATTCTGGAACAAATGTTTATAATAACCTATTAGATTTCTAACGGGTCTTTATTTAAGCTTAAGCTTAGACCGGTTAGTTTTTAAAGAAAGATACGGTTCAAACGCACGATTAATCGAAGACCGGACAGAATGTGAAGTAGACCCGACAAGTTTGAAGACTTGTATAATATGGGTATACTAAATACATTCTGGATTTTGAGACAAGGATGATAAGGTTTGACCCGTTTCGGTCAATTTATGCATACTAGTTACATAAACCGAACCGAACGCAAAAAGGGCGTCACGGGTAACCATAAGAATCATATGCAAGTTCCCTGAGTTAATATGCCTTAAACATGTTGTGATATCAGTAAGGTATCTTCTATTATTCCCCGAATGAGTTTAAATTCAACTTATGCCTCAAAAGGGTATTTTGGTCATTTAAAAGATTATAAAAGAGTTTAATTAGTAATCTGAGTTACAGGTCTGATTTATACAGTAAATACACTTAATTTAATAAGTTATAACAGTAGGGTATGACCTATATGTGGAATTTATCATTTAAAACCAAACTATGCATCTTAGGGGTATTTTGGAAATTTCACAAAGGCTTAAAAGGTCAAAACTGGAAATCTGAGTTTAAAAACTTTTACTTACTGTTATTATATAAAAATATACTAAAAATATCAGTAGGTATCAACCTTATATGTTTAATATAGTTTTAGTACATACTATGCGTTAAAAACGCTTAAAAAGGCGATTTGGAGCCATTTCCGGGTTTTTAAAGGAAAGCTGATATTTTTTATAATCCCAGAAGGCTCAAAATATTTTATTTAACAAATAAAATCAGTAGAAAAAGGTTTGGGGTCAAAAGGATTTGTAAAACTCATTTTATGGCTAAAAAGGGCAAAATCGGTATTAACTGAATTAAACTTAGAGACCTATGCTATGCTCAGCCAAAAATTAAATAAAAATCTTCAAAAATCCCAAAATATTATATTACATCAGTGGGTAAAAAGTTTGATATCAAAAAGTGGGTTTAAATAGGCTATACGCTAATTACGTCATTTAATTAACATAAAGCTTTCAAATTACGCTAATGAGCATAACTCCTAATCTAGATCTCAAACTGATGTCAAATTTTAGGTGCAAGTTTATAAATCAGTAACTAAGGTTTCTACTATTTTACTTTTTCAAAAATCACGTTTGATAGTCAAAAGGGCATAATAGTCAACATTTAAGCATTAATCGGAAACATGCATATGAATCGGATAAGTATTGAACCAAGTTGCATAATCTCAGAGAGTTATACTTATATGAAACCTGGTCCAAAATAAGCTCTAAGGCAGATCTTAACATGCACAAATGGGTCAGAACTGAAAGTCAAAGCAAAAGTCAAATTATGCGACTTTCGGTTCAGATCCGGGTTTAAACTGAAAATTGTCGAGTTGAACATGTTGAGACATGTTCTTACATTAGTTAACAAGTTATTTTAATGATCAAACAGGTTGCATGTATCCTACATTGCTAATTATGCTTAAATTTAAAAATACACATTCTGTTGACTTTTTAAAGTAAGCTTTGACTCGACAATTAACGTAGTTAGAGTGGGAATCTGAAAGTACCCTTTTAAGGGTTTGTTACCCACATAAATACCTACTTGTAGGTACTTTCAATTTGAGAAATGATTGAGCGGATTTTATTTAATCGCAAAGTCAAACTTAAATTACGACGGTTTGACTAATAGCTAATTAACTAAGCTAAAACGAATTAGAAAGGGTTAAGAATACTTACAAGAGTCCTAATTACGATTAGAGATCGCTAGAAAGCCTGAGGTTGATTAGAGGAGCTCCAGAAGTGGACTTGTGAATGTTTGCAAGTGAATGGCACAAAGTTGCAACCAAATGGTTCTTTATAAATGCAATTTAATCTCATGAGATGGTGCCACAATAGCCTACAGGTGTTATAAGATCCGTCCAGGTGCCCCTCTATGCATGTAAAACCATTGGTGAGGCTCTGGTATAAGAAAATAATGGATTGAAGTCGGTTAAAGGGCTGTTAACTGGCATCTGCAGGTTTTTGTCGCTGGTAGGTCGTAGGCGGGCCGCAAAGAGCCCTTCGCGGGGCGCGTACAAGTGCAAAACCAGCAAAACAAGTTTCCATGTTTTACATTTCAGTCCTTGGTCCTTTGTAACGTGGTTTTACTTGTTTTTCTTGCACTTTAGGCACTCAAAACTGAATTTTAAGGACCTTGGGACATTTACAAACTTGGTTAAGCCCTTGGTTAACTTTGTGCTTACCCAAAAAGTTACGAATTTCAACGTTAATGCATTTAACCCTTCGTGCACGGTTTTGATCATAACTTTCTCATACGATAACGAAACTTTATGAAATTTTTATCACATATTCTAGTGAGTATATTTTATCATTACAAAGCTTCAGGTTTGCCAAAAGGTCACTCAGAGGTATACTTTCAACATGTTGACACATTTAGCCCCTGTAGTTTATAATTCCTCACTTTCTTTCATTTTCTTCTTCGTATGATCCATGATTTATTCGTTTAAGATTATAAACACCATGTAGGGTTATTGTAGGGCCTATTTATCCATTATTGACACTTTGGACCCTTTTATTCACATAGTTTCACTGTTTGTCAACTTTAGTCCCTCTAAAGTGCTTTTTCACATATTCAAAGCTTATGACACGTGTCAATACATTATTGGACGTAAATTTTCGAGGTGTTACATCCAGGAACGCGGTCGGTGCATTAGTGAGCCCAAAAGGCATCACTAGAAACTCGTAATGACCATAACGAGTCCTAAATGCAGTTTTGTGCACGTCTTCATCTCTAACCTTCAGTTGGTGGTAACCTGACCTCAAGTCAATCTTCGAGAAATAAACAAATCATCAATCCTGGGCAATGGATACCTATTCTTTATCGTGACCTTATTAAGCTCACGATAATCGATGTACAGACGCATCGATCCATCCTTCTTCTTGACAAACAAGACAGGTGCTCCCCAAGGAGACGAACTAGGTTTAATGAAACCTTTAGCTAGCAATTCATCCAGTTGCGTTCTTAATTCCTTCATCTCCGTTGGTGCTAATCTGTAGGGTGCTCTAGCAACAGGTGTTGCTCCAGGGATGATGTAAATTCTGAATTCGACTTGTCTATCTGGTGGTAAACCAGGTAGTTCTTCAGGATAAACCTCTGGGTATTCAGAAATGACGGGGATGTCTTCTATCTTCGGTTTAGGCTCATCAATAATCACTTGTGCCATGTAGATGACACAACCCTTCTTTAAACATTTTGAAGCCTTGAGCATAGTCACTTGCTCAGGCAGCCCATACTGGGTATCTCCCCGAATGGTAAGTGATTCACCAGACGGAGTCTTAATCACCACTTGATTTCTGTTGCAGACGATTTGGGCCTGGTTATGAGATAACCAGTCCATGCCTATCACTATGTCAAAATCGACTAACTTCAAAGGAAGTAAAGATAGTGGAAAAGAGTGGTTCCTAATGGATATAACACATCCATCTAATACGGTTGACGCAGTCTCTAAGGTGCCATCGGCTAACTCAACCTCATACTTTACGCTTAAGGTTTTAACAGGCAATTTCAGCAATTCACAAAACTTATTATCTACAAACGACTTATCAGCTCCTGAATCAAAAAGTACCCTTGCATAGACATCATTGATGAGAAAGGTACCTGTGATTACGGTGTCATCCTGGACTGCTTCCCTTGCATCCATTCGAAAGACCCTTGCATTGGTCTTCTTGACCTCTTCAGGCTTCTTTGCGTATTTAGGGCAGTTGGTTTTGATATGTCCTTTCTCATTGCAATTGTAGCATGTGGCATCTCTTATCTTCTTGCACTCTATCGACTTGTGCTCTTTAGACTTGCATATCCCACATGTAGGTGCTCCTGAATTAGGATTGGACTCAAGTCTGCACTTTCCAAAGTGGCGTTTCTGGCAAGTCGTGCACTTTGGTTTTTCCTCTGTTCGCTGACTATTCCTTCCAGACCCAGACTTCTTAGAGTCGGTGTTTCCCTTGTGCTTCTTCTCTGAGCCTCGTGAGTTATCATCCTCACGTTTCCTCTTACTTTCTTCAGATTTCTTTAGCGACCTCAACCTGACTACATCTAAAGTAAGGGATAAAGAGAGATCAGCTGCTGACCTAAATGTAGCAGGTCTTGAAGCCTTAACACTGGCTTTGATTTCTGGGGCTAAACCCCCAATGAAGCGAGCAATTCTCTTGGGTTCTGGTGTTACGAGGTAAGGAACTAGTCTGGACAGGGTATTGAAACTGGTGAGGTAAGCTTGACAGTCTAAGTTTGTCATCACCAATGATAAGAAATCAGATTCAATTCTTTCGACCTCATGTTGAGGGCAGTAGTTTTCCATAATGAGAGTAACAAACTGCTCCCATGACATGTTGTAGAGCGGGATCTTCCCAGCCGCTTGAATGAGAGACCTCCACCATGCCAGTGCCTCTCCTTTGAACGATTGGGATACATACTTTACTACATCCCTTTCAGCACAACCGCTGATGTCCACCACCGTGTCCATTTCATCCGACCAGGTCATACAATCTACTGCTCCTTTCTCCCCAGTGAAATCTCGGGGTTTACAGGAAACAAAGTACTTATAGGTACAAGACTTGGTACGTGGTTCATTATCGAACACTAACCTCTTGGATGGAACACTGTGTTCATTTGATGAATGTCGATCATCATCCTTCTTTGGCTCCTCTTTCTTAGAGGGCGGCTTGTTATGAGGCTCTGGATGAGTCTTAGGGACATACTTAGAGTGGGGTACAGATGAGGCTTTACTATGAGTCTCACTATACTCCTTGAATTGCTCCTCTACAGCTTTGGATACAGCTGTATTAATCAGAGTACGAAGTTCTCCTCTGGTTATATCAATCTTATCATCATCGTGGTTTTCCAGAGGATGACTGTTTATCTCGTCAGAGTTAGCCATGTAGTCTTAGTTGCTACAAAAAGAAAAATAAGGGCAAGGTTTATTTAGAAGCCCATACAGTACTATCGTTCTTAAACGATTTATTAACCATGCTTTTAATACACATTTTAGTTAATTGTTAAATATAAAAATTGTTCAGGATCTTTATCATAATCCTAAATTATAAGTTAATAATAGCACAAAAGGCCTAGTCACGTAGACAAGTTTAATTTATAAGCCATGATTTCAGAGAATCGAGGCATTAAGGTTTGAATCAAAGTTCATTACCTTTTCTTGACAGGGAGTTGTAGGCTACCACTGTCTTTAGTCTCAGAGGAAGTTAATTATAGCCCGTGGGCACTTCATCCATAAGGGATGATTATATAAATAAGGGAATCTAAAAATAACCCATTTAAGAATGACTTATGTGATTTTATCCTATCACACTTTGTCAAGCATGATAATATGCTTTTAGATAAAAAAAAATTGAATCTCTTGTATAGGTTCTACCATCTTGGCCTTGTCTGCAGTGACATTCAGGCTAGGTTTTACCTTTTAGATTCTTTTTTAATAATAATTAACGCAGAACAATCCTTAATTGAAATGTTAACGAGGATCTGAATCTAATTTGTGGAACTACCGTCTTGGCCTTGTCTTAATGTGACACATGGCTAGGTCTTGTCCTTTTTAGATTTTGCCATTTTATTATAATGGTAGATCTTATAATATAGGAATGATATTTTAAATATAATCGTTCCTTTAAAATTTAAACAAGTATATGGTTGCCCTAAACGGGACTTCTACTGAAAATGACTCGCCCATGCAAGAGCTCATCAGAAAAATAACAAAGGAGTAATTAAAAGACAATGAAACGAATTTGGATTAGTCCTATGTTCTTGTCTAGACTCAAGAATGTGCAACTGTGTAACTGAGATTAAACACAAAGGCTAGTGTTTAATTCACTCAGTGTTGGCTCTGATACCAACCTGTCACACCCCAATTTCCACACGTTTGACCGGTGGGCCGGGTGGGGAGTATCGTGACGTAGTTGATATCATCATAATCAAACAACACAATATATAAATACACAGCGAAAGCAAAAGGTAAATATATTACAATCCGAATATAAAGTAATATCCAAGTATTACAACGGAAAGTAAAGGATCCACAGGCGGATCAATATAAAAAGAAAACTGTTCAACAGACTTTGACATCTAGAGCTTGCGAGACTTGAGTAATGATGCCTGGAGTAGCCAGCCTATTTCGTCTAGCACCTGCACTTAGCCTTTTTGGAAAACACGTCAGTTTACACTGGTAAATACAACTCAACTGACTCATTTAGAAAAGAGTTTGAAAATTGATTTGAATGCACTTCGGCAAAAATATCATTTATAACTTGGGACAATTATTAAAATAATCTTGTATACAGTTTTACTCATTTGCCGTCCATTAGCACCGGTTAGAAGAGCCGGTTTAAGTTAACTGACACGCCACAGGTATAATGCCCACAAGGTTGATTCCTTTACGTGGATTACCAGTTTTTACATAATGCATCTGTCAGGTGTACGCCTACACCCCGTGCTTAGGTCGTGGCCATTTCGTAAAATGATGCCAAGGATATCCGGGACATGGTCACTTAACCCCCAAGGGCCATACATCAAATAATACAGAATAAAGCGGGTTATGTAAATACATTAATCACAATCCGATTTAAATGACTACATACCCGACCAAGCGGTACTTTTATAGTACCGTATCCCAAGCCCGTATAGGGAAAATAAGTTAAGAGTATTTACCTGAGCAAAGTATCAATCAAATACAGCAAATGCAAGTACTTTTATTGGGCTCCTAATCTGGAACGAAGGTTTATAATAACCTATTAGATTTCTAATGGGTCTTTAATTAAGCCTTAGCTTAGACCTGTTAGTTTCAATGATACGGTTCGTACGCACTATTAAGCGAAGACCGGATAGAATGTGATTTAGACCCGAAAGTTCGGAGACTTGCTTAATATGGGTGTTTCATACACATCCTGGATTTTGAGATAAAACCGATAAGGTTTGACCCGTTTAGGCTAATTTATGTAAAGTAGTTACATAAACCGAACCGAACGCGTAATAAGCGTAACGGGCATTCATATGAGCCATTTACAGGTTTCCTAAGTTAATATGCTTCAAATATGTTGTGACATCAGTAAGATGTCTTTTATTATGCCCGAAACGAAATTAAACACAAACTATGCCTCGTAGGGGTAGTTTGGTCATTTTCAATGTTATAAAAGAGTTTAAGTAATTACCTGAGTTACAGGTCTGATATAATCAGCAAAAATACTTATTTTACTAAGTTATAACAGTAGGGTAAAGTATATATGTGAAATTTATCAATTATAACCAAACTATGCACCGTAGGGGCATTTTGGTAATTTCACATAAGCCGAAAAGCTCAAAACTGAAGTCTGAGTTTAACAACTTTTGCTTACTGTTAAAATATCGTAATTTACTTAAAATATCAGTAGGTATCACTCTTTGTATGTTTAAAATAGTTCTAGTACATACTAGGCGTTAAAAACGCTTAAAAAGGCGATTAGAAGCCGTTTCCGGGTTCTATATAGAAATCTGATATTTTTATTATTCCAGAAGGTTTAAAATAATTTATTTATCATTTAAGATCAGTAGCAAAAGGTTTGGAGTCGATTAGATATGTAAAACTCATTTTATGGCCCGTAAGGGCAAAACCGACAATTACCGGATTAAGCCTACGACTATGAGTTATGCTCAGCCTAAAATTAATTAAAAATCTTCAAAAATCCCAAAATAATATATTACATCAGTGGGTAGTAAATTTGATATCAAAAAGTAGGCTTAACTAGGCTATACGCTAATTACGTCGTTTTATTAACATAAAGCTTTCAATTTACGCTAATGAGAATAACTCTCAAACTACACCTCAAACTGATGTCAAACTTTGCATACAAGTTTATATATCAGTGACTAAGGTTTCTATTCTTTTACATTTCCAAAAATCACGTTTTATGGTAATAAGGGTATAATGGTCAACATATAGGCAATTAACGGAAATCATGCGTATTAATCTGATAACTAATGATCCGAGGTGTATAATCACAGAGGGTTATACTAGCATGTAACCTGCTCCATGTCACACCCCGATTTCCACACATGTCACCGGTGGGCCCGGTGGGGGATTATCGTGACGTGGTTGGCAACATAATAGTCAAACAACACAATATTTAATATGCACAGCGGAAGCAATTTAAAAGATATAATACAACCGAATTTAATATTGTAATATCACATGTCACAATATTTGGATGTTTTATCCACAGATGGATCGGAAACAAAATGGAAATAATAGTTCAACAGACTTCAGGCATCTTAAGCTTGCGAGACTTCTAATGATGCTAAGGAGAAATCCCAGCCAATTACGCATAGTACCTGCATTTAATCTTTTTGGGAAAATACGTCAGTTTACACTGGTAAATACAATCAACTGACTCATTTTAGAAAATGATTGAAAATTGGTTTGGATGCACGTGGCATAAACATTTTATTTAACTTGGGAGAATTATTTAAATATATAATCTTGTGAACGAATTACATGTTCCTTGTGCGTTCAGTAGCCCGGATCTTGTCCGGGTTAAAGATCAATAGACACACCACAATATTCTTTTGTGCACTAACGGGTGTACGCCTACACCCCGCGCTTAAGTCGTGGCCATTTCGTAAAATGATGCCATGGATATCCGGGACATGGTCATTAACCCCCCAAAAGGCTTTAAGTAACAAGACTGTTTAAACGAGCTGATCAAATTATTCAATTACCCACTCAACGGTGGAGGATTTGATGCCCGATCAAGCGGTATGCTATATACCGTAACCCAAGCCCGTATAGGGAAAATAAGTTAAGAGTATTTACCTGAGCAATGTATAAATCACAATAAGCAAAATGCACGTAGCTTTTACTGGTACTCCTAATCTGGAACGAAGGTTTATAATAACCTATTAGAATCCTAACGGGTCTTTAATTAAGCTTAAGCTTTGACCGGTTAGTTTCAAAGATACGGTTCGTACGCACGATTAAGCGAAGACCGGATAGAATGTGATTTAGACCCGAAAAGTTTGAAGACTTGCTTAATATGGGTTTATTATTCACATTCTGGATTTTGAGATAAAACCGATAAGGTTTGACCCGTTTAGGCTAATTTATGTAAACTAGTTACATAAACCGAACCGAACGCGTAATAAGCGTAACGGGTATTCATGAGAGCTATTTACAGGTTTCCTAAGTTAATATGCTTCATAGATGTTGTGACATCAGTAAGATATCATTTATTATGCCCGAAACGAGTTTAAACACAAACTATGCCCCGTAGGGGTAGTTTGGTCATTTACAAGGTTATAAAAGAGTCTAAGTGTTTAACTGAGTTACAGGTCTGATGTAATCAGCAAACATACTCAAATTAATGAGTTATAACAGTAGGGTAAGGTATATATGTGAAATTTATCAATTATAACCAAACTATGCCCCGTAGGGGTATTTTGGTAATTTCACATAAGCCGAAAAGCTCAAAACTGAAGTCTGAGTTTAACCACTTTTGCTTACTGTTAAAATATTATAATTTGCCTCAAATATCAGTAGGTATCACCCTTGTATGTTTAAAAATACTCTTAGTACATACTATGCGCTAAAACGCTTAATAAGGCGATTAAAAGCCATTTTCGGGTTTGATACATAAATCTGATATTTTTATATTTCCAGAAGGCTTAAAATAATTTATTTATCATATGTGATCAGTAGCAAAAGGTTTGGAGTCGTTTAGATATGTAAAACTTATTTTATAGCCCGTAAGGGCAAAACCGACAATTACCGGATTAAGCCTACGACTATAAGTTATGCTCAGCCTAAAATTAATTAAAAATCTTTAAAAATCCAAAAATAATATATTACATCAGTGGGTAAAGAGTTTGACATCAAAAAGTATGTTTAAGTAGGCTATATGCTAAATGCGCCGTTTAGTTAACATAAAGCTTTAATTTTACGCTAACGAGCATAACTCTTAATCTACACCTCAAACTGATGTCAAATTTTGCATACAAGTTTATATATTAGTAATTAAAGCTTCTACTCTTTTACATTTCCAAAAAATCACGTTTTAAGGTGAAAAGGGCATAATGGTCAACATATGAGCCATTAACGGAATCATGCGTATTAATTGGATAACTAATGATCCGAGGTGTATAATCACAGAGGGTTATACTAGCATGTAACCTGGTCCAAATAAAGCTCTAAGGCATTTTTAAAACATACCATAACGGGTCAGAACTGAAAGTCAAAGTATAAGTCAAACTATGCGACTTTCGGTTCCGAACCGGGTCTAAACAGGAATTTGTCGGGTTGAACATGTTTAGACATGTCCTTACACTAATTACCAAGTTATATTAATGATCAAATAGTTTATATGTGTTCTACATTGCTAATCATGCATAAATTGCATTTTAAACATTCTGTTGACTTTTTAATTACACGTTTGACCCGACATTTGACCTAGTTAGAGTGGGAATCAGGGGGAACCCTTTTGAGGTTTTATTACCCACATAATTACCTACTTAAAGGTACTTTTGATTCGACTAATCACTGGACCATTAGTGATTAATCTTAAAGTCAACCGTTAATTACGACGGTTTGACTTTTATGCTATAACTAAGCTAAAACTTAATTTAGAAGGGATTAGCAAACTTACAAGAGTCCTATGCACGAATTATGATCACTTGAGGCTGCTTGGGAGCTCCAGAATTGATCAGGAATGCAAATGAAGGTGTGAGGAATGAGTTGAAGTCTTGTGGCCTTTTATAGTGGATTAATCACCACAAAACATTGACAAACAAGTCTATCAACTGACCACAACATTCCACCAAGTGTCCCTAGTGTCTAGGACTGTTTAGGGGTCGCCCACAATGCAAAGATATCGCTTAAAGATCGAATACCCGCGAATACAGGAGCCTGTCCACGTTTTCTGCATTTGGCGTCCTGACGCGGCCCGCCTGAGGTTTTCTTAAAATTGACGCGGGCCGCATGAGCCTTGTTAACAGATTTTTATTTTTCTATTTTCCACATAATTGACCCTTGGCTCTTCGGAAGGGCAACCAAGGTTATTTCTTGCATTTTGACCCCTTCTTATTTACCCACAAGGGCTTTAGGACTTATACCCACTTTGCCAAGTCCTTGGACACTTCCGGTTAACCCGAAAAGTCATAACTTTCAATGTTAACACTTTAACCCCTCGCGCACGAATTTGACCATAACTTTCTCATCCGATAACGAAACTTTACGAAATTTATATCGTGCATTCTAGTGAGCATAACCAACAGTTACAAAGCTTCGGGTTTGTCAAAAGGTCACTCAGAGGTATAACTTAAACATGTTGACACATTTAACCCCTGTAGTTTGTAATCTCTCACTTTTAGCTTCGCATGATCCATGGTTTATTCGTTTGACGTTATAAACATCATGTAGGGTTAA
This sequence comes from Helianthus tuberosus, assembly GCA_030545235.1. Lineage (NCBI taxonomy): Eukaryota > Viridiplantae > Streptophyta > Magnoliopsida > Asterales > Asteraceae > Helianthus > Helianthus tuberosus. Next base: position 193,042,780 of record CM060412.1, on the reverse strand, counting down.
TGTACAATATATTTATTCACTGTTGACATTTAGAACCCGTATTTACACATACTTTCCATGATTGTCAACTTTAGTCCTTTTATAACATTCTTTCACACGTTCAAACATTATGACACGTGTCAACACATTATAGGACGTGAATTTTCGAGGTGTTACAGTCCAAATGAAGCTCTTAGGTATTTCTAAATCATACCAAAACGGGTCAGAACTGAAGTCAAAGCAAAAGTCAAAGCTTTGCGACTTTCGGTTCCGAACCGGGTCTAAACAGTAAATTGTCGGGTTGAACATGTTTAGACATGTTCTTACACTAATTACCAAGTTATATTAATGATCAAACAGGTTGTATGTGTTCTACATTGCTAATCATGCATAAATTAGAATTTAAGTATCCTGTTGACTTTTTATTAGTAAGTTTGACCTGACATTTGACCTAGTTAGAGTGGGAATCAGGGGGAACCCTTTTAAGGGTTTATTACCCACATAATTACCAACTTGTAACTACTTTCAATGCGACTAATCACTGAGCCATTAGTGATTAATCGTTAAGTCAACCATTAATTACGACGGTTTGACTTTTAGCTAAATAACTAAGCTAAACTCAATTAAAGAAGGTTAAGCATACTTACAAGTGTCTAATGGTCGACTAGGAAGGCTTGGAAGGTGCTCTTGTGCTCCACAAATGATCAGATTTGTAAGAATGAATGTGTGAAGCATGCTTGCAACTTAGAGGCCCTTTTATAGTGTTTAACCCACCATAAATTGTTGACACACAAGTCTACTACTCACCATAACTCATCCACAAGTGTCCCTAGATGTTTAGGGGTTGTTTAGGGGCCAAGCAAAATGTGAAAAATCGATTTAATGGAGGATACAAGGCTATGGCAGACTAGAGATCAAACAAAATAAAAAATATGTCCAGATGAGGCCGTCGCGTAGCGCGACGGCATAAGCCATATGGCTCGCGCTACGCGAGCATGTGGAGTCAGCCAACAAATTTTTCCTTAATTGCAGTTTTGGTCCCTGGTCCTTCTAAAGGTCGCTTTCATGTCTTATTTTGCACAATGAGCCCTCTAAATTAACATATAAGGGCTTTAAGACATTTACCCACTTTGTTTAGTCCTCGGTTAACTTTATTGTTGCCCGAAAAGTCATAAACTTCAACGTTGACGCTTTGACCCCTCGCACACGAATTTGATCATAACTTTCTCATACGATAACGAAACTTTACGAAATTTATATCGTGCATTCTAGTGAGCATAATTAACCGTTACAAAGCTTCGGGTTTGTCAAAAGGTCACTCAGAGGTATAACTTAAAGATGTTGACACATTTAATCCCTGTAGTTTGTAATCTCTCACTTTCCTTCATATTTAGCTTCGTATGATCCATGATTTATTCGTTTGAAGGTATGAGCATCATGTAGGGTTAATATATAATATATTTATTCACTGTTGACATTTAGAACTCGTATATTTACATACTTTCCATGATTGTCAACTTTAATCCTTTTATAACATTCTTTCACACGTTCAACATATGACACGTGTCTACACATTATAGGACGTGAATTTTCGAGGTGTTACAGTTGAGGTGTATCCCGGGCTACTCCTAGCCTCCACATAGATCCGCCCTGGGGCTTGGCAACCCCCCAAACAAATTTAGATAACAAGAGAGCTTTGACCTCAACTAATTCTGTTTGATTCAACAACAGGAGTTTGACCTCAAAAGTCAACTTCATTGCTTCAACAAATTTAACTTTAGCCAAGGTGTCATTCTGGCCTTTAGCCTTTTCTTCCCAATTGTCAATTCCCTGCTTCTTGCTTGCATATCCATCAACCTATTGAAAACTGTCAATTCCCTAATTCTTGCTTGCATTTCCATCAACCTATTCAAAAAATTGTTGAAATACATTTTAGTAACTGAACACAACAAATTGGTGAAAAAATTAGTGATGTGGTGGCTTGGTTGGTGTTCAAAATGGTGATGAAATTGGTAAAGAAAAAACTCTAGAATCAAAATGGTGATAAAATTGGAAAAGAGAAAACTCTAGAATGATGATGAAGTGATGATAACTTGGTGATATCGTAAACTTTAAACAATGAACAATATGCTCTTAATATTCATGATAAATGCCCCATATTCATTATACATGCACTGTACTATATGTTTTCCAAAAGTTTTAAACTAAATCTAGATGTTAACAATGTTCATCAACCTAAAAAGAGAGTAAGTTTGATAAAGAAAAAAGAAGCTTTAGTAACTTCATCGATAGTTAAAATGGTTTAGGACTTAAGCACTAGAAGTCAAAAACTAAAGAGTGATTTTCTAATATAAACCCTAACGGTTTGAGTACAAATATCATGGCACATGTGAATCTCATTTAAAGCTCTATTTGTCACACCCCCAAAATACCACATGCGGAAACCCCCGCGAGGCGTGTGACGTACCAGGATCTAGCCACCAATCACATTGAACTCATAACAAGATTTCAAATAAAAACTTTCATTCATTAACGTAAAGTGTTACAAAGTATTAAATGTAATTCAACGTGTTCAGCGGAAGCATAAATCATTAGTTATGTGTTTCATAAACCATATGTATGAAAACCATTAGACTTGTCTCGCGATTCCATGTATCTCGACCCATGACCACTCCAGCCTCTTAGACAGCAAGTTCCACTTCAACACATAACTATAACCTGCGAGCATGCCAACAAGTGTATCAGACAACGCTGGTGAGTTAACAATTTTGTGAAAACGTTTGGTTACCAAGTGTTTTATCCAGTTTAATAACAATTCCGAAAGTAATGCTGATAATAACTCGAGTACCGTACAAGATGGCTTCCAGATTGTTTTGCCCGTCCCCAATGCCCCCTATCTAAGCATTGGTCATGATTAAGGTCATTAGTTCACGTCCGTCCTCTCAGGTACGGTGTGAGGTTGCAAAGCCTAATAGCGTTATCAACTAATACCCCGTTACCTCTCAGGTAACTATTCGGTATAAGATGGGACTTAAGGTGATAGGAAATGAGTGTATTATCCAACATCCCAGTTTTTACACAGAAAAACTTATTCCTCTCAGGAATACCCATTTGATTTACCCAAAGACTTATTCCTCTCAGGAATACCCATTTGACTGTCCCACCCACCGGAACACATGCTCAAGAGAAATGAACTCACCTTATGTGCAAAGCATAATACTCCATGTAACAAATAAAAGCAAGCAAAGCCGAAGCTTGAAATATCAAATCTCCTCGTGCCCTACTACAAATAAAGGACACCTTAAAGTCTAATAAAAATACTCTAGTTAACAACTTGGTTATAAAGATAGTTTATTCAACTACCTTGTCAAGATCGAAACACTTATTCGATTAAATGCGTGTACTCGACGAATCGATAGGGACCCAGATGCAAAAGGTTTGAGTTTTGAACCAAAGTGTTAAAAAAAAGTGACAAATCAGGGACCAAAATGACAGCTTACTTTTTCTGATTTTATGCATAAAAGTTGGTTTTTTTTTGTAAAGAAAGATTTTGTTTCATTATCTTATTCTAATATCTAGGGAACCAAATTCATTAATCATCTTCATGCAACTCTATGTTATCAAAGCATACGTGAAAATAACAACTTATTATTCATATTGATTATTCATTGGTTTCAAACAAAGTTTCGATCAGAGATAAAGTATCATCTTTTTTTTTTTTTATCTTATACTAGATAGGGTAAGTATAATGTCGCTTAATAATATCCAAGGGCGGACCTAAGCCCAGCCTAAGATGGGCAGGCGCACCCCCGAGAAAAAAAAAATTAGTGTTAAGTTCCGTCGAAAATCCCGTCCGCACCCCTTGGAATTTTTCATCCGCACCCCATGGAATTTTCCGTACACACCTCTTGGAATTTTTAGTCCGCACCCCTTAGGTAAAAAGTGTTATCAATTTATGATTTAAAAATATTCTTTAGTAAACTCCTATTTTATAAAAAATACTACCTAAATTATATTACTTTTAATACCTAAATAACTAAACCCAAATACCCAATACATTTAAATACCCCTCTACTAAGTCTTAGCCCAATAAACAAACCCAACAAATCAACAATATTTCAAACTAAAATAAAATAAACAAGCCCAAAACCCTTACATATTCTATTCTGCTCTCTTTATCGTTCTTGCATGCCAGCGATCAGAACATCAACAGCGACAACAGTGAACAGTCAGCAGCCGCATACCACCGTAATCAGCCACGGGTAAGCTTCTTTGTTATTTTTAATGATTTTTTGTTGATATTATCCACCTCCAGCAGCCTATTATAGCCGCATGCTAACCATAGTAGACATGGGCTTCATTTTGTTTTCATTATGTTATGGTGGGTTATATTTTGTTAGTGATGATATTTTGTCTTTTTTTATAGCCGCATACCACAGTATGTTTGGCTTTTTTTAGTGAAGAACGTTTGGCTTTTTTTTTATGATGTATATGTTGTTTAGATGATTTTTAGGGTGATTTACATTATAATATTTAGGGCTTGAATAGTTGATACATTATGTAATATGTTATGAAGCCATGAATTTATAAATCAATTTGTTTGTGATAGCCGATATGAACTATGAGCAGAGACGTTATGGCGCGATTTCTCAACAGGAAAGTTGATACGTCTTCCGGATTTGTTGATGTGGATACTTGCGTAATCGGATTGACGATGAGAATTTAAGTGAATGTTGTATATGTTATATAAAGAGAGTTTAGATGATGTTTTGGATAGATTTCAAAAAATGAAAACCCGTAGGACGACGTTATAATTATGTTTGTAACTGGAGGGTGTGGGATGGAGCCCCTAGGGGCTTTATCAAGACACGTAAGCGCCACGTAGGATCCACGTCAGCCATAACGCCCCCTTTAATTTGCACGGTGTGTGATGGAGCCCCCTATTAAACAAAATTAAAAAAAAAAATTTGATTGGTGCAAAACAAATGGGCCCCACCTGAACACCTCCTTCCTCCCGTTAACATGATGGCGGACACCTCCATGGCGCCCCAACTTAAATTGGTGGGTGTGGGTCGATGGCGCCGGCGGCGCTATAGGAGCTGAGGTGGCCTTGGTGGCGCCCTCCACACCCTCCGGCCTAACAAGGTTTAACGTGTTTTTGATGATTATATAAATTAAGTTCTTTTGTTTTACATGACCCGACTCGACCCGATACGAACCGATTTTTTATTTATATACCTTGGGGCCTAAAATTTTTTAAAATTTTTCGCACCCACACGGAAAAATTCCTGGGTCCGCACCGCCACTGATAATATCATGTGGCCAGTGGCTAGTTGATCTAACTCATGTTGGTTACGAAGGCATATTAAATGAAGAGTCGTTTACTTATAAGATGAATGCAATCACTTTCAGTTTCGGGTTTCATCACTGGTCGGTTCGGTTCGTTCGCGAGTTGACTCATTACTTCAACAATTACATTACCTACACGTAACTCGTTCTCTAACACACACACACGCCTCGAACCACATGCTAGCCACGGCTGAGTCGTTAACCACAGTTGACAGTTTGACCCGCTGTTTGACCCGAGTTGACTGTTGTTGACCAAGCTCTGACTGCGTTGACTCGTCTCCAAACGATCCCCAAATATCACCATCTCAGTTTCCAAACACTACTAACCCATTCACCACCTAGCCATCACCGTTTCACCACTGACCGAAATCGTCCCACATCTCCAGTAATCCCAATTTTTAAACATTGGATCTGAACAAGAGCATATAACACAGTTCAAGCAATGGAAGTCGGGTATAGAGTGTTAGTGCCGAGTAAAACATGAGAACGAGGGTCGGAACTTACGGATTCGTTTTAGATATGATGCACAAACCCGTCACAAGACCACCACCATCCGCCCTAACGTTGCCGGCCAGCGCCGCCGCTGTGCACCTCCACCGCTGCAACCACCCTCATCCCCACCGTAAATCACCCCATCGGACCGCCACCACTGTGTCGTCACTCACACACCGCTCGATACAGCCTGAAAACCCTAACGGGTATCTGGTAAACCCACCCTTCCGCCGCTTGATGCCCACAACCACTCTGTGTCGCCGCCGTCTTCAAACAAGAGGGATCTCGTTGTCACTGTTGTTGCTTGCGCGGCTGCGTGGGACCAGAAAGTGAGTGGGTGGCCAGTCGCAGGTCTTCGGGAACCACCATGGACACAAAGGTTTAGCCGGCACCTCCTGTTTAACTCCATCTCTCTCGATCTCTATAATCTCTACACACACAAGTTTGTATTTTATGCAAGTTTGTCATTTGTGTGTTTGAAAGAAACTAGTGGGGCTAGGGTTTTGCAAAAGTGATTGGAAAAGAGGAAGATAGGTTTTATAGCTAGGGTTTGGGTAAGTGGGTTGGGCTTAAACCGGGTTTAACGTTCTCACTTAAAATGAACCCGCTCGTTTAATTTTTGTAAAATAAATATAATAAAATATATTTACTGGCTTAATTCAAAACGAATATGTACAACTCCATGATTGTAAATTACATGACGTATTCGCTCGTTGTATGATGTTATTATTTAGTAAATAATAATACATAGTATACCCACATGTAAATTTACGTAATTAACCAGGGTCGAAAATACGGGTTGTCACATCCTCCCCATGTTACAGAAATTTCGTCCTCGAAATTTAGGCTATATTATACTCTAGACTCCAATTATGAGTTTGTCGATAGCATGTTACGCGTAGTTACATAAGGTTTCACGAAAGTTCACTAAATAATATATAAGTCACATAGCATATAAAGTCACATAACATATAAATTCACATAAGTTATATTTCTTTATTTGTTCAGGAATAGTGTTCCGATTGTTCATCAACGTTCGAGTACAACCCATGTGTAATTCCGTAATTCCCCGAATTACCGTTCCGTGAGTGTTATGAAATAACCGACACACTTAATTTACCCAAATCAAGTGTTATGCATGAATGAGTGTTTGAGGTAATGGAGTTTGTGTTAACGGTGTTAAACTGAAAATGTCGGGTGTTACATCATCCCCTTGTTGAAAGAATTTTCGTCCCGAAAATTTGAATCATGATATTTTAAAATGATAGTTGCAAGTTCATTGCTAAAGAGAGCGTGAAGGCATATGACGGTAAAATGATGGTTGGAATATGGTATGCATTTAAATAAATGGTCTGTGAGTTTTGGCTATTTTTTATGCAATTTGTATATTTTACCTTTTATCAAACAAATACAACCTGCATTTACCTGTTTCTTATGTAATTGAGTTGAGATATGCTATATTTATGATATTTTGACCAAAACTGGTTATTGTAATTGTTGTTGTGTCAACAAGCTCAGTTTCTTCGGATGATGACGAGTACTGATTATCCCAAAACATAGCAATCAACTTGTTAAAGAGATCAAAATTTCATTTATAAAGGCGGAGTCAACAATTTAGATGTAAAGTCAATTGATTTTATTCATTTCAAACACAATTCATCTATTTATGTCACTAACTTGTTTCTAATAACTAGAATTCAATAGTGCCAGGGTAAATGCATACGCTTTGGGCCAAACCTATGGAGGAGGTACTAGTCAAAATCCAAGATTTGTTATGAGGTAAGGTTTGGGATTGTTTTTTTTTTTTTTTACCAATTACAATCATTTTTAATCATTCATTAGTGCTAGAGGCCCCACATTGCCACTCCATCAAATAACGAACAATTACCATTCTCTAATATCTTGTGTTTCATTGCTGCAATTGGTAACCTGGAACCTTCTTATGCGCTTCCGTTCAGAAAGCAGGTACAATTCTATTAATCGTTTAGCTTGATTCTTTGACTTTCGTGTGAAGTTTTTGACCTTTATTTCTAAACAGAAGCTTGTGTTGATTTGGGTTTCTTGAATTGTCACACCCCGATTTTCACATGTCACCGGTGGGCCCGGTGGGGAGTATCGTGACGTGGTTGGCAACATAATAGTCAAACAACACAATATATATGTATGCACAGCGGAAGCAAAAGATAAATATATTACATTCCGAATATAAAGTAATATCCAATATTACAACGGAAAGTAAGGGATCCACAGGCGGATCAATATAAAAAGAAAACTGTTCAACAGACTTTGACATCTAGAGCTTGCGAGACTTGAGTAATGTTGCCTGGAGTAGCCAACCTATTTCGTCTAGCACCTGCACTTAGTCTTTTTGGAAAAATACGTCAGTTTACACTGGTAAATACAACTCAACTGACTCATTTTGAAAAGAGTTTGTAAATTGATTTGAATGCACTTCGGCACAAAATATCTTTTATAACTTGGGACAATTATTGAAATAATCATGTATACAGTTTTACTTATTTGTCGTCCATTAGGACAGATTAACTGACACGCCACAGGTATAATGCCCACAGGCTATCATCCTTTAAGTGGATTACCAGCTTCGGTATAATGCCCACAAGGATGATACCTCTGAGTGGATTACCAGTTTTTACATAATGCAACTGTCAGGTGTACGCCTACACCCCGTGCTTAGGTCGTGGCCATTTCTTCGAATGATGCAAAGGATATCCGGGACATGGTCATTTAACCCCCAAAGGCCATACACCAAATAATACATATTAAACAGGTTATGTAAATACATCAATCACAATCCGATTTAGATGACTACATACACCCGACCAAGCGGTACTTTTATAGTGCCGTATCCCAAGCCCGTATATGGAAAATAAGTTAAGAGTATTTACCTGAGCAAAGTATCAATCAAATACAGCAAATTCAAGTACTTTTACTGGGCTCCTAATCTGGAACGAAGGTTTATAATAACCTATTAGAATCCTAACGGTCTTTAATTAAGCTTAAGCTTAGACCGATACGGTTCAAAAGCGTGATTAAGCGAAGACCGGTTTAGAATGTGGTTTTGACCCGACAAGCTTGTATGCTTGTTTAATATGGGTAACTTAAACACATTCTGGATTTTGAGATAAAACCGATAAGGTTTGACCCATTTCGGCTAATTTATGTAAACTAGTTACATAGGCCGAACCGTACGCGTAA